>OV884040.1:7498125-8747812 GCA_930367265.1 Catocala fraxini | reverse complement strand
AAATGCCATTAGAACTGGCAACAGTAGAGTCAAAAACTGGAAAGGTATATTTATGTTACTTTTTAGTAACTATACGCGTTCAACCCAAATGAAATAAACCAAATATTATTTCTATTCCGAAGTCCATGATACATTTGACTACTAATTACAAGTAGCATAACATGTTTACAAGAAAAGTAAAATATCATAGAAATTATTGGATGACACCTAAATTATTTTATTTGTATAAAACATATATCTAGCTATGTTTTTTCTATATATATCTAATTATGTTTAGTTTTTATGGAATGGTAAAAAGTGCTTATACAACGCTTAGCCTAGACTATTCAATGAGGTTATAACGAGTTTTTGTAAGCCTCTTCAGTATATTGCCTTGAACAAATATTGTAAAGTTTTTATTGCGGATATTGTTAGGGATCTATTTATTTGAAAATATCATAAGAAATACGAATTGTTTGTGTACAATTGAGTCTAGATCCAACAATATTTACTGAACGTATTGAAGAATGCTTATTAATTATTCTTATGGAACGTCTGCTTTTAACTACGTTTTGATTACCTTATATATTATTATAAAATCATATAAGCCGTGTAAATATATAAACTCTCTCACTGCTGGGCATAGGCCTTTTCTTACGGTGAGCAAGGTTAGGGAATAGTTCACCAAGCTGATCCAATGCGGGTTGGCAGACTTCACATGTCTTCGAGAACATTATGGAGAACTCTTAGATATGGAGGTTTCCTCACGATGGTTTCTTTCACCGTTAAAACTAGCAATAATTAATTAATCAATACACACATAGCTCGGAAAGCCAGAGGTGCGTGCCTAGTCTATCGAACTTGAGACCTCTGCATGGCAGTCCAACTGTCTACCATTAAGCTACTAGCATAGTGAAATATAAGTCGAAATAGCATAGGTTCTAGCATTAAAACCTGTTGCATTCCTAATAAAAAAGAGCGTCAGAAAATCTAAATGAAAATTTACAGCCTGATCTAACTTTTTGAGATTTTGTGAGATATGTATTATCTACGGTACAAACATATCTTGATCTATTAGCATACTAAGGGCTTGTCCCACCACCTCCAAATAGCATTTATCTATAAGATAAAAGTCTCGCCATATCTCTTGTTTAAATTAGCAAGAGTGAGACAGCATGCGATTTATCTTTCGGATAACTTTTACGTGTTAGTTGTGAGACTGGCCATAAGTTTTTTAAGGGTACGTAAATATCTATATGTCTACTACGGGTTAAACAAGTTTCACATAATTTTGAGTGTGCGGTAATCAGGCTCTTGTCACCAAAAATCAATTGTAATAGTTTCAGTAGGCAATCTAAAAGGCCGCGGTGCGGTCATCTTACCACAATTATTTTACATAAGTATATTGTCATACTACTACGCGAATGTTATACATTGCAATTAAACTAACGTTTACGGATTTTATTTATACTTTACAAAAAAAATCCGTAAAGAGCAGGTAATTACTAATTATTATTATTTAAAGGTAAGCATCTGTTGACTATGTACATATCAGTTTTGGCTTTCAGCCCATAATAATGCTTAATGCTTAATGCTAATGCTTCAGAAAGCCTGAAAATATTACACTAAAATCGCTTATACTAAAAATTCCAAAGGTGGTGGCATCAGCATTAAACACATGACCTTAATACATTTTGGGCGTATACGTATAGATCAGAAACATTCAGGGGAAAGGCTATGATGAAATCCTAGACAATAATACAAGTCTTGCAAGTAAAATGGGTAATATATGGGATTCGGTAGTATCTACCTACCTCTCCGGAAAACAGGCGTGATTCTATATATCTATCAACACAAAAAATATAATTGCATCGTAATTTGAAATGACCCCGATACAACAATTAGTATTTACACAACCGTATATTACGTTCAATAATCACATTTTTTGTACATTACCAAATGATAGCGCAATAGCTGATTGTATGATTTTATTATTCTGTCATCGCAGCAAGTGGTGCTTGTGTGAATGATGAGTGGGCATGAGTGGCTGCTTCTACCAGCAGTGGGTAAATACAAGACGGCTACTGTGTGGGGCCTGCACTGACAGTTTGTCATTAATTTGTTAATGGATTTTGCTTACTAATTGAGTGATAGGACTTTGACAGCACGAAGGTTGCGGTTATAGAGGTTGCATTACGGCACTGGTAGGACTAATCCAACTCCTTTTTTAATGTACATAATATGTTTCAAAAGTTACTGCTAGGATGTATTGAAACGAATACTTTTATTTTACTTTTAAAGCAAGTGGGAGTATTAGTAGACCGTATTGTCCCACTGCAAGGCAAAGGCAGATTCCAGTTTGTCCTGCAGTGGAATAATACAGGCTGAAATGATAAATAATATATATTTTTATACAGAGTTAATAATGCCACTATGTCATTGTAACCTTTTTA
The DNA here is from genome assembly GCA_930367265.1 of Catocala fraxini. Classification (NCBI taxonomy): domain Eukaryota; kingdom Metazoa; phylum Arthropoda; class Insecta; order Lepidoptera; family Erebidae; genus Catocala; species Catocala fraxini. The sequence continues at coordinate 8,745,380 of OV884040.1, read as the reverse complement.
AAAATATCAATTGTTAAAAAAAATTTCAATAATGAGGTAAGTCTGGATACATTTTAACAGGTCGTATAGTTTCAAAAATTATTTAAATTGAATAATAATACAACTTGGGTATCGAACTCGAAATCTCACAATTGCACACTAACGAGGTAAGTAGTCTAATGTAACATTTTAAAATAACTATTAACGTTTCACTTATCTGTCGCTGCATAACATCACTAAAGTGATAGATTGACAGTCAATAACTTGACCTCTTATTTTCAAAGACGCGGCAATGGTAATTGACCTTCAGATTCGGACCATCATATTATAAATTTTTTTTTTTTTTTTACGTTTTTAAATCTTACATATTCAAACCCCATTCGATCTGTGATCACGGACGCAACAGAAAATTAAAAAGGTTGTCACAAACTTTATAATTTTCTGTTGCATGTAAGAGTGGACAAAATTTTAACTAATATTATAAATGCAAATGTGAGTTTGTTTGTTACGCTTTCACACCTTAACTAGACCGCTCATCATCAATTTATTAATATTAAGTTAGGATTAGGATATAATTACCATCTAAACCCAGGCATACCTCGCTGTGGCTAAGTTTAATATAAATGATTGGAGACGTAAATAAAAGTATCCTTGTCCTGTGGGAACTTTGAGATAAAAGTGTATACAAAATACTGTTATATGAAATGTACAAATTTCAAGTCAATCCATTGATTACTTTCGAGCTTTGCGGACAAACATACGTAATCAGATTTTTTATAGAAAGAAGATGCTTTTCTTCTCATTCGGGATCAGGTTGATTGATCTTTCTATTTGGATAATAGATATTATACATATATGTATATGTTATGTTAGACATGCATTCTTGTCGATTATTTGATTGATTCGAAAGTGCCAATAAGAAAGGCAAAATAGACAATCGAAAAGCACGTATGGCACCCACTATTACCAACACTTCAAAATTAATCGAACTTCTTAAGTTTGTTGTTCTAAGTAACATTTAATAAATGATTGATCAACTCAAGTACTTTAAATGATTTGACTGCATGGATGGCTTAGTGGTTTAAGTGGCCGCCTCGTCACTGCCACTTCGCCGACTGTTGTGGGTTTGAATCCCACACAGAACAAAAAATTGTGTTATTCACAAATGGTTGTACCGAGTCTGGATGTTCTTTATGTTCGTTGTGTAGAGTGCGTCCCAATTGTTTAGCTGCCACTGGCCAGTCAAACGTGCGTCTCAACGTACGCTGTAGCGTACGAGCTGCGTGGTAGCGAAGCGCGAACAGTTCCTGTCTGCTGTGTTTAGGTACACCTGTAAACGTCTTAAATACTAGTCTTAATTAGTCTTCAATAAAAATAATTAAGCAAATTATGATTTTGTAAATAAATGCTACACAATCAAGCACAGATTAAAGTATTTACACTAGAATACACATTTTGAAAAATCTTACCTGTGATGAAGAGTGCGCTGAGCGTAAAACAGATAATGACAGAGCTCGTGCGTCGCATATACAAATCGGCGCGCGGCCGCCATAGTAAAATTGTATGGAGGATTTGAAGTGCTTTTTTGATAAATATGTATCTTTATTGTCAACCAATAACTTTAATATTTGGGACGGACAAATTGTAATATAACTATTTATGTTTCGTTGAAGCTGTAAAATGGGATAGATTTCTAGTGTTATAATCTAAAAATCACGTAATACCAGCAAATTTACGTAATTTTGTAGGCGAAAATATTAATTATTTTAGGTTTTTTACACAGAGTAATTGTAAACACATTCATTGTTATGGTAAATGTATATTTTATATTTGTATTAAATAAAATTGTTGATTTTATTCACTTAACTGCGACCCCCTGTTTTGGCACATTTCGCTCGGCGCAGTCTTAAGGGAGGAGGGAGGGAGTCGAGCCAAATGTCACGACAAAGGCAGGATCGGCGGTCAAAAAATCATCAAATTCGCCTCACTTACATAATTAATGGATGCCCCCTAAGGGATAGTCTAGCTTTCTGTCAGAGAATCAATTTTTAAAATAGGTTTTGTTGTTTCTCTTTATTATAAAAGCATTAGATATGTCTAGTCAAACGTGCCTCCAACTGCAATTATATTTGGATTCATTGGATTGTTGATCGGCAAAGACTTAAGTTTGAAAGTCTAACTTCACATATCATAAACACTAAGCTAAAAGTTACTACTTTGAACAGCTAAGGAAATTATCATATACAAGCTGCTGCTATCCAGGAGTTTTTTCTTCAGCGATACTTTATCTCCTTATTAGGCCAGAAGGCCCATGCCCAACAGTGGGACAAACATATTAAAACAGGCACACAGCCAGCCATATGATTGACTAACTTGTTTTTTAAGTTAAATAAACAAGACCGAGGTATTTAGGTGATTCTCACAAGAATTTTCGTGAAGTTTTTGTCGTTTGGTCGCGATGCGGTCTGCCCTCGCTCTAATGGCATCGTGGGTGGATGGTGTTAATGTAGTTTGTCCGAACGTGGACCTTTTTGAGAAGTTTCACCTCCGCTTATGTACTGGTATGTACTTATGCGTGTGTGGCCTCTGCTGCGGTGGGTTAATCCTGTGTGTACGAAAATTGATGTGTGATTAATGATCTTGTGTTTGGATATGATGTTTGGAATGTGATCCTGTAAAATATTATGTATTGTGATAATTTTTGGACGATTATGTGCTTGTATTTAGACAAATATGTTTTTGTATATAATGGGAAAATATTACAGATTTGCTAATAGATTCGTACTACATACGCGGCCAAATATAAACATTACATTCTACTGATCTTACGGCCGTTGTCTGTACATGTAATGGAACCCACCTAAATATATGTTTTTTAAGTTGTCAGCGTCATTGTTGAAGTAGTTTATATGATGCATATAAATAACATGCATTATATACACCAATGGAAGTCCTTTATATAAGCCCAAACGTTTAGCTTGTAGTAAAATACTTGATTCAGAATATATAATAGTTTATTATATACAATCTAACACAAGCATACTCCTAGTGTGCTTTAAAGTGTTCATCCATATTATGCCTGACTAGATGGCGCAGTGGCAGTGAACACGACTGCTGCGGATGGTGTTCAATACTCGGTAGACGGCAATGAGCTCGTGCCCTGCTGTATAGGTCTAAAAACTGTAGCTAGCGAACCAAACCATACATAAGGATTATACTTTCGGGGACAGTAGCGATAGCCTAGTGGGAAACCGTTAGACTGCCACACAGAGGTCTCGAATTCGATCCCAGACATGCATCTCTGACTTTTCGAAGTTATGTGCGTATTAAATAGTTAATTATCGCTTGATTTAACGGTGGACAAAAATTTCGTAAGGTAACTTGCATGTCTAAGAGCTCTTGACAATGTTCTCAAAGATATGTGATGTCTGCCAACCCGCACAAGGCCAGCGTCACTGAAAAGAGGCCCGTGCCCAGCAGTGAGACAGTTTAATACATGGCTGATATTATTATAAGTACTTTCGGGGATATAAGCGTGAAACTGTGTAGCTATGTATATCCGCGACATGCATTATTCTAATCAAGAGGGTACAAGATTGACTCTTTTTTATTTGCTGATCAAAAGTCAGTGTACAGAAGTCTTGCTTACTTTAGGCCGTCACTTCAGTACATACATACATATACTAATGTTCATAAATTTCAATTGTAGCTTAGCTTATGATGTGCAATTGAAACTTACGAAAGTCTCTATAGACATAATTAGCAAAGCTTTAGTAGCTATCCAGACGCTTGTTAACAGTACTTAGTTGATAGACTTTCTTGGAACTTTCGATGAAGTAGTTCCTTAACTGACTGATGAAACGATTTAAACTTTAATTAGATATTTTGACGAGAAAACGATGCCTTTAGATCAAAGGTCTGGGACTTATAGATTGCCTTATTCTATACTAGTATATTTGTTTAGATTTTACTGCGCTAGGGGTGTCCGGTACGATATCACAGCCAGCATTAGGGTTATAATTATATACAATTGGTGATACTTCAACAACTTATAATGTAACACCTTTTGGCTGTAAAAGCCTGAATAATTTGGCGCATATTTTTATCGGCGATTTACGGGTTTATGCAATGCATTTATACAGTCGGATGATATTAGTTCATACAGTATTATTATAACTCATACACCTTGTCAACAGAAAGTTAATTAGTGGCGTAGCTGTGATATTGAGTTTGTCTGTCGAGAAGTTCTCGGTACGCACGGAGCGTAGAACGGTGCTTGGTTGACGACAATAGGCCCGTAACATAATTATTACGTACCTACGTTGGACCTAAGATCATCAACTGGCAAAATTGCGAATCAAGCAGTTCTTTAGCCAGTATGTTCGGTCGCCATATTGCTTCGCAGCTCACCGAATAATTTTTCACTAGACTACATATTATATATCTTATATCTTCAACTAAACCATGGTAATGCAACTCGAACAACAAAATCAGACGTTTAAAGATAGCTTTTTATGATTGGTTTCTATGTTTGAACAACAGATGGCGTTAGCAGTATGTTGGAGTAGATGCATCTGGTGTCACCGAACAGTCGTCGTACGCAGGCATTTCTTGCCTGTGTTGGACAGTGCTAGGTGGGTCGCTGATGTAGATTCAGTTCCAGTGACCCAACCAACATTCAAGGCAGCGAGTTGGCACACCGTGGTAGGTTTAGTCGGTAGTACCCGAGACGTTCCATCCGTTACCGTGAAAAGTTGTGCCAGTTTAAACCGTAATAGTTCAAGTTCAGTTTAAACGTAGTAGTTTTCCGCTCCCCTTTTCAGCAGAGAGGTAGGAGTCGATGCAACCCAACAAGTTAAAAAAAAAATGCATCTGTTTGATATCTACATAATATTATATGTACATATACATATGTGAGACTTTTTGATTTACTATTTGAATGTGATCTTTCTGCCTTGTGTTGATAGCGCAACGGCTCTATTTTATAAGAGTGCCTTAGTAGTGCAAGTTCGGCGACCATAGGCTACGATGATCGCTTACCATAGCATCCATAAGCCGCTCGTAAGATTGTTTTCCTTCTATGTAACAGAAAAATATTATAATTCTACTTATAAAACTAATTTTTCCGTTACCGTGAAAAGTTGTGCTAGTCTGAAACGTAATGAGGCGACCTTTATTACGTGTTGCAATATGAAGTCTAGTTCGTCTCGTATCGCGTTTGATGTAAGCATAGATAGCAAACTTTCGGTATGCTAGCCCTTTGGCAATTATTACTTAAATGTTATTTAAATATTGCCAGAAGTTTTTGTTAGAAATTACTAGTATTATTGATATAACTTTAACAGAACTAAATGCTTGTATTAGAAGTGTATTCATATCAGTAGTGTAATGGGTGGGGATCGAACCCACAACCTCTCGATTGCAATTCTGACATAAATGTCAGAATTGCAATCGTATATATCGTATATGGTATAAGTACCATTAGGCTTTCGCCACTGTTATGCTGGAAATCATATTCCAATACGTGCCAAGAAACGCATACTTTTAGCCACAGATAAAAGCCCATCACATGACTCATAAAATAAATCACTTTGAACAGCATCTTTGCAACAATTCTCACGTCAATTTTAGTTCGATCATAACTACAAAAGATGCCAAATTTGACATTAGTAGCGTTCAAAAAAGGATTCACTTGAATATTTACGTGACCACCTTGTTCCATCGTAGCTTATTTTACTATAACAAAAAAAACGTTTTTTTTTCACTTTACCTGGCGTTATCAACGGCCAGTGTTAATGCAATCACTGTCATTGTCTATTCCTTTGTTGTTTTTTTCTTCGGAGGATGAACGGATTGACCGATATTGTCTGTAGTAACAAAGACCGTGTTTTTTTATATCTGTGTCCTCTGGTTAACTTGTGAATGAAATTGTTTTTGTGTATGTTTTAAATTCTAATAGATCAGAGAATTGGAAGGCAGATATGACGCACGTAGCAGGGAATAATGGCATATATGTATGTATATCTAGAGTTGCATAGATGTAGAGCTCTCTGTCTAACATATACATACATAGTTCTTTTCCTGCGCCTACGTCCCCGAACGGGTAAGCAGAGGTGCACCCACATTTTGCTAAGTATGATTTTAGGTCCCACGCCTATTTGCTTCCAACAAGCACATTTTAAAACTACCTACGGTAACTAAATATTTTTGACAAAAAACCTTAATAACAATTTGACCGACCTGGGCATCGAACTTACAATCGGCTGAACGGTAACCAGAAACGTATGCCACGTAGAATATTAACTTATTCTCGTATTCTTCAAAATAAATATGACATAGACAGCAAAATGAATTCAGAGTAAAGACTAAATACTGGCTTGGTGGCGCAGCGGTAGTCAATGCGACTGAGCACCAAGTCCAGGTTCGGGCAAACGTTATTAAGTTTTTCTGTCAAGAAATTTTAGGAGCAACGCGGTGTTTGAAACTGTACCCAGCAAAACGGCAATAGACCCGCTTCGACTGGAGTATACTAAGCCTAAAGAAAGAAACATTTATTTGCACAGTATACGGTGGTACCAGATTTAATAATGGTGCATAGCTATATTCTACCTATGTTAGGACTGTAAATATTTATAATTATATAAAACAATTAGATACTATTATATTACTAACAAAATGTCAAGCTATAGGTATTATTATTTAGCATATTTATTATTACTAGCGGTCGCCTAGTGATCAAAATTCGACCAAAATTCCTAAGCTTGCTACTTTGTTTTATTTTTTCTTTATTACGCATAAATAAGGTAAAGGTAACCATAGTTACAAAGAATTGTACGACGTCAGACGAACAATGCCGAAATACTACGAACGCGATTCGACTGCGTGTGTCAAATGCATGAATATGTGCGTGTAGTGATTTTTCATTAATTTAATGTATTTCTAATGCATATTTTATAAAAATATTATGATTCGCCCCTCCTTCTCCATATACACTTTAACTGTGCCAAATTTCATACTCCTCCGTCCTGGTAATTTTCGTAAAAAGGGGTACAAAGTTTTTGCTTCACGTACATACATATATAGATTATAATACGTATTAAAAATAAGCAGAACATTGAGACAACTACCATCTTAGTCTCTCGGTGAACATGGCTGCTGTAAAGCAACCGAAACGTCGGGGCAAAGTGTTAACTTTAATATAAATAGTTTTAATTAAATTAAATAGCTTAAATAGTAGTGAAGTTCAATAATAGTAGTGTTAGTGTTTCAAAATTATGTAATAAAAGTGTTTAAAGTAAAATAAACAACGCGACAAAATCCGTATAAAGTGTTTAATTTCAATGTATAACATTCGCGTAAACATAAGACAATATTATGTAATCAGATACATAAGTTTTATATTGCATGAACTCTTCTGATGATGTAATACATTTCTACCAAACCTTTCGGGACATAGGCGTGTGACTATATATGTATGTATATTTTTTTTTCTGCATACTTTTGTAATCTATATATATAAAACTCTTCCGTTACTGAGTGACTGACAGACAACACACAGCCGAAACTACTGCACGCAAGAAGTTGAAATTTGGCATGTATGTTCCTTGGAGAGTGTAGGGGAGCACTAAGAGAGGATTTTCGGAAATTCCACCCCGAAGGGGGTGAAAGGGGTGAAACCCGATATTCACACGGGAACGGGACTTACGCGGGTGAAACCGCGGGAAAAAGTACTAGTTATATATATATGTCTAAAGTTGTTTATGAACTTTGTTGTTGACAAATGATTAGAAGTTAATTAGCTTTGTTTGAGCAACATGTCTGTGACTGCTGTTTGTACAATTATTATTTTGTTTATTACTGATAAATCATGATTTATGACGGTTACCAGGTTTTAGGAATTGACGACTTCTACTCTGTTCTTGCATCAGCTCATGCTATGCTAGCGATCGATCGTGAGTTATTTCGGGTATTTCGTTTGATTGTCGAGTCCTCAGTCTCTCAGTCCTCAGCTCCAGTGTTTTTAGACACAGAAGCTCACTAGCTTCTGTGTCTAAGAACACAGGAGCTCACCAGTATCATCATTTTTCCCGCGGATTTGTTTGGGTTAATGTAGGTTATGTCAATAAATTTTATACCTCGGGAACCGTATATTTTTCTGGATGAAAAGTACCCTTTATGCTTCTTTCCAACATGTATGCAAACTTGCATGGCGATCGCGCAAGTAAGTAGTTAAGGCGCGAAAGCCTAATAAACAAATAAACTCACATTTGCGTTCATTATATTAGTCAGAATTAGACATTTCGACCGACTTGCATCGATGTATGCATCGATTAATCAGCTCACGTTCGATGCAATTAGATCGAAACATCGCGCAAGAAATAGGTATTTATTCCTTAAATAATTACCATCGGGATTAAGACCCGTTGTCCAATATTATATTAAGTAAGCTAAATGCATAATTCTTAAGCAAAATTATCCCGTTTGACCTTATCATACTTGCCAATGTCGTATAAAAACTTCAACTATGTAGTTTTAAGTTAAAGACATGCGCAGTGTTGTTTTACGAGGAGCGTCGTGAATCATTCTGTCCAATTAACACGACATACGTGGATGTTGTGCTTCTACAATTTAGCTAATGAGTTCAAAGATCGCTATGTGCGACGGCATTAGGAATACATACCTTTTATTACATAAACATAGGTCATAATGGATAATAATTACAGCGTTTACAATCAACCAAACATATTTATGTTATCTTATATTTAATATAATATTGTTGAAAAATAATTAAAGTTAGACACCGGTAGGTAATATAGTTTAATATAACTATACGATAACGATTGCCGGAGAAAGGTTAAAGAGAGCGTTGGACTGCAACGCAGATGTCTCGAATTCAATTCAGAGGCACGCACTTGAGATTTTTTAATGTGCGTATTTAATAGTTAATTATCGCCGACTGTAATGATGAAAGAATTTACCTATACAGCCAGTGATAATCGTGAGGAATTATGCATGTCTGACAGATGATCTACAAATGTTCTCGAAGATGTGGGCAGTCTACTGATCCGCACTGGGCTATGGCCAAGCCCTTTTTGAACTAAGTAGAGGCTCGTGCCCAGCAGTGGGACAGTTTATATACAGGGCTAATATCTTTTTCTGTACCTCCAGCAACTTGTATGCGAAATTTCATGATGATCCGTCAAGAAATTAATGCGTGAAAGGGTAACAAACAAACATACTCACATTCGCATTTATAATAACGATTAATATAACGAAAATAATAACGATGGGAAGCGACTTGTATTAGACAGAGCGCCAAGAACAACACCATTTAAAAAAAATGTTACTATTTGTGTATAAAAATATTTAATAAAATACCGTCGGACATACAAAAGCTTCCTATGTCAATCTTTAAAAGAAAATTAAAAGTATTACGGCAAGAATGGTGTATTCTATAAGTGATTAGATCCAATGATCATATTTTGAGCTATCATTTCTTATTAATATCTATCACTTATTATTTAGAATATTATATTTTTGCACACCTGATAAGGTAAGATATGGCCTGGACTCTTGTTAATCTTAAGATCTAATGTATAACCTATGTTCATGGAAATAAATGTTTATGATTATGATTATGATTATGAATATATTACAAGCTAGGTAAGATAGGATTTGGATTATATGAAAAATATGTCGAAATTTAACTGTCAGTAGGTAAAAGAACTCGTTTCTTAAATACAGGCACCGGGCCTTAGTCAAACTTCCTGTATTCAATACCACAGGGATTGACCCCCTACTTCTATGATATTCTATCAGAAATTTGATTCTACATATTAAATACGCTGTAATATAAAGTATATGATTACTTATATGAGTGGGGCACGTAGCGAGGGAGAGACACGCATCCACCATTAGTTCGAATCCGGTGTCGAGTTGCACGTGACGAGTCTGTTCCTCTTGTCACCGTCCAGGTGATGCCGATGCTTAAAAGAAAGTATACCTACTTCCTTCCTAATATTGTAAACTAGTTTTTCCCAGCAACTTCTAGAGTTAGTGTATATTTTGTTAATAAATTACTATACATTGAAATTAAACAAAATACGGATTTTATCGCGTTGATTATTTTTTATAAAACACCATTATTACATAATTTTGAAATTTTATACAACTATTGTTAAACACTTTTACTAGTTACTGTTACTTCTATTTAAGCTATTTAAATGATTTAACTATTTAGATTTAATTTGACACTTTCCCCGACGTTTCGGTTGCTTTTCAACAGCCATATTCACGGGGAGTCTCCCCGTGAACATGGCTGCTATAAATACATATATTAATAATTTTATATACACTATACCAATTATGTATGTATGTATGTATGTATCTTATGTGGGAGCCAGTCAGTGCAGACCGGCGATACTTCGACCCACTGGGATCTTTTGTGTCGAAACTCTCCCAATAACGACTGCCATAGATGTTCATGCAGCCGGGACCGACGGCTTAACGTGCTCTCCTATACTAATTATACTAATATTATAAAGAGGATAGATTAAATTTTTTGTATGTTTGTAAGAGTTTAACTTAGAAACTATGCAATCGATTTTAGAACTTCTTTCACCATTAGAAAGCTATATTATCACCGAGTAATATAGACTATATTTTACGTGAGCGAAACCGCGAACAAAAGTTAGTAACAAAATAAAATGATACAGTGTCAAAATATTTGTCTACTTTTGAAAAGTCTAATGTAGTAAGGTTTTTGCAGGATTTTAAACTGTATTTTTTAGAATAGAGTAAAGGTACAGCTACAATAATGTATAGGTATATATGTCGTAGCTGTTTGTTATTCCATAAGTAATAAATAAAATATAAAGTTAAATAATTTGCATTGATTTATATTTAGGTATTAATATTGTACTTTGTATTTAGGTTTACATGTGCTTTGCATACAAATTTATAAAAGATTCTTGTCCTAAGTCCTTATTGCATACAAAATTCCACGCAGACGATATTAGATTGAAGTGCAAATATATTTCATTTTCCCGACCAAAAGATTAGTAGGTACATGTATCTTACAAATTTTAGTTTACAGATCCATCATACAGAAACAATGAAAATAAAGCACTTACTAACGTTTGGCTTAATTTACCCTTCCAATAAACATATTTTATTATACGTTAAAAACAGTTAATCCTTAAATAAACACATCTAACATTTAACTACATTAAAAACCACAAAACCTAAACAATATTTTAAATAGACGAACCTTTACTTTAAACACAAACCCTGGCGAGCTCAAAGTAGAACAAACCAATGTACTACCTATTGCTTTCATCGTCCGTCTATCTGCGCTCTGCGGCCGCGCGACGAAACATTATCTCTTTCCATTTACTTATTCATACTCGATTCACATGAGGGTACTTTGTATATAGACATCTATATACACATACCCCATGTAGTTAAAAGATGAAACAGTTATGTACGTTTCGATTTAAGGGCGTATTCTCGTAACAAAGACTGCTTAAAGTGGAGTTCCGATTTAGTCTGGACTAATAAACGTGCAATGAAATGCAATTTATGTTGTAGCTTTTGACTGTGGCTTTGCTCGCTCGGGAACAGAACGTTTGCTGAATGAAAGGCTCTATGTACACCGATAACGTGTATGCGAAATGTCATGATGATCTGTCAAGTAGTTAAGGTGTGAAAGCATAACAAACAAACATACTCACATTCGCATTTTATAATATTAGGTAGGCTTTTAGTTTATTTTAGTTAAGAGAATACCTTTTGTGATATTTATGAAACAAAGACTTCATCGGAGCTCTATTTTGAACAGTTTTATTTCAAGGTTTGGTCCTCAGATAATGTCTAATTAAAACAAAATACTAAGTAGGTATTGTCTATGTGCATGTGGCAAAAAAGTTAATTTTTGGAAAAAATCAAAAACCGACTTAAAACTGTAAGTACACGTAAAAACTTAAACTAAAAAATCATATAAGCACTAAAAAGTTAAAATAATACTAAATCTAATAAATCAAAAATGTTAAATAATTAACCTATATAACCTAAACTATCTTTAACCTAAAATAAAATTTTACAATTTTTGGAGTCGGATATCAAAAGTATAAATGTATTTTTTTTTGTTTTTGGTGATTTTTTCAACAAGCGCTGAATCAATGTCGATAAAATTTATATGGGACCACCTCTGACGTATGATCTACCAAACAAAACAAAAAAGAATCATCCAAATCAATTCATAATTGGCGGAGTAATCGCGTAACAAACATACAAAAAAAAAAGCATACTGCCGAACTGAGAACCTCCTCCTTTTTGAAGTCGGTTAAAAATATATATATATTGATCTAATATTGTCTTTTGAAAAGAGATACTAGATATAAAGTAGATAATTTTCATGTAAAAGACAAGGATAAACATATATCGTCCAGTAGGTACCGTCGGCGACATTAAAATTAAAAAGGGTCACAAATAATAACAACATATTACAACATATTGTCAACATATTTGTCCAAATCAAACCAAGGGCCATCAGCACTTTTATAGTCCCTATTTAAACTAATACATAATTACATATGTAGGTGACTTATTAGTTTTTTAATTTTTAAAACGTAAAAACCAGGAATAATTCCTGTATCAGGGTACTTAACAAACATTCAAACAACGGACACAATATACATCCAGACGGGGCACCACTATTTATGGATCACATAATTTTTTGTCCCGTGTGGGAATCGAACCTACAACACTAGGCGCGGCGGCAGAGGCGAGGCGACCACTTAAACCACTTCACCATCCGTACAGTCTGTTTAAATAGTTAATATTTAGTTTAGGTTTAAAATCTTTTCAATAAATAATTCCTGCATCGCGAGCGAAATTCGCTACTTAACATTAAAGCAACGAAAATAATGAAATCCCAGATGCAGCACAACTAGTCGGCCTCAATGGCGAAGTGGTTAGTTTAACCGACTGCTACGCCTGAGGTCCCGGGTTCGATTCCCTCACAAGTCAAACATTTGTGTGCATGAACATGGATGTTCGTCTTGGTCTGGGTGTTTCTATGTATAATATGTATGAATTTACAAATATATATATATATATATGTATGTTTATCCATTGTCTAGTACCCATAGTACAAGCTCTGCTTAGTTTGGGCTAGATGGTGTTGTGTGTATGTGGTAGAATATTTATTTATTTATTTGTTTATCACACAAACCGCAAGTGAGGATCGAACCCACAACACTCAGTATCAGTGATATGGTGATATAAACTACTATGCCGCCTGTACAGTTGATATGTATGATATCAAATAATCTGCCTAAGAAAATTATCCAAGTATCTCACATGAATAGCTACACTCATATTACTCGATACACACACACACACACACACGAACACGCACAACTCACACACATACATATACTATATAGTTTTGTTTTAACATTCATTTTTCTTTTATTTCTATTTAAATATGGTAACTTTTAAATTGTCTCTAGCTCACTTTTTTCATACAATTTGTGATTAATTGTTAAGTTTGGGAGCATGGTAATCTGTCTGACAGGATATTCCTAGTTCAGATACCAGTCTCTCACAAAGGTGCATTTGGTTAAATATGTTACAAAATGTTATAGAATGTAAGTTACCTATGTGAAAGAAAATAAATAAACATATTATTATTATTATTATTAATTAAAAAAGTAAACTTGTTTTATAATGTACTTCTGCTATTTATGAAATAATTTATTATTATTATTATTTTTTAATGTTCAGCTTCTTAACCTATCAGTTGTTTGAATGCTGGACATAATTGTGTCTGACCGCCGGTGTGCTGCGTCGCTGCAGCTCAATAGGTAAAGTTGCTAATTGTACCTATAACATAGGTACCTCTATACCTACAGGTGCTATACACAAGGCTATAATGAAGGTCATAAAACAAAAAAAAACTACATTTAATAGCCCTCGGCTGTTTCCTCTAGTTTTACGACCAATAAACAAAGAGACTAGTTACTAACATCACGGATAAACACATTACATATCAGCAGAATGAGTGGACTTTGAACCTCGTTAACTTAGACGTACATTTATATAGATTTTTTTATCTTGGATAAATATTACGCCAGGATATTGGATAAAGAAGATTTCTTTTAAGTAGAATGTTCCATTAAAACCTATTACAAAATTTAATTTTAATTTCTGTGCGATACAGGACATGTACCTTACTAGCTGTCCCGAAAGGCGTGGTCCAGTACACACGAAAAAAAAAACTCATATCTAAACCATTTTAGATCATCATCAAAATCGGTCCAGCCGTTTAGGAGGAGTTTAATTACAAACACACGCATAGAAGATTTATATATACAGGGCTGTCCCAGAAGATGTGAATCACATTTTAACGGGAGATTCCTTAGGTACATTTCAAAACTGCTAAAAGAAATTAAAAAGTTATGAAGATTTTAAAAAAGTACGACTTGCCTGACTTTTAACTACAGGTGCTTCGTTTATGTCTAATTTTCATTTTCTTTCCACTATTATTATTTATGAAGGATTGATTCGTCAAACTAAAAACGATTTTTTTTTAAAACTGACCTAATTTTTAAATCGCATCATTATTTTGGTTTTAGTATTTTTTTGCATCAAAGAAAATCTTGTACGTTTGACCAACAACACAACATTATTTTCTATTTTTTTTACTTAGCATATATGAAAGGTCCATACCTAAGGAATCTCCCGTTACAATTTGATTCACATCTTCTGGGACATCCTGTATATATAAATCTTCTGTGCGTGTGTTTGTAATTAGACTCCTCGTATATATAGACATAGGAATGGGCTTGTTTAAAAACTAAAGTAGGAATTAATAGTGGCGCACAATTACTAGTTAGATTGCACGGATGGCGTAGTGGTTTAAGTGGTCGACTCGCTGCAACTGCGCCGAGTGTTGTGGGTTCGATCCCCACATGAGACAAAAATATGTGTTATCTACAAATAGTTATCCGAATCTAGGTGTATTTGTGTCCGTTGTTTGAATGTTTGTTAAGTGCTCCGCGACACAAGAATTATTCCTAATAATAATAATATTTCTTACACCAAAAATAAGGTATGTGACGGCGACGGTAAATGTCTTTTTAAAAACAAAAACAATCTTTGAATAATACGGACATCAAACCCAAAACAGCACACCCGCCGTATACACTACCGCTGCGTCGTAGCTTCAGGATGAAATACCAATAATTAAAATATATACCTAGTATACAAATCGTGGTTATATATCGTAAGGTAATTAAAGAATAAACAGTAAAGTCTGTCGTCAAAGACATACTTAGCTAATAACGTATCGTTTGCTAATGTGTTTGTTTGTGCGAACAGATAAACCATCGTGTCTCTACGGGCACATAATTAGTGGCACGATTTATTAATTGATATGTTTGTGGTTTGGTAGTTTCTAATAAGTGTATGATGGATACATATTTAGTTTTGTAATTAGGTAATAGCTGCTGAATTACAGACGAAACTTCAGTGATAGTATGGAGGTATTTAATAAATAATAGGTACCTATTACAATAGTTAATTGAAATAAACCCGTGAAAAGTAGTTTAATTATTTAATTATTATTAAACTACTTTTTACAGGTTTCGTATTGTCACATTTTGGTTTATGTGAGCTAGAGGGCTATTTAAAAGGTTGCATTGTACAAAGGCTTTTAAGGAGATTCTTAATTTGGTGATAATAACAAGATACATATTATTGGTCTGGTCCTCTTTTTTAGCTTCTAATTTATCCTCAAATTAATTGTTTTGAACTCAGGATAATCAGTTTTGCTACAAAAATTACGGTTTGATAGTTTAGACATATGTACATAGAAAAATATAATTAAGCACAAACCAATTTTATTTCATACTAGATGTGTTCGCGGTTTCACCCGCGTTTATGATTACTGTGCCACCCCCGTGGGTCGTAGCGTGATGTTATTGTTTAGCTTATGGCCTTCCTCGATAAATGAGCTATCCAACACTAAAATAATTTTTCAATTCGGATCAGTAGTTCCTGAGATTAGCGCGTTTAACCAAACAAACAAACAGTTCAGCTTTATAATATTAGTATAGATTATTGTTATAATATGTCGAAATGGGTTCTATTTAACCCCAAAACAAAGTCACAAAATCGAATTTAAAGATAAAGAAATCAGTAAGCATACTGAAAATCTGTGATTTTATTAGTTATTACAACAAACAAATGTCGCCACTTTATATAATATAATAATATTCTATCACATACACACAACACCGTCTAGCCCCAACTTAGCTGAGCTTGTACTATGGGTACTAGACAACGGATAAACATACATATATACTTTCTTTTTTATTGTAAATACATACATATTATACATAGAAACACCCAGACCAAGACAAACATCCATGTTCATGCACACAAATGTTTGACTTGTGCGGGAATCGGACCCGCGACCTCATGCGTAGCAGTCGGTTACACTAACCACTACGCCATTGAGCTCGACGAAACTAGCTGTTGCTCGCGACATCGTGGAATTCGGTTATATCGCAAAGCCCCACACCCCATTATATACATAGCTATCAAAAAAACAATATATTTTGGACGATATTACAAGGAACAACATGTCAACAACGTTTCAAGATTCCTGACTTGGCCGTTTGGACTGTGCCTTGCTCGATATATCAAACTGTAAATTTTTTTTACATCTATTTAGATGTTAAAATAACAAAAATCTTATCTCTGCTCTCCTACATTGTAGGTATAAGGGTACTTCGTGAAAAATGTCTAGTCTGCTGAACCGGGGGTTTGGGCTGTGCGTTGATGATAGCTCTTGTATTACAGATATGTCAGTCCAGGCATTTACAAAAATTGTATGAATAATTAAGGATTATAGTCATAAATCAGTTAATTTATCCTTTTATATGTTTAGATGAGAGTAGGTAACAGGCAAATAATCTGGGTGTGGAATGTTATAGTCACATAACTCATTAAAAGCAATACATTAGAAGCAATCAACAATTTTAATCCCACCCGCTTTAATATAATTTGTCGTATCTTTATAATTTAGGTTCATTATTTTATAATCATACAGTAGCAGCGATAGCTCAGTGGGGAGACCAACAGACTGCAATACAGAGAGTCTCGGGTTCGAAACCACGTCGCGCACCTCTGAGTTTCGGAAGTTATATGACTTTTCGAAATTATGTGCGTATTGATTGACAATTATCGCCTGCTCCGTGCCTCGGACAGCACGTTAAGCCGTTGGTCCCAGCTGCCATGAACATCTATGTCAGTCGTTATTGGGAAAGTCAGTACCCTCTAATATCCTGACACTGGTCTAGCCTTAGGGTATCGTTAGCCTTCGGGTTGCGGAGGTCAGGTGGCAGCCGCTCCGTGTAAAAACTGATATCCAGTCAAATCCGGTTAAACCAGAAAAGCCGACCCCAAATGACTTGGGAATAATAAAGGCTAAGAGAGAAGAAGATTTTATAATCATACAATTAAGGTAGGACGAGTACACATAGCTAAAAAGACAGATATTTAAAAGTTAAAAAAATTGTTAAGTTATTATTTATTATAGATACATTTAAACCATACGAATTTCGTTATTAGTGTCAGTAACTTTTAGCTATATAATAAATTGGTATTGAAACGACACACAACTGCCTCAGTGGCACAATAAGTATTTATCTTTTGTAGAGAATATGACTACAGCGTTTGCATACACTGCAGTCTCTAGTTCGATTCCTACCCAGGCAAAAACTAGGTTAAGAATTTATGAATAGCATGGAGTCTGAAACTGTGACCAGTATGGCAATAGGCCCGGCCTCTGTTATGGGGGTCGTAAAATTATAGTTGGCAAAATTTGGGTGTATATGCGTGTGACTACTCATTCGGGGATAGGGGGTTGAGATTATATATGTAAATAGTTTATATGTAATAGTTTTTCATTTGGGTTGTCGGTCTCTACATAACTCTCACTTAATCCTTGTACAAATATAAATGCAAATGTTTTTTATATATTTTATTTATTTACGCATTATCTGGCCTTAAAAAGCCTACTCATTTCAAGAAAATAAGTTTAAAAAAAATGTTATCTCAAGCTAGTAGGTACATAATAAGATACTCAAATCGTTTAAAGTCGTTGGAAACAGTATTAGTTATATATTGACGCTGTAAGGTTCTTATAATATGTATATAAACATATTTTGTTCACTTTCGTTTATATGTTGTGTCTATGTATACACTTATAAATATAATTATATACATGTCCAAATTTTATAAATAATAATATATAAAATATTTTCAAATCATAGAATAAGTGTTATCTCATGTGTAGGTGTGTGTATACTGCCATAAAATCCGAAGATCATATTATTTCAGTGTTATCTGCGTATTTAAGTATAAAACGATCAATTAAAATATATGATGTTGCAGAATACTCCCTAAATATTTAAAAATTACAAGACTAAACTATAATTTATCAATATTTAACTAAGTATATTAAAATAGCAACATAATATATTTAAAATTAGTCAGCGTTGTTAATTTTCCTAATGTAGGTACGTATTATATTATCAAAATATAACCAGATAATAATACTAACTACTAAACTAATTTTAACCTAACAGTTTAGTTTGTTAGTCTTATTTAATTTATTTAAATAAGACTAACAAACAGAAGATTTAAATAGATTTATCAATTACCTATATTTTTACGATACTGTAATATCTCCTAATTAAACGACACGATAATATAGAAAGAGCTTTATTTTTAAGATGTGATAACATATAACTAAACAAAATAATGATGAATGGAAATAAATATAACTATTCAATTACCTAAGCTTAATTTAACGTGTTATTAATTAATCGCATTTGCAAAAGAAATATATTTATATAATATATTTTTTATTGAGATTTCATCATTTCAGATTCACCTAAATGACTACGAAAGTATAGATACTTGGGTATTCTGTAAATAGAGATATAAAATCTAAGAAAAAGGTCCTGTTCGATTTATTTTAAAATGTTCCAAGTTTTGTTTAAGCTTAAAGTAAATCGTCTGCTTGAGTTATGAATTATGATGTATAATAATACATATATCTAAACTAAAATGACCAGTTAAAATATATTTTCTAACCGAACGACTCGCTCATAGGTTGCACTCACTGATCGGTAAACGATTAGTGAGGTTAAGCAACGTTGGGTGCGGTCAGTCTATAGATGGGTGACCGCTTAGTGGTATTTCATCTGAGCGTCTTCGTGCTTCGGAGGGCACGTAAAAAGTCGGTCCCGGTTGTTGCCAAATTGATAGCAGTCGTTAAGCCATGTCAGAGGCCTACGGGCGGCTTGAACAACTCTTGACAACAGGTTGGCCACTAACCACACGAAAAGAAGAAAGAAGAACCGAACGACTGACAATTGGTGTCACTATGCAAAAATATAACCTGCCGGTTTTCTTAGCGGCGACTAAAAGCAAAATTTTCAAATCATATCAATCAATCAATCAGCCCACCCTAGTCCACTGCTGGACAATATTGTAGCCTTATTTATCATTTTAGTCATGCTGTATTAGTATTGTTTTTTAGTCATAAGTATCAATTAACATTAGTCTTTCGTAGTCATATATGACACAATTTTATTTAAAAAGGATCGTTTTTGATTGCTTGTTTTGTCTTATATCGCTTTTATATTTCACCAATTACACATTCATTATTTTACAAAATTGTTTGGCTTCTTTCCTGTAAATGTTAAAGTGACCTAACAATGATGATTAACTCTATAAGAATATTTTAAAAGTAGCCATGACAAGTTTATTAGACAAGAAGGCTTAAATTATGATAGATAAAGCAAAATATGAGGCACTTCGTTCAATGGCTATACTGTCGACAAGAAAACGCTTATTTCATCGCGAGCTCTGAAGGTACAATCAATAATTCACGGGCGTTACTTATCTCTGAAAAACAATTTCTCAGAATTCAGATATCACCAACCGTGTGTGAATACTTGTAGAGCCTTGTACGGTAAGTTTCTACGGTCGTCACAAGCACACATTCCTGCCGAAACACTTATGATAATTCCATGGTTTTATCGTTCCGAGCTGCGGTATTATTAGCGGCGGTTGGTGCGAGGCGCGCGCAACGAGCGCGGGGCCCGGGTCGCGGGGTGAGGTGCGCGGAGCGCGGGGCGCGGTGCCGCCGGGCGGGCCTGCGCCGGCCCCGCCCCGCCGCGCGCCAATAGCCTCCGCGGTGGAGGGGAGCTCGGGCCCCCGGCCTCTATTTACTCTTTCAATCAGTGCGAGTGTTTGCCCCTGGCCGGCGTGCACGCGCGGGTGATGCGCTAGCCATGATCTCGCAGAAGCTCTCGTACGGCGACGTGCCGACGTCTGCGTCGCTGTCTTCGCTATCGCCGGGCCTCGCGCCCCCGTACGTCAATGGCATGGGCTGCATGCCAGCTCAGCCGTACCCGAATCTCTACTCCAACAACATGGTCGCGGGCAGCTCGTGCATGGGCTCCCCGGGCGTCGGGTACTCGCCGCCCAGCACCATGGCGTCGTGTATGGGCGGCGGTGCCACCGTGCCCTACGGCTCGCTGCCGCGCGAGCAGGAGGCTGCCTCGCCAACCTCGGCCCTTCAGCGCGCGCGCAACGACAAGACCTACCGACGCTCCTACACACACGCCAAGCCTCCGTACTCCTACATATCGCTCATCACAATGGCCATCCAGAACAACCCGACGCGCATGCTCACGCTCTCCGAGATATACCAGTTCATCATGGACCTGTTCCCGTTCTACAGACAGAACCAACAGCGCTGGCAGAACTCTATCCGACACTCGCTGTCGTTCAACGACTGCTTCGTGAAAGTCCCGCGGACGCCGGACAAGCCTGGCAAAGGTTCGTTCTGGACGCTACACCCTGATAGTGGTAATATGTTTGAGAATGGTTGTTTCCTCCGGCGGCAAAAACGGTTCAAAGATGAGAAAAAGGAGTCTATTCGACAAGCGCAGAAGGCACAGCATGGTCACGGTCACCATGGAGGTTCACACGAGAAGCGTGGTGATCACGGGCACGAGAAGAGTGTGGGTGGTGGAGGTGCTGCGCCTGGAGAAGACAAAGAGATGCGTGATGAGTTATTAGCGCAGTTGCATGCAGCGCCGGAGTTATGCCTGCCGGAGCACACGCCGCTAGCGCTCGAGCACTACGCGCAGCTGAAGCAAGAGCCGACGGGCTACGCACCCGCGCAGCACCCGTTCAGCATCACGCGGCTGCTGCCGGGCGCCGACACGAAAACGGACCTGAAGATGTACGACGTGAACTATGGCTACGGGCACTCGCCGGCGGACAACTACTACCAGTCGCCGCTGTACCACCATCACCACGCGCACGCGCAGCCGCCCTTGTGACAGTACCCGCTGGCGTAGGCGGCCCGGCGCGCGCCCGCCTGGTGCGTGCCGCACGATGAGCCCGCTGCGCCATAGCCGCCTGAGTCCCCTGGACCCAGCGCCGCTACAGCTGATGTACATGTAAATCTCATGCTGATATTGGACTCCGAGTGAGCGTTTCGTGTTCTGGTGATATTATTCGCGTCGCGTTCGGCGCTCGCCCCCGACCGAGTATACTTGTATATTGTGTAAATATTTGCGATTATTTTTAAACGAGTCCATTTTGTGTGCGTTTTATTAGTAGGACATAGATGTTTAGTGCACGGTGGACGCTGTGGGTTGTGTCTAGGGGCGGGCGGCGGCCGCGTGAAGTTAGGCCTAAAATTGTTTGTGGAACTTCTGAGAAAGTGTCCTTTATAGTCATTATAATCGACTCCCCCTTGTATACCAACTCTTATTGGCACCGTTCTGGTTGTAATTAAAATAAACGTATGTAAAATCAGAAGCTTTGCCCGCCTAAATCAGTAATGATGTGCCATTAGATAAAGTGGTAAAAGAAATGCGATCGATACAAGCTTATCGCTTTGTTTATCTATTCATGTTAGATAAATTGTTTGTGTCGCGCGTTGATGTCTTTTACATTAAATTTATTCAATTAAACACTATGTAATAAAAAGGCACAAAATATCAATTCTAATATTAATTAAAAGACAACGTTTTTTACGACATTTAATATTTTTGCATACAGCTAAATAAATGCAAAGTGATTCGGCAAAGAATACAAAAATCGTATACTAGTACATTTAATGATACAAATACAAAATTATACAAAATAATACAAATCTATAACTAAAATGAACAAGTATATAGTGTTGGTATACGACGGGCCGTACCATGTGACGTCATATCGTGAACGGTTGAACTGTGCAATGTCGTTTGTGTAACAAATCGTGTAAAAATTAACATAAAATATATAAATATAAACTTAGCTAGGCGAAATGGAATTTAAGTTCTGTCATTGACCATCGCGATTATTGTAGATAAGATTTTGTATATATACATCGTAAGGTAAATATATAATGACTCTAAATAAAGGTGTTTGGTGTAAAATAGGTACCTATCTCGGCTTCCGCACATTCCATTTGAATATATATTTATATGCAAGTGTCAATTTAGCATTTAGTGCAGCGATTGGCAAGCGGGTGAGGTGAGTGCTGTTTTGTATATTTTAGGGGGCCTAGCTAAGACAAGGGCTAGGGGGCCTAGCCTACACAATATACAAAATTGTCTATTTATGCATTCATTAGTATTTATATTCTATTGTGATCATAAATTGTCATTTTGGCTAGACTCTCCCGTAGTTATATAAATATATTTTCTTTATATCGATAAATTTTAATTTTGTACCTTAAAGCGGTAACAGGGTTAAATTTGATTATTTAATCATCATTTCTTTACATTTATTTTTTGTTACCATATTACATAACAGCATAAATATCAATTAATCCTATTTAAGTATCTTCGTTTATTAATTTCTTTAACGGTAAAAGCTTTTATTCATTTTATAAAATCTGTAAATAAATATTTATAATTGTGTATAGCATAATATAAAAAATATTATTCGATTTTTATGTCTACTAATACTTTTGTGCTGCACAGCGTTAAAGAATAAAATCGTTAATATTCGAGCAAAAATATACCTATATGCAGCAAATTAGACTGCTATAAAAATGTGTACAATATGTTGCAGTTAATTTGACTCAGAATATAATCCATCAAGATAAAGTGACAAGGATTTTGCCGATAATGAAATTCTAACGCCGTGTTCGGAGGCTGCTAAAATTGACATAATCGTGCTTGCCTTGAAGCCTCCGATTTAGTTCGGATACCTTGAGCGTAACCTTAGCTTACATATTCATAGATGAAGCCTTCTAACTGCGTAAAACGTCATATATATATAATAGTTATGTATATGTCTGATTATCAGTTAACAGGATTTCGTTGTATTGGCGTACCTATACATAAATATCAAAAATAAAGCCTCAATTTAAAATAATTGGTATATACTTTTCTAAATACAATTGTATATTTTCCAAATCAAAGTATACTTGTGAAAAATGTGTATATTATGTTTATATACACATATAACTTTCTTTCTTGACAATTTGTTTTATATGCCTAAAATAAACTGGTTATTTTAATTTCCATTGTAAAGCTATTTATTTTACTTTTGTTTATACAGGTATGTCTCTTGTAAATAATTATTTAGTTGTATCACAATGGATTTAAATCAATTTTGCTTTATATAAATATTAACGCGTTATACATTTCTGAAAATGTTTTTGAACAAGTTTTATCGAAATTTCGCTTAAATCGAAGCTGAGTATAATTAATAATATTGCTCAATTTAAGTTTCTATAATTAGTTAAGTATTTTTTATATTGTTTAAGAACTTATAATATGGTCTTGTCTCACCCGTTTGTCAAGAGTATACAATTATATAAAATAGGTGTGCTAAATTAATTCTTGTAGCCATAAATACATATTTACGTCGTATTACTCGAATCTAGATAGGATACTTATATATCATCTGTTAGTTTCAGAATTAATAAAATTAAGTATTTACAAATTACACTTGTTTTCTTTTATTTACAATGACGCCATTCCAAATGGCACACAATGTGCATCATGATCATATTTCTATAAACCTTAGTCATCACAGGCTGGCGCTGTAGATGAATAGGCACAAGTCGGCATGGCCATCATTTTGAGATGGTAGCGATAAGACAACAAAATGTTTGCATTGTTACAATACTCATTATGACTATTTTATTACATAACGTGATCTTATAGAACTGTTTTCAGTTAAATGCAACACTTATTTAACGTTATAAAAGACTCCAGACTGTTTATAATGATCATGTTTAAAAAAGATGTCAAGTATTGTTTTTTATTCTGGATGTCGTCAAATCATTGGCAATCACAAGAAGCGTCGAACAACATGGCATGAAATATGTGGCACGGCATAAAAATTATATTAATTTTGATAATGAATTGCCATGCATTCTTTGTTTAAATAATTATGATTCCAAATAGAATAAACAAATAAGGACAAATTGAACAATTACTTTATTATAAGCTATAACTAAATCTTCTCACCCACTTAAAAACAATACAAACCATCTAAAATCAATGCTCTACTAAAAAGCCTCAACCTTTATTAACGAACAATACTTTTGTCGTAATAAAATTAATAAAAAAAGTAAGTACTTATCGCAACTTTTACTGCCGGATATTTTCACTTTTGTCGGCTTGCGCAAGTCTCAGCACTGACGGGTTATCTCACGAACGGGCCACAATAAAACCATAAAAGTACACAAAAGGGTTAACACGTGGACGACAGTGTTAATTTGTTTAAGAAATCGGCGAAAATACTTGGAAATAAAAACGATGAAATGAATGTATGAATGAAACTATGTTGCGCGTTCATTCACCGAATGTGTTCAATATATATGTTACATGTACTAATATGACTGCAAATGACTTTTTTATTTTTGATTCTGAGGCTTTGTTATATCTGAGTTGATATAAAAGGTAACACCGGTGCTACAAATGTAGTAATTTTATTTTAAAGTCTTGATTCAATGTATATATCACATGATAATTCTTTATTTCTGAACGATTTACACGTGACCTGATATTACGCCTTATTAACCATAACTATTTTGGAATTAGTTTTGATTTAAAATCTTGTCTAGTGTTTGACACCAGTCTTAATATATCTATTTGCATACAATCAGCTGGATATCAAGATTTTAATGATAAATAACCTCTTAAATAAATTACCCTTTACTAAGGAGTAAAGGGTAATTTGTTGATATAGATACCGCATACCAAACATATGTATCAAAAAATATTTAATCTATCTAATAAAATATACGCTGATTTTAAGTGTCTTGAAATGTATTTCCACCGCAGTAGCTGCGTAACATTGCAATGCTCATTGCAATAAAGTGATGTTACAGCAATGTAGACAATTTCAAGACACTATACCTACAACACTATATGCATTACGTTATTTAAATAATGTTCTAGGTGCTTAACATTTGAAACGAAATTAATGTCTAATGCGTCTGTCAATCGCTTTAAATATTAGGAAACATTATTTAAATATAGTCTTAACATTAGTATATACATGTAACCTTTCGCTGTTTGGTGATAGACACAATAGAACATGTATAATAAATAATAATACATGTTCTATCACATATGATACATAATAATGTATCATTTTTGATACATCGGACAAGGAACTTGTTAAACTTGTAAAGGATTGGTACAATTTGCCTAAAATAATAGATATCATTTAAAATTTAGCGCGATTGCGTCAATCTGCGTCCAATAATTATTATAAAACCTTAATTTAAAACAATAAACCAACAACACATCCATTCTTTTATTCACGGTCGTTCGTATTGTTGGAGATGTTTAGCGCCCGAACTCGAAGGTTGGACGCTGCGGGTGGTATACTGCAGTCATAAAACTGACCACAGCACTGCTGACCCACTGTTGGACAAAAGCTTGAGGGCAGGTATCCGTTGTTGCACGTCAATATTATGAGTTTTGTAATAAGGTTAGTAGGCTTTCCTTTATATTTGGGTAGTAAGTAGTGATCATACCTATCAAATATTTTATTCATGTTTCTTTACGTGTGTTCCTTAGTGGTAGGGAAGCTAATTGTGATCATGCAAATCTAATATACTGATCTTGATTTGATATGTAATTTTTAATATTTGTTTTATAAAATAAGTGCAATAGGTATGACTGACTTCTTTGGTTGTGCATTTGCTTTGCTATCGCGGTTTACGCGTGTTTATTGTCCAATTATAACACAGAGCATTGATTACCAACAAGAGATGAACCACATATTACTTTCGTAATATGTATGTTTTCATTTATTAAGGGTAGTATTTAACTGCACAGCAAAAAAATACTAATTGCACAGCAAAATATATACAAAGAGATCAAACTAAGTCGACGGAGCCCCGCTGTGCGGGGCTCCTATATTTGGGTGGGTTTAAGAAGGAACCTGGAACATAACTTAATCCTACCAAGACGGAATGCAGTGATTTGAGGCGTATAGGTGCTCGTTATGCTGTGCAATATTTGCTGTGCAATTAGTATTTTTGATGGTCATTATATTTAATCCCATTTATTAATTAATGTTTTATCAAATATGTATGCATTGTTTTTTTGTTATATGAATCATAATTCTCATAATTTTTTATATGGAACCGGCGGGCTCGATTTCTTAAGTTGTCTGTAATATTGATTTTATGAGCTTTAAATATTGATTTCATTTAATTTTTAGTATAAGTGTATCTATGTATAATTTTATATTTGCTGCATGTTAGGTAATAATATCGCCAGTTAATAAGCGCAATTTTATTTCAAGATAATATGTGTAATTCGCCAACGCGACGGTACGTTAAGCTGACGTTAAAGTTCAATATTTATAACAAATAAATTATCTTACTACGAAAGTACTAGTATAGAGGCGTAATTTAGTAATACAAAATTAAAAAAACAATTTATTCTTCATGTTATTCTATTTACAATGATTGTTTAACATAGTGGTAATATATTATCATTTCTAAACTTATAACGGTTAATTTCCAAAATAATCAAACTTCGACTAACAATGTAAAATTTGAAACATATACACACCTTAGTCGCCGCTGAAAACAATTAGACACGAAAATTTTGAAATTCATTAATATCGCAATCTCCGTATAAAATGGAAACCTACCCTTAGTGTGTGGGCGATATATTTTTATTTAACCTCTTTCATTGTGTGTGTCGTGGCATTCATCTTGTTAGGAGGCAGGCTACTGCGCTACCCACCTCAGACTCTTTGATAACGACCATTCAACAACTTTACAAGTCATTGCGTCAACACCAACAACACTTTACACTCAAACAGCTCGTGCTAATCAGAATATACAACTTTAATTGATACCTAATAAGGTACATATTAGATTGTATGGACATTTTCTCAAATGTAAAGTTACCATGGTCCATTTATATTTTATAGTGAATCACTTGAGTAAGGTTTTTTGAAGCATGCCCATGTTTTGGTTTTGTTATAACATTTTTATTTGAATACGTATGATATTATGTCATGGTATATTGAAATAATAAACACTTTCTTTGTTCAGTTAACGGTTGATTCCGTCTTTGTGAGGGGCTTAGTCATGTTAGTTTCTTGGCATTTTTGTCGAGATGGTCTTGCTTATTTTTTTAGCTAATACTTCTTTCTCTGTGTCTTTCCAACTAGCAAAGGTTAGCAAGCAGCTTTGGATATTTTCTATTGCGAAGTGCTTATACGAGACAAATCAGCATCATTCGATACAACGAGATAAACGGTATCACTTACATAGTTTTATCACATCGAATTCTAATGCTTCAACCGAATCGTAGTCTATTGTCGTAGTTGATTTATTAAAATCTAGTAGCAACACATAATCTGGAACTCAGGTAGATGTCAATACGCTTATCCTTTGTACTTTAAGTCTAGACTTAACTGCTGGTACCTAGGTGTCAATTCTGCCTTACCGTAATTATTAACTATTAAACTATATAACTTTACCATAAAACACATCACAATAACTTGGTAATAAGGTTGTTTAAAATAACAATTCAAATGCATTCAGTTCTATTAATTAGGAGACACGCCTGTGTCTTTGCTCCTATTTTGACTGTCACTTAAAAAAATGTGGTTGATTAGACATAGCCGAAATTTCCCTTCCAAAGCAAAATTTAATATATTTATTCATAAAATAATTTACATTTATACTTGAATGTAGGTAGGTACGTAATTAAACTATATTTAAATCTACAAGACTTTACTAATTTCTTGTTTTTCGACTAGCCTTATTATAAGTTATGATATGCATAATATGTATGCTCAAATTTGACGAAGAAAGGTTAGGCTAAAATGGCGTAAAATCGTAGACTTAAACCTTTACATACCCGACACTTTGAACAGATTGCACCCAGTCGCTTCATATTCAAATTTGACACAGTTCAAGACTAGGCTTAAACTGCGTCAAATTAAAACTCAATCTGCCCGACATTTCGACTGAATTGCATCAGTTAGCTTTGGAATGAAGTTACTTAAGAAATATGCACGGATTTCCGTATTGTAATAATACTAGGAATATTATGTTAAGTCTAGTGCTAAGTTGTTAGGTGTAACCTCTTCGCTGAATTATGAAAAGGCGTTTAGCGATGTGGTCTCTTTACCTTTGTGTTTAGAAATTCTAGGAATTAACACTAAGAGTTGATATTTTCTATGCATATATATAAATTATGTGATGGTGGTGATGTCAGACAATGTTCTTGGCAGCTTGTTGTCAATGTTGATTGAAATATTTGAAGGTCTATTTGCATGACTGTCTATATGGTACAGTAGTAAAACTGTGAGGCCTTACGCTACATGTGGCAATGATAGGTTCGATGCTCGGATCAGAATTTTGTTACTTGAAATTCACAGTTATAGTACAGATTCTGTAATTGGGCTTCTTATTATGTAGTTAAATTTAATCTAATATAAGAAAACATCAACAGTAGAATATTTTCAATATTTTTGCGATTTGGCATTAGTATTATGCATTATTAAAATGGTGGCTAAAATTAAAAACTTGTATTAGAAGTTGCCCATGGGCTTCTAAGGTGGAACACATGACACCTCAATTGCATTACTAATACCTTACGCATTGGACTACCGGCGCATTAGTTGATGAAATCTCACGTAAAATGTCTTATTGTGTGAAATCTTACAAGATTACGATTCATTTCTTACAAGTGTATGAGATTACCTCATTGAACTAAAGACATAATTTTGAGATATGTTTTTCTTTTTATTGCAAGCTTAGCACTATGATTAAATCCAGTGTCGCGGGGGACTTTACAAACATTCAAAGACCACATACAAAGAACATCTGCACTGGGAACAATAATAGTTTGTGTACCACATAATTTTTTTGTCCCTTGGGTATCGAACCGAGATCACTTGGCGTGTGACAAGTGGCGAAGTGACAACTGAAACCATTACGCCATTCGTGCAGTCTATATGTCCCGGATATACCAGCACAGCACATGCCTGTGCTGGTAAGTCGTATGATACTAGGATAATAAATTGCAGACTCAAATTATACTAAACCCGCCTCATCTTCAGTTGTTGTCCAGGCTTCTTTCAATGCATTTTTTTTATTTTATTTTAATTTTTTTCCTTTTTATTATTCTATCTAGATTAATATATTTTATATTAATTGACGTATCCAAGAATTGTTTTATTTTTATAGACCTTGATTTTTTAAAATTAGTGTCAGTGGACCTTGTTTCACATCATCTATCATAATTTTCGCTGCTTTATATAACTTAGACACGAGTCTTTAGTTGTCTCACGAGTGCGATGACGTCATGACATTAATTTATCGCTGATAAAAAGCTGCGCTGGCATACATTCGTGCGCATAACTTTGGTAAATATCCAGCCATTTCATTTATTTTTTTAAAGGTTTAACTTTCACGCTAGGAATACTTGCTATTTTGAGGGAGACTTTACAAACATTCAGAAAACGAACTCAAAGAACGCCAAAGCTCGAAACAATTATTTGTGAACCACATACATTTTTGTTGGACTCAATGTTGGACATGGTATTGAATGCGACTGTTGTTCATGAAGTATTGGGCTCGATGAACATATGAAAATGTTCATTGATCCAAAATGTCCGTCAATAAGCGTCAAATTAGAATGGCGCCACGCTAACAAGTGGATCAATTTATTTAAGCAGTTTCATTGGTCATGTTCACAAAATTTATCTGGACTAAGTAAATGGTTAAGGTTTTATATACTGCAATTCTCTCATCTACGCTAGTTACCAGATATATATAATTTTTCAAATCTACAATCTTTACTCCGTTTACAACTGCTAAATTCATATCTATTGCTAGTGCTATTGTGAAGGGTTTTTGAACTGTATTTTGCTGCTTATACATTTACCTTCCCGCACTGAGAAAAGGCCCGTGCCTAGCAGTGGGACAGTTAGGGCTATATTATATAGGGCTGATATTATTATTATTTTGCTGCTTACAGCTGGTCATTTTTCAATTTGTCCCCCATACAAGACGGTTCTCTTTACCTCTATCTTCCTTTATTCTATAATAAATAATAAAGGGAGATAGAGTGAGTGTGTGATGTCACTCTAAACTTTATAGTTTAGAGTGACATTGCTATCTACTAGCACTTCTAGCGGTAACTTCAAGCGCGATAGGCCTCATTTTGTCATCTGATAGCTATGACATCAGAATAGCTGATCTCGGCGATATTTGACGCGTACGTGATGATTTCGTAATGGCGACAGTGCGAGCCGATCGTGCTACTGTCAATGTGTGTAGTTATTAATAATTAGTGAGGTCACATACGTAGACACACCACGCATGTTTATCTGTAAAAGGATAGGCAGAACAATATTGTTCGCATCGCCAGCTTTATATTGAATCTGTTGTCCACCTAACACATTGCCTTCCACTAACCTAACGTAACAAAAATACTCCACCCAATCCGGGAAGCCTTCCTTCTTCTTCTTTTCGTGTGGTTAGTGGCCAACCTGTTTTCAAGAGTTTTCAAGCTGCCCGTAGGCCTCTGACATGGCTTAATGACTGCTGTCAATTTGACAACAACCGGGACCGACGTTTTACGTGCCCTCCGAAGCACGGAGACGCTCAGATGAAATATCACTAAATGGTCACCCGTCTATAGACTGACCGCACCCAACGTTGCTTAACCTCGCTAATCGTTTACCGATCAGTGAGTGCAACTGGCTATGAGCGCCCATCCTAAAATCTTGGGATAGTGTATTTATTTGCCTTTAGCAGTAAGCTTGAACTCAATTCATATTGTAATTAAATGACATCTATAACACTTAAATTATAAATAGGAAAGATTTGTAGTTTTGTATGTTTGTTTGTAATGGAACCACTGCACCAATTTGAATATATTTTTACAACTAGAAAGCTACTTCATCCAGAAATAAAATAAGCTATATAACATTACGCTACGAGCTACGGGAACGGAGCAGTAATTATAAATGTAATAGCATATGATACTGAATTCTGTAATTGTTATTTTTTAACGCCTAGATCAATCTTAAGAGACACTCAAATACTAGACAAAAATGCAAAAGAAAAATAGCCTTGGCATTGAAACTCGTGAGTATACTTATGTTATTTACTGCATCGATCTCAGTTTTGTTTCAAATTATGTTAATCCTATAATATCGAAGCAACTGTTCAGTAGGTCTATCCTGAAAATGTCTATCCGAAACTTCGGGCCGAACGAAAAATCTTGCAAAGAAGTTTCCTCGGATTTCTCTCTTTCAAAGTGTCATAAGTCCGTTTTTCGAACTGCTTAATGAAAGTGGTTAGGGCAATTAAGAGGCTACATACCGAAATTCAGAACGAATTTCGGAATAGTTATCTTTTATAATACGAACAATCGGTTAGTACTGCTTCTAGTACCTGTAACGGTTTGACAGTCCAAGAAAACTTGTTCAAACAACCTTCTCACGGGTATCTACGGCTCGTAGATATGTATTTATATCCGGTCATATATTACAGATAACAGGCCAATACATAAAATATCTACTGGATATTTTCGAATGGATTTATCATTACATTTTATCTACGATATCGAATGCTTAACATAAAAATTACTATAGATATATACATACGATTTGAGATTGTCTGCATGGATGGCGTATCAGTTTAAGTAGTCGCTTCGCCACTGCAATTACGCCGAGTTTTGTGGGTTCAAATCCCACACGGGACAAAAAACCAAAAATGACATCTTTATGGCACAGGAATTGAGCCCGTAATAAACAAGTGTTAGTTGCACCCTGGGACCAATATGACAGTCAAAATTTTTACGCTACCCGAAACTTTAATAGCCTGCAATGTGACTCTTTATTTTGTCCTATGTGTCGGTTTCACATGTTCTCTGTGAGGAATTTCTTCGACTACTATAAATATTAGTCCATAGTTCTTGATACTGCAGAGTTGCCCCACAGTATTGGCCGTCTCAGACTCAGATATCGAATCTTTATGAGACTCTGGCAAGGATTTAGGGATTAATCATTTATTTCTTTACGACTGACATTTTGCTTCTGACTGTAATCTTATATATTAAGGTGCAAGAATGATGACATGAGTGAAAAATAAGGTTCTTAATATTTTATTATTATTACCAATTATAATTAGATTTAACAGCAATGGATACTTACTTATACAATTAATGAACAACACAAATTTTCACACAAAATATATTTCATTTAAAAAAAGGCAAGTACCTAATTATCTTCTATTTATTTAAACTACTCCCGCTTGGGTACGAATTTCTGTGTCGCGGAGGCTTTACGAACATTCAAACAACGGATACGAAGAACACCCAGAATCGGATCAAGCATTTGAAGACCACACAGATTTTAGTCGGGTGTGGGATTCAGAACCACAATACTCGGCGTCGTGGCAGGGACGAGGCGATCATATAAACCACTACGCCAACCGCAGTCAATTATCAACAGAAATTCTACCTTCAACCTTTAACTCTACGTAAAGTCGCGTCTGGACAGCACTTTACAGTAACTACAAGAACCGACACATAATATTCTATAACTGCACCACCTACATAAAAACTATAAGTACGTGTCATAGTTATAAACTGGTTGCATTAAAGGAAATAACCACTTGAACAAACATTGTCATCCGTCGTAAAGAACGTTAGAATTTTTATGTTAATTCCAAACAACTGTTGGACTAGCAGTCAACTGATTATTATTATGTAATAACTTTCTTTTAATTATAAAACTAGGGCCTACAGAAAGGTAAATAAAGTATAATGTAAAAGTACTTAGAAATCGCCATTACGGTTCCGTGTTATAGCAGTCGACTCTGTTGATTGTACTACTGTTGTAGAGCTGTAACTATAAATCATGTGACAAGTGAACCCTATAGGACTTATCCTGACTCAGATTAAATTATTTATAAAATTCTTTATATCATTATTGAACTTAGGTAAAGTACTTACCAACACAGATCTCCGTGTGATAGTCCATACAAATGTCTGTGCGTGTATGTCTTTACAAAAATGGAAACAATTGACATCCAAAAGATCCACATTTATAGCTTATATAATATATGAGTCTGACTTAATAGAACTAAATAATATTGCTAAGCCTCCTTTCAGGGAACTGTACGAAAATTTGAGATTCTACCATTGAGCTATTAAGTACTACGTACTAAAGGAGACATTTTAATTAATTGATTTGTAACACGAGTTGGAGTGCATTCTCTCTAACTGCCTTAATCTGAGATCAGTGATTAATGGATGGACACGTTTGAGTGCAATATCAATGTATATATAACCAATAGCGTAATACACGGGATAACAAGTTTTAAATATTAAAATCCTGCACTCAAACGTATCATAGCAATAATCGGCTAAGGCCCATTTCGTATATCAAGAAACGAGTCGTTTCAGCTACAGTAGTAAAATATTGACATATTTTTATAGAGTATGTGTCAAAATTAGGTGTCATTTTTTTATATAGGAACCGGCCCTAAGCCGATTATTGCAATGGCATGTTTCAGTTTAGGAGTAACTAACTAGTATTTCAAAATAATTACTTGAGTTGTCTCCTCTGATATTATTTTACTAAGAATTGGTCCCAAAAATCAGTAACCTTATCACTGGATCAATAGAACAATCTTTGCTATTCAGTTATCCCCTTTTACTTTTCTAAATTCGTGTGTTCTATCCCTCAATGTCAAACGGGCTCCCAGCGGCGCGGGCGCGGCGCAGTTAGGTGCGGCGGCGACGTAAAATTGAAAACTATTTGCTGAACAAACACCATCCATCATGGGCCGCACTTAGTCGCATTGCCGGAATAACCTGCCCCAGACTGCCCCGCCAAGTTTTCTCCTGCGTACACGCCATTTTGGTAATTTCATTTAGGTATATTAATGTATGGTAGAAAGTGCGGTACAGTGTATTTAATACTAAGATAAAAGGTATACTTGGATTAAAAACGAGAGAGTGTGTCCCTTTTTGAAGTTGAATAACATAGGTGTTATTAAATTTAATTATTAGAGATTGCTATAAGAATATTCTATCATAGGTTATATTGTATCTTGAGGTTAAATACATTTCTGTCAATATGCCATGTTAGCGGTCGTATGTTTTCTTACTATAACCATATAATGTTAATTTAATAAATGTTCTATGCTACTTAATTTCGATTTTAAGGTTATTTATTTTCTTACTTTACTTTTAAAATCATTGTACATCTGACTAATATATGATAAATAATAAATAAAATAAATAATTTCATGACTATCACTGACCAGACAACCTGTCAACTCTCGGACACATCACCGTATTTCTAAAATGTACGACAAGAACTAACATATCTCATGAAAATGAATTCTACCGCAAAGTTTAAACTATATCCAATAACCCATAAATTTGATTTTCTTACACAAAACGGTGAGCCAGCAACATCCAATCACATCGTGTCCACTCATGATTTATGAGTCCACGTCCAGATACCTAGACTGTCTGCTCAAAGATGAATGACTTTGGAAACATTCGACCTTTTGGCGAAGCTTGAATTCTATTTAATCTTTAAATCTTTTGATGGTAATGTAGGTGATGGAAAAATGTATTGTTTTCTCAAGACTTGCGAACTTCTGGATAAAAATTATATAAAGCACTCTTACATAGAAAAACGAGATAATTAAATATTTTATTTGT
Organism: Catocala fraxini; assembly: GCA_930367265.1. Classification (NCBI taxonomy): domain Eukaryota; kingdom Metazoa; phylum Arthropoda; class Insecta; order Lepidoptera; family Erebidae; genus Catocala; species Catocala fraxini. The sequence continues at coordinate 8,710,116 of OV884040.1, read as the reverse complement.
TTATCTAAATAAACAAATTAAATATTTAGATCATCGACTACTTTTCGAGTTTTGTGGATATAAATATGCGGATGCTGAATTTTCATATAATTAAGAATGTTAATTAGAGCTTCAGAAATTTCATTTAAAATTTAAATATTTGTGTGTTATAATAAATGTAGAATGCCACGTGATCCAGGGATTGTTTCTTGTCGTAGAAAAGTTGCTAATATATGTTTTATTTTGAAGTCCCTGATAGCTCAAACTACTTTCTGAATCTTTCTTTTCTTTGTAGACATGTCTCGATCGTAACTCATTTAATTATCTAATTCAATTTAGTAGTATACTAGTAAATAATTTACACACCATCTGCGATTTTGGATTCGTACTTTTATATTAATGATATATTGGACATTAGATCCTCTTGCTGGTACTTTAGCTTGTTCTATATTACTGTACTATATAAAGTTAGTAAACGCAATGTAACATTAAGCACATTGAAAAGCTGAGAATACAAAAAGCATTAAAAAGTTTTTGCACGCTCACCTTTTTGATTTATTTCTTTCGTGATAAGATTCAGGATGCTTGAAGAAAAGTTTTCCTTCACAAAGTTTTCAGGTAACGCCTACAGCTCGAAGACAATGACATCGTATTCTTCCCATTGTAGAAAAGTTGGTCATTACATCTGTTGATTTAATTTTTCTTTAATGCTAAAAAATAATTGCTAAATAATTAATGCTAAATGTTAAGTAATTAACATGTTTCTACAATGTCTAGATTAGTCACAAAGAATCCAACAAGTCAAATTTATTTTCTACATCCTGGTAACAAGAAATTTTGATTTAGACTATTAATATAATTTCGATACAGCGCTTTTTGTCGGTCTGTCTATTTTACATCGAAAACACTATCATTGTTAACCACTAAAGTTAGTCTTCCAATAAGTGGCCATCTATCTTCAAACCACAGGAACTTTGCTTAGTCTCGCAGTTTAATCTACTACAGAGCCTACTATAGCTATTAACAAAAAAAAAGTTATAGCTTTATTCATTGTTAAAAATCATATAACGCCGTAAAACAATTCATAGTGCGTATAATATTCATGAAAGAATCCTAATTGTCCTCTACTCATTTAAGCTTGATTGTAAAGAGCGAGTACGTTGACCTCCCGCCATTTTGTGATGTCTCTAATTATTGCATCATAGCGTACAGGCGTTTGGATACACTCTAATAAAGATTCATTAATGCCTTTGTTTATCACTTTGTGGCAAATATTTACTCCTAACGCTAAACCTGATTGATATATAACATGAATTTTGAATGAACGAATTAAAGGATTTAAAATTAAAATTGAATTAAGCAATCTTTTACTAAATGAATAGTGCTCTTTGATTAAAAGTTTTAAGTATTTGTATATTTCAACAAAATTAATTATGGGAACTATTTTTTAATGTTTGTAGAACACGTCACATTCTCAAGTTTTACTGAAACTGCTTATGTTTTCTTTTTTTACATTTGGTATAATAAATTAAGATTAGGCCAACAGTAAAGAAGAATATGGACTTTTTTTAAAGTAATATTTTTGGTAGTTCTTCATAGCATTTCAACCATCACATTGTAAGTATAGAAACGGAAATATTATTTACATAACAAAATTATGTTCATTGCCGAAAATTGCTTTTATGACATTTGAAAGGGGAACGTTTAGATTGTCGATAGAAGTACCTATGTATTGCTGCTATTTACCGTATTCTATTCATATGGGTTGAAGATTAGCACGCGATGTATGGGAGCCCGTGACGGCTGCTACGCTTCGTGAATGCGAATTGGTAACAATGAAAACTTTTGCATCCATTGTGAGTTACGAGTTGTATGTTACTATAAAATACTTTACTAGTGTGAGAACTAATGACATCCCTATTTTCCTTGTGATATATATATCGGTGAGTATCGCTCACCGATATATATATCAAAGGAAAATATTTTAGTACGGTTCTTTTCGGTTCGGTACAAATTATTTACATATACCCCAGTATCCAGTTCTAGTATTCTTTATCTGATAATCTTCCAGTATTCCAGTATTCTTTATCTGATTACCTTCTGTACTTGCAATGCATGAAGTGTCACTCTCGCTTCATCGAATCTTTTAAAACAGAAAAGAGACCCTGCTGCATACGAAGTAAGTAATCACGGGCTAACAAAATAACTGTGACCTTTTTTAGGGTAGAAATATTTTGCAGATTGAAATCGCCGCTTATAATGATTTGTAGCAATTTCAGGTTTTTAGTGTTCGAGTAACTGGCTGGGCTGTGCTCAGCCTTGTTATTTATTCCAGTAGCAGTTTCAGGCTTGAATGCAATGGACATAAATAAAATAGTAACTAATTCTAAGTCATACAATAGTTCTACCGCCAAAGTCAAATTGTCTTCCTAATTAAGGCTAGTGCGTCCTGTTGGTAGCGTCAGGATTTCATTGATTCCCGACTAATTGCACAATGCCATCGTTGTTTCAGTTGTAAAATTCGAACATACCAGTCCAGTAACTGTTGTAAACAAAACACACCTTAAGTAAAGGTTAGTAATAGCTGAAAGATAAAAGATTAGATTATGTATTTCAAGGATGGTCATTCCATTCAATAAATAGCTTTACAAGGACAAGTTTGTGTTGTTCGAATAGTTTTCAAAGATACCGTATCTTAAGCGAAAGATACACTAAGTATAGCTTGCAGGACTCTTAAGCAACATTAAATATATAAGCTGCAAAAAATATGTGTGACGCTTGCTTTGTGTGGACATCAGAGAACAAAACGAGAAGCGGGAAAAGCTCAGTTAGTTCTCAGAACAATAACGATTGCCAGAATAGACAAGTTGCGTAACGTTTCAAGCGGTCAGCATGCCTCGCAACGGAAAAATTTATAACTAGTGGGCTATCCTAGTTGTAACCTGTCCGATTGTAATAGAGGAAACTTCGACGTGCGCATCGGCGTCTGGGACCCTCGATGCCGCATACACTGTCTTATCTGCGATGTTGACAGCTAAGAACACGCACTCTTTACGTAATCAGGATAAAAATACAAGTTTATGTAGGACCCTCAATTTTTTCAGTCTGATTGTGTCAAAACAACTTATACCGCCGCTGTAAGTGTACAGTTTTGAAAATAACTTCTTTTTATGTATGTTGTACGAGATGCGAAATAACTTAACCAAGATCTTTTATTTCCCAAAGCAAGAATCGTTTGATTAGCGTTATCAAAAGTAGTCATCAATTGCCCATACAAATCAATGTCGCAAAACAAATATTTGTTTGGTCGATTAGCATCCACCAAACAGGCAAATACATACATGTTCCTTCAAAATGTGGCAAATCATCAAAACAAAGTCCCAATCGACGGTTAAACACGAATTTGAATCGATAACGCGAACATACACTGATAAAGTTACGTAATCGGGTATCAATAATTCGTTCACTCATTCAGAAACCGTTTCGCGCCTTTTCTTGCAAAATGGCGGCAAATTTTCGTGCTAGTTTACCTTGTAGAAAGCAGCCATTAATGAGATAGATATGGCTTCTGTTAATATTATAGAAATGTTAGTTAAATTAAATAGCCTTTAGTTTTTAATTAACGAATAATATAAATGACACCTACTGCTGAATATCCCAAACAGATTTTTCTTCCATACATATGTATGTTGCATAGCTGAAAAAGATGATGGTAATAAGAGTCTTTATTAGTCCTTTCTTTGCATGAAATATGGAGCAATGAAACAGAGTGGGTGTTCAGCAAAGACAACTGAAGACACATATAGGCTATTGTTTGTTGTGCCTACATTTTGTCTTTATGGCATAACTATAGTGGAAGAGTCATGCATTTTACTAAAACATTGTCACAAAGATGTCTATTAAACATTACGGTTGCATAATAAGCACAGTTCTGTTTACTTACTCCCAGGAAAATGTGTGTAATATTTCAGGGCCAAAATTTCCACGCCGCAAAAAGCGCAACACAAGTAACCTACATGCAAAGGGCAGTTAAAGTTACACCGTTCGAAATGTCATTGGCAGCACAACGGAATGTGTGCATTCTTCGACAGAGGTGCGTTCGGTTTTTATCATGTACGTTATTTGCCGATCGGCGGGTCAGTATCGATTCGCGCGTCGTTGCCCCTTATCGTATAGTCGATATATTTGTTTGCACAGGCCCATCAATGAGAGAGCTTCGAGTGTATCTTGCGTATTTGAGCAATAACTTGTTTGATAACGTTTTACAGTGCTTGCACTATGATTAGTCTCGGCCCTCTAGATTGCGTTTATGATTTTTTTGTTCTATCTATTAGAAGTCGATTGTAGCGATTTGTAACATTTGTGGATCGTTATCGTCTGTTATTTAAGTATGAATGTGTTTTATGAGTAATCACAATGAAGTGTCAATTTTATCTCGTGATGTTGTTAGTATGTTCAATCTTTGTACCATCCGTGATATCAAGGGATTCCGGATCGTCTTATGCGATGCGACTAATGTTTAATAATAATACCGTTAGTTCAGAATATTTAGATGTAGAATATAGAAATTACTTTGCTTTTTTTGTTCTTTTATATTATATTAGCTGTTAGTCAAGAATTCGTATTGAGTAGCTGCTAGCTATTTAGTAGCAATGTCAAATTTCAACAAAATTGGTACAACTTTTTAGCATTATCAATTTACAAAATAATTATTTATTAATCCGAGCAAATAGATATTCCTTTTGGTACCTATTGTAAATTCTCATTAAAAAAATAACTAATCTATTTTTCAAGATATAAATAGTTCTCTCGTAAATGATGTAATTGTTGCAGCTCCTTACATATATGACTTTCAAATTGATTACACTTTATAATTAAAAAGTAGGCTATGATTTTAATAATAATAACGTTTATTTGGAACGAATTAAGTTTGAATACATCTTACAATAGAAACGTTGATAGCTGCAAAAGTTTTAAAGACTGTGGCACAGCTATATGATTTTGTTGCCAGTTCTTCTCAGAGGCTTTAAATCTCTGTATTGGCCGAACGTGGCAACAGGTTAAATGTAAATTCACACATGAAGGTTTGTTCACATATCTTTAACTTTTTTAAGTGTAACTTTGGGATGTAAAGGAATAAACATACGTACTCTGTTTGGATTTTTTTATTATTAGGGCCTGGTTGAAAACCGGTGTTGGAAAGTTGACTATGCTGAACTATTCTGTATATTCGAAATATGACCTGGTTTTTTATTATTTGTTTTCATTATTTTTTTTGTACTGTGCATATATGGTTCTATGTGATTTTTCAATGTATATGAGTCTATTATACCAAATTTTCTTTATTTTTATTTTCATCTTGGTGAACCCAGCATCCTTCTTACTGATAAGAGAGATGAATCCATATTCCGCATGTTCTGCTTTATATCCCTTAGCTCTACATGATCATAAACGGCAGCTGAATGAAAAATGGCCTCATCAAAAGGATCGTTTTATTAAAAGCTATATATCCACTCTATAAATAGCCATGTCAAACATAAGCACGAACAAAAAATGACCTTGCATCGAAATCGACATGATCAACTAATCAACCCATAGAACAAGCCAATTAAGGCTCAGTCCACACATAGTAGTCGTAAGATTTGAACATGCTAAAAACGTTACGAAGGGGTAAGGCCAACCTTATCACCTCCCTCGTAATGCCATCCCGGCCTAAAGCGAGGATAAAGGTAAAATGCGGATCCTCTTCAATATATTGCACAAAATGAATTTAAAATGTCGTCATGCAAGATACATATTTCAACACATATTTTAGGTGACTGAGTTAGGGATACCATTGTAACCTACTATTGTTGGATACAATAGTGTCCTTAACAATCCAGATTCACACTTCGAAAGTCGCTTTCGCCGTATGCTTCAACACACGTTTTCAGTAAATGAATGAGTGAGGGATACTACTGTATCTATTCATCTGTACCATGGATAGAAGGACTACTTTTTGTAGTAGAATACAAAAGTGTACCTTACTATCACCATTCACACGTGACATGTTACTCTAGCCGAAGTAGCTTTACTGCAGAAGTTAGTTTCTTCACCGTACAGAAGATCACAGCCAAATGACCTCATGTTCCTGCAGTCAGAAGGGTCAACAGACCTTTGAAGAAGACGCTATGATGTTTGAGTGATGCCTCTTGGTTATTGCAAGTAATAGTAAGCTACGGTGCGGTTTCAATCCGGTGGATATATGCCTGTTGATTACCTAATATTATATAGATACCTACATATACACAATAAGCGGAGCGTTGACTCGAAGCTTCGTTGCCTGCCCTATGGCATGTCTCCTCCTAGCTCCATCCTAACCCTACCACGCTTCTCTACAGTGCCATAGAAGCATCAAAGTCTCAATTAAAATTAATTAAACGAGTTGGTATGTATTATTTTGTGTCATGTAAGTAGATGCTCGTATTTTTTTATATATTGTATTTATTTTATGTATGTTGTATATAAATAAATTTTACCACTACTGTGAGAGGCTAATATTAACCTTTTTTTGTAATTCAATTTTATGTTTGAGTGTGTTTACCAACTAAATGAAGTAATGGTTGCATTATTTAAGTCTCATATAATAAAAAACGAAAATATTGTCTATCGAGAGGCAAGTACAAGTCCCGACTCATACTAGAAAACTGTTTTTTTTCCTGACACCGGTTCCTAGGGTTTTGCGGGTCTTCGTATAACGTATTGACTAAAGGTATAATTTTTTTGCAAGTGGTCATATTATAATCATAAATGCAACACACTTCTGCCTAATCCTTTGAAGAACCATAGGCTATCACTTCGCCAAACACTTCAGATTAAAAATGTAATGTCATGTTTGTAAAGCGGCATGCAATACAAACATTAAATTTTAAGTGGATTCAGTAATTTAAATAACATATTGAAATATAACTCTGAATGCTCATAAACTATTCAAATGTCTACAGATTAAGAGTTTAAGATGTATATTAATAATTTAAATATACGTTTTGCAATCTACTTCAAATAGAGGCTAAATCTAATATATTTTAAATAAATGCTAAGGTAATCTTTTATACGATTCTTGTTAAGTAGGTATAATTCTTTCAACTAGTTTTAGTTATTGATAGTGAAAACTTTTTGTTAGTGAAATATACTTATTACATAATAAAAAGTAATTCATAGCACAAATATTAACTTTAATTTACTATGAGTAATGAAGTTTTAAAACAATATACTAACTCGACAGAAAATACGACAAATTAATCCCAAAAGCAAACGTGCCCAAGCAAACCAAATGGAACAAGTAAAACGCACCACAATCCACATACATTATCCAGCTTAATCGCGCCCGACAAGAACTGAAACAAGCCGAGCCCCTTTCCCACAGACGACCACTCAAGATCGCATTTTGGTAATAAAATACCTCCATGTAATATAAAAGCCGATCGCATTATCCAAAGGAGCCATTATTAAAAAGTATCGAGTTTCTGAACGCAACGCGTCTGCGCGCCAGCCAATCACAAACTCCCGCCAACGCGCCGGCCAATCAGAGAGCATCGTTTGCTTTTTTATTGTAGATCGAGTTAATGGATTGTTCTTCATTTTGATTTATGTATTGTTTCTTTTTTTGGCGCCGGTATTTTGTAACTGCTGTTGTTACGGTTTCGTGTTTGTTAAATAATAACTAAGCTTACTCGATGTGGAATTGTCTTCGTGTGCTAATTATTTTGCCTAAACAGAAAATCATTTTTAGCTCGGCAGCTTGGATGGACTTTATATTAAATTTCTCAATTTCCCATTTATAATTAGTTATATCCCTAAAGCATAATTTCACGTCCATATATGCTTAAGGGGTAAGGCAGAGGTATCCACAAGCATACCTATTCGGTGTCGTATAATTAATATTTCAATGTGAATGTACAATTGTTTGCTTTGCACACACATACATTTACAAACCCTCGCCTCTATATCTCCCAAGGGACAAGCAGAACTCTATCTTACCCACATTGCACCACCTATACATCAATACCACAATATAGGGCAACATGCCAAAATTAAGAACTATATATAGTCTGTGTCTTTTTTAAAGCTCAATAGATAAAAGAAATGAGCTATAGACGATGTCTTAAACATATCTAGTATTTTCTATTTTTTTTTAAAGATGTTGTAGTGTGGGAGCCTCTCTAACAATAATTACTATATAGCGAGGGACTTTACAAACATTCAAACAACGGACACAATGAACATCTAGACTCGGGACAACCATTAGTAGATCACACAAAATTTTGTCCCGTGTGGGATCCGAACCCAGAACACTCGGCGCACTGGCACTACGCCATCCGTGCACTTTATATTTACACCGCTATTTTGTAGGTATTTAAGTTAGCGTTATATAATAAAATGTATTTTACATACACACAGTCTCATGTCTTTATTGCCGAACGGGTACGCAGCGGTGTATTAAAGATCCACATTTCTTTAGCTATATTTAAAGGCCTCACGTGATAGGCAGCGCGATTATTGCCGTTTACCGAGCATCGTTCCCGAATACGTAATGCCACTAAGAGTTTCTTGATATAATGGAGTTTATTATATGTTTTACTGCATAGAACGTGCCTTTATATATCTACTTAGACTACCTACCTGCCAAAAGAAGGAGAATAATTTGGTACCTACATATAAGATGTGAATAGTACCGTCTATCTTAGGATTTCGATTAATTTACGTATGTATGTATTATGTATTTTATGTGGGGGCCAGTCAGTGCAGACTGGCAGACTTCGACCCAGTGGGATCTGTGTCGACACTCTCCCAATAACGACTGCCATAGATGTTCATGGCAGCCGGTACCGACGGCTTAATATACGTTACTTCTTTTTACTTAATGTGTACATATTTGAGCCGATTATTAATGTATTTAATGATAATCAATAATGTAGAAATATAATAACAATATACTATAAAAAATAATTGTAAAATAAATAATAACTATAGTAAAAATAAATGTACTTAAAAATATAGCAAATTATTTTATTCTGTTTGATATTTCCAAATGTTATTTATCACTTCTTTAGCTTTGATTGATACGATATTACTTTAATGTTTTATCAATTAATAATTAATCAGCAGATTGTGACAAAAATACAGCGCGATTTTAAGTTTGTCATAATAATTATAAATATCTTGAATTACCTAACAATTAAAATGTTAAATAACATTGGTAATTTTCGTTTACAAAATGATCATACCTAAACAAAACAGAATGTTTATTTATGATGTTATTTTCAGTTTTCGTGTACATTTTAACCCAGTTACGTCTCGTTTCGTCTAATACGATGTCGAGTGCTGGATTCCAACCGTGATATAAAATACACAGAAGTGTTACAAACATCATAACAAATGTATATGCTTTAGAACTTATTTACTTATATATTTTTGTATGTACATGAGTAGTATCATGCTTTTATCCCTGAAGAGGTAGGCAGGGGTGTGTTACAACCAAATTGGTTTATTAAATTATGATTTTAAGTTCCACGTAGTAGTAAGCGAGCCTATAACAGTTGACGTCGAGACGTCGTTCTACTGAAGATTTTGTAGCAAAAAAATACCCAATAACTCTTGCCCGTCCCGGGAATCTAACCCGAGATTGCTTTACTACAGCTGCGTCACCGAAGCAGTTATAACACTTTCAGAGAATAAATGGCCTGGATTATCAAAACAGACATTTTATTCTCTAAAAGTGTTACAAACTGTGTCAATACACAAATTTATTACAATTCCCTAGATCTGAAGGATGCTGTACTGTAAGTATATGAATATAGTAATGACGGCTGTTAGACCCGTTTTCATTATAGCCTAAGTAACTAGAAGAACGAAAGGACGTATCTCTTTCGAAGGTTACGAGCCCGTACGCCCCTTGACTTTCCTTTCATAGAATGACGGAGGCCCGCTTCGCTATTTTTAGGTGGGTTTTAAGAAGAAACCTAACAAATACCTACTACGGAGCGAACCTTGAGGGGCGAACGGGCTCGTAACCCTTTCGAAGTAACGTCTTAGAAATTAAACCGGTCTACGGCCAAAAGTTTTGCCACATATTTAAAACATGGAGAAAATATTCTTCGATATTTCCAACTTGAATTTCATTTAAAGCAAGGTAAAACATTTTCTTTTCTTAGTGCATGTAAGTAACAGGTATTAAGAAAAGCACACGAAATATGATACGCAGCTCCAAGAGGACTATAGATATAGAGGATATACTTCTAATAGTTGCAGTATATAATAAAGTACAGAAATATAACGACTGATATAAGATCTCACCAATCAAGACATCCTTGCTGATTTTCAAGTGCTACTTAACTAGATTAGTCAAGACAGCCAAACTTTTGCCAGGACGTCGTATAAAAGAAGAACGAGCTCAAAGAGATTACCAGGGTTTCTTGGGAATATTCTAATATTCTATTCTATCACATACATACAACACCATCTAGCCCAAACTTAGCAGAGCTTGTACCATTGTCTAGTACCAATAGTACATACATACATATTATACATAGAAACACCCAGACCAAGACAAACATTCATGTTCATGCACACAAATGTTTGACTTATGCGGTAATCGAACCCGCGACCTCAGGCGTGGCAGTCGGTTACACTAATAAATTACTGTATACTGTTTTGTTTACACAATTCTGGGTCTACATTAAAAAATATTGTGTTTCTCAATTCTTTTTCTGGCAATAAGACTAGAAAATTACCAGATGTGACTTTATTCCAAGAAAAGAATCGATAATTTCAATGTTTTAGATCTACATCCAGAAACATTGCGGTTATCAATCATTTTTCTGGAAACAAGGCCACATCTAGAATCTTCTAGTTGGTGTCTAAACCCGTTGGATTGTAAGCATGCGCAATAGTGACAGTCAATACTACGGTGCGTGTCCCGTTGGAACGCGCGGTACGAGTCGCTTTATGTCACATTTGTACTTTCATTTTGTACCTTGGGTAGGACAAAATGTTATAGGATTAGCAATTTAAAGATTATCAACGTGAGGTTTTGTAGATATCAAAGAGATTATTATTTAGGATTGGTTTTGGATGTGTATTGTAAGTTAAATGGTAGACAGCACACCTATTTTATAATTTATATTTTTAATAGATTACTCGTATCTTTGGGAATATTTTAGTATTCATGTTGAGCTAAATTAAAATGCTTTTGTTTAGGTTACCGTCATAAGTGTAGCTGGGATTAAAACAACATCTCGATGGGTAATCGATTGGGTTACCGTCGCTTAATAGATTACTTATGATTTCATTATAACACACTTGCGCACACACTTGTGCACTATAATATCTCCTGCGCAGATGGCCAGTCTCTGTTAAGACTGGCCGCCGTGGCCGAAATTCGGTCTGGAGGACATTATTATAATTACTGTTAAAATTGTCCATCTTGCATCGGACGTAATTATCTCCACATGATACGTACGTATGTATATAGATAAATGACTGCACTCAACATAATTACTGGCCATCCTATTTTTTTAATTTTTTTTTTTTTTTAACGTGGTGTAATGCTTGATGCATTCCCCTCCGCGGGGGCGGGCGGAGGGGTTATGTCGGACTCGCCGGGGTAAAAGAAAGATGTTAAGAAGAAAATGTACCTCCCGGAATACTGACTAAACCTACCACGGTGTTCCTCGACAAAACCACTATCGACGGGGCCGCGCGAATCACTTTCGCATGCGGTCGCGACCCCGCCGAGGTTTCGGCCCGCCGTATGAAACGGCAGGCCACTACACGAAAGACCTACCCTATTGGCACTTCTACACTCCCTACTGTCCCCCCTAGAGGGGAGACGGACTCGACATAGAGGCGCGCGTGGGAACACGCACGCCGCCTCTCGGACCTGGTGCTGAACGGATGGCGGGCAGAATTACTGGCAATCCTATGCCAACTTGAAAATTACACGTTTAGCTAGCTGGCTAATTGTGCAAATTTACTAACTAATGAACTCCTAAACGTAATTTTTTTACTGCTATGTGTGAGTACAGTGTAGTCATCGGTCACAACAGCGATATAGTAAACACGTCAACATATTACATATGGTGTAAGAACAAAGTCCAAAGAGTAAGACAAGAATGGTCGACACAGAGCTTAACGGGATTTGCTATACCTATATTAAAAGCATTGCAAGCACATATTGCAGCGAAATAATGACCTTTTAGAAGCTACTTAAGTTAGGCACTAAGGCCGTTTCGTAATGAACTATACCGAATTGTATTAAGTAATAGCATTGAGTCAAAATTATTTAGTTAAAGCAAATAAATAAGAAAAGCGAAACGCAAATTACACATTTATGATACCACATATTTAACAGAAAAACCTTATAATACTTTCGACCATTCCGACTCGGGACCCAACCCCGTAGACCACACCATCGCGCATCGTCCGTTTTTATACCACTGGATATACCTATTTTTGCTTCACACGTAAATCAGCAACTTAATTCTTCACCACAAAATCATTTCGTTGTATGACATATTGGAAATCGTCAATTCCATACGAACCAATGCCACAGTAATATAAAATACCCAGCTAAAAAAGGAACCGTCACATTCTAACACAAAACACGAATCCCTGAATCCCTCGAATCCCTACGGGCGAGTATTAGCGTCACGTATATTTATTTTTATCACGCGTCGACGTGACCGTGGCGCCATCTGCCGACGGTGCCGAGTGTTTATTTGCTAGGATATGGTGGGAGAAACGATGGCTGTACCCAACACGACAAGGGGAGCTTTTCGTTTGTTTATTGTATCATTGTTAATGAATATATGGAGGGAATTATGAGATGATAGCAGTTTTTGTTTTTATCTTCCTCTTTTCGTAATGTTTCAAGTAGGTGACTCGCCATCTATTGTATAAGACCTACAAAGAATGTTCCTATGTAAATGCGGAGACGGATCTTAGTAATTTTAGGATTGAAAACCCATCTATTAAAGTTTTTAGCGACCTACTGTCCCTTTTTTTAAAGTTAAATGCCGCACTGAAGTATTTTAGGATAATTCCTGTGTCGCGGGGGACTTTGCAAAGATTCAAGCAAGCTTAAAATCTCGGCTAAAGTCTCGACACAACTATTTGTGGATCACACAAATATTAAAATATTAGTCCGTGTGGGAATCGAACCCACAACACTTGACGCAGCGGTAGCGGCGGGGCGACCAATTAAACCACTACGCCATCCGTGCAGTCAGTGGGAAAATTTTTTTTTTTTATTGTTTTTAATAAAGATTAATTAGTGTAATTGGTAATGCAGCCGTATTTTAATAAAAAAAATAATAATAAGGCTTTAGAAGATGGTGGAATGGTGGATGGCATGTTGTAACTATTACAGAGTAGAACGCCGAAGTGAATACAGCGCATACTAATAAACGTGGTTAATCTACCTCGTCCAGCATAATAGCGAAAGCTTATTCCCATCTGCTGAACCACTTCCAGGCTTTGAGCTGCTATTGCGAATGATTGGACCGAAAAGTCTAGAATTTTGCAAGTTTACTATTACTGCTCCACCAAGGTAGTCCATAGAATGAATATCGACTGCACAGATGTGTGTGCACAAAAGTGTTGTGGGTTCGAATCCTAACGGGACAAAAATTTATGTGATCCACAAATGGTTGTTCCGAATCTGGGTATTCTTTAACCGTTGTTTGAATGTTTGTAAAGTCCTCGCGACACAGGAATTATTCCTAGTGAGTGAGTTGCTTTTTACAAGAGGAAACAAGTGAGAAACTGCAATGAATTGCCGTAAATCTTAGAGTTCGAAAAAATGGTTCAAGTAATATGTAAAGGTCACGTGATACAACGTGACCTTGAGGTCAGAGGTCAAAGGTCATAGTCATTTAGAGGGTATATTAACTATACTGAGACGAATGGCGTTGACCGTGAGTCTCTAGCTCTTGAGTTGAGGGTTGTATAACAGACAGACGGACGGACGGACAAAGCTGTTGTATAAGAGTATTTTCGAACTCTAAAAAGAGAAAATATGCTCAATATGTTACCTACCTATATAAACTCTATATACTTATATAAGAATTATACCGCTGATTTCTTGCACTAGGTCCTCGTTATCAAACGGTATATAAAGCTTATACTATTGGACTAGCGAGACAGCCGTTCTTGATATCAATATTTATAGCGAAAATAAACTTGTTACTTTACAAAAAGAAAGAGTATCTGTTTAAGCTGCACTATAATTACTTGCACAGATAGACATAGGTTCACATGGCGCTGCGTATACATATAAGCATCTGTAACAGATAGATGGACAGACTAATCCGCACATCAAGGTTTCCGTTTTATAATTTTGGTACGGAAGTCTTAATCTACTCCACATCATCATACACCAATACGCTGTGTCTTTAAAAGTCAACGTCAAAAATTATTCATTCATTTAGATCACAAAGTAACACTTATGAAAGTCAAAGCATATTTGTTAGAAGTTTGTTTAACTGACTTGAAATTTATGTTAATTGCTAGGCAAACGGTTGAGTATATTTATAAGCATATCTGCAAGAAACCAAGATACCAAAGTATAAAAGCCGGCTCAAATTCTGTTCAGCGGTTTTTGCGAAATGCGGGAACAAATAATTAGGCGGAAAAACCTTTATTATAAAAACCTGTTGTATAAGTTTTGATTTATTAGAGAAGCGAACCCAAATTGTCTATTACGATTAGTTTTCAAATGTATCTTCAATGTACAACTATGTCTATACATTGAGTTACTGTTTTATAATAAAAAACAACATCCTGACTAATATTATAAATGCGAAAGTGATTTTTTTTGTTTCTATGTTACGTCTACATGCTTTAACTACTAGCCCAATCATCATGAAATGTCGCATACACGTTTCCAGAGAAACAGAAAAGAACACAGGGTACCTTTCATCCAGTAAAAGGCTCTGTTACTAACCTAACCTAACCTAGATTTATGCGAGCGAAGCCGCGGGCAAAATCTAGTATACCTATATAGTTATAAATGAAATAAATGTACATACATAATCTCATAATTATATACTGGAAGAGGTACGCAGGCGTGTGCTTTACTCACATTTTGCCATATCGCAATAGTTTTAGGTGCAACGTAGGTAATAAATAAACCAAGTCTTTTGCAATCTACTGGGCACAATTCTAGACTACGCGCTGCATTCTTATTTTCATTTTTCTAAATACAACTCTGGCACTAAGAATAATTCCTGTATTGCAATAGACTTTACAAACATTCCAACAACGGACACAAAGAACATCCAGACTCGGAACAACCATTTGTGGATCACACAAATTTTTGTCCCGTGTAGAATTAGAACCCACAACACTTGGTGCAGTGGCAGTAGCGAGACAAGCATTTGAACCACTACGCCATTCGTGAAGTATTTAGAATTTATTGACAGAGAACCCCAATAGCACTATGGCCGAATCGAATCCAAGACCTCATGCCCAGCAGTCACCTACACCACCGCTACGCCACTGCGGCGAGTAATACTGATATTAATAATAAATGTAGTATTTTTATTGGAGTGGCATGTAAGCCTGTTTTTGTAGTAGACGTCGCAAAGCTAACAGGGTTTGTTGGCTCATTATTGTTTAAGACCTCCGAGCTTAACTCGGCTTTAATATTAGCTGTTTTTTTGCTAAGTATCGTGTTTATTCTCCTTTTAATTCATTTTAAGCGTTCCGACGTAAATTAATGTAAGGGTATTTGTCGAATCTCAGTCGAATTATGAAGTAATTTTTTGAGTAGAATCGGTTTCATGGTGGCGTTAGAATGTTAGTGTTGAGTATTAAATTACTAGTATACTTGTTAAACTCAAGCTAATGTGCTTGTGCTAGGAGTGATGAACCCAAGCATATTAGCTTACTTATGTATCTTATGTGGGGGCCAGTCAGTGCAGACCGGCGACACTTCGACCCAGTGGGATCTTTTGTGTCGACACTCTCCCAATAACGACTGCCATAGATGTTCATGGCAGCCGGGACCGACGGCTTAACGTGCTCTCCAAGGCCCGGAGCAGGCGATAATTGTCAATCAATACGCACATAATTTCGAAAAGTCATATAGCTTTTCGACCGACTCTGTAGCTTACGTAAAGAGTCGGTCGTCGAGAGATCGGTAGTGCAATGTGTCTGGAATTCGAACCTACGACATTTTCATCACAAGTCCAATGCCTTATTCTAGTTGTTATAGCATTGTAATTGATAAAGATCTACTTGAAAAGACAACTTCCACACTAGAAATAATTCCTGTGTCTCGGGAGACTTTATTAACATTTAGACAACGGACACAAAGATCACCCAGACTCGCAACAACTTTTTCTAAATTCCATAATATTTGTCAAGTGAATCATGGGGATAACTTAATGTTGCATTGCACGAAAATGGTATTAGTAGTTTTTGTCATAGAGGCAACCCATGCAGTTAAAAAAATTTTGAACTTACTCTAGGCCCTTCACCCCACCACGCTGACCCACTACAAGTTTGCAGATTTAACACATCATTGAAAACATATGACAGTTCAACAGTCGTCATCGCTGCTTTTCATTGATTATAAGCAAACTAAAAATATTCAAAGCGAATTTCTTCTACCAACACCAGTTTGATTGGCACGTGATTCCAGGTGGGCGACAAATTTGTCGTTGTAATGAAATCAAACAATGATTAGCAGACGCCGGCGCCGCGCTGGACTGGCGACTGCGACTCTCGCCACTTTTCATAAGTTCAATTGAACGGAAAAAATCGCACGAGACTAATCACGATGCTGCTTGGACTGTATTATTAGAGAGAGAGACAGTTAAGATTTTATCGTAAACTTTAGTACTATTTAATTTATTGACGAATCGGATGCTGTCCAACAGCCAAGTTCACGGTGAGACTTTCTTTAAATAGTAGTAAAACTTAACAGTAGTAGTGTAATAGTTTCAAAATTATGTAATAAATCCGTATAAAGTAGTTTCATTTCAATAAATAACATTCGCACAAATGTAAGACAATATTATAGACATTTAAAATCAAAAATTTTAGTACCTTTTTTATTTAAATATTAAGGTAGTTGTATACGTTTCACTTTGTATACTAGTATTATGGATTGCATGTAAATAAAACTATACATTTTGCGAAAATCAACAAAATGGTTCTGATAACAAAGATCTTTAAATAACACACATTACTTAGTTTCAGATTCACAACATATTTGGTTTTTCGTATTTTAACAATTGTTCAATATTGGCACAATTGCCTTTTACTAAGTTAAATAAATTATGTCATAGAAAATCTGCCAAATTGTGGCGTTCTGTGAGGGTCAGAGGATACAACCTAGAGTTATTGTTACTGAGAAAATGCTAGAAAGCTGACAATGCAAGATATTGACAGGATGCAATCGTAACTACAGCCTGCAATTCTGAAGTAACTGCCAGATTCGGTTATTGATTGACATAATTATTGTGATTATCTCAAACGATTCATAGGCCAGGGAAAAATTTTATTGTGGCTTTTTTCACATAATGAAAATAGGGAAGAATTTGACGAGAAGCAGTCAATAGAAATCGGGGGCAGCGGAATTTCCTTTTCCTGATCGGCGAACAGGAGCTAGCGTCAGCGACATTTCTTAGTACTTCGCCTAAATTGGAGTAGCTCGATAGGTAAATAACTTACCCCCTATAGAAGATTGTGGCTAAACAATCTTGCGATTAGTAATGTTGCCAGACGACCCTTACGCTATTTCTTTACTGTCAGCAACTGCCTACGATTACTTTATGAGTAGGCAGCACGTGAGTGATAGACCTTCTTCGATCATGGCATCGATAGGCTACGGCAACCACTTACCATCTGTCGAGCTGTACATTAATTTGCCACCTTACCTAAATAATCAAAGATAAGCTAACCATATAATCCCCCTGCCTAACCATTCAGAAATATGTGACATTATTTACCCTAACCAATATTATAAATGCGAATGTGAGTTTGTTTGTTACGCTTTTACTACTGTACCAATCATCATGAAATTTCGTATACACGTTGTTAATACAGAGGTATACAAAGGGATGTAAGGTAATTTCACCCAGAAAAAAGTACTGATACCGAGATATATAAATATATTGACAAAATATAGTCTAACGCGAGCGAAGCCATGGGCAGAATCTAGCTATCATTATTCAAGAAAATCATGTTTTATAATTTTGGAAGTAGAATTATACATAAGGAAAAAGCTCTACTATGCCTTAGGGATAAATAAATGTGTAAACTTAATAATAAAACACAAACATTTGCTAACAAACATGAGTACATCGTACACCTATTTATGAGTAAATGGAATGCTATGTAAATATTGTTAAAGATGAATATCGTTACTTTTCTTAGAATAAAAATATTGCTGTTGGCGAATGCTGTGTCTTTTTTCTATACCATTATAAAACTGTAGCAAGAATCATACTGTACATTGCAAATATTAATGAAAATTACTATTACATATTATCCCTAAACAAAGGTTACCAGATTATGTGTGGCTATCTGTTTGTTCCTTATCACGTAAAAAACAAAGAATGGTTATTGACGCGGTTGCACATTTGGTAACAAGAGATTAAACTTAAAAGTAATATAGCCTTCATCTTACTCCGTTTATAAATATGATAATATAAAACACTTAAAATAGGTTGCGGTCTGTTAAAGATAGTTAATTTTCAATAATTTTTCCTTTGTTTTCTGTTTCTTCGTGTTTTGTTATAGGTTATGTAAAGCACAGCGTGATAATTTTTTAAGCTTAAGATTTTGATCCAGCTACATAAAACCTTGTGTTGTATTCTTTAAGGGAACTCTATCTCCAGCTACGGTAACCACTTACCATATAGGATTTCCAGCGGCGGTGGTAAGCGGTGCCTTCGCTCTGTAACTTTATTTTGCAAAATCTGCATCACCTGATTACACCTTGGATTGCTAGCGTCCATAGGCAACGATTAACACTGACCACCAGGGTCATATGTGGATATACCACATTAATAGAATAAAATGAAAGAAAAGAGGAGTGTTTTTGAATTTATGTTGCTTTGCTGATTTTAATTATGATTTTTTTCCTTCTTGGTACACTTCTGTTGAAACTCTTTTGGCTAACAATTAAGGTTGAATTTAAAAATCTTCTTTATTTAAGAGTGCTTCGGAGATCGGTAATTTGTTCAAATTTTCTTTAAAAATTTCTATCCGATGTCCGTTTAATGGAGTACCTTTAGATTTATGTTTATTCTGACTTTCGTGATTCGATTGAATTGTTAAAAGTTCAATGATTGGATTAGCCTTTTAATTTTGTTTTCTTAATTACTTTACGAATCAATGTAAATTTAGTTCAAATGGATGTGACTTTTTGAAACATTTTCCTTAATCGTGTATATTTCCACCTAATGTTGTGTAAAATGGCCGAAATATTTAAAACTAGGAACCACTTATTATTCAAGGAAATGGACTTCATAGATGCAAATTCATATTTCTAGGTCAGGAGCTTTTTTTACTAAAAAACTAGCTTTTTCTCGCGGCTTAGCTCGCGTAAAAGTAGGTTAGGTGCGGCCTGTCCGCCACCAGATCAGCACCAGGTCCGAGAGGGAGCGTGCGTGTTGCGGGCCCAAACCTCGGCGGGGTCGGGATTGCATGTAAAAGTGATTCGCGTGGCCACGCCGATTGCGGTTTTATCTAAGAACACCTGTAACAGTATAAAATATACCTAGCCTATGTTACTCGGTGATAATATAGCTTTCTAATGGTGAAAGAATTGGGTTGAGTAGTTTTTGAGTTAAATCATTACAAACAAAAAATTTAATCTATCCTCTTTATTATATTAGTATAGATAACACCTCAATAAAATCTTTGTATCGCAAAGGACGAAGCAAACAGTTAGAATTAATATATGTGGTTTACAAAATATTTTGTCCCCTCAAGGCATCAAGCCTATAGCCCATAGCACATACACTATGCTACTTCTGGACAAGGGAGTATTGTATATTTGTTTTTTTTTTGGCCCATCAGCTATTGATTATATTCATTACAAACATAAATACAAATCCTTAATCTTTATAATATTAATATAGACTCTAAATAATTCAATTACAATTTAAGTAAATAGAGTTCAAGATCACTTCTATAAGAACTTAAATGCATTATATCCCGAAGTTCTGAGATCGATTCTCGGATTGGGTGAAGTATTCTTGTATTTCTTTTAGGAAATAGACATAGTAACATAACGCCTCACCGATATTTATAAGAACACGTATGTATCTCGGTGCATTAGAGCCAGTTGTTATCAGTCCTCATTAGATAAGGCGGGCGACATCCCGGAACCGCAGTGCAAACACAGTTATCTGGGGAAAGGAACTGCGCCGGCGCAGCCATGGTAATAGGGGAATAAATATCGTTTTTTTCTATATTCAGACCTGCAGTTTAGTGACGATTTTAATAATAATATATAAATAAGTTATTGTTGATTAGTTCATTCACGTAGTTGCGTTAATAGTACCTAGTCTATTTGCTGCAGTATAGCTCAGGTTTAGTCCGAAACGTCGTTAACATACATTAACTTAGCATTTATGACTTTAAATTAGTAAGTATGGATTATACACGGAGCATCATTTTACATCTTGCTCTAAATTCGGAAAGGGGTTATTGAATGACAATTGATATTTGCTTTTTTTGTCCCTACAAACCACTCACACTATAAACCACTATGGTTTATTATGCAAAAAATACAAATATCATCAATCAACCATGTATTTTCCTGCTCATTCAATGTTCCACTGAAATATGCATAAAACATTGAAATGTACTAGGATCTTTAATTATAAACACGTTTAACACTCTTTGTATAAATGTTTTACCTTCTATGTAATTTTAATACCTATACATAATAAATAAGTCGTTCAATGCGTTATTTCTTAAGATGTTTGTAGGTATATAAGATATCTTGTGTGAGGGAACGTCTGTTACCAGTCGACGTCGGTTCCGCGCCGATGCACCGCCGCCATCTTAAATTCTGCGTACAGACAGAAAAACACATTCAATTTATTATTAAAATGTTTAGAATAATATATCTCTTGGAAGCTTCCTTATGGAAAGTCATGTTGTAACTTTTATTTGATTCAGACGCATAGTAATGGTTGATGTACAAGACTCTAGTTGTTTGCGCAAGTTGAGGCAACTGTGCGGTTCATATGCATCGTGTAAGCTGCTAACGCGCTACTTGCATTCTGTCCAAACTAGCCGTAACATTATTCATGGTTACTACATTTAAAAATAAATAAAGCAATTTCTTCACCTATCACTCGTAACAACTGTTTATATGTTGCTGAGCTTATAGCCATTTACAATCCGTTTAGGTGGTAAGGATCATCAATTACAGTCGATATGGATGGTCAAGTCTACAAAGACTTCTTCTTTCAACAGATTTAGGCATGAGCCTATGAAGTCCAGAAGTAGATCGAATAAGAATAAATATAAACACTCTTACTTTTTCTATTTTACATTTTTATGGTGTTCATCCTACATGGTGGTGAAGTCAGCGTCTCTTCATATACCGCTCCCAATTGGACAATGCATGAAGTTGTCTTCTGTAACAATTTAAGTTAGAAATAATAACAGTATCTCTGTCAAATCACCGAGACCTTTCAAATATATAATAAAACCAAACATATGTATGTACCGGCAAACAAATAATATTGTGTTCTATTTCTAAAATCTTAAATATTATGAAGTAGCGTCGGTTGTTCTGCTACCACTACAAGGCATATCATAAGAAATATTTTTGAAAACGCCCGGCAAGCCGGTTTCGGCGTTTTTTCGTCTGACTCGCTCGCCATCTCAGTTGAACAAATACAGCCAAGAGTACGCTTCAAGGAAAACATCGATTCAGAAAATGGCCTTTTTCTGTACACCAATACCGACTTACCTATATACAAAACTCATGTAAAATAATCATTATAAGATAAGTAATAAAGTGCATTTTTGAATGGATGGGCAGATCAGCATTATTACAAGGTTTAGCATTGGGTATTTCGAAACGTGTGCATAATAAGCGGTATATTTAAGTTATTGCGAAACAGAGACATTATTTTGAGCTTTCATAATAGTTTCTGATAGGCACTTGAGTCTTAATGGTGTCAAACTGTTAAACAATACGCTTATACTATCATTATTACACCACAGCTTTTCCAAAAACATGAGGAGGAAAAACAATTTAGAATTCGCCGCAGCTTCGCTCGCTTAAATACCATCGAAACGTTTAGGTACTGGGATAAAATTATACTAACTATTATCCAGGACATTCAGTGCCACAAGTTTTATTCAAATCTGTTCAACGGTTTATACGGTTAAGTAAAAATACATGAAAGTCTTTACAAACTTCATACATATATATATATACATATATACATACATGCTGTTCGTTTGTCTCGCTAAAACTCGAGAACGGCTAGGCCGATTTGGCTGATTTTGGTTTTGAAATGTTTATCGTAGTCCAGGGAAGGTTTAAACGGTGAGAAAATATATAAAAATTCATTAGGATAGGTGATACGAAGTACACCGCGTCATCTGGTTACTACTAAAGATGTTTATAGATTAAAAATATAAGACATTTAAATTTAAAATGTAGTTATCCACTCTACTGGGTAATTGTATTGCAACTACTCGTATATATCATACGTTTTACAAATCGATTCAATCAAACGATTCGTGAAACCGATAGATTTAGACAGCGCTAAAATACATTTTACAGGAAAAATATCAGTTTTACAGGATAACTACAACTTAATAATCACCCTGTAAAGCTTATTCAGCTATCTAAACAGTTAAATGATAAAAGTAATCAATAAGTTATTTATTTACCCATTATAAGCTCTGACTAAGACGTAAATATGGACCAATCAAACTTCAGACAAGTCTCCATTTTCCCGCCATTAAGTGCAATATAAACACGTGACAAACAAACAGATAACACTCAAGACTAGTACCTTGGTAGTAAACTTGTCGATTGCGAGTTCGATGCCCGATAGTTGCACAATTGATACGGTGACACTGAATACGCCACGCTTCTAATTAAATCAGCTATCTGGATAGTTATCGATTGGTATATATGTATGTATGTGGATTGTCGAATTATGTTTTCATGTGTGCGTTATGAAATATCATCATTAATAGTTTTGTCATGTATTTAAGCCATTTTAACATTATTCTGCAATTCTTTTCTAAAAAACATCTCCGATTCTTTAACTATGCCAAATACCACAGTCCTCCACGCGTTTAATATCCATAAAAAGTATAAAGTTTCCACTTCAGTTAATATATAGATCCTTAACCCCTCCAGCTTATCAGGATGCTTCTGATAGGAGACTCACGTTAGTTGCGTAATCCGATCTTCAAGTCTTAATAAATAGGCCGCTTCATTTATATAAAATGTATCGTTGTGTTAAATACTTTATAGAAACACCCTTCTGATAAACGATTACTATACCAGAGAGAAAACACACACACGATGCTGGCGCTTAAAAAGTATTCACTTTGCTAGCAATGGAAGATTACTGGTTGTCCAGGTGCTAAGGGCACAGCGCTTACTGTAGAAGTCTGGAAACTCTAATGACCACAGGGACACAACGTGAACTTGTTTGGCTGCATTCTCCTGCAGAATCTAAGACTACTCCTGTTTGAACGAAATTCTTATCTCTCGCATCTTATAGTCTAGTCTTCAAACAGACGGACAGACTATGAAAAATTCTCAGAATCAACTATCTGTCTAAATCTAAAACATAGAGTTCAGATACTATAACTATAATAATACTCTAACTAGCACTATTTAATAATAATAATAATAAACTGCTATATACGGATTTTATCGCGTTGTTTATTTGACACTTTATTACAAAATTTTGAAAATTGTTACTCTTCTACTACTATTAAACTTTACTAATTTTTAAGCTAATTAAATTATTATTAAACTATTTAGATTTAATTTATTTTTACACTTTCCCCGACGTTTCGGTTGCTTTTCAGCAGCCATGGTCACGGAGAGAGTCTCCCCGTTGTCTCACGCGCCGAGTCAGGCAACTAATGTGATATTTCCAGGTCATCAGATGATCAATATATACACCAAGATATTTAATATGTGTAGATCTAATTAAGTCAGGACAGCTACAGGACGACTATTAGCTTTCTGTGTTTAGGACCTATAAGTATTAGTAAGATATTTAAGGTGAGTCGCAGTTGGTTCCATTTGTACCAGTTACTAAATAGAAAAACAATCTTTAATTGGTCCTTCTGTTATTTCTTTCTGGTTTTGATTTGATCTAGTACAGTTGGCTTTATAATCTCTATCTACAATCTACAGACACAGACCACAGCCTCATTGCAATTTTATGATCCTAACTAGAATTATAAATGCAAGTGTGGGTTTGTGTGTTACGCTTTTACGCCTTATTGACTCTCGACCGATCATTATGAAATTTCGTATACACAATGTCAGGAATACAGAAAAAACATAAGGTACCTTTGATCCAGTAAAGAGTACTGTTTCCAGCGAAAAAAGATAGTTTTAACAGTAAAACTCAATAATGGTGCTTTCACACTGCTGTTCAAAAATGTTTACAAACATTATCTAACACACCAGCCGCGCCGTATGGGAAGGAGCATTATTGTGCATGAGTTGAAATTCCTCGCCCATTTGGATTCTGTGTGGGACAAGAACAGGCTCTACTACCTCCCCGTGGTATTTTTGTGCAGTCATGCTGCCTTGGATCTAAACGAGTTGGGTTTGTCCGCCAAGACGAATTCCTGCCCACACTATGATTGTCCCGCCTTGGTATGAGTGGACCTCCTGAGGATGCCGTAGACGGCTATCTCTCCCTGGAGTTCTTCGCCAATACGGATAAAACCCAAACCAGGACTAATCGGTGAACAGCACCAAATACCATTGTTCGTCACACCATGGTAAATGCTCCCGAGCCCACGAAAGCCACCGACCGCGATTGCCACGTCGCAATGCTGGAATAGGTAGCGGTCTTCGAACATGAAGACCAACTTCATGTAACCTCCTTCGCACGGTTTGATCGCTTACCAGCAGCTGGTAGTCCTCCTGGAGCCTTTGTACTAGTTCCAGTCATTTGGAAAAATCGACCCTGTCTCTGTGTTGTAACGTACCGTGGTAATCTACCCGTGTGCCGTTCAGCCACATCCCCAGTACCGCGATAACGTGACCACAACCTTGATATCACCTTTTGGCTGGCGTGTACGGTCTCAGCAACGACGCGTTGAATAGCACCATTTTCTAACATACCCACGGCTCGTAACATTTCATCTCGACTCAAATGACGATGTGACATGACTCTAAAAGCTCATATGGCACGTTAAATTAAAAAAGAAAACAATATAATCCCTTTTCATTAATTAATATTAATAAAATCTTTTTAATTTTCCTTATCGTAACGTCCAATTTTGCCGCCGTATTTTGTTTTATCTTTTGTTTCCTTATTTACATATTAAAATTTTGAAATTAGAATAAAAGAGGTTTCAATTTCTATATAAATTGTTTATGGCAACTATAAAGTCGTAAATAATTTAGGATTAAGGTATCCCTAGATTCTGTTGATGTGTGTACATATATGTATAAACGTTCGTTAGTAACATATAGTCCTATTGCAGAGGGTCGAGCTTATCTCCTTTTATCGGACACGGTTCCACTTTCACAGTATAATTAAGAGTTTTCCTGTTATAAACATTATACTCGTTCAAATGTACAGTCTAGAGGATTTAAATTAGTTAACTAATAGATTATTAAACCAAGCAGCATAAAAAGCAGATTAACTTTTTATGAATAAAAAATCGTGATGACCTAATGCAATACTATATTTATGTTAGGCAAGTTTTTTAAATCATCACCTAGTGCTATATAACACACCGCTCATAGACTCCAAAATCCAGCTAGATTTACTTGACTCTCTACAAAGGCATGCTGTTCGAATCGTGGGACGCATTTTAGACATTAATGTAGCGAAGTGACTCTGGATCCCTGTGGGTGTTCTAATAATATCAGACCTGTATTAAACTGTCCCACTGCTCCGCACGGGCTTCTTCTCAATGTGAAAAGGTTTAGGCCATAGTCCACCATGCTGGCTCAGTGGTTGGCAGACCCCTGCATGTTCTATCATCAATTATAAGGAGTATGATACAAATAGATCTTTGACTTAGGTACCATCGTACTACTTAACAGTATAAGTAAGTAAGTCCCGTCCAGTGCTACACGCTTTTAGCGATTATTTCCTCCACGCACCCGCCAGTTCTAGAATTATCTTACTGCTGCGATGCTGCCCGACCGCAAGGTTTGAAGAAAGTATTATTATCATAGGTGTGCAACGGCTTGTGTAGACTCCTGACATTGGTGATTTCTATCCATCACCTACTAAGGTGGTAACATCCGACCATAGACGCGACTGAGGCTCATACGGTGGTATGTATGAGCCTCTGTCACGTCTGCCACTAGCGTCAATATAAACATAATCCGATCCGAGGATCGAACCTCTGACATTTACGATGGGCAACTATACAAGCCTTCGTACTCCTAAACTAACGAGGCCATAAAAGGGACTTAACAAAACTGTTAATGTTCAGCATACATTGCTCATGTTATTTTAATTTCTGTTAAGTGGTAGCGGGCGGCGTCTGGCGGCGCGCGTAGAGGGCGGATCAAAGGGACTGACCGCCACGCTGGGAAACTATTATCAAACTCTTACACAATGAGCAATGATATTTCCTCAACACATTGAACGCCGTGTCGGTCACAAATACCGCAAACAATATATTTTCTATTGTGTTGGGTACAGTGCATTCAAAGTGATAAGTCGTTCAAAGTAATTTAGTTCTTGCGACAATTACGTCGCATTGATGTGGAAGGCTATGTATGGATAAAATTATCCCTACAACAAGCTTACGGCCCGTTAACTGGTAAGCGGTTACCGTAGCCTGTGACCGGTTGAAATATTCACGCATTGCAGAACTTAAAGAAACTCATAATACTGTCTTATGTTTACGCGAATGTTATACATTGACATTAAACAAACTTTATACTAATTTTATCGCGTTGTTTATTTTTTATAAAACACTATTATTAAATAATTTTGAAACTCTAAACTACTATTGTTAAACACTTTTACTGGTAACTGTTTACTTCAATTTAAGCTATTTAAATTATAAAACTATTTACATTTAATTTGACACTTTCCCCGACGTTTCGTTTGTTTTTCAGCAGCCATCTCAATTAAGGATGGGCGGTAAAGTATATGTTGCTACATTGAGGAGAGAGGTATGTATGTAGTATCCTTAATGATAATCTTACTACTAACACTTACTTCTATCTAACGACTAGCTTAGGTTTTATTTACGTTTATAATTACTGCGCTTATCCGTGCCTCGTAGCGTGATGTTGTAATAATAATAAAGTTGAACTATTTTAGTTCAGACCTAGGTCCCATACAAATTATCAAAACTGTTACATACTTAACTATAAGTACCCACATTTTAAAAGATATATAATATTTTGGATATATTAGGAGATATATTAAGCATACGTTACTTCTGGATAAAGTAGCTTTCTAATGGATAAATAAATATAAAAAACAGTTTAGTAGTGTTTATCTTTATTAATTACAAAAAACACCAACATTTCCTCTTGATAGTAATAGTATATTGAAATTAAACTACCTTAAGCGGAATTTATCGCTTTGTTGATTCAAAAATACAATTATTACATAAGTTTGAAACTATTAAACTACTACTGTTAAACTTTACTTCTATTTAAGCTATTTAAAATTATTTAGATTTGAGTTTGTACTTTCTCCGACGTTTTGGTTGTTTTTCAGCAGCCATGGTCACGGGGAGACTGTCTGTGACCATGACCTAAGTTTAAATTAAATGTATAACATTCGCGTAAACGTAACATAGTAATAGTTTAGACTGAAATGAGAATATCGAAACTCTAGAATAGTCCCCCAAGACAGCAGAGGGGCTCTGTCAGAGACACACAGAATATTAGATGGCTCAATTTTCGACGATCTCCGACCGCGCTGCTGAGATTACCCCCTTGTGCGAAGCTTTGATGCCGACTAGTTTTAGAATAGCTAATGATGAAATGGACTGAGGGGGACATGTTTAAATACTTGCCCGAATGCTGCGTAGTTTCTGTGAACAGTTTAGCTGTATAGCGCAGAGGTTTATGTGGTCACCTGGGTATTATTAGTGCATAAAATGTTGTGGGTTTGATTCTCATATGCGACAAAATGTGTGTGGTCTATAAATAGTTGTTCTGAGTCTGAGTATGTTTTGTTTTGCATTCTCTACTTGAAAGTTGCTCTCTCTTGGCCTCTTTATGTATCAACAGCTGGTGATTTAAACATGACTTCCTCAATTTAGCTATTTATTCTTGCGAATATACTTATCTTTAGGTCTTTTATAGCAGATAATATCAATACAAGGTGTTTGAATTTTTTAATTTTACTTTAGCAACTTATACCCTACGTGAATTTTAAAGGAACATCCTTTCGTAATAACATTTATTTCTGTTAATCCAGTTTACGGTCTATCTATATGCCAAGTTTCATTCTAATCTGTTCAAGGTTTTCAGCGTTAACAAACATCCATATGTCATAATATCTTCATAAACTTTTACTACATCAATAGGATGTGCCTCCATCATAATATAGGTATCACAAATTTGACAAACTCGACAAAGTAACCTATAAAAAAATAATAAAACATAAACACGTCTTTAAAGCTAACCACCGTAGAGGATGCCTTTTAAGCGTATGCCTGTCTCTCTTCGAAAGGTAAGGTAGACGTATACAACACACAGACCTCAGAAACTATATTTATAGATACTACACTAATAATAATAATAATAATAGATTTATTAGCCACCAAATAAGTAAAAAAATTAAAGTGAGCTCTGCCTCCTGGACTAATAGCGGGCGAGCCTGTCGTTACCAGCACATTTTTCTACCCGAATATCGAACGTGGGACCCCATGATCAATCGCAAACCTGAACGCAAAACCAACAAGGCAGTCGTTTTGTTTTTTCTGCATATATTTGCACAAATTACAAACGTGTGTACACAGAGGTAGTGCAGTGTTCGCTTGTCCTCCTAGTTTAGAGGTAATCTACATACTCCATACTGACACTGACGCAACCACACGGATTTATTAAACTGGAAATGCCGTTACCATCGAACTACGACTAATAATGTCATATATGTTATGCAGGGCGTAAGACTACACGTTATATAGTCGCTTAAATGGGACACGGGACAAAAAATTGTGTGATCCAGAAATAGCTGTTCCTAATTTGAGGGTTCTTTGTGTCCGTTATTTGAATGTTTGTAAAGTCCTCTGCGACGTAAACATTATTAATAGAATAGGAGTTGTCTTTTTTTAATATCAAAATTGAAGAAGAATACTACTCCGAATTTCCATCACTGTTACTACTCATATCGGAGATTTGGCATCTGTGCAGGAGATGTTATAGAGCACAAGTCATTCTCTATACTCTTATTTTCATAGACTGATGGGATAACAATTCGACACGACCGGAGAGCTCAGGCGCAGGACCAACGGGTTAACGTGCTTTAGGAATTATGAAGTTTTGGCTGCTATTGAAGAGTTCATGCTTATGCGCAGCAGCCGCATTTACTCCGCCTGTACTACCAGACAAATCAACAAAAATTTAAGGAAAAGACACACGAGAACTTTAATTGTATTTTATTACACGATACTGCAAACCTTCAGATAGATCTTAAAGGATTTTCCTGATCACCTAACTACAGTAAATGATCCTCAATTTCCTTTGAAATACGGGTGACACGAGCAGGCGACATCGGATTTTTGAGCCATCGATCTAATAGAAACTCTGTCTCTTCGGTATTAGACATCTCAAGTATTTTTTACACTTACCACAAGCAATAGAATACTGTATGAATTGGGTTACACACTGGTACCTTCGAACGAATTTATACATCTATAATCTCATGCTTATAGCGCCGAACATGTATAAGTAGGATAGGTATTGGTAGGTGTATATTATACGCACATTTCGCCAGGTCCCACGTAATAGAGAGTCAGCCTATAGCCTATTGTCAACAGAGGTATCTGTTTATCAGGAATGGTATTAAATCCGGCAAAGTCTATTGCCTTTACTGGCCACAGGTCTAGACTCCGTGCTAACTATTGAGAATTTTAGACAGAAAAGTCCAATAATATCCTATGCCTACTAGTAGCTAATTTGAGTTTCGGATCTCTTATCATATCTGAAGATACCTTTGAAAAGTAATGGTAAGCAAAGTGCCACTTCTAGTAGTTTCACATTGAGCATTGTCGTATAATTTTTAAGTAAAATCGTACAGGGCCGGCTCGCATCGCACATGCTCGCTAACGACACTTCGGAGAAGCAAAGCGACGTCGACGTGACGCCGGTGTTTGGACATCATAACGCACGTATTTACGTACCTCATATTGTGGACCATTTTACCTTAACATAGAAAACCTTTGGAATTTCTCACTTAGTTCTGATAGGTAGAATATAAGTTGATGTTATAAAAAGTAGTTTAAATAGAAGATGATCCCACAGAAAGACAAAAAAAAACATCGTGGAAATTTTATTAGATTTTACTAGCGTTGTTATAATTGCACAAACGTCCCAAATTTACGCAGTATTTATATTTTGAAAACACAAATCCTGCGCTAAGAATTATCATTGCCTCGCAGCGACCTTACAAACATTGAAATAACGGGTACGAAGAACATCCGGACTGGGATCAATTATTTATGGATAATAAACATTTTTCATCCGTATAATATGGATCATGCCCACAGCACTCACACGCGCTGGCCGTGCCAAAGCGTCCGCTTAAACCACGGCGTCATTATTAATAGACCGATGGTAATAATTATAATCTCACTTAACACAATTTAAGATAGGTTAATTTTAATGACACTAGTCACTTAAAATTAATGTACCGCAAAGAGCTTTACAAACACGGCAATAATCGACAAATACACACCTAGACTCAATTGAACTATCTGTGGATCAGATACAAAGATACTGCACTATACAAAAAGTAAGATGATAATGTCTAATCGAGGATTTAATCGAAACCGAACTTTCAGAGAAAATATAATGGTACGACATGAACAACCGTCGAAACGATCTGTCGACCCATAATTAAATCATTAAGATTCGAATAAACGATGAAATGATTCGAATTATAATCAGTAACAACGAATTGATCAACGTCGAATATGTGATGATCATAGAGTTTTCGAATATCGAATATTTCAAACATTTTTATTTATTTTGGAAATACAAACAGATACATATATATTCTTTAATAAATATTTTTCAAAAAAGTTGGTGGTATGTATGTACCATCCTACGTTAAATGGTACCTATATACTCACGTTAAATATTACATCAACCTCAAATACAGGCTGTTGTAAAAATGTACACAGTATTATGTAACCGCTATTACCGCTATGTAGGTACTATAGAACAAAGGTAAACTAGGTGCAGAAGGCTCATATCAGGTGACAATCCGCGAACTTGAGCGAGATGTAGTAAAAAAGATCTGACTGTCAGTACACGTGTATACAAAAGTGTTACTTCAAATAAAACGTTTTTCTTTCTTTCTTTACTTACTTAGTTTTCTTAATTAATTTTATATGACACCATTTTGATGTCATTTGAACTTTTTTTTTTACGGGAATGCTTTTACGCATGCAGCCTAACCTAACCACGACATAGGCTGTATCTAGGGTGGATATCTTAGATCTGTAACTTAACTAAATTAACTGAAATAAACATTATTAGATGTTATTTAGTCTGTAAGCTGTAACGTTTACCTTGAGTGTTTAAATCACATTGTGCTCGTCGACCATACTGTGGTCTGGTATCACGCATACATTTAGCTAGCTACATTTATGGTCTACGTTATGCGAGCTTACTCCTGCCAAATAGAATTCTATAAAAGACAATCCAACTTTACAAGACAAGCCTTTAAGATACATATTTCTTAAATCGTATATCAATCTCAAGACCGCACAATTAGCAACTGATCACTATTCTACCCGGTATTATAAGTGAACCAAGTAAAACGACGTTATGTTTTTGAAACCTGCTCTTGTTCTATGGTCAATCCCTGTGTCATCCCAATAAGATCTTTGTGGAGCTCACAAATGAAATTGGCATCATACAAATCTATACTAATATCATAAAGCTGAAGAGGTTGTTTGTGTGTTTGTTTG
This sequence comes from Catocala fraxini, assembly GCA_930367265.1. Classification (NCBI taxonomy): domain Eukaryota; kingdom Metazoa; phylum Arthropoda; class Insecta; order Lepidoptera; family Erebidae; genus Catocala; species Catocala fraxini. The sequence goes on along the minus strand of OV884040.1, from coordinate 8,677,770 downwards.
AACGCGCTAATCTCCGAAACTAATGGTTCCAATTGAAAAATTCTTTCAGTGTTGGATAGCTCATTTATCGAGGACGGCTATAAGGTGTATAACATAACGCTACGACCAATTGGAGCGGAGCAGCAATAAAAAATGTTTCAAAAACAGGGAAAATTCTCTTATATGAGCAGACGAAGTTCAGCTAGTTTAATTATAATTGTCTTTGTAATTCGAACCCGCAATACTAGCATGGCAGCAACGGTAAAACAACCGCTTGCGCGCTACTCCAGCCATGCAAATTAAGAATGTTCCAGTGACATGTACAATAATGACAGTGTAATCACCGCAGTGACCGACTGTACCCGCCAATAACTGTCCAGTGTCAATATTGATGCTGGCGAGACAACGGCGTGGTTTTTGAGAATTTCCAATGAAGGTTCGGCCCGTGTTTGTTTGTCTGTCCGGTCGGAGCTTGTAATCTCGCTGTTTGTTCTATGCGCGACCTGGCATTGTCATACTACACTATTGATATTGTCTCCGACTGTACTTTGGAGGTAACTTACGTAACCGATCGCTTTTATTAAAGTCTTGTGAACGTTTCGTGTATTGGTGAAGTTGTCTCGTATTTTAGTCCAGTAGTGGAAATGCAAAGATCCTAGAGCATTACGTGGAAAAAATTTGCTTACGTAATAAACGCCTTAATTCCATAAAAATATTTAAACAATCTTGGACACGTCAATTAGCTGATATATTAATAAAAAAATATAAAATGTAATAAAATCAAATATAATGCGATAGCTCAGTAGGGAGATCAACAGACTGCAATGCAGAGGGTTCGAACCCACGCCGCGCACCTCTGACTTTCGAAATTTATATGACTTTTCGAAATTATGTGCGTATTGATTGACAATTATTATTATCGCCTGCTCCGTGCCTCCGAGAGCACGTTAAGCTGTCGGTCCCGGCTGCCATGAACATCTACGGCATCTACTTGGAAGTAGATGTGTGATGTAGTAGTCAGTGCTCTATAATATCCTGACACTGGTCTAGCCTTAGGGTACCGTTAGCCTTCGGGTTGCAGAGGTAAGGTGGCAGCCGCCCCGTGTAAAAACTGATATCCAGTCAAATCCGGTTAGACCAGAAAAAGTCGACCCCAAGTGACTTGTGAATAATAAAGGCTAGAGAGAAGAAGATAGAATGTAATAAAAAAATGTTGGAAGAGTAGAGCTTTAATAAGAAGAAACAGGCACGAAACTCATAGGCACTTTTTTCATTCGCCAAATGTTTATGCAACAAAAGAAATCAATTTTATGTTATTTTTCTTATTTGAGCTGCTTTATGCAGTTGTAACAATAGTTGGTTTCAATAAGGTTTAATAAGTAAAACTTTGGTAAATTTAAGATACATATTAATAAGCGCGAAATACACCTATGCTAAGTTTGGGCTAGAGTGTAAAATTGAGCGGAAATGTGTTGAGTATTTCCGTAGGCTTTGGTAGTAACAGCACGAAGATGTTCATATTGACAGCATAGTGACACATTGATATAAGTGATATATGATCACTATCTCTGGCTGCCGAGTATTTCGAGTTCGATCCCTGAACGGAATAAATGTGGTTGTTTTAAGCCACAACTAGGCTGGGTGTTTCCATTGGTTTGTCATTTCAACGGTTGTAAAGATGCAGGAAATATTTCTAATGCGACAGTTAGAAAGCAAGTAAGGGAACTTTATATGACATCAGGAAAAGCAATATGCACAGAGGTGTCTGTTTAGCTTTTCGCAGAGCTGTCAATCACTGTGGTACCGCTAAATAAAAAAATATTGCTTATAGGAATATACAATAATCCTTTGATAGTGATTAATCACAAACTCAATGATACGTACCGTGATCATGAAACGCTCAAAAAGCACCTAAACTCAAAACAGCTGTCTATGGATCGGTATATATCGGTAAGATATGTACATATTGGTACATGACCACATAACACCATTACAAATTACCTATTACTAAAGATTCACAGATACATGCAAAACATAAAATTGAATTAGCTTATATCCTTGGTGGCTTATCGTTCACTCACGACAAGTCGACAAGTGAGTGGGCATAGTGGTTAACTATCTGACGAGGTGCTAAAGCAGGGCACTAACGACGATGCTAATCGTTCACAAAGCGAGTGCGCGTGAGTGGCCCACTTTAAGGACACTTTGCATTCGATAACGCTCATTAGGTTTTATACGTAGGCTTTGGGATTAATTAGTCGTTTGAAAAGTGTTATTGATGGCGGATTTGAGGCTTTCATGATGAGATGCCTTCATATAAGTATAGCGTGATATCGTTGATGAAGTGCTGGTGAGTACTTTCGCGTCGATGAAACGCAAGAATGTTATGTAGACATGTATCTTTTTTTGTCGATCTAATTTAAACAAGAGTTATGATAATAAATATACAATTGCAGTAGACGGTGTGGTAGTGAATACGACTGCTATGCATGAAGTCTTGGATACCAATACCAGAGTCAACTCAGGTATTGGGGTTTATTGTCAAGAAAGTTTTTAATAGCAAAACTTAGTTTGGATCTGTGCCTAGTAGATGGTTAAAAAAAGCGAAATGTGGGTGTTGTATACCTGACTACTCGTTTAAGGGTATAGTCGAGAGACTATGTTTTTATGTCAATGAGAATAGACTTAGAGTTGGGCACGGAAATCTGTAAATCATTGTATGAATAGACTTTTTGTAAAGACATTTAAAAGCCGTAAGTGATATTAATTTGTTTTGCGCTTGTCAGTACTTATAAGTAGGTTTTGCCTAACTGGACCAACAGAGATGTGACTGGAGTTTATTAGGTCTGGTCAGTATCAGTATCCTTTTATATTACCAAGTTGGCAAAGTCTTCAGGGTAAGGTAACCGATAATGTGCTTATAATCGCTTGTAATACTGGTATTACTAGCGGTTTCGACTTTAAGAATAGAATTTAAAGATATGATAAAAGAAAAGGAATGGGTAACGTAAGTATGAGAGCTTCTAAAACTTTTACTCACCGGGGACGACACATTAAAGAAGTTTAAATTTTCAGGCTAGTTTCCAGTAAGAGGGAGGCTCCCGGACTTTTTAGTTGACTCATTAGTGCTGTCACCAAATAATTGACATCAGTGGACTTTTCTTCTGAGTCCTCCTACCGACTAAATGTCTTCATCTTTCTTAATGTCTTGCGCTGTAAGAGATATTGATTATTTAGTGTTTTATGCAAGGGCCAAGTTCTTAAAAAAAATTTTATAAGTATATATTTTAGGACCGTATTTTCTAGCTTGTGTATATATTATGCAATAAAAAGCATAAAACTTTATAATAGTAATAAGTCACCGTGACACTACTACCAGTTTAAAGCCTTATTTCATTGAATCTTCAATCTTTCTTGTCCATTAGCTACCCTTCTCTTTTTACCGTCACTATCCTCACGCCATGATACAACAATCCGACTTCTTCAATCACTTGTTGCAAACCTCCATACAAGTGTTAATTAACCTATTTCTATCTAGTTGCACCGCCTACGACAGGAGCCATATTAATCAATATTCCGCCAGAGCAGGCTGCAGGCTGCAGGCCGCCGGTTGAGAGGCACCACAAACAACGCGGTTGCGACCCGGCGGCGGCACGCCCTTTGATCATGAACACCGAACATCCTACACCACTTGTTACAGCAACCGTGCAGGTAAAACAGAAGCTCAATGGTACAATCTCAATGATGTAGCTACGACACATAAAATTATACAAGAAACAAGAAATGACAGATTGTGTAGCAGTTTAAGTGGCCATCGCCATCGCTCCTAGTCTGCAAGTTCGATCCCCACATGGAACATGAAATTATATGATCCATAAATAGTTGTTCCAAGTCTGGGTGTTTCTTGTAACCGTTGTTTGAATATTTGGTAAGACTACCGAAAAGTTGTCATTAAAAAAAATTGACATTTAGTTTTTGGAGCTATCCTGGTCATACTTCATTGTACCCTAACGTATTAATTTTTTAACTAATAATTGTAATCATTGACAAACTTACCAATTACCTACGTAACTAAAAATTAAAAGGCACAGTCTAAAAACTATATAATAAATATTATCATACTTTATTTCAATAACAAGTGTAGGGTCCTTTTAAGTAAATTAATACTTGTACCAGGAGAATTCATTCTTCCACAGTGTGAAATAAACATTGCTAACAACAGCTATATACCTATCGAATGCGAAAATACAATTATTGAATACTAACTTTTTCTCGCGGTTTCGCTGCTGTAAAAGTCGGTTAGGTTAGTAGGTTATGTTAGTAACAGTATATAATAACAACAACAGCAGAGGTGCAAGTGTCATGTAGAGCTGAACTTCTGTTGTCACTTGGTGGTGTACTTGTCTCGTACGGCCTCCGATAAAGTGCTGCCGCATGCGGCGCTTTGATGCGAACTGTCTACAGTAATGCAGTTTTTGATACGCCACTCCACTCTATCTTTGTTCTCGAAGGCTTTGTGATTATAATGTATGTAGACTTCCGTCTATATTACTGAAGGGTTAGGCACGCAGACATTGTAACTACATTTAACCAGTTATATTTGTAAAGCAGAAATGTATTACAATCATATTTCGCAGGTTATATTTTAGGTGCCATGTAAAAGGCGTTAGCTTATTCCAGTCTAATAGATATTAGTTACTACTTAAAACACACTAGTTCGTGAAGAAATTATAGAGAGTTGTCTACTTACATTAGGTATAGATATATGAACTTAGTAATATATATCCAGCTTTCGACCTTTGAAAAACAAGAAACCTCGCCACTACAAGTGTGCAATGTCATAAGTTGCATATCCACACAAAACAAAAATATTTTAAGGTATCCTAATGTAATATTTGAATACTCTTTACGAACGACAACGCTAAAACTACCCATTGCACTTCCATTCATACTAAAAACAATATAATACTCTCTCTAGAATATAAAAATTCACAAACAGATTGCTCTATTGACACTAGCTACACAGAGAAAGGAACATAATCTGCTATACACCCTAAAAAAGAAAGGTAGAGCGGTGTGGATGCAATAACTGCAAACAGCGCCCTCTCGTGGTGATTTGGGCATTTATTAAAAAGCACACAATACTGGAACCACTACACTGAGATCGCTCTTTTCTATTTTATTTTTAATATTAAACCCCCCGGCTACCGCTTGTCTTCACAGAGTAGGGTGAGGATATAGAGAGTACAATTTTGTTATGTTTGCGTTAATTGTATTGGGTATTATTATTATTATATATATTTGTGCAGACAACATACAGTAATAAGTACAGAAGAAAGCAGAACTAGCATATTGATAGCTATTGATCTTGATTGAAACAATTTTTACATGAACTTTCATTAAAAGCAATATATTTGTATATTGTTTTTAATGAAAGTTCATGTAAAAATTGTTTGGCACGATGCTGACTGCATCATCATAGTCTTAATAATAAGGTAATAAACGATGTCATTCCAAAAAGTGATACAGCTAAAGAGCTAATTATGTTTAACCATAATAGATTTTGTAGAAGACAGTGCTACGTAGCTACGAGAATTTTATAATAGTAGTGTGTTGCAAATCGAAATAATAATGTCCTTCGTTACTAAGTAAGTTTTATGGATGTCTACTTTGCATCTTACAATTCAAATTTCTTACTACTACAGAATGTTCTATGGAAGCTTATTATTATTTTTAAAGGTCGCAATACTAAGAGATCGTTGTCTGATTTTCAAAGGTATTCATTAAAAATACTTTTATAAATTTATAAATGTACTGTGCTTTGAAATCAGTAGCAAAACTGTGGCGTATATTTAAAGATGTTACATGTTATATTAATTATGTGTAATATTATAATACCGCACACTTTTTTTTAAAGACATCGCTCGCACTAGGATTAAATCATGTATCGCGGAGGGCTTTCCAAACATTCAAACAACGGACGCAAAGAACGTCCAGATACGGAGCAACCATTAGTGGCTCACACAAATTATTGTCCCGTGTGTGATTCGAACCCACAACACTCCGCGCAGTATTAGTGGCGAGACAACCACTTAAACCATTACGCCATGCAACCACCCTGCTAAAAGTAACTGAATAACAACAAAGAAATGGAATAAAGCATCATAGGTATTTGTTACCTCTGCATGACACTACTCTGCGGTCATCGCTTGCCAGGGAGGCCGACAGAGGGTCCTCCACAGCTATTATTGAGATTCAGACGGCAGACTCTTCATCATATCTACTCTCACTCCTGAAATATGTACTCTTGCAATAACAGTTTATGTAATACTCGTTTCATAATATTATCTACTTTGTTTTATGTATTACAGATGAATGCAGTGGATAGATCATAGAAGAAATATGTATACGTGACAGTTTATTTATGCATTTGGTACACACACACGTAACATTGAAGAATTAAGTTATCCTTCGCCTCCTCTCTCCTTTAGCTTCCTAGACCTGCCTAGCGACACATTTGCATGGTTTGCAATAGTTTCTCGCCACTCTGCTATGCCGAATGTTGCGAGGTTTAGTCCTGCAATGGACATATAGCTGTACAATCTACAAATTATTCCAAATCTGGGTGCTCTTTGTGTCAGTTAGAAACACTTATTCTTAGTGCCTTTGTAGTATTTTAATAAAAGAAAAATAGATTCAGAAAATGTCTTAATGTAGAAGTAATATGTGTTGATTGTTCAAATCGTTTGCAATATTTCCAGCAACACATTCAAATATTCCTAATGCCAGTATCATGCCTATAGTTATATACTTTTTAACGGTAAATTAAGTGAAATCCATTTTATTCTTCTTGAATCAACAATTTCACTGGCATGTTGTGCATAAACTCTCTTAAGCCCAATGACGGCATGCCAGTGTTAGATTGAATATAATAATCTATTATCTAAGTCCTTGAGACCGAGAATTAAATAAATCATGCTATGCTATCAGCTTTTTAACTTAAAGATACCGTCACTACCTAAGGCAGGAGTTATCTTCTAAAGAGTCATAAAAACCATTGCATTACGAGTTGTTACGTAATATGAACGGTAATTTATTGCAGTTTTAGGTGTCTCGTCAGTAATGTCTGGATGAAGACACTGCAGTGCCGTGAGCGCATCGCAGTGGGCAAACAATCGCGTACAATTACCGCCCGAACGATAACTATCGCTGAGCCGATCGCGTGATACCCTCGCTGTAGTATGCGGCTCCAGTTACAAGATAACGCGGGATAGTATAATAATAGGAGTAGAATAGTACTTTCATTCTTCTTGAGGAAGAAGAAGCTGCAAGTGCGAGAAACCTAACAAACAATAATATCGGACAAATGGAAGCACTGATTTTAACTTTACAAACATAAAATATTGTATAGATAACTAGATACTGTAGATAATGAAAATCCAAATGTCCTGAACACCATGATGCGATATACGTCTCCTGGGATTTCATATGTATCAACTACATTTCGGCTTTCTAAGCCAGACATTATTATTTACTCTTTATTACTTTTAAAACCTTTTTTAAAGGATAACTGGCTTATTAAACCTCAGGATTTCTTTTTACAATAAATAAAACACGTCAGTTTTACTTATTAAATCCACTGACACGGACTTGGTATTTATATATATATATATTTATTTCTTTTAAGTTTATGACACTTTTTGGCGATAGCGTAGTGGTTAGTGTAACCGACTGCCACGCCTGCGGTTGCGGAATGGATTCCCGCACAAGTCAAACATTTGTGTGCATGAACATAGATGTTTGTCTTGGTCTGGGTGTTTCTATGTATAATATGTACGAATTTACAAAAAAATATATATATTTATGTTTATCCATTGTCTAGTACCCATAATATAAGCTCTGCTTAATTTGGGCTAGATGGTGTTGTGTGTATGTGGTAGAATATTATTATAGAATACTTCGATGCCGTTGCAAGGTTCATCCTTTCCACCTGCGAACATTCCTGTCCAACAGTTTTCAGCGCTTATTTCACCACGTAGATGCATGTTCTGGAATAAACTATCTGCCTCGGCTTCCCAAGCGCTATGACTTGTCATTTTTCAAACAAAATTTTGTAGAAACTTCAACTATCAGAATAAGCATCGGCTTTGCTGTATACTCCTGATATAGCTGTCGAATATTAGCTTCACTTTCAGTCGCTACGATCAGACAGCAGACAGATCAGTAAAACTGATAGCCACCAAATCAGGTTTGTCTCCAAAGCCAAGATATATATACCCTTGGCTAGAGTTGAGTTAAATAAGGCTAGAAATAACACGTTGACCTATTTCTTACACACAACACTTGCAAACTTTTACAACTTGGGACAACATTTTAGCAATATACAGCGCAGTCAATTATAAGGGTTATGTAAAGTTTAACACAGGTTTAAAACGGATCCCTTGCGTCATTATAAACCCATTATTTATCAGTTATAGGACATGAAGGACCGTACAGACCTTCTTACTTTTATTTGACGTCAGTCAACAATTTATCAGATAAATAGTCAATCAAACTATTCATTCAAATTAGTCATAATGAGCCGATTAACACTCTGATTTGGTAATTATAGTTAATTATATATTATATCAGCCCTGTTTCTAATCTATCCCACTGCTGATCACGGGCCTCTTCTGTATAAGGTTAAACCATCATTCATCACGCTAGCCTAATGCGGGTTGTTAAACTTAATAGGTCTTCGAGAACTTTATTGATAACTCTCAAGCAAGCGGGCTTACTCACAATGTTATCATTGATAATTAGAGGATCTATAATTAGCTGGTAAAGTATGCGATTATAGGGTAACCATTTACATAATTCTATTGTGACGATTTTTTTATATTTGTTACTTAATAATGTGGTAATCATTTACGCATATAAGTTCATTCACTATGATATATAGGTTATTTAATCTAAGTGAAAAGTCCCGGTTGCTAAAGGATTAACCTTTTCCCATCGACATTGCCTGCAATGTGACGGTAAATGTTAATAGATTAGTTATCACAAAATTTCCAGAAGCAGCACAGAGTCAGGCCCCCTATGATGCTACTATTAGAATTTCCTAATTAACAAAATCTCAATCATCAACAAGGCAAACTTCCTCAAAATAATCTACTCTAATGAGGTCCGAAGTCTATTGCTAATCTAATTATCACAAAGGGCTAATGTATTGATAACATTGTATATTTCCCCAAAGGGATAAACCCAGACATGTAATCAATATTTATTTAGAATTCCCACCTACCGGTATAATATGTAGTGGTAAAAATACTTCCTGGATGGTAGTAATTTAAAATTGACTGACATGGGATGCTAGATTTTACTCCACAGAGGTTACTGTTTATTCTTAAAGAAGTTTTAAATATTTAGTCGGATCATAACCAATATTATAAATGCGAACATGAGTTTGTTTGTTGTTACGCTTCTACGGTTTCTACGCTATGCTTAACTACTCGATCGATCTTTATAAAATTTTGCATACACGTTGCCAGGTGTACAGAAAAGGACATAAAGTACCTTTAAAGAAGTCTGCCCACTACACGGTCTCATACCATGACCGTGCTAGGAACGTATCAGACACGAAAAGCAACACGATACGCCCTGCTATAGGAACTGCTGGTCGGTGACGGAACGGTCTAGTGGGCATAGTCTTATAGATTTCCTTACAAAGAATATTTTTTTGCCTGACTTGTTCCTAGTACGGTTATGGTATGAGACGGGGTAGTGGGCAGACTCCTTTATCCGGAAAAAATACCTACTGTACACGAGGGATTGATAGTATTGAAAATTTTGACATATTACGACAAATAGTTACAAATAAACATACATCTGTACATAATCTATACGTCACTAAAGAATGATCAACATTTATATTTGTAAGGTGTTTTTTATAATATAAATATAAGCATGGACATCTAGCAATGTGTCCAGCAGACGGCATTAAATATATTCCCTATTCCGTAGAACTTAAAAACCTAGCTGGCATAATGCACTAGGGTGTAGTACAATTCTCTCTATCCTTTCAGGTCATACAGACAAGAATATACGTAGCCTTATTATGATAAATTAACTAAAACGTTAAACAGTAACACGATTTCGAAGGCATAGTTTACATATTCAAACAGCGGAAATATATGTCCAATAAACTCAAATGTAGAGTCAAATAGAGTCAACTTGTTCTCCCTACACGAGTTGATCTGCAAGTTATTCGTAGTTGCGAACATCGACAGGTGTAGGGGGGCACTAATAGTTGAAAATTCAAAGTTGTACTCAAACAGGGCGAGTAAACACTACGCCATCTGGCGAGCTTTGCCCAATACTAGTCGCGGTCTTGTCGCCCTCGTGTTACGCGACTACTTTAGTCGGAATACGTTTGGCACAAATGGTCGCTAATATTTGAGTGCTTTTTGCAATCGAATGACAAATATTGTTAAATGGACTGTGAGTTTGTTATTTTGGTTTAATGTCAACTTTTCTTATAGCCAGCGGTAAAATATTTTCATTTCAGACCGTTTCCAAATAAAAATAGGGCAATATAAAATTAATTTGAGTTTGACCATAGATCCGACCTAGCGAACATCCGACTGAAAGATATAAAATGCCAAACATTCTAAAAACATAACAGAAAATTTCCACTAACAAAATTTTTATTTTAATCAGTTTTCATTGATTACCGTTACAGTACAGAGAAGACAAATGTAGTTCTACCATCAACAAATCAATATATTTCCGTACTCCTTGCAGTTTTCAATCCATCCCTATTCTTAAAAACCCAAATATCAAACAAAATCGTCTTAAAAGCTCACAAACACACCACAAAGTCACCAAACAATCACCTAGAAATCACACAACAACACAATACACTACCCAAATCCACATAGAGCGGCGGAATTAAAGTAGCCGCGTTACATCCGAGTGCGTGCAATGCTTGTCTTGCGAGGGAGAACTAATTGACAGGCTCAAGGAGCGCCTGGTGCAAAAACATGGCGAATTTTTATTGCTGTCAAACCACTTGGACACACGGAGCTATACCCTGAAGGTAGTAGTTAGCTTTGTTTGTAGTGAAATGGTATGGAACGCTTTATATGTGTAAAAACACGTATATGTGTTTTGGTAAGGTTGTATTTATTACTCGTTATACTTATCTCGCTGGCTCAACGACCCAAAGTGGATCTTAGCCTTCGACATTAAAGTACGCCATTCCTTCCTATTTTGTGCCAAGTCAAACCAATAGTTCGCATTGATCTACATACTTCAGGTCTTTAGCTATTTCGTCTTTTTGGTCGTAACGTTTATATGTGTTATCGTAATTTATAATGTGCGACAATAAATTATTAAAAAAAAATTACGTTATAGCTTGGATCGCGTATTTTCATTTGACCCATATGTTTTTCTAAGTCCTTCTTTCTTAGCCTTTATTATTCCCAAGTCACTTGGGGTCGGCTTATCTGGTCTAACCGGATTTGACTGGATATCAGTTTTTACACGGAGCGGCTGCCACCTGACCTCCGCAACCCGAAGGCTAACGATACCCTAAGGCTAGACCAGTGTCAGGATATTAGACGGTACTGACTTTCCCAATAACGACTGCCATAGATGTTCATGGTAGCCGGGACCAACGGCTTAACGTGCTCTCCGAGGCACGGAGCAGGCGATAATTGTCAATCAATACGCACATAATTTCGAAAAGTCATATAACTTCCGAAAGTCAGAGGTGCGCGACGTGGGTTCGAACCTGAGACCCTCTGCATTGCAGTCTGTTGGTCTCCCCACTGAGCTATCGCTGCTATGTTTTTCTAAGTGTGGTAATATAATTCATTTAATGCATGGGTAACCTAACCAAGGATTGAATTCATGATTGAACCAAATTTCATTAAAATTATTTCATCGATTTAGTAGCAAGAACTTAACAAACAGTCATAGCCATTTTCGCACTCATAATATTAGTATGAAAGAAAGAATAATTGATACATAGTCTTTCACTTACATCCATGATAGGGTATATAATGGAGTTTTGGCACATCTCACATCTACATATCGCCTGCTATGGTCATAGGTCCCACGTTATAGGTAGCCTATTGCCATATACTTATTCTTGAAGCGGCGGTAGCCCAATGAAAAAGACAATGGACTTGCGATCAAGAGGTCGCGGTTTCGAATCCCACCCATTGCACTACTGACGTGAACCACTCCTAACATAAGTATTCTAGCTTAGCTGGAGGAAGTAACAAGAATACCAGTAATTTGAAACCCAAATTGTTAGTATTCTTGAAAAAAGAAAGATATACTAGATACAGTGCCAGACTACATGCTACTACTGAGAGTTTATTGTCAGAATACTCTAATAAGACTTTTCCTGACCCGGTAATCGAACTGGAGACCTCATGTCACCGCGTCAGACAGCCTCAAAAACATTCACACTAAATACACCATAAACAAAATTAAAATATTTTTATAAAGTTGGTGCGCGTGATCACGTGATAATATGTCCATAAAATATACTGTTATCGCTAAAATAATTACGCATTACACAGTTAACCCACCGACTACTGTTAGAAGTGGTCCCAACGGGGTCGCATGTACCCCATGCCGAGTGATACCCCAGAGTATAGCGAGGTACTTAAGACCCCGCGGGCTCGCCGCTCAAATTGAATATTTTATTAATTTAAACTCCACCAAAAATTCTGTTAATTTTAAATTGGGTCGTTTTGTTTTGTAAATGTAGTTTGTGTTGGCTATGGTACGTTCTCTTTATTCAAAATACATATATACTCGATTATTAGGGATTCTCCCTTTATAAGTTTACTAGATTTTGCCCGCGGATTCGCTCGTGTATATTTAGGTTAGGTTAGTAACAGTATTTTTTCCTGGATGAAAGGTACTCTATGTCCTTTTTTGTTCCCCTGACAACGTTATGCAAAATTTGATGATGATCGGTCGAGTAGTTAAGGCGTGAAAGCGTAACAAAAAAACAAACAATCTCACATTCCATTTATAATATTAGTTTGGACATGGAAGTACTCGATATAGATAATTGCCCTGTATAAATTTATATAAAAAAACAATACACTAGTGAGTGACCTTTAGTCTGCTATACAGAGGTCTCGAATTTAAACCAAAGGCACACATACCTGACTTTTCAAAATTATGTGCGTATTAAGTAATTAATTTATGTCACTTTAACCGGAAGAAAAACATCGAGGAAACCTGCACGTCTGAGAGTTAGTCATAATGTCGTCGAAGATATACAATGTGATGTCTGCCAACCAGTTAGACAGTTTATACATACAGGGCTGATATTATATAGTATACTAGCTGTCCCGACAGACGTTGTTCTGTACACACGAAAAAAAATACCCAAATCTAAACCATCCTCGAATCCACATGAACACACACAAAAATGTTCATCAAAATCGGTCCAGCCGTTTAGGAGGAGTTCAGTGACATACACACGTACAGTCGAATTATATATATAAAGATATAAACTTTCGTAATAGAGACAGCCCTATGTGGCAAGGAAATACTATACATAAATAAACCACAAAATATAATCAGGCATGGAGGTTTTTTGGGGTCACATATGTACATATTTGTCCCGTATGGTAATCGACTCTACAACTTGCGGCGCATTGGCAGTATTAAAGTTACTACCTAAACCACTACGCTGAGCCTATTGCTTATAGATCTAGACTGTGTTGCTAATGAAAATTTCATGACTGAAATACACGTAACTCGACCCGTGAAACGAACCCATGGCACGCACGGTACTCTAATTTACTACTGATGTATCACTGAGGTATTTTTTACTTTTATAACGTTATAAATAAACATACAACACACTTCAGTACATCCATAAAGGCTTAGGCAGGAGTGAGTATTTCACTAACTTTTTTAGTTACTTTATGTACAGTCCCAAGTTTATAATACATCCTAATTGTATAAATGCGAATATGAGTTTATTTGTTACGCTTTTAAAATATTATACTTAATTATCATGCTTAAACAAACGTTGTCAGGAGAACAGAAAAGGAGATAGTTGTGCCTTTCATCGAGAAAAAGTACTGTTACCGCGAGATAGAAATTGATTGACAGAGTGACACGAGCGAAGCGGCAGGCAAAACCTAGTTATATAAAATAATACATGCGAATGTGAGTTTCTTTGTTTGTATGTTACGAATTACACGCCTTAACATATATAATAACACCGATTATCATGAAATTTCGCATATACGTTATTAGGGTAACAGAAAAGGACATAAGGTACCTTTCATCGAGAAACAAGTGAGAAACGGCAATGAATTGCCCTAAATCTTAGATTTAAAAAAAATGGTTAAAGTAATGTGCAAAGGTCACGTGATATTGAGGTCAGGGGTCAAAGGTCATAGTCATTTCGGGGCTATATCGACTATGCTGAGTTGAATGGCGTTAACCGCGAGTCTCTAGCTCTTACGATTCTTGATTTGAAAGTCGTATAACAGACGGACGGACAAAGCTGTTGTATAAGAGTTTTTCGAACTCTAAAAAGTACTGTTACCGCGGGATAGAAATTGAGAGAGAGTTTATATAAACACGAGCGAAGCGGCAGGCAAAACGTAGTTATATAATACATGCGAATGCGAGTTTCTTTGTATTTTACACATTCACGCCTTAACTACGCGACGGATCATCATGAAATTTTGCATACACATTGTTAGGAGTACAGAAGAGGACATAGGGTATTTCATCAAGAATAAAACTCTGTTCCCAAATAATACATTGATAAAATTTACACTAACGCGAGCGCGGGCAAAATCTAGTCCTAACTAATATTAAAACTGCAAATGTGAATTTGTATGTTTGTTACGCTTTCAAGTACAGAAGAGAATACAGGGTGATTTTCATCCGGGGAAAAGTCGTTCAAATAGGTAATTTATTTTTACATAATATTGTCTTCTGTTTACGCGAATGTTATTCATTGAAATTAAACTCTTTTATACGGTTTCTTCCCGTGACCATGGCTGCTGAAAAGCAACCGAAACGTCGGAGAAAGTGTAAACTTAAATATAAATAGTTTTACTAATCTTATTAGCTTAAAAAATTGTAAAGTTCATTAGTGTTAGTAGTGTAACAGTTTCTAAATTATGTAATACAGTGTTAAATAAACAACGCGATGAAATCCGTATAAATGAGTTTAATTTAATTTTTTTTTTATAAAATCGTCGTGTAGCGGGGCAGACGCGGGCAAAATCTAGTACATATGCGTTAACTTTATTTAGCAACAATATTAGTGACGTTTGATTTGCACTGCATGTTTGTCAGAATCACTGCACAGTTGTACAGTATAAAGGGTGCGGACATATGGCTGACATTATGGGCGCTTTTATTAACTGCGCCTGTCACTCAATTTGGAGTATTAGCTGTGTAGACGCGCCCGCCGCGGGGCTCATAGCTACAGGCTGTTGCTAAAATAACTCGCGTGATTTGACCAACTTCAGTTACGAATACCGGTTTTTATGGTTACGGTTTTTCTTTATAAATATGCATGCCAGTCAATAATGTTCGCTCTGTTAAGATATAGAATTATAATTTTTAATATTCTTCGTAGGAAATTGCGAGAAGGAAAGGAATATTTTTGTGAAAATAGCTTCAAAATTGGTTGCAAAATAAGGTTACGTCAAAATAGCTGCTACATCATAGTTTGTATCGTGGAACATTTTTTTGGCATTTATCCCTACTACCAGAATTGTAAAGCTTATATCTTATTTATTTCTTGTCGGCCTCGATGGCGTAGTGGTTAGTGTAACCGAACGCCACGCTTGAGGTCGCGGGTTCGATTCCCGCACAAGTCAAATATTTGTGTGCATGAACATGGATGTTTGTCTTAGTCTGGGTGTTTCTATGTATAATATGTATGTATTTACAAAAAAAAAAAGTATATAAGTATGTTTATCCATTGTCTAGTACCCATAGTACAATCTCTGCTTAGTTTGGGCTAGATGGTGTTGTGTGTATGTGGTAGAATATTATATTATATTATATATTATATATATTTCTGAGTAGGATTTAAACATTATTTATATTTAAGAGTTTGGGTAGTGTAAATATTTGACATAAATAATAAAATATGTGAGTCAATTACCCTATTCAAAATAACTGTGATCAATTTGTGCGCTTCCTAGCAGCAGTAGTAAATGTACTAAAAGTAAACATACACAAGGCAAATTATTAAAAAAATTAAACTGTAAGATTAGACACGAGATTAGATTTTATTCTCATATATTTTTATCTTAAATATTTGTCATTTTCCATGGGTAAATAATATAACTCAGTCTGAAGATTCACTTCAAACAATACTAAAGCTTTCATAAGTCAAATATTTGTTGAGCTTTCGTGACTTCTTTTTTTCACATTCTTGCAGTTGTCGGCGCACACCAGCGTGCGGTACGTCTGTTCCCGCTAATGTCCGCTAATCTAAGTAACGCACGTACAGCCCGATAATTGTAGACCGATAACACTTCGTTAGCAACATTACACTACTTGACGCTGTAATGAATACAAGAATTTGTAATGGACTTTTTCCTTTCTCTTTTACCGCGGTTTGAGTAATGACTAGCTGTGCTCGCGACATTTCATGCGATATTTTTATATATTTTATTAATATTGGAGCACTGTGTATGTACTGTGTATGAGATCTCAGGTTCGCTTTTCAGGCGTGATTGGGTTCTTTTGTAAATACATTTTTAATAAACACTTATTATGCTTATTGAAAATTTAGAGAGAGAAAATTAATAGATTCTGGAACTGTGCTGGGTTAACGGCAAAAGGTTTACCCTCTATTACATAGGTAGTTAAAGCTATAACTGGTGAACTGTGGAGGTCACAAACCTCTGCCTACCCCAATGCGGATGTAGGCATGATATTATGTACGTATTTTTGTTATTATATACAATTTTTTGGCCAACGCTCGGACGCCGCGCCGGGCCTTCGAATGATTTTTTCATTGTATCTTCATGCCGGCTAATTGATGAGGTAAAATATTTATGCAATCAATTCTAACTTAACTAAGAACTTAATTAGGAACTTCCAATATATTTTGCCTTTATTTAAAAGCTGCATGCAATTTAAATACATTTCAAATTTCTAACATCTACACATCTTAATCACAGAGTAACATCAAACATCCCCTATTTATACGCATAAGCCGGAATACCGCAGGCGTTTAGCCGCCGACATGTATTGTCCCGCCCCAACAGTTAGTAATACGGCATTATACTTGCGCGGGAGTAGAACCCGCGACCCAGCCCGTGTTGTGCCCACGAATAATTGATTCAGTTGCGCGTGAAATTCCAAAGTATGACCGTTTGTTTTGATTTCGTTCGCTTCGGTTAATTTTAATAAAGTTATTTTGGGCTTCATGAATAGATTTATTACGTGTATAGTAACAGCATTGCTTTGTCCATTCTTGAATATTATAGTGATGTTTATTTGATATTAATATTTATGAAATTATTAATGATATTAATTATGTTTTCGGTAACGTTATTGTTTAAAGATAGAATACATATCTTTAAACAATAACGTTATACGTACGTTATAACGTCGTATGTTAAATATATAGTCTACCCAGATAGTTAAATAAAAATAGCTGTGTCCAATAGTTTTAACTGCGTTCAAATTAATCTACTGTTTATGTTTACTACTTTATCGCGGTTAATTTAAATTACTATTTAAACGAATTTATATTTACACTTTCCTTCATGTTTCGATAGCTTTTCAGCAGTTATGGTCACAGTGAAGGAATATTGACTGCTTTAAATAAATTCCGTTTCCAGCAACTACTCATCTCCTTTGGTTTGTAGCGTGATGATCACCTTTAACTATCCTTAATAAACAATAAACTATCACAAAATCGTTTCTGAAAATCGTTTTGGCAGTTCGTGAGATTTTCGCCATCAGACATATAACTCTAGTTATATTTGGTAGTCGTAAAAGTGAAATGCAACGTGTTTTATACGTTCTATAACTGTAAATAAGCTTTATGCGTAAGTTCATTTGTTTTCAGTCAGTCTTCTTGCGGACAAAAATAAATAAATGATAATAGAAGACACAACTGACCCAGTATGTAATATTGATTTTCTAAGATGAATTTGTATGTTATTGCATGAACTAATAGTCCATTCGGTGCCAACTATAGGTATGATTATTCTTGTCTTTTTCAGCTTTTGTTATTAAACTTCATTATTAAGACTGCGCCGAGCGAAATGTGCCAAAACAGACGGTCACAGTTAAGTGAATAAAATCAACACTTTTCGTTTAGTACAAATATAAAATATACATTTACCATAACAATGAATGTGTTTACAATAAGTCTGTGTAAAAAACTTAAAATAATTAATATTTTCGTCTACAAAATTACGTAAATTTGCACGAAAAATGCAAAAACGTTAGCTCGTGTTACGTGATTTTTAGATTATAACAGTAGAAATCCATCCTATTTTACAGCTTAAACGAAACATAAATAGTTATATTATAATTTGTCCGTGCCAAATATTTAAGTTATTGGTTGACAATAAAGATACATATTTATCAAAAAAGCACTTCAAATCCTCCATACAATTTGACTATGGCGGCCGCGCGCCGATTTAAATATGCGCCGCACGAGCTGTGTCATTATCTGTTTTACGCTCGGCTCAGTCTTAATACTTTATTTCTAACTTCATCAATGGTATCAAAAGATGCGATGACACTTCCGAGTCGTATAATAAAGTTGATAATAAGTTCTTACGTTTCGATGATGCAGTGCGGTAGTAATTGCGACTGCTGTCTGTCAGGGCACAGGTCAACTCATAAATCGAAAACAGTTTTCTTGATTTTCTGATCAGAAATTTTTAGTAATATAACTGTGTCTTGATCTTGTGCCTGAAAAATGCGTATAGATCTGAAATATATTTGGTGAAATGTAGATGTGATACCCTTCTGCCTACCCATACTATGGTATAGGCTTGATGCTATGTGTGTATGTCCTAAAGCGACTATACCAACTTTCCTTCTAGAAATTTCTTTATCAGGAATAAAGAAAAATGACACACATTTTTAAATGCATTTAATTAAATTAAACTATTAATCCCTTAAAAAAGTAATAAGATTACCAATCATGTCGTACTCAATCAAATCAAATTAAAAATAAACACGCGATGTCCACATATGGCACCTATTTCGACACTTCGCCCCAAGACAGTGGGGTTGCCACAATAAAATATCAACAGTTAAACTGCCCCAATAAAACAACGATAATTTATTCAATCGCCCCGCTGTAATCCGGCCGGGATCGGCATCACATGCGAATAATAAAAATCACGGCACTCTCTGCCCCTCACTAGAGAGAGGATAGAGGAGGCTTTAGAAACAAGTAAAATTGTTCGCTGTTGTTGAAAAGAGATTTACTTTTGTTAGGTTAGTAAATGATTATTATTTATTATTGTGTTTATTAATATTCCTTTAGTTTAGGTCTAAATTCTGAAAAAAACGTCTAAAACGTCTGTCCGCATAGGCGAAGACATGGTCGAACGCACAGACCAATTCAAATATTCTGTACTCCACGCGTTTGGTGACATCGACTGCGACGTCAAAGCACGTATTTCGGCAGCTTGGGCAAAATGGCGTGAGCTGACGGGCGTCATTTGTGACCCTTAAATGTCGGTAAAGCTGAAGGGGCAGGTTTATAAGACCATCATTAGGCCTCTCCTTTTATATGGCAGTGAGACGTGGCCAGTGCTTGAGCGACACAAGCAGGAACTGCGTGTCACGGAAATGAATATTTTGCGCTGCATGTGTGGAGTAACGCGGAAGGACCCAATACAAAACTTGCGCATCCGTGGCAGTCTTCATATCCGTGACATAGCAGATAAGCTGCAAGAGAATCGCCTACGCTGGTACGGCCACGTTTTACGAAAATCGGCATGTTACGCGGGGAACAAATGTCTTGCCATGCCACCTCCGCCTGGCCCGAGTAAACGGGGCAGACCCAAGAAATGCTGTTGACGTCGTAAGAGATGACATGCGTGCCAACAACCTCACATCACAGGATGCTAAAGATGATGCGAAATGAAGGAGACTTAGCGGAAAAGCGGACCCTGGGTTCCAACGCCAACGCCGCGGATACAACCGGGATAACCGCTAAGATGAAGAAGAAGAGTCTTTGAATTATTTCATAGCATATAATAGCTTATTGGGTAAGAGTTAGTTTATTTTACGAGCAAAAATTCTCTTTAGATTAGTTCTATGAAAAAGATTGATCAAAATCGGACTACACTGTAAAAAATTGAATTTTGTATCGAAATCCTACTCCTTTTGTAAAGTAACTTTTTAACCCTAAAGGGGTCGACAGAGATGTAACACACTTACATTTCGACAAATATATTTTAAGTTAAAGGCACAGTTCAATGCTCTGTATGGTTACTAAAAAAATATTTACAGGATAAACTCTATAACACTTTGCCCGGTCCATTAATTATCCAAACTAATATGTAAATGTCGACATTACAGTAAAACACTACTTTTCTCTATATTGTTGTCATTTATTAATTAACATAAACAACTTGTGGTGACGATTGTTGCAATCCTAGAGATTAATATTACGACTAGTAATTTGCAAACCACACTAACCTACCTAAGGAAAACTAGATGCCTACAAAATAATACATCAAATTAAACATCACAAATAAAATGAAATCCCTCCTCCAAAAAGGCCTATAAACTGTCGTCAAATGTGAAATCCTCCTTACAATCCCCGCAGGGGTGCCAACCGAAAACAACACGATTTGTATTTATATCTAAATCGTTCCTTTGTCGTGCGATTAGTAGCGTATTGTTGCGACAAATGGGCGCGCGCAAGTGTGCGAGGGTACTTAGCAGGCTTAGTACTGGGGTTAAATGTTATTGCCGAGGTCTATCGTGTGGGTGTCGCACGTATACTGATGTAATCTGAGATAGATTTTGAGAGACGGATATAATATTAGAGAAATTAATAGATTTTCTAGTAAGATTCAAATAATAAAATTCACACTTGCCAGAAAAGCTATTAATTTTTACAGTATTCTGTCACTTTAATTGTCATATATTTTAATTTTGATTTATCTAAAAGAAATATGCAGCGATAGTTCTTTAGACTGCACCGCAGAAGTTCTCTCGTTCGATCATACGACATTCACCTCTACCTTTCGTTCGAAAGCTCGAATTGTAGTTATTAATCGCTCGCTTTAAAAGAAAACATTGTGAGGGAACCCGTACGTAAAACTTAAAGTTCACGGTAATATTCCCTAAGATGTTTCCCTAAGATGAAATGTAAAGTTCGTTATCAGTATCGTTCTCTGACATGGGTAATCTCTATCAACAGGCACTAGACTATCACGGTCGACTATGGTCTAATATTTCTCACCTGTAGAGGCACGAGTTCAATACTCAGTTTATAAACAAGGTAGCTATAACAATTATAATATTTGTACAAATAAGAAACCATAAGTCAGAGGTTCAATATTAAGTATTAACCTGTCAATATTGAAATGCCGGACATAATTGAAGACCTATTGTGTCTGGACGCCGGTGTACCGCTGCGACTGAGGTTGATACAGCTGAAATGAAAAGCAGCACCCGTATCGCCTGCCTTAAATAATTCTATCCAGTTAAAACAAAAACACATGAACGCTGACAGCCTTACATCCAAGTAAAGTCACGCACGAACGCGTTCCCGTGCTAATGAGAGATAATCCCGAGACTACGCCTTGATTTCTATTGCAGGGTTCTCCGGGCTCCCCTAGTGCCGGAGTTACCCCAGCCTGTGATGCGCAGTGATTTTGCCAGTCCCCTACTGTCAGGGCATTGAACAACCATTGTTTTTCTATTGCGCAATTTTCGCGGTGTTACATTTAAATGAATTGGGGTATGCATTTCGTTTTTAATTACTGTGTAGGGTGTGATTTTGTGAGATATTCTATTGCTGTTGTAGCGGTCTTTTAGTAATATTTATTTATAAACACGTTTAGTTTATCTGGTTATAATATACATACTGTAGTTAGAAATAGCATATATAGACTTAAAATATTCTTTCACAAGCTCTTTCTAGTTTCAAAATGTTCAACCGTAACGCATTGGATAAAACTTGAAGCTTTTCTTGATGGTAACCATTGTTCTTATCCTCACTTACTTACTAATATTATAAATACGGAGGTATTTATTTTATTTATTTATTTATTTATGGATTGCTTACAGTTGTAACACTAATCATACACTTAATCTAAACTACATACAGATTTTAGGCTAATGCACAACCACGATAAAGCAAACACAGCTTGCATATAAAACATTTCTAAAATACTATATAAACAAAACTAAACTAAAACATAATTATTTTTGACACCTAAAGACTAAATAAATAAAATTATATTAATATTGCTTAAATCTAATCTAATCTAGTGGATGGTACTTATTAATTACTTAATTAATGACCTTCTTGAGATTTCGGCGAAAACGTGCCAAAGATTCATCAAATATATCCAGTGAGCTGCTGTACTCATTAGCCATCCTAGTCATACGACAGATCGGAGAATTGGAGCCTAATACAGTTCTTCTTAATGGTGGGTAGAAAGGAGTAATTGCTGATCGTGGATATCGCGTTGGAACACGAAGCTTAATTCTACTGAGAAGCATCGGGCAGTCAATTTGGTTATTTAAAATCTTATAGAAAAATATAAGATCCAGTACTTTCCTACGTTTCTCAAGTGAATCTATTTTAAAATGTTGTAGTTTGTCGCGGTATGAAAGCCTTTTGATCGTATTTTTATTGCTTGATGTGTTTATTAGATGCCACATGAAACGTTTTTGCAAACGTTCTATCCGGAGACTGTGAACGGAAAAATGTGGACGCCAGACTACACTGCAATACTCCAAAGAATTCCTGACAAAACAATTATAAAGAAGTAATTTGGTACTTGGTTTTCGAAAAACCCTGCCGTTTCTAATGACAAAACCCAACATTTTAGAAGCTACTTTTAGTATATTTTCCATGTGAGGGACCAATGTCAATTTTCTGTCAAGAGTTACTCCTAAATCTTTGATATAGTCAACCTCTTGCAACTTGTTACCCTGAATGTGATACATGGATGGGATTATATTATGGTTTCGAGTAAATTTGATGTGCTGACATTTAGAGACATTTAATTGCATTTTATTAGCTAAACACCAATACGACAGTGCATCTAAATCTGTTTGGAGATGATGAATTTCGTCTGGAGAATTTATTACTTTAAGAATCTTGAGATCGTCAGCAAACATAAACGGAGTAGAATTTTTAAAGCAACCAGGAATGTCATTTATGAATATATTAAAGAGAATCGGTCCTAAATGGGACCCTTGTGGCACACCAGAAGTAATTCTATAAGAAGTGGACGAGTAGCCGTTTAGTACGACATGAAAAATTCTGTCCGTTAGGTAGGACTGGATCCATTTGTGAATTGTGCCCCCAAATCCATACTGTGTCAACTTCTGTAAGAGTATTTCATGCGAAACTTTGTCAAAGGCCTTACTAAAATCGGTATAGATAACATCCACTTGTTTTTGTTTATCTAAAGCCTCTAACAAAGTCTCCACAAACATACTTAAATTTGTACATGTAGACCGAGCCTGCACAAAACCATGTTGATGATCTGTGAGACGAAGTTTAAAAAAATGTTGTATATAAATATTAACTACAGATTCAAAAACTTTGGCAAAGCTGGATAAAATAGAAATAGGCCTATAATTCTGAATTAATGAGCTATTACCTGATTTTGGTACAGGGACAACTCTTGCTTCTTTCCATTTATTTGGTAAATTTGTTTGGTAAATGGTTGGTTTCCAGGTATTTGTTAGTTTGTATGTCTTTCAAGCAGATTCTTTATTTTGCCTTGTAATCACAGAACCGAACTTGCGGATATAAGTTAAATATATATAATATGCATAGGTATAGTGGCTACATAGCTACTAGTAGCTACATATCTCAATAGAATTTTCTTTAGAACTTCGTCATACCTACGAAACTGTAAAAGTCCACAGCGAGACGTAGATAACCTCAAAACTGTGCCAGTGAATACAATGTATGGCCTTCCTTCTCCAGTTATCACGCTACACCTAAAACTTATCGTCACTACATCTCAATAATATCCTCCAATACCGCCGCAGTCTCTGATCAAAAACTAGTATGATGTCAATTCTTAACGCTTTACATAAGTATATTAAATGAAGCTTTTAACTACCTTATCTTCTGGGCTAGGTCAATTACTTTAGTTCTCCATTGACTACGCTTATAACCGTTTCAATGATTCAAGTTTAAAACAATACTGCTACACTTCCTAATGGTACCCTTCGGTGATGTTTGCTGTCTGCGTCCAACATTTCATCTTTTGGAAATGCATTAATATATTAACCTGATTCTCAATTTTTGACGAACTAAGCTAGCGTAATATTTGATCAAAACATGTTATATGCCCTTTTGAATTAGTATCTTGCTACTTTGTAATTATTTGATTATTTTAAACGATCGCCATTATTATATTTTTAATACAATATTTAAATATGCGCGTGCCTGATGCCTGAAGCCTGATGGTGAGGGTTTACCGTAGCAACAGATAATATAATACTATATCTACTAGTTATGTAGCCTATGATTGCAAGTAATACCAGGCTTACAATTTGCACCTTGCTGCTAGGAAGAAAGGATAAGAGGAAAGGAAATGAAAGTGAGTGGTAGGTATGTGATGCTTTGGAACCCTTATTCACCGGGTTAAACGGAGTAACAGCTTAACACTACGCTTACGTCGATTTCCTGTAAAAAGATGAAAGTACTACAGTAAAGTCAGCGCCGTCGTAATGTTCCAAATTATTAAGCTTTTGGCACTGGTGCGCTGGTTTATGCAAGTTTGTATAAAAATACT
Organism: Catocala fraxini; assembly: GCA_930367265.1. NCBI lineage: Eukaryota > Metazoa > Arthropoda > Insecta > Lepidoptera > Erebidae > Catocala > Catocala fraxini. The sequence goes on along the minus strand of OV884040.1, from coordinate 8,652,808 downwards.
GTTATTAACCAATAACTTATACTTTATAGCATTTAGGCTAGAAAGTCTGAGTATAACAGAAAAACTTAATTATGATTCTAAAAATATTTGTCACATTTCTTTTTACTTATTTTTTCAATCATAGTCTATTTATTTCTACTTTTTGCTGTGAAAAAATCAAGCTTAACTAGAAGACTAGATAGGTACCAGTGAAATAATTTTATGAAGAAAATGTGCAATAACATAATGTAAACGCAATATCTTCTTCTTCAGCGTATAAAAACAGCACGAGGCTACTAGGTGAAGAGCTAAGGGCATGTTTATTCACAGTATCATCATTGATAACGTAGGAAAAAGGATGGTCTCTTAGATTCATAATAAGCTGCCATCTTACACTTATCTAGCAGTATTTAAAATTCTGTGTCAATTGTAATCATTAAATTACCCAGTTATTATTTCATTTATTCCGCCTGAGGTCGCGGGTTCAAATGTGTTCCGCACAAGTCAAAAATTTGTGTGCATGAACATGGATGTTTGTCTTGGTCTGGGTGTTTCTATGTATAATATACATGTATTTAAAAAAGAAAAGTATATATTGTGTATGTTTATCCATTGTCTAATACCCATAGTACAAGCTCTGCTTAGTTTGGGCTAGATGGTGTTGTGTGTATGTGGTAGAATATTATTATTATTATTTAAGTTAAAGGATTAAAGTAATCGATCAATTGTCTCAAAAAAGTGATCTTTTACTCAGTTCAGTATAATTTCTGTGGAGGGGCATTAAATGGCGTTAGAAATGTGCATTACTCAAGCAGTTGCCAAGCTTTTTTAAGTAGCAACACAAATTCCCTGGCTTTTGTCCTACTATGTCGAGTATACGTCCCTTCTAGGTCATCCGCTAACCAGACATAGTTATGGATATTTGTTTTTTATTGCCTATTGCCATCTACTAGGCGGTGACTGGCACTACGCTACGTCTCCGCCCGGTCGATAGCAATACTAAAGTTGTCTCTATTCTTGCATCGTCTATAGTTTCTAAAGTTAACTTAAGGATAAGGTATCAGTAATCAGATGTACCAGGAATAGGTATCGTTTGCGTTGAGAGTGCGGTGGTACCTTTTAACAAAGCACATGTAATATATGGCTAGCGTACTTAACCTATGCTTGTTATCAGCCGTTGGTTGGTAGCTGTAGCTCAGTAGTGATAAAATATAAACTATAATTTAAAATAGTCTGCCAGTAGCTCCTAGACTACAATATATAATGGATCCTCCATTTTTACTTAGTAAGGTAGGTAGTCCTCGAAGACGGAAGGGTGTGTCTTTTTCATAAAGGCGAATTTAATATTTGAAACTTAATTTCGCGAGATGAGACTCGCTTCTTATCCGAGCGCAAGACGTGTAATAAAAAGTTACCAGGTTAAACATTTATATTATGCTTGGCGTTTTTAAAAGTGTGCTTAATAGTTAAAAAATCTTCTTATGATTTATGTAGGTCTCGCTATAGTTCGAACGAAGATAAAGTTAGGCTGCTGGAGATATTTGTGCACCTACATGCGTATGTGCTTGAGTAAAGAGAGAGTAGAGTTAGCTCATAGAAAGAAACATAATATGTAGGGCGTAATTGAAAGGTATGGTTATATTTCTAGAAGGGGCCTTCAAGTGCATGTGGCGGACCGATGCTTGCTGGGGTCTCGGCGCAAGCTGAAAAGAATTCTGTGCTCCCGGGTGTGGTTTGGGGAATATAGGAATGCTGGTAAACAGCAATGTTATTTAAAAAAAGAACAGGACGCTCAAAAACTTGCCTTATTGCCATATAGATTCAGAATCCTATATACAGTCGATGGTGTTCACTCTGATATTTTCCACGCGTAACAATCACGCAATGCCGCATGCCGGTCTGAACCGCCAGAGCTAATAAGAAAACAAATACTGCTCAAGATTCAGAACCTAATAGTGAGTAATACACGACTACCTTTGTTCAACATAATAATGTCAGCTCTGTATATTAACGGCCATTTTTTGATGAGGGTTAGGCTATAGGCCACCATGCTGGTAAAATTCGAGTTAGTAGATGACAAAAATCTTTGAGAACATTACGGAGAACTTTTTGACATTCAGGTTTCCGTACGATGTTATCTTTGCCGTTTGCGAGCTATTTATTACGAGCTGATGTGTAAATAGCATTGGATAGTCCGAAATGTTTGGGGATCAGCATCGAGACCTCTGCATGGCAGTCTAACGGAGTCCCAGCAGGCAGCCGCTACTTATTTTAATAATAAATACGTATGTATACGTAAAATATTGGATACATTCCCCAATGAATATTAATTAACCGTCACGTAGTCTGAAGCGATTGTTAAAAATAAACAGATCATCATTTTTATTGATGACTGTCCAAATATTATCGAAGCTTATTTTAAGCCCCGCCATTTTCTGCGAATCATGAAGTATTATAAAACAATCGGTCCTACAACTATGTCATTAGGTCACAATTAAAATTTATAAGCAAACACACGGTACAGAGCTATCTGTTGATTTTATCTGCAGTCCGACCAATGATCAAACAGAATTTGAATAAAGAACTGGACTAATGGAACGGCCGATGTTTGCCGATGTTTGCCGAGTCGCGCGATAACGAATAGATGCGAGTGTAGCGAGTAAACACTGGCGCGAGTTGACTAGCGTGCGAGTAAAGTGTGACCTCGCGAATCAACTAGAATGGCCCATAGGTGGGATGAAGGTGCTAAGTAGAAATGTATGGTGTGTGGGTGTACGTGGTTTTTGTATGCCTGCAAGTTTTGGCGTTTGTTATTCGAAATAAATTATAAGATTCACTGACTATGATAACCTTAATGAAAGTTTAAAGCTCTTAAACTCGACTCTCTATAGGAGGTAGGCTTTGACGCTATCCCAGCTCTAACCAAGGGAATCAGGACTACTACGACGACTACTATCAGATCAGTAAGACCACAAGGTAGATTTCTCAAAGGCGATAAATTAACATAATTTCTTCGCTGACCCTTGTCAGTTAGACAAAAGAAATACTAATATTTTGCAGTTCAATGACGACGAAAAGACTTGTGGTGACGTAGACCTTCACGCGTTTGAATCCTGAGATGGGCTAGGTAGAAGAGTAATCCAACTGGCCCCCCTATTGGATGAGAGAGGGAACACCCCAGGTTTTTTAGTGGGTAGACCAGCGCGTCTTGCTGGGAGTCCCACACTCCCCCGCCGGTGCCCTCCCCTAGCCGGCGGGCAGTGCATGAAGCATTTTTCCAGAGAAACATAAAAAAAAAAGGTAGAAGAGTAATAATAATAATAATAAGGGCAGCTTGTGGCAAGCTGAATGTGAGTGGCCACACTGCGGTCCTAAACGCCTCAGAGAGTTGGTTAGAGCCTCGTCCCCAGCTTGCCGTTACTGGTTGGCTGGGGTGGATCTTCAAGAGCGCCTCAACTCTGGCTTGCCTTGGTCAGCCGGCAAGAGGGAGGCCGCTAGCGCTACATGCTTGAGGGTAGAAGTGTTAATTTCAAGGGCATAACTACGAGGAAACCCGCTCTGGGTTTCCGTTGTCACGAGACCCGTGATGGTAAAACCGGCGCCGCACCGCTCGACACCCCTAACCGCTCGTACCGGTGTTGGCCTCTGCTGCTGGCTTGTATGCCTATTGTGGCTATTCGGGGGGCCCATCTAGTGAGTTGGCGAGTCACCGTCTGTCCATTTGATTGATGCTATTAGAGTATTCAGGGCAGACGCCGTTTTATCATCCATAGTTACCAATATACCGGTCCATCAAACACCCATACCCATAGCCCATATATTAGAATAAACACACATAAAACTCTCGAAGGGCCTCTTCACGTTGGCCCCATGTCTTTTTTTTTGTAAATACATACATATAATACATAGAAACACCCAGAGCAAGTCAAACATCCATGTTCATGCACACAAATATTTGACTTGTACGGGAATCGAACCCGCGACCTCAGGCGTGGCAATCGGTTACACTAACCACTACGCCATCGAGGCCGACAAGTAGTAGATTACGTATACACTAGCTACTGCACCAAAGAGACAGTCTAAAATATTACTGTTTTTGGTACCTTGGATTACTGTAGGGAATCGATATATTAAAAAAAAATTGCAATAGATAGAAAATACGAATGTCATAACTGTCGATGTATTTTCAAAACGTGATTCGAATATTCGATCATTACTCGACACATTTAAATCCATATTCGAATGTAGATATTTCCAATTAAATTTTACTTTTCCAGTGACAAACGCTTAGTTATTTGACACAATAAAAGTGACTAACCAAAAAATAAAATTATTTATTTTAAACAGATATTAAATGAATTCCCAAAAATACAATAAATTAAAAATAGTCTTGGTCGTGGAGGCGGTATTTAGGGCGGCGACACACCTGTCCAAACAAGTGGCGTTGAATAATTAAAAATTTTACTGAACTACACACAGTCGCGTGTCGCGTGCACGCCTGACGTAACACGTACGACATACGAGCGACGTGTCACATGATAACCTCGGACGAAATATGGCTCCTATAATACAATTTATTATACCTTTTTAGCCTGTTATCGACCACAATGGGCTTTGTTTTAATTTGTTGAACAAATGTCGATGTTGTAGTATGTTACAGTTAATAGGTAAGTTTTATATTATTCATATAAGATGTGGTAAAAAGTAAATAAAAGCATGGTATGTAATTGCTAGCTTTCTTTCTTAAGTGTTTTTCTTTCTTAATATTAAAACTTTAACTACAAGTAGACAATCCGTTGTCGTTGCCAGCCCTTCCAAAAATAGACGAGAGAAATACAGTACATAGTCCTGTGATTGCCGATTATCATAAAATATTTAAATAAGTGACCTCACGCATTTTCTTTCGACTACTCTCGTACTTGGAATAATTCTGTGTTGCATGTCGCATTTATTTCTAAAAGCCAAACAGACCTCTGTTTGCCAAAGCTGGCAAAATGGGGATATAGTATACCTATACTATAGCCACATTTTGCCAGGTTTGGCAAACAGACCTCTGTTTGCCAAAGCTGGCAAAATGAGGATATAATATAATGTCCTCCAGACCGAATTTCGGCCACGGCGGCCAGTCTTAACAGAGACTGGCCATCTGCACAGGAGATATTATAGTGCACAAGTGTGTGCGCAAACACAAGTGCACTCTCTGTTCCCTAGCTCTCATGATCCGATGGGACGGCAATCCGACACGACCGGAGAGAGATCAGGCGCAGGACCAACGGCTTTACGTGCTTTCCGAGGCACGGGGGTGTCTAACACCGCCAACTTCCTAACTCCGGGCTGCTATTGAGATTTCTTTACAGAAAAACCCAATAGCTTTTTGTTGGCCCGACCCGGGATTCGAACCCGAGACCTCATGCACAGCAGTCGCATTCACTACCCCTGCGCCACGGGGTATACCTATACTATATCCACATTTTGCCAGGTTTGGTATTGAATCCATTTTATAACGATCTTGCCTGTTGCCATCTACAGATTGCAGTTCTAGACTCCGTGTTGCTATCAAGACTTTATTGACGGAATATGCCCATAACACGGTGCCCGATTGCACGCAAACATAATTTGTAACTTTGACACGTTAACGGTAATGTGCCCGTCACAAGAATTACCCCAAGCGCGGGCTATCATAAAAAAAAGAAAATGGTCTAACTATGTAGATTCGTTTGTTTGCTTTATACGAGACACATTTCCAATCATCCCAATTACAAATCTGATCTTCTTTGAACTCATTTAATACCAGCAAATCTCTCTATGAAATACATATTATCGTTTCGACCAAAAAACGCAATAAACATTTTTTCATACACATAAACAAATAACAATTAACATTTAGTGTGTAAATATGTCAGAGTCTAAAAGAGTGGTGAGTACGGGTGGTTCTCGACTATACCCCAAGGAATGGAAGGCAATGTTTACGCCGCATCTCATTAAGAAGCCGCCCCTATCTGCCCCCGCCCTAACGTCTCCGCGAATTTGTTCGACCATAAAAAATAAATAAAGCTCTCTATTCCCCTAACTATGTGTTTGATTGTTACGATTTCCACATTGCAACGCATCGAAAATTGTTGTAAGCTAATTTGGCATATAATAAAAGTCACATAAAAAAGTACAGTTTCGCTTAAAGAGTTTGCTGTCTCAAACTCCATATTCTTATAGCTACAGAATACGGTCTTTAGACATTGAAGGCCATTAATATTTTTTAACCTGTCATCATTTTGAAATTTACTCACTCATACTTACTATTTATCGCTATATTTGTATGCCATTGTATATAAGGAATATGTATTGCAAAAGACTACCTCGTTAGTTTGTGACATAAGTTTGGTTAAGTATTCCTATGTCAAAATTCTCACTAGCTATACGGAGTCTGGTAACGTGCATGGCAGACAGCAATAGATTTACCTTCTTAACCGTAGAAATGGAAAAATGCTGGAATAATCTACGTGTAATTTTTTACAGATAGATTATGCCAGCTATTTTAAACCTGTACAGGCATGATCCTGTCTGAACTCTAGCCTTCATAATCCAGTACTTTTGTACTATCCAGGTAAGCTACCACTTATCTCTGTTACGCTTATTTGCTATGGTGCCCAATAGCCTATAGGTGCTCACAAAACCGTATATTCATGCGATGTCGGCCCTTCTAAAGAGCCGTTGTTTTGCTAGTGGTAAAGATATACTGATATCCTGCCGACACCCACAACGTCTTCTTATGGAACACAATAATCATAGCAAAATCTTGTACTGTATAAGATTCTGTGGTGATCCATTGTAGAATGCTTCTGCAGACAGTTTAAATGGTGTTCAAGTTTTACTAAACCAATATATCCTATACTTTTAATACATAAGTTACATAGAACTAACAGCGATAGCCTAGTAAGGAAACCGTTGGACTGCCACGCAGATGTCTCGAGTTCGATCCTAAGGCACGCACCTCTGACTTTTCGAAGTTAAATGCGTATTAAATAGAAAATTATCACCCGCTTTAACGGTGAAGAAAACCTTTGTGAGGCAACCAGCATGTCCGAGAGTTCTCAACGTTCTAGGAGATATGTAAAGTCTACCAACCCGTACAGGGCCAGCGTGGTGGAATATGACCTAACCCTACTCACACTGAGAAGACGCCCGTGTCCAGGAGTCGGACAGTTCGTATACACCGTGATATTATTATTATTTTATATGGAACTTATATTAAAATACATTTATATTCTACAGTGTGATTCTACATATGCATTCCAATCAGCTTTAAATGCATTACTGTGCGTCAACTATAAACTAATGACCGACACAAATGATCTCGAATAATTGAAATGACGATAACGTGGCAATAAATTGATGCAGCGAAACATTACGTGTGGCTATATAAATAAATCGAGCACAAATCCCGCGTGCCCAATCATGGAGGATCGATGAATGCACATATAATGCCCCTTAATAAAGATTAACAGCCAACCCGCGAATAGTAATACCATGAATTTGATGTCGTAGAGGTTAGTCTTTATTGGTAATTAGATATTATTTGATCCTTAATTGTAATTAAGGTAAGAACGAATTTAGCTTATTTATCTACCAGTTTTGACAACAGTTACCCACGTGTGAATCTCACGGGATCACATATCGGAATAAAAATGTTTTCTATGTATTAATCAAGGAAACAGTCTAGTCTAGTGCCAAGTTTCTTAAAATTCGTTCTACGGGCAACGCGTTAATAAGTAACAAATATCTATCTATATTCTCAAACTTGTAACTTTTTAGTAAGTAAGTAAATTTTTTAGTATGTAAATTTATTCATAGACGCAATGATAGATAACTTAAGAGTACACAGAATAGATAAAAATGTAGCCAGGAAAAAAAAGCTACATTATGATAATTTTGACAAAACTCGTAAAAATACACACAACAAGGCACGCTTTTCAAACCCGATACCTGAGCATACCGATCAAGAAACTATACCTACTGAAGATTATCTTGTCCACATTTAAACTTAAGTTGTGTCCCTTCGGTGATAACAGCTGCCGCATATCGTTCAGTAGGCGATGTGGTATCTGCTTTTTCCAATTTCGGCTTTATATTCACTGTTGCAAGCCTTCATCGGCTATTAACAGTTTACCGTCAGTTCTCTCTCTGTCTCTCTTAACCGTCAGGCTCTATGTTTGCTTCTCATCTTATAATTGTAGTTCTGTTTATGAACTTTCACAATGCTTTGCATAGGCTTCTTCTCAGAAACATAAGGTTTACGTCATAATCCACCACGCTAGCCCAGTGCGGGTTGACAAACTTCAAGTATCTTTGATAACATTAACAAGACATGCAGATATCCTTGCAATGTTTTCAGTCATCGTTCAAGCGAGCCACAACTAATTATTTATTTGTTACGCACATAACTTTGAAAATTCGAAGACACGTGCCGTGGGATCGAACTCCAGCCTTTTGCATGGTAGTCCATCGGCCTCCCACTAGGCTAGCGTTGCTTGGTTTCTCATCTTAGTGGTTTAAAAAAGTATTTACGATATTTGCTATATAATAGGTATACATATTTTATTACCAAATTGCAAAGGTTATCTCTTTAATTTTCAAAACTATTTTTATTTCTGAGATAATCATGGTTACCCTTCTAGATCGCCTTCGCTGACTCACAACTCGCAGCTCCAAAACATCGTATATACCTAAATAATGTCCTAATACGTGCTTTTATTCTTCTATACAACTAAAATTTGCAATGCTGTGTCCAACGTTTCGTACAACAAACCAACACGTACATTTGACAAGCAGTTTTGGTAACTATTGTTGTAAATTGTTGGGGTATTAATCACTGGGTGAGTGATTAACACCCCAATTGTAACACATTTTAGTTTATGACGATACGTGTGATTCATAAGTGCGTCATAAACGACATTTTGTGACTAATTAGTATTATCGTTAAGTTTATTTATTACGTTAATATAAGCATAATATCTGTTTACCACCGAAGTATTAGACAAAAGTGTATTGAATTCACTTGTAAGCCTTCTAATCCTACTAATATTATAAATATGAAATTTTGTGATGATGGATGGATGGTTTGTTACTCTTTTACGCAAAAACTACTAAACTGATTTTGATGAAACTTTACAGTATGTTCATAAATCAGAATAACCTTTGAGATGATGCCCTCAGCTACTTTTTATCATCGCACCACTCGCCATCGGCAGGGATTTCATTTTCACACCTTACAGCCTAATTGGCGCCCCACCAAGCAGTTCCAAAGGAATTTTCTCCCGCGGACGCTCAGGTTGTAGAATGAAGTCCCTGCCGAGATTTTTGCACAAGACTACAGTATGAGGTTCTTCAAAAAGGGCGTTATAAGGTTTTTAAGTTCGGCAACGCGCAAGAGATGCCTCTGGTGTTGCAGGCATCCATAGACTACGGTGACCACTTACCATCAGGTGGGCCGTATGACTGTTTGCTACTTTAGTAGTATAAAAATAATACATAGGTATAGGCTACTAAAAAATCTATCTTAACATATATCTACATTAACGCGAGCGGAGTCGCAGGCAAAATTTAGTCAGTTTTATTTTTAGGTTTGTCATGAAAAAAAGTCAGTCAACTAACGTCTACCAGGTACATTGCCTTACTTTGTGTTTTTACCAAGAATTCAAAAACAATAACATTCAGCCGACTCAGAAATCTAACCATACAGTCCTCTCGATTGACCCTGTAAGACTATAAATGTGATCCTAGTTTAACGACTGCCTTGATAGCGCAGCGGTTGTGAATGCGACTGCTGTACATGAGGTCTCGGACTCGATTCTAAGGTCGGTCAAACGGTTATTGAATTTGATGATATCGACTTCCAAAACTGTGTTGGGTGGAAGACTTTAGGCTTGCTTAGGGAGCAAGCCTTATAGTCTGGGACCTAAAGACAAAGCTAACAAAATGTGGAAGTAATAGACCTCTACGAACTCCTTCAGTGATGCAGGTGTGAGCATATGAATGTATGAGTTCAACGAGTCTAATAGATAAGACTAGTCTACTTAAATATTAATACTCGTTTAATTGAAAAACACAATTAAACAAAACCATATTTTATAAATTACATATTTACATTCACGTAAACAAATTACTCGCAGACGATCTAGAACACAGCAACTGTGTAAATAGGAACTTAAACATATATAAAACAATAAATGCAATTGATATATATTTTAGATATGTTTAAACTGGACGCTTCCGGCATGAGATGCAATTTCGTAAACAGTTTTGTGGAACAGTCAACTTAAAAACGTAAAACAAATAAAGATATATTTACATTCATAATTAAAGTCTATAGTTTGGAGGTCCCATCACCGCAGCGTTCTTATTTCCACGTGTATCGCAACGGTCGGTAGTGCATTGATGTGTCGATTGCGATTCCGGGGTCACGCAACGTGTTACGGGATATTTTTCTGCCAAGTAGCAGCAAGGAGTCTAGAACTGTGCCAGTAAACGACAATAGACTCGCCTTCTATTATAATAATAAAGTCCTCCAGACAGAATTTCGGTCACGGCGGCCAATCTTATAATGATATTATAATGAACAGACACACAAACACAAGTGCACTCGCTGTTCCCTAACTCTCATGATCCAATGGGACGGTACTTCGACACGACCGGAGAGATATCAGGCGCAGGACCACCGGCATTGCGTGCTTTCCGAGGCACGTGGTTATCTAATACCGCCCACTGCCTAACTGCTATAATATTTCCTAGCAGCAAAAGCCAACAACTTTTTGTTGGCCCGACGCGATATTTGAACCCGAGACCTCGTACAAAGCAGTCGCATCCACTACCACCGCGCCATAGAGGCCCTCTATTACAAAGGGCGTAAAATCATAGCTGGCAAAATGTGGGTACCATCTGCGCCTATTACTTTGCTAATATAGAGGAAAAACTATGTATGTATCTGTTGTATGAATTTTTTGTTCAGACGCGGCTGCATAACAGATTTTTCGGAGCGATTGCTATTGGAAATACGCTTCCCATAGGACTAATGTTATTCTAAGTAATGATCTAACTTAGAATTATTTTAGAAGTCCATCATCAGTCCTAAAATTCCTGCTTGCCTTTATTAAATTTCAATTCAGAGACATACCTATAATTATTTATTATAGTCACGAGCCCTGCGATGCCCTAGTAGGAGACCGTTGCACTAACAAGCAGATGAGACCTTTTAATTGCCATACCAGAGACATCTAAAAAAAAATTTACTCACTTTTATAATGTCGCGTTGCATGATTTATATAACTGAAAGTGGGTAATAAACCGAACATACTCGATATTTACATACCTTTTTCAAAGCTTGACGTTTTGGCCATGTTGCACTGCCCGTGGGCGCAAGCATACGGCTTGCCGGCGTTTATACCCATTTCCAGTTATATAAATAACAAATATACATTTTAATTTATTTTCTCTCGAAATTCGAGATACAGATCTGACAAAATTTACATACCGTTTATAATTTTTTTGTTTACCCCTCCGTTAACAAAGAGGGCAATAAAAAAATTAATTAGCGTCCAAGTATTTGCCAAGAGCGAGTCATAATTATGAAGAGGACACTTCGCCAGCAGTGACATCTACCGGCAGAGATGCCGTTTAATTTCGCCAGTTTGTTTTATTACTGAAATTAACCCGTTTTTAGTTAGGGGTGGGTAAATATTTAGGGACTGAGATGCCGCGATAACTGTGTATTTTATTACGAATTATTGTTTAAAGTGAGATATATTTATGTTACTTTTGGGTTAGGTAAATATTTATATAGAATTGTGAATTGTATTATCTTCTTGTATACATGACTGTACGGATCGCGTAATGATGTTAGTGGTTGCCTCGTCGCTGCCTCGGCGCCAAGTGTAGTGAATTCGATCGACACACGGGATAAAAATTTGTGTGATCCACAAATAGTTGGTCTGAGACTTGGTGTTCTTTGTGTCCGTTGTTTAAATGTTTGTGAAGCCACCGAGACACAGGCATTAATTAAACTACATAACTATTTTTTTCTGACACTGACTGAATGCCCCTATGTCGCCCTATGACATAGAGTGTTATCCTAGTATTCTCTTTTTAATACTATACTGCTCACGACTGGACGTGGATTTTGAAAATAGGTACCTATCTATATTTTCTTTCTATACATTTAAGAAGCTGATCTACACAAATCATATTTCAACATATAGGCAAAAATTCTAGAAATAATTATTTTCAGTAGTAGAGCCTCGCTGATTTCAGCATGAATGGGCCGGCTCGACCGGGGAAGTACTAACCTCTCACAGAATATCGACGTGAAATAGCAGTGTTCCTACTGTTGTGTTTCGTTTGGTAAGTGAGAGTGCCGGAGGCCCAATCACCGTCTTTCTCCCTTCCCGCTCCTTCTCCTTCCCACTTCCTATTTTTCCTAAAGGGTCGGCAACGCGCAATTGATGCTTCTGGTATTGCAGGCGTCCATAAGCTACGGTGATCACTTACCATCAGGTGGGCCGTATGCTTGTTTACCACATTAGTCGTACAAAAAAATTATGCTGACAGTCTTTGGGGACTGCCAATACAAGTGAAAACGAAGTAACTTGTGAATTGTATCGTCGATTGTATTATTATTTTTTAATTTTGAATGCGTTTAGTGACGATGACGCGATTTCCATGATTTTTGTTCACCCAAAAAGTGCACAATGCGCATAAACAAGTTTTTACTTTAAAAAAAATTGGTAATATATGTTCATTTAATACACAAGAAAAGAAGCAGAAAGCTATAGAATATAACCTTCTATTTCCATGTAGAAGCTATAATTATAATAGGATATATATATGTACAGGGCGATTCCTCCCTCGATTAATTGCCACCGCATGAAGGCATATACATACGTTTACTGAAAACACATGCTTTCTACGTAAATGCATATGTGGAATAGTTTACCTACCATATCGTGTCAGTTTGTTAGGGATCCGACTTAATTTGTACCATTATCATTATTCACATATATTAAGTACTACCTTTATAACATTTACAACATATTTACATTATTAATTTTAAAACTAATTACTCTAATATATATATATATATATATATATATAAATTTACAAACGTATTAAAAAAGATAACATCATTATAAAAATACTAATAATTATAATACTCTTAACAAAAATTTTGATTTCGTGAGTCTCGCTGTCAACTGGTAACGTGCCTAGAAGACTGGCAGCATTGCCACGTTGAATGGCATTACTGATATATTATTCACATATTATATTCGAAATGTGATGTGATAAATTTCAAGAATATAGGCCTAACACTATACCCATATTGACCCTTCGATGATGAAATGTTGTAAAAGTCATTTTGGCGAAATTGATGTAACCTTATTTAGTTTTATGAGCTGCATCAATCTGTGTATTTAAAATTAAGATATTCACAAAAAATGGTTATACTACACAAAAAATACGGCAGCATAAACTTATATTTTAAAATATGTAGTTGTGTTAATAATACTTTAACTCGCCACACATGCTGTAAAATCTATAATTTCATAATTATGGAACACAAAGAGCTAAACAAACTATGTCACCATAAACAAAAAAAAATTGAAAACGAAACTGTTTATTTTTTGGAACTCCTGGAAGAGTACAGAATAGTATTTTGACTTTCACTACATTTCATCCTTGAAGGATCGCTATAAGTATAGTCTCAAGCCTTATTCCTGAAACTTATCACATCACATTTCGCCAGTTATAAATCTTTGTCCCACATAACACGTAACTTATAACTATAATATGTCGGGTATAGTTTCAGTGACGTATTACACCACATTACCTAGTAATAATATAAATGCGAATGTGAGCGTGTTTGTTTGTTACACTTTCACGCTTTAAATACTCGATCGATTATCATGAAATTTCGCATACATGTTGCCACGGGTACAAAAAAGACCTATAGTACATTTTATCTATAAAAAGTACTGTTCTTGGGGGATAGCTGGTCACATATAAATTAAAGGGATCTACTAACCTATCTAATTTTCAGAACTTATCCTATTAAACAATGCAAGCCCGTCATTATGACCGGGAACTGCCGGGGCGATATTAAGCCCTATTCGTTCCCACCCAATTTGCCATACATACCCAAATATAAGTGTTATATGATTGCAAGGCGGTGTCTGTGGCAGGGCGATAGCACAACCGTGCCAGTCCGCCAGCCCGCCGGATTAGAACCCCGGACCCCAAGAACTGAAGTTTATAAGAGCGTGACGCTTCAAGATATCGGGACATCTTTAATTTGTAAACTGTTTAATGTTGACATACATATAATGCACTCCACTCATATCACAAGGCTCCCTTAAGGGTTCATTACAATAATAGTAATATTTAAACTAAAGACAACAAAGTTACTTGATGTAATCCATAGCTCTAATATACATATGTGTATTATTAGCTCTTGCAACCCTAGAAAATCACCACCCTTACCTACAACATAAAAAGCATCTAAGGCATCTAATGAAGAAGTACCTTCACCCACCTTTCTTTGCTAGTCTTTTCTTAATATTAGTTAATAATAAAAATCCATCCATAGAAAAACAAAAGAAGAATATTGAAACAATACATACTTAATAGGCTCACAAGAGACAGACCCACATGACAACCTCTTTGCGTCAGTTATATTGTCAGTCCCACGTAACGGCGGTGAACATAAAGGTGAACATAGCAATCTTATCTTATCTTATGTGGGGGCCAGTCAGTGCAGACCGGCGACACTTCGACCCAGTGGGATCTTTTGTGTCGACACTCTCCCAATAACGACTGCCATAGTTGTTCATGACAGCCGAGACCGACGGCTTAACGTGCTCTCTGAGGCACGGAGCAGGCGATACTTGTTAATCAATATTTTTACACATAATTTCGAAAAGTCATATAACTTCTGAAAGTCAGAGGTGCGCGACGTGGGTTCGAACCCGAGACCCTCTGCATTGCAGTCTGTTGGTCTCCCCACTGAGCTATCGCTGCTCTTTTTGAACATAGCAAACAACATACAACTGCTGATAATACGCCCGAACAGGAATTCAAACTCAACTCAAACTTTTGAAACGAGACCAACGAAGCAATCAATAAAGCTTGCGAGCTAATACTTTTTAAACCAAAATTATTAAAAAGGCTATCCAGCTGGTGTTACTTGTTATTATCAGTACAGTACCATAAGATCTAAAGCAGCAGCGATAGGCTTGTGGGAAACCGTTGGACTACCGCTGGGGTTTCAAGTTCGATCCCAAGGCACGCACCTCTAACGTTTTGAAGTAATGTACATTTTAAATAATTAGCGCTCGCTTTAACTGTGAAGAAAGAGATCGTGAGGAAACCTGCACGTCTGAGAGTTCCCCATTATGTTTTCAAAAATGTGAGGTCTGCTGGCCTAATGTGGGTTGCCGCACTAACCCTTTTCACACGAAGAAGAGGCCGGTGCCCAGCAGTGGGACAGTTTATTTACAGGGCTGATATAAATATCATAAATGATCCACGGTCCAAAATATAGGTATACAAACGTATTTTGTTAGATGCATTACATTTTCGCCACTGTCCTATAATTGAATAACTCTCAAGTGTTTATCAATTGTTAATGAAATAGAGGGCAACATTTTGATTGAACAGTTTCACACCAGAAGCGTGGGTCTATGACGTGAAGTGTTTCAATGTAACGCGTGATACAATGAGCTAAATATCTGGTGCGGGCAGTTCTGGGGGCGAGTAACGACAGGCTTTGCGATATAGGGTGACGTATAATCATAGGAATCGTAAAGCGTAAGGTAGAAATAAATTTGGTGTAGTTCTGTGTTGTGACTGCTTTGTTAGTGTCGTAAGATAAGTTTGCATTAAACTTAATAAACCCTTAAAATCAATCAATCAGCCTGTCGCAGTCCACTGCTGGACTTAGTCTCTCCAATTTTACGTTACCAAAATTTTATCCCTAAAATCATAGTCCGATTTCTAATTGTCATATGTGTGGGTGTGTGTGTGTGTGTGTGTGTGTGTGTAATCGTGCAACCAAACATTTCTACAATCAGCATTCACTTTCACATCTTTGAATCTGGTGGCTCACTTTATTGCCAGTAAGACATCTGTTATGGGCGAGCCACCGAAGTCAATTCGCACGATCCTGACAAATGCCCTCAGAAACCAATTTTAATTTCATCCAAGATTTCCACACCCCCGCTATCATTAACATATTCCTTTTAATATGTGTGCGCGTTGCATGCGCACGCGCCTGTGTTTGCGGCACGTGGCGCCACGCGCCGCCTCGAGGGCTCCACCAACACTAATTTCTACTTACCCCTATAATGAGGGTGAATGTCCCATTATTGAATATCCTTTGCTCATTTCGCTAAGGTACTGGTGTTGTAACTATTTTATTAAGCTATGGTATTGTAGTGATTGTGTGATTGTAAATTCGGGGTTAGTGTTGGTAATTTGTATGGATATTAATTGATCGGTATGTCATGATCAGTATACTAATAAAATTTAGACCACAGTTTAGTAATGCAATACATACAGACATAGAATTAAAGGCAGGACAGGCGACGAAAGTATCGGCTAAGGACTTAATTAGTCGGTACCTACGTCATGAGTACGAGTTTCTTGTATGTACTCTACATCTACTCATAGGCTCAACCTTTTACCTGAACCTAGCAACTAACATAAATATAAATTCAGTAAATTTAGTAGAACCACTAACTCTTTTGACGTTCGTAATTGTTACTCTGTGACCTAAATAAATATTTTAGACTTTGACTTTGGCTAACCTGCCTACAATCGTTGCCAGTCAAAGCATGCATTAGCTAGACTACGATTACACCATGTTCACATTTAATAGCAGTAATTAAATTAAAAAAATGTCTTGAATTGCCGCGAACATTACGCATTAAATGACTACTTTATACCATCCAGGTTTATTATAAGCCTAGGAACATGGGCAATAACTAAACAAGCGAGGCGGGTAGCCCGTTTACTTTATCGAAGAAAGTTAATTATATCTTATTAACTTTTCTAAATTTAGCAAACTTCAAATCAAATTCAATTCAATCTTTACTTGTAATAACCTGTCAGTTGTTGAAATGCCAGATATAATTCAAAACCTTTTGCGTCTGGCCGCCGATGTGCCGCTGTCACACATTAGCACTAGCCCTGACTCCATAGGACCTGGGGGTGCCTAAGCCTCCCCAATGGCATTATCGGGACGCCTGCGTCCCCCATATATATAATTTTATTCTGGTCCTTATATAATCGACATTAACTGTATGAACAGTGACGATTTGAGAACTGAGAAGGTTTTTCAGTTTATAAAACAGCGTCTTAGTTGTTCTAAACTAAAAACAAAACAACCATTTCTAACTATTCGTAGTTTGCCACAAAAATGGAAGGAATATTTTCGTGTTCGCTATAGAGACATGTCCGAGGTCCCCTAATGTTTGAATCGCAGAAAACTATCGGGCCGTTCGTCATCCCTGATTGATACGGGCAGCAACAATGCATGTTTACTTTCAATTACACACCCCGCGCCTCGTCCGCCATCCAATACATACGGACACGGATATACCGACAACGGAACTTTGTCGATGTAATAAAATATGTAATAGACAATAAATATAATAAACATATAAATGGTAGAGGTGTAACATAGTATGTATATAGGTATACTATTTCTCTATCTTGCGTATCCCCAATAGGTAAAAGTACCTACATATATACCTACGCCAGCCGTTCAGTCAACCTATTGGGTAAATGCTGGCTGGCGTAATGGTAAAACCATTACGGTGGTTGTGGTCTCCTCGAAGGGTTTGTTCCCTATATACAGGTCAACTTGAATTATGCACAAATTGTTGTTCCGAGTTTAAATGTTCTTTGAGTCCTTTATTTCTTTTTTATTCCTACGCGACCCTTAATTTATTTCTGCTGCGTGGCGCGCGGCATATATGTTGCAATAAAATAAAATTATGATTGTATGGTCAGCCCACTTACTAACCGTTTACCACACAGATAACCAAACTATATATTACGAAATCAGAATATTAATATTCAAAATCCGATCATGTAAACATTTGCTCAAAATATGCTACGGAACTAACAGGACAGCAAGATAAAGATGATCTGTGTCAACATAAGTACTAATCCATGATCACGTCGAACATCATAAAAGATGAAAAATCAGTCAAGCACATCCAACACCGACCAAATGCATTCGATAGTGACGGCGTTTTCACAAAACGCGACAGCTAACGATTAATCTTTTGGCAAATCCAACCGAACATAACTGATCTTAAAAATATTCTCACTATAGATATTTTTATTTATGTCAACGCTTTCTCATCCAGAACTGTTTGGCATACCAAGTGAAAACAGTTTTTACGTATAGGAACAAAATGTTTAAGCCTGTTTTATTTCTATAACATTAAAACAAGAGCACCTTCGACTATTTAAATAACTTTTTTGAACAGGGTATACTTTGAATTCAAATCTGAAGATAATAATGTAACTCATGGTCGTTATGTAAGATACATTGCCTCATCTGTATGAGGCTGTATATCCGTGGTAAGCCAAACAACGAGGTGGACGCCAATCACTCAGTTCACTGATTGTTGAATATCTACTTACGAGGCCTTTGCGTGTCTACCTGTGAATATCTGCGTTATACGCTTTTACTGGGCCTTCCCACATTGAAGAACTAATGAAAATTCAGTCTTCTGATACCGTGTATGAACCAAAACTCAGCATGATACCTTTTTTACATAACAATCATAGTTCTACCTAATTAACCGGTCGTATACCGCCGGCTCGCATACCAGCCGGCAGATTTGTACCCGTCGTAGGCCGGTGGCTCGCATGCGAGCCACCAAATTGGCGCCAAAACGCCGCGCGCCGCCTTCGCTTTAGCTTAAGCTAACGTAAAACCAATTCACCAACTAAATTCATGGACGATATAGGCAGCTATTTGTATGTAACTGATACTAGAAATGGTTTTGATGTTGGTATGCTGCCAGTGACGACTGTTAGACCAGTGACACTGTGGCTGTAGTGAACTATAGGGATACCAATCACTATCGGTGGCATTGTCTCCTTAAAGATCTCAGAATGAAACACATGGTTATTTGGATGCGATCTTGTAGAGTAGACGTTCCTTTATGACGCGCTGCTTCAAGTGTATTCGGAAATTTTGCTGTGCTTACCTTTCTTTAAGCAAGATATTTAGTATATATTTTTTAAGTCTTTATATAGTTTTATACCTAGGTGTAGTCGTTGAGACATGACTGTTATAAAAATTTCATTCGATGCTTCAAAAACAATATGATATCATTATAAATTATATATGTATATTATACATTACAATTACAGTGAGGTCTTAGGAAATATGTGTATAATTTATGTCAATTATATTCAGCCTGCAAGAAAAGTTACAAAGAAAAGTACACTTTGAAACGTTCAAAATTTTAATGAGTCAATTTCATTTTGGGTTTCGTTAATTCTGTTCTTACTCGGTGTATTCTCATTTACGGAAAACAGCCCACTGATCTTCAATAAAAAAGAACGTAAAACTATCGTATATATAATAGGCAACCTAAAAATTTTAGTACAACACCATTTACTGTAGTTCATAAGGAATAAATATCTTTTTCTGCGTATTTAACAGTGATTATGCTATTTACACCTAAAATGGCCACCACTTTATATTACGAACTAAATATTGTAACTAATATAACCAAAATGAAAAAAAGAAACATATCAAATGCCATAACAATCGCCGGTTATACTGACAATGTGTTTTAGCAAAGCTAGACAAAATTCTATTTGATTTATTTTCGTGGCTCGCCCGAGGCCTGAACCGCCCAACTATTTAAATATTACATTAGTACTAGGCACTCGCTCTAATAGCTTCGAATAAAACGTTTTTATTATAGTTAGCTCCCACTCACAATTTGACTTTTGAGTTTTTGAACAGTTCAATTTAGTTAAATGGGATTGTTTCAAACGTTGAAATATTCAGTGTGTCAAACATATTTTTGTGAAACTGTATTTGTTTTATTGAAACTGGGTATTGTATTAATTTTGACTGTTAGTGTTTTAGGTACAACAGTTTGGTGAGCGGGATTCGAACATGTTCGAAATGGAATCAGCATTCAAAATTTAAATAAATATAAAATTGGTGAAGTACAACAGAATCCTTGCTTATTATTATGTATACTTGAGATGTTAATTAAAATAAAGCAACACGACTCCAGCCTAGTCTTGATATTTTAAAGTTAAAAGCTACTTACTACTTTGAAAAACTGCCCTTTGACCACGCTGAGTAAATGGTCTTGATTCTCATTTCTCTATATAATTCTCTTGTATATATTTAATATAATTATAGCATTGTAATGATTATAATTATATGAAATATGTACAAATTTTCTAAATTTCTGTCGGCTTTTCTAGTCTAACCAGATTTGACTGGATATCAGTTTTTACACGGAGCGGCTGCCACCTGACCTCCGCAACCCAAAGGCTAACGATATCCTAAGGCTAGACCAGTGTCAGGATATTAGAGGGTACTTCCCCAATAACGACTGCCATAGATGTTCATGGCAGCCGGGACCGACGGCTTAACGTGCCCGCCGAGGCACGGATCAGGCGATAATTGTCAATCAATACCCACATAATTTCGAAAAGTCATATAACTTCCGAATGTCGGTGGTGCGTGATGTGGGTTCGAACCCGAGACCCTCTGCATTGCAGTCTGTTGGTCTCCCCAATGAGCTATCGCTGCCGTAGTAGAGACTCGACTACGGCCAGTTAAAGTTATATCTTAGATTTCTAATGTTACATTTATTTTATTTATATGTACAAATGGGCTGAGAAATCTAACATATACAATGCGCATTTTATGCAAAGTTCCCTGATATAGAGCCTCACGCCTGGATATCCCAAAGCGCAATAGAGGTGTATTACATCCACATTTCGTCACTCACTTCTACAGGTATCAATAGATAATCAAAGGGTAGCGAACCTTCGAGAACTAAGAATTTTGCAGGCAAACCCAGTCAAATATATAAAAAACCATAAAATTTTTTGAGACTGGTCTCAATCAATTTTATATGGACGGCTCCTAATTAACGATTAAAGAAAATTAAACCGAACAACTGATATCGGCGATGCGCGCACACAAATAAACTTGTATCTGCTTATCCCACAAACAGACCAAAGATTATACTCAACACAAAAGTGTTGTAAGCAAAACTAAATATGCCGACGCGGCGCCGTACGGGTAGCTGGTTCGAATCCGCACCAGTAACCCCATCGTATCGCGAGCTCGCCTTATTTGAAACACAAATATTTGGCCTCGATGAAACTTTTCTCCGTCTACGGGCGTTTATTAATATTTTATTATTTTGTCTTGTTACTCCGTTTCGGAAACTCCCAACTTCCCTTGTTCCCAACTCTCTCTCTAAAGCGATTATATTTTATAAATTATTTTAATTAAAACGCTGTGCAAACGTCTAACTACGGCCCTGCTTTCGGATATTAAATGAAATATTGTACGTTTTTATTCATTTAATGTTGTTATTATTTATTTCGTTATTATATTAATACCTACACGGATGGCGTAGTGGTTTAAGTGGTCGCCTCGCCACTGCCACTATGCCGAGTGTTGTGGGTTCCAATCCCACACGGGACAAAAATTTGTGTGATTCACAAATTTTTGCCCCTTGTGGATTAGTTGTGACTGTTTGTTTTGTAATTAGGATGTTTTTTTATATCAATAGCCTCGCGAAGCATCCTTGGTAGGAATCTGTGTTCTTTAGCGAGAATCTGTGGTTTGTCAAATCTCAGGTAGTGGTTGGTCCCCTGTTGCACATGTTCACACACAGCAGACTTCAACGAGCTTTGGTGTTTTACATCAGCTATGTGTTCTTTCATGCGGATGCCTATGCTTCTCTTGGTTTGACCAAAGTATGAGAGTCCGCAGTCACAATCTATTTTATAGACCCCTGCATCTTGTAAAGGTAGTTGGCACTTGACGGATGGTAAAAATTGACTTATCTTCGTTGACGGCTTGAAGTATGTGTTGATTGAAGCTCGCTTCAAGATGTAGCCAATCTTGTCAGTGACACCCCTTACAACATTGAGATAACTACCATCTTAGTCCTCCGTGACCATGGCTGCTGAAAAGCAACCGAAACGTCGGGGAAAGAGTAAACTTAAATATAAATAGTTTTAATAATTTAATTAGCTTAAAAATTTGTGAAGTTTAATAGTATCTAGTAGTAGTGTAACAGTTTCAAAATTATGTAATAAAGTGTAAAATAAACAACGCGATAAAATCCGTATATAGTAGTTTCACTTCATTGAATAACATTCGCGTAAACAGAAGATAATATTAAGTATTTAATTGTCTCTGAATTTCGACGATCCTTTCAGCTAAGCTAATATAAGCATATTAGATGTGCCCGCAGTTTCACCCACGTTTATGATAACTACGCCGCCCCCGTGGGTCGTTGCGTGATGTTATATAACCTATAGCCTTCCTCGATAAAAGAATTTTTCAATTCAGACCAGTAGTTCCTGAGATTAACACGTTCAAACAAACAAACAAACTCTTCAGCTTTATAATATTAGTATAGATTAACTTAGCTAGAGGACCTAGCAGGAGTACTATAATGGGTGGGATTTAAATCCAGGACTTCTCGAGGACAACTCCGAAGACTTATTGATTGGGCTTAGACATTCAGATCCGTGCCGATCGTTTACGCGATACACGCGTTGCCGCGCAAATGCCTTTACTTACGCATGTTACCCGCATCGTGTGTAGCAGCCATTAGTTACAGATAGGTATATATTTAGTCAGGGTTTTACTTTGCTTTATATATTATATTTATATCATCAACAATATCGACTTATCGTTACTTGTTGTCTGAACAAATTTCTTTCGTTTTTATTTCGCTTCGAGTTTCGCTAAGTGTAAGCAACACAGTTTGCAGACTCGATTAAAAATATTGTTTACAGCGGGGCCGGTGTTGCCACACGGAAATACTGTAAATATTTATTTCCCCCGCCCCGTCTTACTACTCCTGAAGAATGTTTAGGACAACAAGGTGAGAAATTGTCACAAATATGACTCTCAAACAGGGTTAATGTTGTCCGTGGATTGAATGTGGTTTGTCATTGTTCATATTTGGTCTCTGGTTTTTAAAACTTATCAGAATAAACGTTGCCTTTTTAGAAAGGGCTAGCTTTTGCCCGCGGCTTCGCTCGACTAAAAGTAGGTTAGGTAATATTAGTAACAGTACCTTTTTTTAATATAATATAGCCTATGATACTCGCTGATAATATAGCTTTCTAACGGTGAATTTTTTTAAATCGGTCCTGTAGTTTTTGAATTAAATCCTTACAAGCAAACAAACAAAAATTAAATCTTTGTATAGATAAATTGAACACTAGGATTAATCCTGTGTCGCAGAGGACCAAAAAATTTAAGCTCTACATCAGTACTTATAAATACATAGACTGACGTCTGCTTCCCGGACGAATAGGCAGATACTACAGACTTACACTGCGGATTATACTTATATGTATCTATCTATCGATTATAAGGGTTGCGGGAAGCGCTTGGAAGCGGGCTGACAAGACCAGTCTGTGTGGAAAACCTTAAACGAGGCCTATGTCCAGAAGTGGACATCTTTCAGCTGAGATGACGTATGATAATAATCAATAGTACCTACAATATTTCAATTTATCTAATTATTGTGTTTACATCATAATTATATTTTAGAACATCAAACTTGTAATGTTTTTGTAATATGATGACATCTAGACACATACATCCTTTTAAATTCTACACCATTCTACATTTAAGTTGAAACGGTTCTTTCTTGTTTTGACTCGTGATATTTATCAAATAGTACAAACAGCGTAGATATAAAAAAACTCGTTGTGCTTTGTTAACATTCTATATTTAATAAAAAGTATAACAATAACGATGACATATTTGTTATAAGTAATAACTTGTTGATATGTTATTATAATATCGAGATTTAATCATAGTCGTTGAGAAATCCTTACTAATCTTCAGCTTGTATTACTATCTTCGCCTATTTTAAATTAAGCCGCTCCAATAAACATTTGTTTTGTAGTTAGTACATAACATACAAAATAAATACGTATTATTTTACACAAACATTACAGTAGAACTGTGTAATTGAAGCCAAGCACACTTCCCCTCGGCTCAATAAAATTAATATCCCGATTAGATATTTCAGCGTTCGCTGTGTAAACGTCTGTAGCCGTTCAATTAAAACAAAAGGAACACAAACAGTAATAACCGTTGGACCGATTGTGATTTCAAAATTACGTTGTAGACAATTTAAATATTCAAAGTTTAAACCTATTACAAGTTCGCTACTCAAACTACTGGCCGCCGCGCCGTGCGGAGCTTAAAGTTTTTGTGAATTTTACACTGCCAGCAAGATTATCGTTTTCCGAAGGCCGACGTAACTTTCTTGTTCGTTAATTAATTAAATTGCTTCACGGAATATTCCAAGCAATTTTCGAGTTCATAGAACAAGGAGAAATTTATACAAAATACATACAGCAATTTGAGTTTTAAAAGCACTTGTGTGCTCGCCGCTGTTTAATTTGGCTGGTGACATTATGTTAGTTTTCAAATTGTGTCCACATTCCGTAATGATTATTTAATTTAATAATTTACTAAACAATTTATCATTTATAGTTTAAATAATCATTCGTGTAAACATTGATAGATATGAATTAATGAGCTCAAATATAATGTAGGAAATGATTACAAAAACTCTTAACAACAAATAGCAAAATGTTAATCCGTACCTATTATTTGCAAAATTCGGTACTTATTGTTACATTAATAATTTTACGTAAATAGAATGCCCTATACAATCCGGTCTTATAGAGAGGAATTAAGGTATAATCTCCTTTGATTTTATTTGTTAATTTTGCTGCGAGCTGTCAGTATGCACGCTATTTTGAAGGGTCCTTAATACTGCCAACACATGACATGGCAAAGACATCAAGTGATTGTGCCTGAGAATTCAGCAAGGGGATTTTTGTATCTATATTTTTATAGGACTGTGTTCATGGCAGCCATTGTAGAGTGTTGTTGCGTTTGACGTTTTTTCGTGAATACAAATAATGTTTACTAAATATATGCTGTCTTAAAGAATAGAAACTCTGTTTATAATAATGTGCTAAAATAAAACAGTGTAAATAAAAAACGCTACAATAATCATAGAAAGACTAGATTTATACGAAAATACTGTTTGAATATTTGTACTATCAACGTTAATTTTAAAATAAGATTCACGTCTATTTCTAGCCTCCATTTGTATTAATCAAAGACAGGCTATGCTATGGTATTGGATGTATTCATCTATATCTGTAATTAATATATACTATTAATCCATCTTGTAACTAACCACAACGCTGATTGCTCAAGCGGGCATGGCACACAAATCGACATAACAGTTACCACCGGACTATGGTATATTATATGCTATTCTATTATATACATAAATTTAATCTCAGGACACCACACAGTTACGTAATGATAACACGCTCTAATCCTCGTATAAATCACGAGCTTGCAAATTTATGAGCCCACTGAGCACATAGGTACATATTATACGTAAATTATCACATGTCACATGCGCTTAAAAACACAACGCCCTTTTGATATATCGTCTACGATAACGGGCGAATTACGCGCTACTATTTATAGTCTTTATTTCATTTTTGTCTGTGCCATGATCATGAATTAAAAAGAAAACAAACGTCAAGAAGAAGTCCATTTTCAAAATTTGAAACCCTATTGTGTTCTAAACACGTGGCGGTGTTGTCATATCTCAAAACTTTTTTCTCGATTCCTACCGGCCAAGACATGTGTTATTATTATTCCGTGCTTCATTCACCTTTCTTTGTGCAGACAAAGACCGGTCCACGGAACTATGGCCCTCGTATAATGCGTGACATTATGTTCAAAGCATAAAAGAACTGAGAATGTTGGAAGAAATATGTTACGCGTTTATTCAATGTGTATTTCGGATGTAAAACAAACTGACATCGAATGTAAATACTATTGTTAAGTGTTGTCATACGAAAAATACGTTCATAATGGTTATCTAATGGCCTTTTTGATGAATAGACAGTCTGTCGGTCAAATACTTCCGAGGTATTTATGAGGAACTTCACATTTTTAGGACGAACAACACACTAAATGAAGCAAGTTGAGGTATTTGTCTCGTTAGTACCTACTCACTCTTCATTGTGCTTATCGGACTAGCTCGTTTATTTCAATGGAATAAATTTGAAATACGAGATCCAGTTTTATAAAATATGAGAAAATTAGTATCCCTGTTATTGTTTTAATCGTGATCTATTTAGTTAGCGATTTTTTATTCGTATATAAAATAATGTTAATCGTTCAAGTTATGTATACGATGCGTTTATTGTAGATTGATTTAATCAATTAGCAGTCGAATATCGATTTGAATACATACCATCTAATCAGATCTCTTCATATACTTATGTGTATGAAGTATGCTAAGCCCTGGTGAATTAACAAGCAAACATTTGGCAGATACATATAAAAGCTATAACAAGAAATGAGCCTACTGTCATCTACTGGACAATTTACGATGAGACTCGGTACGGCTAGATAAAATTTCCAACTACAGAAATCCTAGTAACACTTTGCCTAAGACTTGTCTCCAGGACGTCACAATCAGACGCAAATAGCAGTGCAGGTTTGGGACAACCGTCCAACAAGACAAACTCCTTTATACACATTCCTTGGATGTCTTTTGCTAGTCTACATAATAAATTATAACCTAAACATAGAACTGAATTTTGAAAATAGTATCTAGATAAAACCTTTTCAATAGATATGCTGTTAAAATATGCATCATCCAGGCACAACAGAAAAGTACAAAAAAGTAAAATAGCGCCTCTTTGTTTGAACGATAGTTTTCATGTGATTGTGTATTTTATCGTTGTGCATATTCAACATGGTGTCGCTCTGTCCGTTTATCCACGGTAGCACAAATACGACACGGTCCTTTGACCGACAAAATTATTCCTGCATTCAACAAACAATTCATCCACTTCGATAATGCACCTTATAATTACATTTTTAAGGCATATTTTCGATTGAATATAAGGTTAAATAATATTTGTGGTCCTCAGAACACGGATCTGGAGGCTCCGTTGCCCAATACGAACCCTGCGCGTGAGTTGAAATCGTCGTATTGTTTTCTGGACCACTTATGCTAATATGCGTTGTTATAATAAAATTTTATATTATATTTTTTATGGAAAACTCCACTGACTAAGATAGTTCTTGAATCGTGTATTTGTTAAGAAATTAGCGTTTCAAGGATAAAATAATCCGTCTTGAAATAGCCATGTTAT
Source organism: Catocala fraxini (assembly GCA_930367265.1). Classification (NCBI taxonomy): domain Eukaryota; kingdom Metazoa; phylum Arthropoda; class Insecta; order Lepidoptera; family Erebidae; genus Catocala; species Catocala fraxini. The sequence goes on along the minus strand of OV884040.1, from coordinate 8,625,316 downwards.
GACGAATGAGACGTGCATAATTTGTTCTACAATTCTTCGAACCAATGAAATGGGACTTCTGTCTACACTTGTATAGCTTAATAATGTATGTGTACTAATATAAATATAGTATTTAGTCATTGTTAGGAACACCACACCTTTTGGGTGTGATGTTCCTCCTTTTAAAACCGCTCATAGTTTTAGATTAATCTGATGTCTGTATATACCAGGTCCCGTTTAACAAAAAAACGATCAGTTCTCAAACTTGGGTTTCTGCTCTAATTGGAACATTTGAATGCGGATTCCTTCATCCTTCAGAAGTTTAGTACCAGACCACGTCAAGAGATTAAGCTTTACTCAGCGTAGGAATACAACATACTGCCTTCGTATGGTGAGTAGAAATTCCAGGCTTGCAAGGCAATTACAATCAGTAATAGCCATATTATGCTATGCTTTTTTAAGGATCAGCAACCCCTTGATGGTCATGCTACCAGAGGCTATGGTAGCCGCGTACCATCAAGCATGCCTACTGCTAAACAAACGACCACAGTCGTCACGTGAAATTAGGTGTTAAATAGGGTGATTGCCAGATCACGGCAATTTGAAAAATACTTGGCGTATATAGAAATGTCGTAGGGTTAGCGGCCAGGTTATTCTGAAAATGTTTTGTTTATATAGAACAGGTGCTCCAAGCATGTAATTCTACTTCGAAGCGAATTTTCAATCAGCTTGCAGTACGTTTGGCAGAAGTTTGGCATTGTCAACTTTGTTCTATTGGTTGTTAGGGTTGGCATCCAGAGTGAAAGTAGTGGGCTACTCTTCTCAAACATTATTTAAGCAAGGCATAATCATATGTTTTAGTGTACTAACCTTGACTCGTGACCTCATGCGCGTAAAATATAGTTCGTTTGTGATTTTCACTTGAACCCCATACTACTATACTGTAAAATCGCATCAACATTCGTTTTCAAGTTAGTCCCGGAACAAACATATTGACAAACAAATGTTTTTTATTCAGATCTCACTACTTAGTACGACCGAAGTAGTTTTCAAATTAAAACTTCAATGTGTATCCAAAGTATTTTATAACAGTATAGATACAGTGCAGTTGTTTGATTTGTTACGGCTATAATCTCGCATCTCATCCTCGATCTTGCATTTATATAGCAACAACAACGACAGTGAATTTAAACAAATACCTATAAGTACTATGCAAAATACAGTAGTGTACATATTGAAAAGCATCGACATTTAATGTTTATTAACAAATAAAAACCATTTCAGCACACTGAACTACAATGCAAGCCTCTTTACTTCAAATCGAAGTACTAATAGGCGGAACGCAAATACAAGTGTACTAAGCATTATTACAAATGTACCTGTTACATTACACGGGATTTAAAACTTCCTGCATCCTACAATAGGGATCGCGAATTCGACACGCCCAAATGAAAATATATTATCGAATATAAAATTTAAAAAAAGAAATGGCATCGGCATTCGCACAATCAATCAAGCGATAAGCCAATAAACCTCAACGATGCGCTTTTGAATCGCGAATTCGATTTTTGAATCGTTCATTGTTGCGCATGGCCGGCGGCGCGTTCCTTGCACAATGAAAGAGCGACCGGAAGCGAATGCCGGTGTCTCCTTGTGAATGGGATGCTCGTTCAGGAACTGTTGGATGCGAATCCGTCAGTCATGTACAGCCAGCAAAAGAATGGCAAAGGTTTAGCTAACATTTTCCATCGCGGAGAATGCTGGCCGTTTTTGATTACCAGAGATTTTATTGCGTACCTCCAGTTTTTCATTTCCAAAGAATTTATTTCTCAATTGAATATTAATTTCTAATTAATATTCAAATAACTTGATTGGTAATTAGCATCTGACTCCATAACTTCTTAATTACCCAAATAAACAACATTGGTTATTCACAGATACCTTCTAAAATAATTTATTCGCCTAACCATACATGATTATAAAACTATCTATCAACCGAAAAAAGATTGTACAACAATACAACGCCCCCTATTGTTGTACGAACTGGCATTGTAGCATAGTACCGTGGCATAAAAAAAAATAACGTCCGGGGTTGCGACAGCAATAAAATTAAGCACCATAAAAGGTGGAAATTAATAATGAAATATGTATTACATCAGTATAATGTTGTTAGGGGGTTCAGTTGAATGAATGGCCTTTGTCACACCGTTTGACTTGTACCTTTTGTGTGGGATTGTCCGTGAAATCGGTTGAGATGTATAGGTTTATTGAACGGTGGGAATAGTGCCTCCTTGCTAAACGTTTGCTGATTTTACTAATTACAGGGCTGGGTTACGATTTCGTTATTCAGTTGTGACCAATTTACAGCTTATTTGGGACTTACATTATGTTACCAATGTTTATTTTTTTATATCACTAAGTTTACATACAAGAACTTAACTTGCCTAACGGTTAGTGATCAACGTAGTCTGTAAACGGTGGTATTCTCTCAGTTGATACCCGCTCGTTGCTGACTGTTCATCACTTTCTGCCAGCGCAAGTCTCAAAGGCACTGCTGATTACACAAGATTTGCAAACTCCTAATGGAGGTGCAGGTACATGAAGACGTTTGGTTCAATCGCCATCTTCATTAAATTTACCCTAGTCGAGCCTAGGAATTAATACCAGGTTTAATTTAAGGCACACTACTAAAGTTTGCCCAAGAATTGTTATAATAATATCTCGCTACTTATATCGATGACGCGATTCGCAAAGCGAAATCCCTCAGCTTGGTTGAAGACGCTTCTCTGCCATCACTACTAAGTATAGTAGCATGAAGACTGAGTATATATTTAATGTTTCTGTCAAAGCAGAGCCTCTCTCCTATTAGTGGTTCAAGTAAAACATTAAGCATATAATCATCTGCAAGGTATTGAGGATTCCCTGGCAATAAACCCAAAGGCGTACCCTGTCTCGGAAATCAAATCCCATCGTGATTGGCCCTTGCTAGTCAATGTCCATACCAATATTTTTTTGCTTTGCTTTATCTCCTATATGTCATATACCGACAATTTCCTTCCATTTTAAGTTGTTAAAGTTCATATTCAGTAAAGTATTTGTGAAAACGTTTAATAATTGGCCTTCTCTACATCATTCTTATTCTCACTTATTATATTTCTAGCTGTAAGCTTTCCACAATTTGCAAAATCAAATAATCATCAAATCAATTAAAATCTTTTTTGTGTGAGTAATAGGTATACGTCTAATATTGCAAGCGATAATAGGCTACGGTTGCATTTATTATCAGCTTGGCATAAAAAAGAATCCAGTTATCAGCCAAACCAGCATTTCTGCCAATAAAAACCAAATTTTGACAACTGCGGTCGTATAGAAAGTTACTTTCTCCATAAAACAAATTGGGTTTACATGACAAATTTAAAACTGCAATTTCGGAAACGAATTTTATACCTTATTCCCTTATGAATAAGAGTAATTCTTTTGTCAAGTATGGGGTATGTTAAGTTGGTTTAGGTGTTCGTCGCTTTCTTTGCATCGCCGACGGTTAAAGTAAGTCCGGTTCACACTAATTAGTGTTAATCAAATAATGTCCTCTACGGCTTTAGACTATTATTTTTTGTGTACCGGTGTGGAATTTGTACGTCTCGGTGGGCGGTACAGAAGATGGAAACCTTGAAAATTCGCTTTAATTACTTCCTTATTAATATAATATTTAAATTGACTGTTGTACCTAAAACTTCAAAAAGTCCCGGTGGAAATTAACATATAGAGTCAATCAATAAACCTGTTTTCTTATTTAGGTGATCATGACTGGACATTAAAAATCACGTTCTCATCTATTGTGATATAATATCTGGGACTGTACCACCATTTATCAAAGAATTTTTACTGTAAGTTGACGAAAGAGCCAAAGTAGGTATATAATTTGTCAGGTGCTGTCTTGTTTATGCGTAGACAATAGCCAAGCTACAATAAATAGTGGTGGCGGCCCAGATCATCAAAGATTAAGTTGAAATTAAAAATATTTTTTTTAACCTATAGTAGTATATTCGTAGTTGCACACCGGCGGCCAAATACACGCTTTGCAATTATGTCTGGAACCCCAATTCTTGGCAGGTTAAGATCTAAGAAATACAGAACTTAAGGTACTAACCTTACAGGTATGACGCAAACATCTAAGGAAAATACACCCTCACCAATCTCTCTAAACAAACATTCTAATAATACCATCACCATGACAATTGTCAGGTGATTCAATCACCTAGTTGCGCACAAACACAGGAAATCATGTCTTATCAAGCATTAATTTATGCTCACAAACTAACACCTCTTCAAAGGCGAAGCACTAAATTTACACCGTCAGGCTTCAAGATAAATACTGACAGGCCTTATCGGGGTGATGACTTCGTGGAAAATTCCTTTTAATTACTCATTTACTTGCCAGTGTGGCTGACAGATAAGTTCTACCATACGTTGACGGCAAATAAGAGTTTGAGGACGCAATTACTTTTAAATAGTTTGTTGACAAAAGATTATGTAATAAATATGTATAGGTACACTGTACATATTAGTGTTTGCGCTCTGTTAAATGTCTTATCATGATTTCCAGATTTGTTATAAAATAACGAAGTAATTAAATTTTATTTATTTACTAGCTATTACCTGCGACTTCGTACGCATAAATTTTCTTTTTTCGGGTATCCCAATTTTATCTAAAATTTCAAGTTGCTTAAGGTACTCTAAGGAGTACCTCAACATAAACTATCTGTCAGTAAAAGTCCCGTCAGACAATTCTGAAACAGCTGGACCAATGTCCAGCTGTTTCAGAGACAAGCAGCAACAAATAGACACACAGACAGATAGAAATTTAAAACCTTGAATTTTTTATAGAATTACCGTAGATACTTTCATATGCATGTAGTATATGTTGTATAGTTTGTTCGATATATGTATAACGTTGTCTATGGTCTGGTTTCTATATTCAAAAAACGAGTCGTTGTAACTACGGACAGTTAAATTTTGACATATTTTTTTATAGAATATACTATAATATATTAACTGCCCGTATATAAAATAACTCGTTTCTTGAATATAGGAAACGGGTCTAAAAGAATGACAAACAAGAAAACACTCACTCACTTTCTTGATTTAAAACGGGATTTTGGCAGGATAAGTCTACATATATCTATGCTATAGTTGTCAGCTCACAAACTTTCTTCATATAAAACATGTTTTGCATTTATAATAATAGTAAGGAGAAAGGAATGAATAAAAAGTATATTTTTATTTAAATTTGCAGTGACAACACTTATTTAGTGCAGCTTATGTTAAAGGTATAGTTTTAAGCAGCCGATGGTTCGAAAACACTCCTTGTTTGAAGATATAATATTTGTGTTATGATTATTTTTTGTAGATATTTGTCCAACAACGACAACAGCAAGCATGCCGAAGAAGTTGCTGTCGTAAAAACTAACTCTACGATATTTACCCTTCAGTAACCGCCAGAATGCCATATACAAAAGTTGCTAATTAATCAAAATCCAAGAAATATATAATATACATAGTCACATAATATGTTCAGCTCTATATCAACTCCTCCATAAAATACAAATTAGAAATTTGGACTGTGCCATTGCTTTTTATTTTTACTGTTATATAAAACAGCACAACAGAGTGCATAATACCCACATGTCACTTACTATGTTTTAGAGCAGCGATAGCTCAGTGGGGAGACCAACAGACTGCAATACAGAGGGTCTCGGGTTCGAAACCACGTCGCGCACCTCTGAGTTTCGGAAGTTATATGACTTTTCGAAATTATGTGCGTATTGATTGACAATTATCGCCTGCTCCGTGCCTCGGAGAGCACGTTAAGCCGTCGGTCCCGGCTGCCATGAACATCTATGGCAGTCGTTATTGGGAGAGTGTCGACACAAAAGATCCCACTGGGTCGAAGTGTCGCCGGTCTGCACTGACTGGCTCCCACATAAGATACATACTATGTTTTTAAACTTAATAGGTATAACGTACGCTATAACGTACGGTGAGCTGTTACCGATAGATAAACAATTGATAGAAAATCTAATCTCAGTTGCCCTGGCCAGGGAATTTAACCTGACATGTCAAAACACGGATGACCAGTTGCAAATAGAAACTAATACCTCAGAACCAACAACTCTTACTTCTCAAATATAATTAAATTCATTAAACCAACAATTGCTATATACACAATTCCAGTTATTTGACTTTGTTATCTTAAATATAAAAAGATTTTTAACAAATATTTGACAAAGCCCTGACGCTATTATGTAATAGAATATAATTTATAAACAACCACGGTTACATAATTTTAACAGCTGTTTTACTATATTTATTATATAGTGAATAATCAGTAACACTTACACACTGGGGACACAAAGACAGACACAAACATGACTGCTATATAAAATGTAATAAAATTTGCTGCACACCAAAATAATGCAAATTATTTGCTACATTTGACGAACCTCATACGACCCGACGCCGACGCCGACGTAGCAACGATATACCGAACATGCATAGCTTAACGTAACGTAACGTATTAAGTCGCAGCGGCACACCGGCGGCCAGACATAATAGATTTTTTATTATACCTGGCATTCCAACAATTAAGAGGTTTAAGGAATAGCTAAGACCTCACTTGACTTCAAGATATAACTTAAAAGCACCGTGCATATTTTTGAAATAAAATAAGTACTATGTCTCTTTTGCATCTCAGCAACTACCGTATAATACTATAACGCTGCATAAAGCGACCATCATCCAACAAACACAAATTAACGTTTATTATATTTATAGCCACAAAAACGAAGTATTTTGTATTTTCTATCTTATTGAAATTAAACTGCTATATACGGATTTTATCGCGTTGTTTATTTGACACTTTATTATATTTCTATCTTAAATACAAATTACTTCGTTTCCGTAGCCATAAAAGTGTTATGCCTGCCTAAAGCATATTGATGTTATTTTTTATTTCACACAAACACTGCCAATTTCTGAACATGCCATGAAAGGCGCAGCGCGAAATTTTCACAAATATTTGCGTATAGTTTATCGGCTATGTACAAAAAGTTTATGTAAAACGAACAATACAATACAATGCTGCATTAACGAGACAGTTACACGATTCAAATATTTACATCAATAAACGAGAGTACAATGTTTACAGGCAAAATAATTCCTAAGACTCAAGACAAATTAATTTATAATGTTGCCAGAATTGAGCGCTGATAAATAGAACCAATACAGTTACGGTATGATAATATTAGTTAATGCAAATATTTACTATTTGCGATGCCATTGTCGCACAAACATTTACGTATCTATTAAGAATTTGATTGTCATATAAATCATGAACAAAAGAAATACCTATTTGGTAATAAAACTATGTTTTTTCTTAGTTACACCGGGTTCGAATTTCATTAAGTTGAAAATGTCACTGTAATCTGTAAACATACATACTTATTAACACTAACACTGTATGTTTCACATGCCTATTCCTTTAAAATATTATTACTATTTATGGATATTTTTTACGACGTGAACAATATGCGCAAATCAAGGCATTTGCTAAGGTCGTATGCATCATGTAAGCGACCGACGGCGACGCGCCATATAAATAAGCTACCTCGCTCGCGCTGTACACCGCGCGAGGTGCATGCGCATGCCGTATAAAAAAATATGTTCAGGCAATTCTGCTCAAACTAGAAGTCAACCAGAATCTATTATTTTGTGATTGTCTTTGCCGCTGTTCCATATGTGTGCAGCGTAGAACCACGACGCATGTAGTTGCGAAGTCAATGATTCACCTACATATATCAAAAGCGAAGTGCCACACATCGTAAGGTTTTAGACGGTGTTCAGTAGACAAATATCCGACATTACCCTTTCGTAATATTGTCTTCTGTTTACGCGAATATTATTAATTGAAAGTAAACTACTATATATTTATAATAATACTATAATACTATAATAATTTATAATTTAATTTTACACTTTCACAGGGGAAAATGTAAAATTAAATTAAATCTAAATAGTTTTAATAGTTTTAATAATCATTTAATTAGCTTAAAAATTAGTAAAGTTTAAAAGTAAAAATAGTGTAACAGTTTTCAAAATTATGTAATAAAGTCAAATAAACAACGCGATAAAATCCGTATAATTATAGTAATTTAATTACCCTTTCGTTATCCCCGTCACACAGGGTAAGAATAAGACAATATGTCTTGTCTGATGTAAAGAGCAGTCAAAATAAATAAGAATGCTTGTAGATTTTAATATACAGACTTGTTGTAATCAATTAAAACAGAGCCAGTGGGGAATGCACATTAACCTAAATGTACAATTGTACAACTGAGCTGAAGTACAGAGTTTCTCATTATTTTGTTTGTGTTAGTAAGTAAATAATAATAATAATAATATTCTATCACATACACACAACACCATCTAGCCCAAACTAAGCAGAGCTTGTACTATGGGTACTAGACAATGGATAAACATACGTATATACTTTTTTTTTGTAAATACATACATATTATACATAGAAACACCCAGACCAAGACAAACATCCATGTTTATGCACACAAATGTTTGACTTGTGCGGGAATCGAACCCGCGACCTCAGGCGTGGCAGTCGGTTACTCTAACCACTACGCCATCGAGTCATAAATAAATAAATATACATTGTCTTTTTCCTTTTCCGTATAAAGTGATAGAAGCAATTTTAAGTTTTATTCGTTACTTTGTCCGCGGTTTGGCTTGCCTCGAAATATGATTAAAAGTAACCTATGATACTATCCGATCTGTGAACTATCTTCATGCGCGTCGACCCGTAGCTTCCGTATTGAGCGAAAGTAAAACAAACCACGTAACATAATTTCGCATATAGGTATGATATTTTTAGTTACATCTGTATATATATATATATTTGCGTATTTCACATCACGGCCAAATGTTCTACAAATGAACTGTACTACATAACATGGTACCTGTAACGGACTAATTCGACTAAACGGACGAAAAAAAAAAAAAAAAAAAACGAAGATACTACAGATACTACAGAATCTGTCCCGTTTTAAAATCCAAAACAGCTGTTGCTCAACGTCATTATCGTATTATCAGTAGTCACTTGTATAATAAAATAAACTATGAATGCAACATTTACTCTCTCCTTAAACAAGAATGCAAAGAGAAGGTTTGCAAATGGTTAAAGTCCCTAAACTACGCATCTACAGAAAACCTCCTAAAAGTATCCGTTCTTTAACATAATGCAAACACACACACACACAAACACACACACACACACACACACACACACACACACACACACACACACACACACACACACACACACACACACACACACACACACACACACACACACACACACACACACACACACACACACACACACACACACACACACACACACACACACACACACACACACACACTCACTCACTCACTCACTCACTCGCTCGCTTATTTTATTTCGGTAAATAGTTGTTTTCGCACCGATAGCCATGGCATTGCAAGTGTCCAGTATATAATATGGTAGTTCCAGCAAGCATTTTGGCAGTAGGCAATTTTTCCTAAAGCACTCGCCGTAATAAAATAATACTATATAAACTTTTTAGTTAGCATAGTATTATTTTTATACTAAGCGACAAAAATATGTAAATTGTAAGGCATAGTTACTTTATTTATATTGATGATATTGGCCTGCAAGGCCGGTCATTATGACAACGCTCCTAGAATTTTCCACGACACTGAAGGTCATTTATGCCATTAGAAGAAGTCGTTTACAGGGTAATAAACAAATGTTCATCAGTTCAGTAACAGAGCACAGCTACACAATTATTTTATTGAAACGCTGAGTCGATAGAATCTTTCACAATCGTACAAATTGTGTGGTCTCTCTTTTGATCTATATATTTTTATTCATTTTTAGCTGTCGAATGTTTGTGTCAGATGATTTTAAAACGTAGTAGACAGAATTTTTTACACAGCGTTGCATTTCTGAATAAATGTGTTATTGTATACTTTACATTTAGATATTTTTACGGGAATTGATAATTAAAAATATCATAATGAGTGACAGTGAAGCGTGACCGAGGTTAACTGTTATATAAATATTTGATGGCTAAAATAAAATGCTTAATTTTAGCCATCAAATAAAATGAATCATGTCGTATATTGTACTTATATTTAATAACTCCAAACAACAGCGTTTCACTATTAGACACTGTAAATAAGTAAAAACGAATGACAAAATTGTTATAAACTGGCTACAAGTGGCGTTCACATTTAGCACTCGTACGTTCCGTGTTTCAGCTATTTATTTGAAGTTTTCATTCCTATACACAGTAACCACTTTATTGTATACGTAATATTTGATTTGTCTGTGATTTTCCATAGCGTTTTGTTCGTGGATAGGACAAGATGGCTGCGGGCGGCGGCTCTAACGATTTCAGCAAACATAATTATTGGAAGTCGCACGTCCACTCTGTTATTTGATCTTGCTTATTGGCCAACACGACGCTCGGTTACAGTTTTCATATTGTCACATCTATTTAGTATAAAATAAATTGATTCTCAATGTTTTTCAATGCTTAGTACTTACATACATTCTTGTTTATATTTAAACTATTACTTAAGGCATATTTTTCTAGCAAATTCTTATAGAGTTACCTGTTTTTGTCAGGTGTTTAAATTGGGTGTTTGGCACAATGTCAACTACAAAGACTTAGTTGCCAATGTTATCTTGGCATATTTAACACCCAGACAGGTTATTAAAACCAACAAAACGATTATTTCATCGTACTTTGAAGTTACATCATAATTTAATTGAGATGTTCACTCTGACGGCATGCTTTTTGTTAAACTTATTTTTGCGATAGTTATTTTGGAATTCAACAGCCTTTATCTTTGAGATTTTTATTTATAACTGGTATACGTAACATATATATTTAAGACCAGTAAAGAAATACGGTAGATAGTCCTACCTACCGTATTTTTAAAAAGGATGCCGTTGTGTCTACAACAGCGTCGTTTTCCAAACCTAATGCAGTTCAACATAACAGGGGTAGTATGTTACAGAACATACAAACATTATATATTTATTTATTACTAAAGACAACTTCCGCATTGGGCATAATTCTTATATCGCGGGGATCTTTACAAATATACATACAACGGATACCAAGAACACCCAGACTCGGAACAACTATTTGTGGATCACACAAATTTTTGTCTTGTGTGGAGATTGAACACAACACTGGTCGCGGCGGCAGTGACAAGGCGACCACTTAAACTAGTACGCCATACCTGCAGTCAGTGCATAGTCTCGCTCCTATATCGCTAAAGGGATAGGCAAAGGTACCTATATTTTCCCAGCTCTGTTTTTAGGTCATATGTAAGGAGCGGACCTATTCCCGGGTGCCGGGCATAGTACTAGACTCCGCGCTAATACAGGATCAAGAATTTCTTGATAGAAGAGCCTAACAACGCTTCTTGATCCGGCAACCGAAACCGAAACCTGATTCACATTAGTTGCAGCACCACTACTTAATAGCTAAATATTATTGACTGGTTTACCAAACTTTCTTCAAGATCTACGGATTTAACGTAGTAGATAGTAGGATTGAAATCGCACTTCGCGCAAGAACATAATACAATTATATTTTTAAAAAAGCTTTTAATAGGGTGCAGGTCACACATCGTAGTTGCTGCAGGTTTGAGCGAATAAGACTCCGGAAGATTCCTACGATCGATGCTGCTTGCATCGAACCCAACCTCTTAGATTAGGTCCTTTATATTTATCCAGTGAAGAGCATTTAATGCTACATTCGCCTTAGCGTACTTCTCACGTGAAAATCTTTTCTCCCTATCGATTGAAAGTTCACTAGGGCCGGTGTTACCTGTTCGTTATCGGTAGGCCATATAGCCAACAAGCCTACCGATAACGAACAGGTAACTGTACATTATGGGTAGGCTGGCCATGAAGAGAGAGCAAATGAGCAAATTCGTGACAAATCCAAAGTAGTTTGGATATGCTACGAATTTGCTCACACTTCAGATCTTACCAAAATGCTAACAAAATAATGAATTTAGTTTTGGATCTAATATTGCCCGACAATACAACATAATGGATGGATTGGATCGAATGTTTATCTATAAGACAGTATGATGGATCCAATATTGGATCCAATATACATACAATAAAAACGGTCCAGTATTGGACCCAAGACTATATTATGAATGTATTGGATCCAGTATTTCCCTGACCAACATACCACAACCTCGACTCGTTGAGTGGGTCTTCTTCACACCTTGGCACTGACAAAACAGGATATTTTGTACATAGAGTAAAGCAGTAAATTAACACGAATGCACGACATTCGGCCGACGCTATCAATTACATGTGTATCGCTAAATAAACACGCGTTAGTGCTATACGAATCTGTAAGCCACAATTGTTAGCGCAAACATTTTGACTTGCGCTTTTAGACTGTGCTGCCTTTAGAAAGGCGTAAGAGGATAGTAGCTGGTCTTTGGCTTGATTTACAAAGTATAAGGCATGTAATTAATCTTGGAATTAAGCAACAGTAGCTAATGCGAATATTGATCATTTAAGTTTTACGATGTCGATGAAACAACACATTTATGTCTTACCTCTTATAGATATACATGTATGTAACTGAGTTCTATACTTGATTTTGAGAATATGATGTTAGTTAAGCTTGCCTAGAGCAAACAGTACAAGTTGCGATAGGTAGGATACGATGGGGTGTGTGTGGCCAGAGAACCTCCTAGTGTACCTGACGGCTGCTGGTCCTTTCTACACTTCTCGTGGGATGGAATGGCAGACGTTGGGCCGGTACACCCCGGGCAACTCGGGTAATGATGTCCTTTCGGGGGCATTATTACTCGTGGCTAATACTCTGGCACGCATAGGGAACCCGAGGCATTTTGTCTTGTCGTATGGGGGTCTCTCCACGTGTTCCTCTGATTAGCAGAGGACACGTGGATATGAGACGGGGGGGATAGAGGAAGAAAATCTCTTTAAAAATTCACCAGTGGGGGCCGTAAGGCCGGAGCGGGATGCGTAGGCCTCCTGCCCAGTCAGGCGGTTTTGGGGCGGGTGGATCGGTCCAGCATGGACTCCTATCCGGCCCAACACGGGAGGAATAGAGGAAGAAAACCTCTTAAAAAAAACCACCAGTATAGGCCATTAGGCCAGGCTGTAAGCTGAGGTTTCTGCCCAGTTGGGTGGCCTTGGGGCGGTTGGTCCAGTATGGACCCCTTTCCCCGGCTGACACAGGTAATGACTGGCCACGGTTGTTTTGGCCAGTTCCTGTGTCGTATACGCCGGCAAGAGACGCCCGGTTGTCACCACTGCGGCGACTGCCGCGACGTTGTTGAGGACACGGCGCTGCACACTTTGGCGGTTTGCCCCGCCTGGGCATCGCAGCGCCGTGAGTTGATCGCGGCAGTCGGATTGGTTGCCCTCTCGCTCCCGGCCGTAGTTCAGTCTATGGTCCGGAGTGAGAGGTCGTGGAACGCCGTCGCCTCCTTTTGTGAGGAAGTCATTTCCATCAAGGAGGTGGCGGAGCGGGAGAGGGAGCGTTTGAACCCTCTCCCCAACCGCAGAGCCGGGCGCCGGAGGGTGCGGGACGACCTCCAGCCACCCTGAGGTTTGACCTGGGGGTGGCGGGCTTTGTGGGCCTGCCCGCCATCCGTTCAGCACCAGGTCCGAGAGGCGGCGTGCGTGTTCCCACGCGCACCTCTATGTCGAGTCCGTCTCCCCTCTAGGGGGGAGGCAGTAGGGTTTAAAGTGAGAAGTGACTTTGGGTAGGTCTTTCGTGTAGTGGCCTGCCGTTTCATACGGCGGGCCGGAACCTCGGCGGGGTCGCGACCGCATGCGAAAGTGATTCGCGCGGCCCCGTCGATAGTGGTTTTGTCGAGGAACACCGTGGTAGGTTTAGTCGGTATTCCGGGAGGTACATTTTCTTCTTAACATCTTTCTTTTACCCCGGTGAGTCCGACATAACCCCTCCGCCCGCCCCCGCGGAGGGGTATGCATCAAGCATTCCCCAAAGTTAAAAAAAAAAAAAAAAAAAAAAAAAAAGTATGGACCCCTTTCCGACCCAACCCGTAACCCTAAACTGACAGGACCGGGGGCCATCGGACTGCGAGGAAGAAAACCTCTATAAAAAATTGTTTTTGGTGTCTCGGCGAGGGGCTGTTTGGCTGGGGGGAACTCAGGCATTAGGGCCACAACAAAAAACTTAATGATATCGGTCAAAGGTTTTAAACTACCCCAGGAGGGTACCGGGTGCGCCGCGCCTGGAGAATCCCTCACGGAGCCGTTTGGCTCCGTCTGCCCCTCGTATTATGGGGGGTCAACCAACATCTTGCCAGCGTATTATCTTGCGATATATCGGGCACAGAGAGGTACGCGGAGTCAGATACTGACTCCGCGGTGGAAGCCGCCTTGGGCTTGGGCCCGGGCAAGGCTCCAGTTGCAGGGAAGCGCCGACTGCGTCGGGTTGGGTCCGACTCTAACGTGGAGTGGAGTGCTGCGCCAACCGCCAAAGTCGGTACCGCCCGAAGGGGCCGTAGCCGACCCTTAACTCCAGGGCTCTATGGCCCGGCGAAGGTGGCTGAAATGGCCGCAGAAAAGCGCGCAGTCGCAGAGCAGTGCGCCGAGGATGAGGTGGCACAGCTGGTGCTTAAGCTCGGACAAAAACGGTGGCGCAGGCGGTACAGCGTGCCCTTGACGGTGCAGAGATTATCACCAAGGTAGCGACGTAATCTCGGAATCTAAAGAGCACGTTTCAGCGCTACCTCAAAGAGGCGGCGGCAGCCTCGGTCGTGGCGGTGGAATTCATCGCTGACCGAATGTCGAGGCTTCAGGCTAAGATGGGAGAGCTGCGCAAGGAGATGGCGCAGCTGAAACCCGGAGGCAGCAGATGCCAGAGCAGGCGCCCACGTCGTCGAAATTCGACGAGCTCGAGGAGCGGGCGTCGTCGATAATTAATTATGTTGACGCCCGCTTCGCAGGGCTGAGCGACGGGATTCTGCCGAAGTCGACATCTCTATATCGACAAAGTCCTCTCGCTGGCGGCCGTGAGATTCCATGGTTGGCGGTGAGAGGAATTGGTTAGCGGTCAACACAATGCGGGCCGTAGGCGGGCGAACGGGGATCGTTCGCCCTCAGGCCATTGAGTTGGAGCGACTCTCTTTGTTGTGCCAGGACGTCGCCCATGAGTTGTCGCCCGCAGGCGTTATGACTACATAGGGCACTGCTGGGTGGGTCGACTGTAGAAATTATAGTTCTAGCGGCCCACCCACCATAATGGCAGCGAGTTGGCACACCGTGGGGTTTTGGTTGCCCAACATAACCCTCTCGCCTCCCCTTGCGACGAGAGGTAAGGAATAAAGAGCATCTCCCACGATAAAAAAAAATTGGTAGGATACGATACGATACTTCAGATATTTCACTTACTATTATTACTTATAGATGAAGATTTAAGAAACTTATTTTATTAACAAAACAAATTAAAATGAAAAAGGCTCAAAGAGACATTAATTCAATTCAATTATACAACATCACTTTCAAATTAGTCCATTCCTTTCAAGTAGACAAAGTAAAAAAATGAAAATGTTTAGTTGGTTTAGATATCTTACAGCATTTAAGATTCTACTCGCCTAAACATGCGATACTAAACGAGGCACCACACGTAAAAGGGTACGAGAGGGTCACATTACAATGAAGCCGATAATTTGTGCAGTCTGGACCCGCCGCTCATCTCATTAACACTCGAGATGCGTAGCCATAACGTCTGTGAAACGGACCTTTGCACGATATACTGTTACTTAACCTGCTTGGGAGTCGTACCTACGTCTATGAAAGCTTTATTAATGCGTACGAGAGAACTAGATGACGCGTTACAGAGTATATATTGTTTCGTTCTTCAGTATCCAATAATAATGCCCTTAAAGACTATATATAGTAAGGCCTCAGTTCAATTATATATAAATGACATAAACGGTATTTATTTTACATTTACTCTAAGCAATTACTTACTTTCACGCAGGCTTGTGTGTTATTGTAATAACTCTTGTGTAGTATGCCAGTACCTAATATGTGCAAGTAGAAGCCTGCGCATTTTGCATGCATCTCATTAACAACCAACGTTCGGTACGCAGGTAACCCGTATGCTTAACTCACGCATGTAACCCGCGCAAGCTGCTTCCGTATGTAGAGCGCGATAGTCATTAGGTTCGTATACAAGTTCAATGAGGCAATACACATGTTCGGGTCGGCGCATTCAGTTTGACAACTTTAGTAGAACAACATAGCCGGGCCTAAGATTTGTACTTATCATTATCAATCTCGCCTTACAATCGGTCCGCTCATCGGTATAACTTGACCGGCATAAGCTAAGTTAATGCCGACTATACACAGGTACACCGACTGAAGATTTTGTAAAACATTCCATGATACATATTCTATTCTACCATACTGCTAAGGTAACATAAACATAGCGAACCTAAAAAACATTTTTGTATACCACTAAGAGCATGAACAGGATATTCACTGCAGAAAGACAATACGAGATTTTGACTACGGTCTTCTAAACATTGCCAGCCAATAGACACATAAGCTGTAGCATATTTTCATACTTTATTAAAACCTGTTATTATAGTCCAATTGCTCTTCATATAAGCTCGTACGTATATATCAATAAGTAATCGTCAGTAATAAAGTCATACTGCAAACACAGGAATCATAATAATTCTGCCTCAATTGAAATAGTCGAAAACATTGTGTTGATGACGTATATGTTTGTATCAATAAACCTAACTTGCACAAAACCCGGACAAAAGGACGAACAAAAACGTTCAACGAACTCTATTCTACAATGTCATGAAAACATCGCTAAAATCGATGAACAATATGCATAGGTAATGCTTGTGAAATTACACGTGCCGTGATATTTTTGCTTTAAACTTTTTTATTTCACTATTTTGGTATCGTTGTGAATATTATTGACTTTAATAATAGGTTTGTGTGCATTTAAGTACTCATTGCTTTTCTAATATTCGAATAGGTTTTTACTAGCCTGTTTTGAGCAAATTTTCGTTCACAGTCGTAACTGAGTTACTTTACAAAAGCTACGATCACTGGTCGCGTCTCAATCAATCTAGACATATACCTTAGTATATACTAAATACCTAGCAAATTAATCAAAGGACTTTATAAGATTCTCAGGACTAATTTATCAATGCGAAGTTAAGTCGCAGCATTTAACATCAACATCTTCTGCTAAACCTCCGGAGTCAATGTTTAGAAGGCTAACAATGGGAAATTATTGTATCTTTATTAAATACACTATTGACGTCCATACGTCAAAGGAAGCCAGAGCCAGGAAGTCATAGGATAAAAACACTTCCTTTTTACTGTCTTGCTAGTCCCACGGCTTGGTTTATTTTCGTCCACGCCATCCTATTTAAATGGTTTAACAGACAGGGGCTCGTGTGTGTACAAATTCGTTGATTCATGATACATTAAGCATAATATTCAAGTCTTCAAAATTTAATTACTGCTATATATCAGTTTTGCAGCATCTTATGCGCCTTGTACAAACAATATTTTTCTTTAATAACGCCGCACTCTTTCACGCTGTACTGTATAGTACAGCGTGAAAGAGTTTTTCATAACTCTCTTCTTGGGCAAATACCTATTTGTAACCACATAACGGGACAATGAACAACCACATATCATATTGCTTACATTCCTCCTCATAAGCCTTAACCTTTCATATGTACTTTAGGTTAAATTTCAGCTGTTCTAAAATGTTATTTATGTCTAAAATAGTATTTCTAAATTTTGGTCTTCGAAGCCCTGTAAACTCAAAATTCTGTCGATGGCATAAACTGGAGCACATTTTTCTTTATTATCAGCTTAACAAAACCTTAAACCAGTAAAAAAAAACAAACAAACGTCACAGAAATGTACATAGACACACAGATTATCAGTTTCAGAGACAAATTACACAAGTGCTTGTTGTAAGTGAACCGAAAGCGCTTCATATATAAATATTATGTTTATATATTGATAGAGTTGAGCGTTTGTCAAACAGCGCAGTGTACGGTGCCAATATTAACTCTAGTTATCGTCCGCGAGTGAACCCCAGCCAAGGTCACGGTCAAGGTCAAATGGTTTACATTTACACTGTCAATATTTTGATATGTTTTCTACTAGTTGACACCTTTCATAAATTATTTTTCGAGTAAACTGGGACACTTAGTTGAATTTTAGGGTTGATTTACAGAATTAGAGATGCGTTCGTGCTTAAAGTATTTATGATGCTTGTTTGTTTGAAAGCTTAACACTCACCTTGACCTTAAACCGAACGTAATTTCACGTCAGGTTAAAATATCGCTGACAAATATTGAGATTGCTGAATACTGGCATTACGAAATCAAAGTTTGTTGCAAGTACACGAAAAATTCTATTTACATAGCAAAACTTTCCCGCCAATATCAAGTATGATTAAAAATAACCTAAAAATCAAAATATCTAAACCATAGATTATTTTACGAGCGAAAAATGAGGCAAAGAAAACAATATTTAAATCCTAATACAGCCAATCGACATTATCTCTAGGTATATTTAATTTATCAAGGCAAACTCCTTGGATTACATTGGCTGTGTTACCAAATATTTTCCATGCAAGCGTGTTGTGTACCGTGTACATATTGTGTGTGTGTTGTTGTGTGTGTACATATTTAGCTGGGCCCAATACGCCCCTTGGCCTTACGCCGGGGAAAACTGTGTTTGTAGTATTTGTGTAATCGTTTTTATGTGGTGAACGTAATTTCTCATTCAAAGACCTGTTTTTTTATTCTTTCAGGATGTTATAGGATAGCTTCAGCTGTCTAAAGCGTCTTATGGCTTATGCATATGCGCATGCGCAACGCCAAACAGGGTCGGATAGTTAGCAGCCTATTTACTTTGTATTTTGAAGAGCATGTAAGTTTCAGTTATAATAAACATCTTCATCTTCATGGTTCAATATAATAAACATTAAGTATGTAGTCAGGAATGTTTAAGTTTGGCTGCTAAGTATACTTTATGAATAAAGGGAAGATACGGCGCCAGATATACATAAAGGACTTTTTTAGAACTTTAATCAAATGCATGAGAATTGTCAATGGTTTAACTATACAGCAATCAACGAGAAATCGGACGTCAATAATATTTATTTATTTTTTAGATACCGCCCGCACTTTTTGAGTATACGGCAGTAATGTTATATACTATCAATAGAATCTATAAAGCACGTATATTTTTCAGATTCCAGGGTTCGGTATTACTTTGCTGTACCTAGCTAATCTCAGTACAATCACCCTAAGTCAGTAATTATTGAATGAAATCTATGTGTCGTTTGCAAATTAACTTTGCTAAGTTTATAACTATATTTTTACCAACGTGAATACTTAATCCGTAGGTATAAAGTAGTAGGTAACTTATCACAATTCAATGTACCACCCATTCAATATATTTGTTTTTAAACGTAACGCCTACAAACTTGTCACCTAACAAAATTACTGTGACCCTAAGCAAACACGAGCTTAAAACAAACACAAAAAATACGCAAATAAAATACTCCCAGTGTCGTCATTAATATTCTAGAAATAAAGGTCTTTGTGAAACAGGTCTCCAGAGAACAAACTCTTGCGCAGCGACGCGCGCCGACGCTCTGCAAACAATATGGCCGCGATAAAGCGACGCCATTTTGCTTTTATCGAGGTTACACACACTGGAAATTTAAAATGATTATTTTATTACTACCGTTTAAAGTTTTAAACTTGCTTAGATGATTTTATGAGAGAGCTTCGTATTTATAGCGGACTATAACGAGTTTTAGTATATTTAATACAGGGATACTAAGGTGATTAGATATACACTTTAATCCTCGATTTAGAGAATAGTTGAGAATATATGATAATTAGGGTACGTAAATCTGTAGCAGTGTCAATATTTTAGATTTAATATCATTGATTTGACCAAAACGTAGTAAACATAAAACGGCCCGTCTCGACGGTAATTACAAGCCATTGGTTACCAGAAAGTATGTTCGCTTGCAATATCAAGATTAAAAGTTATAGTTTTAATTCTTATAGAAAATAGTTAAAGATGGGATAAAGGTAAATGGCAGAGATATTCACCAACATACTTAATAACACTATTAACAGTGTCTTAAGCCAGCCTTAAAATTCTTGTAAGAGACAAGTCCGTCCTTTAAAGAGCCGACTTATTCATACTCAAAGTAAATAAATGGCAATGGTGAATAAAATCAAATTAAATCCAATTAAGTGTAACTTGGCGAAAATCTATTGTAATAAAATAATTGCGAAAAGAGGAACTCAACACGCATAGCACGGATTGGTGAGATGACATCGAATGAAACGGGCTCAGTTCTATATTGTTGACTTTTTTCTATTGCAGTAGGTGGGCATCCGCGAGTACGTTTTGGATATCTCTCTTTGCAATTATTTTGATGCCTAGATCATCCTTTCTACCAACGCGCCATCACCCTTACAATCACAGTCGTGGTTATACCAATAACAAAAACTCTGAGTACTTCATTGGTGCCGTGGCATAAATTTGCGCTTATGTTTGCGGCTGATCCTGAAGTCCCAGGATCATGGCTTTTCTAATAGAATATACCCCGTAGCACCACAAAGATTGCCCGTTAAGCATTCCCGTAGCACTTGCAGGCAAAGCCACAAGCTAAAGCTAGCGTATACATACCACAGTTTCAACGTTACACAAACATGTATACTTTCACTGTTAATTTATAACAGCTTAACCTTTATAAATAGCGTTGTAATAAGTTAAAAAAACAACACATGAGAAGTGCATTGTGCGTGTTTTGCAAAGCAAACAGTTACAATTAACATTGTACAAGATAAAACCGTAGTGTTTGGTATAAAAACAGGCTAATCCCATCGCGGGGTGAGACAGAGAACAAATTTGCTGTGCCAACAATCAACCGGCACCTAACATCGGTACGTATGAATAAGAGGGGGTTTATATGCCGCGTTCTGTCTAGGCTAGGCAATGTCTGGTTAGGCTGCCTAACATTATTTTTCTAGGTGATTTACTTTTAAGATTTAGATATACAATTTACCGGGGTATAAAGGTACTTAACTTTTATATTATATTCCGTCTGCGTATCCTTGGAATAGTAGGTGGATGTATCAGATTACCATGGCATCAGGTATACTTTATGTCAATCACGAGAAAAGCGGCCTATTTTAGTCTACGGAGTATATTAGCAGACTCCGTGCTGCTAAAGAGAACTGTTTAATAATACCTGGTGCGACCATGAAATGGAACCCGTAATCTCACGATCTGTATGCTATGGCCTATACTGTTTGTATAATTATACACCTAACGGCACATGTATATACATTCATGGCTAGTATATACTTTCATAATAACGGTTAATTATGTATGTATATACTCGAATCTTTTCTTTCTAATACAATAGTAATAAAGCATATTCCTTGATTATGACATGACGTTTTAATAATGATAAAAAAGTAGGTTTACCAGCCTGGTATAACAACACACACTCAAAACAGTTCCAACCAAAACGCTAAATTTGTTTCATCACAAGAAACAACAATATACTGCTGTATAGCAATATAGCTGATAATTTAAATTATAATGAAATGAAACTTCTCTTATACAATAAACGCATGCATTCGCGAGAGGTTTAAGCATTCGATGTCACAGATAAAATATAAATATTATCCTAACTAATATAATAAATGCGAATGTGAGCTTTTTGGTTTGTTTTTCTTTACTTTTAGAACTTAACCACCCAATCGATCATCATGAAATTTCACATACACTTTGTCAGTGGTATAGAAAAGGAAAGGTTACCGTTGAACCAACAACAAAGTACTATTCCTGGCGGATGGAAAATTATTGACACAATCTATTTCTAACGCGAGCGAATCTAGTCAAGGGCAAAATCTAGTCAAATATAAATACAAAAGTATAAACGCTTATGTTACAAGCACTAGCACTTTCCCCTAGCAAACATTTATAGAAGTATTAATAAAGTAATAAAGTTTATTTATTTTCTTCACAAAGGTATTATGGCACAGCATCACGCTGAAAAAGGTCTGCAGCAGATTTCTCAATGGTTGAATAAAAATAATGTAAAAAAATCTAAATATATAAATCTCACTATTATTAAATCTGCACAGCCGGCTCGTGACGATATAAATCTCAAAGTTCATACAGGTAACAATATTTGTTCTATACCATGCTCCTGTTTGCCACTAGAAAGAACAGATAACGTTAGATATCTGGGTGTCCAACTTGACCAAGCTTTGTCATGGCATTTGCAACTCGATCTTTTAGCAGCAAGAACAAGAAAGTTAATATGGATCTTTAAAAACTAAGAAACATCCTCAAACCTTCACAGTTAAAGACTGTCTACTTTGCTTTGGCTAGGTCGGTCTTAACTTATTGTGTACCGGCGTGGGGAGGGGCCTGCAAGACAAAAATAGTAGTCGTTGAGCGTGCACATCGATCTTTATTAAAAGTACTCTATAAAAAGCCTTACCGCTATCCCACTGCAGCTCTCTACAAAGATAGTGAAGTCCTGACGGTTAGACAATTATTTGTCTTGCACACCACACTCCGGAAACACAAAGCTCTAACATATGACCCAACTATGGCAGCACTTGAACGAAGAAGAAATAGAATATGCGATCTTATAAGACATCATACTGTTTTCTTCAGACGACAACCATGTTTTCTAGAAAATTATCTTTATAATAAACTCAACGCTTTGTTAAACATATATCCTAAAACTACACGCGAATGTAAAAATGTTATTAGTAATTACTTACTGAATTTACGACAACATAGAAGCCTTAATATCTATAATGAAATAAATTAATATTATTATAATAACAACAAGGCCGTATGACACATACATACACACACATAAACTCATACAATCACACACACCCACACACACACACGCACACACGCACACGCACGCACACACGCTCACACACACACACACATACACACACACGCTCATACACGCGCACACGCTCACACACTGCACGCTCGCACAGATTTCATAAAACATGAAGTAAAACAAACATTCACAAAGCCACAGGTAAGTGTCCAGGAGACCTGAAATACAGGGTTTCCCTAGTTTAGGCTCCTGTCCACCCCTCATAATACGCTACTTGTTATATTTACCTTGCTACCTAGTGCTGCTACGATTTGATATATCACATTGTGCGAAATTGTAAAATTATGTTTGGTGGAAAATAAAACTTATTTTTATTATTTATTTAAATGATAGTGATAATAATGAATAATTGTCGAATATTTGCTAAATAACATTATGGTGGTGTAGGGATGGCAATACGAATAGGGCAAAGTTATATGTTTTGTTTCCGCCATTATGGTTTCACTTTTTACGAACTAAGTTAAATATGTTAGCACGCACAACATACGCTACATACGTAGATGAAATCCACAAATAGAATTAACAAATAAAATAAAATAAATAATTATGACATTCAACATTTTTTAATTTTTTATACTACTTTGGTGGCATATAGCATACGGCCCACCTGATGGCAAGTAGTCACCGTAGCCTATCGACACCTGCAGCACCAGAGGCATCACTTGCGCGTTGCCGACCTTGTAAAAACCTTTTAACCCCCTTTTTGAAGAACCCCATACTGTAGTCTTGTGGGAAAACCTGGGCAGGGAAGTTCATTCCACAACCTGAGCGTCCGCGGGAGAAAATTCCTTTGGAACCGCTTGGTGCGGCACCAATTAGGTTTTAAGGTGTGAGAATGAAATCCCTGCCCTGGCGAGCGGTGGGATGATAAAAAGTAGCTTAGGGCCTAGGGCATCAAACAATGATCTTAAATCAAATCAAAATCTTAAAATTGAAATACATGTACATATATATCTTTATTATACCTTTGTGAGAGACTTGAAGTCTGTGCCAGGGTTACCCCTGTGTTATATATTCTCTAAGCGAAGTTCAGCTCGCACCATGTAATCCCGGCTTAACGGAGAGTCACCGCTTACACTGCAAATATTTCAACAAAGATACAGGGGGGCGCTCAACTCCGACTCTAACTATTCCATGCACACACGGCTTATACAGGCCTCTGCGTGATGCTAATACACTGTTTTAATTGAGATTATAATTCTACTCACTGCGTTCTAAGATTTTCTTGAAAGTACCTACTGAGAACGGTTTTAGTCGTCTTAAGTTTGCAAAGGAATTGAACTCTATCATGGCAAAGTGGAATACCTATACAGATAGTGTAGGAATGTTCTGCTTCAGGGGACTGCGGGTTCGATTTCTGTGGGCACATAACAGTTGTGTGATCCCCAGTTGTTCCAATTCTAGTTTTTAATAAACTTACATTAAGATCTTACTAGATGCAAACACTACATGCTTATAATTATATGACATATTTTGTATGCTTAGCTAAATTATTGACAATTAAGACTTTTCTTTATTGAGGTCATAGAACTACATTTAAATAAATCGATGTCTGATCTGACGTCGTTTGCGAAGGAACACATACGGTACAGAGGCGAATGTTGGCCGACGTTCGTCTTACAGTGAGGTAAGTGGAAAGTTTTGCGGTTGTTAAGGCGACTGCCTACCCGCGGCAATAAGAACGATACACGTGCTAGAAATTCGGGGGCGTCTATTAGACCATGGATTAGTTTGCTTAAAAATACAATGTCACCAGTTTTATGTCTACTATGGAGGTGTTTCATTTTAAAGAATTTGAGGCGGTCTTCGTAGGACTTCAACATATGGCAATTATTATTTGAGTATGCAAGATGGTATAAGTTTTTTTTTTTATTCTTTCGATGCGATCTATTTGCACTCTATAACATGGATTCCACACTGTGCTGCAATATTCTAACATGCCGCGTACTAGAGAATTGTAAACAAGGATGGTAAGGGGAGGTTCTTTAAAAATTTTCATTTGCCTATTAATAAATCCTAGCTAGTCGCGAACTTCTATTCACAATACTGTCTATGTAGTGTCTGAAACTAAGGGCACAATCGAAAATAATGCCTAGGTCGCGTATTGTATATACTTCGGGTAACATGATGTTATTGATA
Source organism: Catocala fraxini (assembly GCA_930367265.1). Lineage (NCBI taxonomy): Eukaryota > Metazoa > Arthropoda > Insecta > Lepidoptera > Erebidae > Catocala > Catocala fraxini. Next base: position 8,600,075 of record OV884040.1, on the reverse strand, counting down.
GAATAATTAATGATAAAGGGAATTTCCATTTTTGTAAATTTAATGTGGTAACATTTTTCACAATTCAGTACCATATGGTTGCATGGGTGCACCACGTATGTACAGCATTTAAGTCAGTTGATACTTCTAGTCTTTTCTGTCTAGTTGATACTTGTATCAGTTTTTGTCAATTTCGCAACGATACATGAGTTTATAACAGTGAGTAATAATAAGGATTGTTGATAGGATGGATTGTAAAAGAGAAGGAATGTACAAGTTATTTCAACAGTCTCTCTCGCACCATAGGAAAATCTAAAATCAAAGTATGTATGTTTGCTGCTCAGTAGATCTAGGTATCTATTAATTTATAGAGTGCTTTGCGCTGAAAAACTATTTTTATTTCTTCATTTGATGGCGTTTGAAGAAACTCAACAGCTATATAGTGCCCGGTAGTTGAAGGAAAAATCTCATTACTAACACAAAATCCGAAAACTGAAACAGAGCCCGGAGGATGTAGAGCTCACTTAATAATGTTTTTAAAAGACAACTCCCACACTAGTAATAAAATCTGTATCGCGGGGTTCTTTACAAGTACGGGACAACATTGGTTGATCATACAAATCTATGTCAGAATGCGAATCTGCTGTGCACCCGCTCGGTGACATTCCGATTAATACAGAATACTGATTATAATAGGGACAAGGAGGAGTAGAACATTAATACCGCGATTAGAATAGGGTATGCCGTATTGACGGCTCGTGAAGAGTTGTCGCATCATATTGCCATCCCACCATAACATTCTATCGCTCTAAACGACCTATATTTTTTAGTTCTAAATTCTTTTAAATTTTGGCAAACCACAGGCTAAACTTGAGTGCTTTTGTTAAGAGTAGGTTCATGTCGGTAGTGCAACGGAGGGGACTCGAACTGTCTCCTCAAACTTAAGTCCCAAGCCTTATCCAATAGTATAACATCGCTTAAATTTTAATGAGGTGACAATCTCATCAACGTTTCCACTAGCATGACTCGCCTGTAGAAAATATATTGAAAGGCATGCTGACGGTCATACTCGGTCCGACTTGTTCTATGAATAGTACCCAGGTATTATAAGGTCCTCTGTAATGAATAGCCCCCTGACGCAAGGGAAATACTAGTGATAAAGAAACTCATAAAATAATAGATAGTAATAATAAACATTCTCCGCTTTAACGAGACCCGTGATGGCCGGCGGGCTGCACCACTCGATACTTTTAACCACTCACACCAGCGTTGCCCTTTGTGGCCTTTAAGCAGCCATAGATTAAGTCGATAGGATACATTGCCATACCTACTAACCATGAAAGTATTTCTAGCAGATGCCGTTTTTCATACCTAATTTACATAATTCCATGTCATAAAACACACATCCATATAGCCGTGATTGCATAACAATTTTCCATGCGTAGCAATAGTTCTATATATAATATTCTAATATATCTATATAATATTCCAGTCTTTGCCACGGTCGATATCCCGGTAGGTGTCTCATTCTATTACGATAAAATAATATTTTTTATGACCATTTATTAATACTCATTGAAACAATAAATAATTTCATCTTTTGCACAATAGGTTCAAATTACAACAGACGCTCGTATTTACACACATGTTGTTATACACATACGGATGAAATATTGTAATTTAACGCAGAACCTACTTTTCTTCATGGAATATTACTTGCAATTCATATTATTTGACTGTTGTGAAGTTTCTAGAGATAATAAAAGACAATATAAGTATTTGTTGTAAGTATATTACAGCCATTGAATTGTAGTAATATAACAATATTTAATTATTTAGTAATGAATACTAATTTATATTGCCATAGGTCGCTGCAGTTGTTTTTTTATAAATAGGCACCTCAGCTGTTGCCTATTTATAAAAAAAACATGACTCAGTAATAATTCCTGTGTCACGGAGTTTATCTTCTCTCTTAGGCTTTATTATTCCCAAGTCACTTGGAGTCGGCTTTTCTGGTCTAACCGGATTTGACTGGATATCAGTTATTACACGGAGCGGCTGCCACCTGACCTCCGCAACCCGAAGGCTAACGATACCCTAAGGCTAGACCAGTGTCAGGATATTAGAGGGTACTGACTTTCCCAATAACGACTGCCATAGATGTTCATGGCAACCGGGACCGACGGCTTAAAGTGCTCTCCGAGGCACGAAGCAGGCGATAATTGTCAATCAATACGCACATAATTTTGAAAAGTCATATAACTTCCGAAAGTCAGAGGTGCGCGACGTGGGTTCGAACCCGAGACCCTCTGCATTGCAGTCTGTTGGTCTCCCCACTAAGCTATCGCTGCTTTGTCACGTGCGTTGCACGTTGCACGTGCACGTTGCGTGTCACGTAGTTTATACAAACATTAAAACAACGGACATAAAGAACACCCAGACTGTAAATTTTTTATGAACTAGTATTTGTAGATCGAAATACAACTTTTTTATATAAGTCGACAGTCAATGCACAGGCTATATACATATATCTAATGTTTCAAGTAACCATAGACAGAAGCCGCGTTTACGCTTTCGTTTATATAATGCAAACGACGACGACGGCACAAATTTATGGTACCAGTATATTTCAATTACTAGCGACCCGCGCCGGCACGAGTAGTACAAAACCTTAACAGATTATACACCTAAACCTTCTTCATGAATTACTCTGTGTATTGGTGAAAGCCTCATAAAAATTCGTTTTATAGTTTCTGAGTTTATCGCGAACAGACAGACAGATACGGCAGGAGATTTTTGTTTTATAGCATGTAATGAATTGAGCCTGAAATGCATAGTGCCTGCATAGACTGCCAATTGTATATATCCACACTATTAAACAGATATGTATTATTCCTATATATAATTAACCATACTTTAGGTCCCTTGAAGAAAATTTGATCCTAAAATCCTCTTGACTCTATGCATATTCTCTCACTGATATAACCTCTAAGCGCTAGACAAATATATATAGCAATTACATTTCAACAGTCATGACATAGATCCCATGTAGAAGACTAATTGCCGTCTACCAAGTACATTAAGAATGTGTTGCTACTCAAAATTTCCTAACAGGTATTTCAAACAGCAACGTAAACTTACTCCACGGGCCCATCATGGCCGTCTATCCCTATAACACATGGCAAAGAACATTCCAATGCGGGTAACACCGTACCCCATAATACCGCGCATGCGCACTACAACCCGAAGATCAGGCTGTAATCGCGTCGAGCTTGGTTTTCAAATATTAGTGTTTGGCAAAGAAATCAAGCCGCGACCGCCGTTTGTCCGTCTGTTTGTGCGACGCGACCCCAACCAACTCGGTTAACCCCCTGCTACGTAATATACTAGACTACTTTTCATGTTTATTTGATACATTTGTTGAATAGTAAATAATTTAATACTTTTATTTTGCAAACTATTTTTCCTTTTTTATATAAATTACTCATCAGTCTCATAATAGGGCCAATGTAGCAAACATGTATATTATTATAATACTGGCTGATTATAAATGGTTCCGGCAGTCTATAGATCTAGGTGGTTCGAAACAGCATAGGTAAAACTCGCGCGTAGTCTGTATAAGTATTAAAATAGGCACGTGGGATTAAAATAATTATAGCTAGCAAAATATATGTGTAATACACCTCTGCCTACTTATCCGAGAAATACGTATCTACAAACAAAAAACATAGGTTCTGGTCCCCCAGATTGATAAATCTCTTTTAACTTAGCGACAATCCATCTATCTTATACATATAAACTACATTGACTTCATTGATTTATCTAGTAGACATATTTTCTATACAAATGCTAACATAATACTAAAATGTCTTAACTAAAGCAAGATTTATTTGGTAATATAAATTTCAGCCCCAATTGTAACAAAAATATTCGTTTCTGGAATATAGAAAGCAGTAATGATTTCGCCCCGCCATTACAACACTTCAAATTTAAAAACCGAACAGCAGCTAATCTCTAAAAAGCTCGTAATCCAAAGACAAAGAAAGAAAAGAAAACAATCAAATTATACTAATTAAAAAGTATTTGAGTCAATTTAATAAAATTCAAACATCGAATATCGAGGGTTTCTTCCGTCTTCCGGCCCGAGCCCGATTAATCCGTTTGGCGGCAAGTTAAAAATCGTTTAAACGCTACCTGGGCGAACCAACCAATTGAATTATTAATGCAGCCTCTACAAACGGCGCGGGTACATATTTACTCGTCGCGTAAATAGATGCGCACACACCCAACACGCGTTTTCTGCGCAGTATATGTTAACGTAATAGATAAAATGAAATTGAAAGTGGTAGTTACTTACTTAAAAATTACTAGAGGTGTTCTCGAATATCACAGATAGTTATGAATCCCTAATAGAAATTAATTCCTTTTTTAAACGCTTAATGTGAAGTCAAAGACAAATATTTATTTAAAACAAAATGTTCTTAGATATGTAATAAAAATGCTGTGTTTATAATTTTTAATAAAACTCTTTGCAAACGGTGTATTTGCGTTTCCAAACACCTATTGTATTTTTATCGTGCAAGGGTTGGCTCATAAAGCATTTAACTATACAGTTATATTTATAAAATATCACCAAAGATAAAAATAAATTTTCAGCATATACTATAATCGCGTTCTTGTACACAAAACGTACGTAAAAGGCCGTAGTTTTCCCGGTTGCGCGCGCTCCCTCTTCGTGTGTGAGTGTCTGTGTGTCTGTGTGCGTAGGGTTGGCCTTTTGCGACGAAGGGGAGGGTAAAGAGAGGGGGCGAGAGGCGCGGGAGGGAGGCCTTGCCTTACTAGGAACCGTAGAGTCGCTCTCTCTCGTATTTGCCGACTTGTGCAATTAACAGGTCTTTATGAATATTCAACAAGAGTCGAGATGCGAGTTTTTATATTAATTGATGTGTAACTTACACGAAAACGGCTTTTAGGGGCCACTTTTGTGTGTTTACTGTGCGTTCAGGCGACGGCCATATTTTATTGTGATATTAAAAGTTCGCACTTTTCGGAAACGGGGTTTCCAAATTGTATTTTAAATTTTGTATTATTTTATAAATTATCAGATGAAAAACTTTAATATACAGATAGTATACAGGATATGGTCATATTTCAGCGTTACAACATAATTAAACGCGACGACAAGTAGTCACGTCAGCATAAAATAGATAGTATTGTAGAGCCTAAATATTTCTGAAATTAGTCGTTTTGTATGAGAAATACTATCATAATATATTATGCCAATTTCAATAACTGGCCGTCTTTACTACTATATACATGAATATTTTTCGACAAATCGGGACATTTTAACAACCTTCTTGACACCTATAACTAAGTAATACATTGTGCATGGGCCTAATTGTTTTGGATTATCTATTAAAGGTATCGACAAAATTTCCAATCCATTTTCCATTTGTAATTTATTTTCCTTCAGAAAATCTTTAAGTTTTCATGTAATTGCAGGAAATTATTCTTAGGCTTCCAATACGACCTTTTAATATGACCCGACTTTAGTAAGGTATTACATATTCCACCTATATAACATTTAAAATAATGGTGATGAAGCCTAAACCGATAATAACGCAAATACTACCTAAAATAAGATTACCAGTACTACCTACTTAGTTCCAGTCAAATCTTAAATTAAACGAATGACAAAAGTCTCGTTACCATAATCCATTTTTCAATAAGAAAATGGTACATTATGTATGATTTGTACAACCAAATCCACATACCGATGCTCTACGCATCTCGCGGAAAACTGCGTTGGAAAGAGACCGCATTGCGTTTGAAGAGAAAGCAACAACTGGGGATGAGTCCAATATCTTCACACACAATACGACTTAAACACACAGCTACATAAATTCCGAATTTAAACTGTAATGCTTAGAAGTTAGAGTATAGATTGCTATGCAGAGATCTGTGTGAGCATTGTGCGTGTATTAAGGCAGAAGAGTACGGACAACAAATATTGATTCGGTGGAGGGTGTGAGCGGGTGTGAGAGAGGGATACTCAAGAGGAGGGAGGTGGGGGCTAGGCGCACATAATTTGGACTAATTCCCTGTATGTTGACACAGGCTTGTCTGTTCGTTCGGGCTGCGGCCGATCAACTCGTCTTATTCGAAACTTCAAAAGTTGTCAACTTAAGGACGTCGTTTATAGAGACTATGTGTAGTTTTTGGGGCATGAATAAATAGTTTATGTAATCGTAGAGGCGACATTAATCATCTTCAAAGTGACGACAGTAGGTCGAGTTCTTGCTCAAATATAAATTCAAGGTTCCAAAGAACATTTATTTCACGTAATAGGCTGTCAATTTCTATAATAATGAGAAGGCCAAAATCGTACTAATACATAACTCACATTTGTCTCACCTGGAGGGTAAATAGTGGTAGTAATTGCGCCCAAATTTTGCCATCTATATTTTAGGTCTCACATTACACCTATTGTATGAAACCTAGTCTTCTGACCTAGAACCTGGCACTGAATACGTTTTTTTTTGTACCTATATTAGTTACATAAATTATATTTACTGCGGTAAATACATATCAGCCAAAGCAGACTTCTAAGTTAGTCTACTACCCATTTACCAGCTTACCCTAATTAATTGTTTTATTTCTAACATCATCCCATTATCTCCTTTCAAAGCATTCATATTAATACGTTCTTATTAAAAAAAAGTTATATCTATGCACAAGCTACATCTTTTCTTCATTTACATATTTTATGATTCATTTACATTTTCGTAAGCTCAAATCTACACCAATACTTTAACTATTATAAAACTGTAATATATATATGTATATGTATAAAAGATAAACAATACCTATATAGTGCTTGTCTATGAAACCCATCTGCAACCAGAACAATGTTTTTAAATTGTTTGCCTATCTGTCCATTTGTTTCAATATTACGTAAAAACCATTGAACAGGTTGGTTCTTCCATGTTTACAATTGTAGCTTGTGATTGGGTTTTAAATTAAAGCAAACTTTAATCTAATTCTATGCAATAGAACATTAGTGTGATCTTCGTAAATACGAGAGCGCACTATAGTTTACACAGCCGAAGTCGCAAGCAAATGCTGATAAAAACTAAAATAACAAAATCACTATTTTCTCTGTTCTTGACGTTATATCTGAGACAGCAATATCGCATAAAACAATCTATTTTACTTCTGCGTTTTGCAATAGGTAATATAAGCGGCGGTAATCTTAGAAGCCGTGATCCATTATAATAAGTAGGAATTTGATAGTTATTGCTCAAGACAATCGTCTAATTTAATCATCTTGTAAGTTATCGGTCAATTTAGAAATAAGCAGTAATGAAAGGAATACCAATTACATAAAAATAACTATTGAAGAGCACCATTACAATTGCAGCACTATTACAATCTCAACAACATAATTAGATTCTGTAGCAGTCTACTACGCATATTAGTTAGTATTTCGTTGTCTTAGGGCCGCAAAGACTATCAGTCTCGTTGATATTATCATAGAGCAATCGTTAATCCAAGTACCGACCCGACGGCTCGAACAAATCTGGTACAAGGTTAACCACCAGATAAATGATAATGAAACAATGGATTTTTGTCCTACTTTGAGAATTAAGCTCAGGAGTTATGTACAAGATAATATACCAGATAGTATTATGAAGAGTACTTGTGCTTGCTACTGGGCATTTCTCAAGCAAGCGAGAAACTCCAAATATTAATTGGAGCTCAATTTACAGCTATCTTTAAAAGAGCTTCAGAAGCCTCGATGGCTTAGCAATAGTGAAAGACCAACAGCATTATCACTATTTTTATACAATAATATTATGTAGCACACAGCCATTAATAGGTCCTCACTTATAAGCTATATAGTACATATATAAAATGTGGAACACAATATTAGAAATATGTATACGTATTTAAAACAGTACAGTGTCTTGTATAGATATATATTATTATTCAAACTCTAATAAGGTTCAGAATTAAAACATAGTTAGAAAAACGTCTATCATAACATTACGAATATTAACAGTAAAATACAATCAAAATTAAATACCGTTGAATATTATTTTCTGGGGCCCCCTGCATTGATTTCCAAAATAATGTTTTGATAGCATTCTCTCCCGAAGGCTAGTTGTCTTATATATCTTCATAAAGGTATTTAGGGGTTATTACACATATATTTCATAAGCTACATATTTAGATGCCACATAATACCAGCGAACATATTGTCGTCTACCAGACGCATAACCAGGATCCGTAAACTTTCTAACAGAAAACCAATATTAAAGAATATCAAAATGGTAAGTATAAGTTACCCTACAAATATTAAATAACGGAAACAAAGTATACCCAGACCCGGAACCCGGAAAATCTTAAACTAGTGGCAGCAAAATAATTACATTAAATCCGTACACCAAGCCAGCCCAGTACCAAGCTATATTATATTTTATTATAATCACCAACACCAGTCCACTAACGACATCTACAAAAGCAGTCGCATAGTACTCCAGAAATTATTAACATTCTATCAATATACTATTTAACGCTAGTTACTATACTTAGTAGAGATTATCTAGTGGCATACACATTCTTAGATAATCTCTTTTACTGTTAGAGCTCAGTTGCGGACCACGAAGAGGCATAGCGGCTGCCATGAATCCAAATTATGGCGCACCCCAAAATAAATCGGACAACCCTGCTCTACGTACCCAAACTACGAATATATGAATAGGCATAGACAAAACTGTTCAGTACCTTTTCCTACTCTGTTAGTCAACCAATGTTTTTGTTTAGTTGTTATTGACGAGCTTTAGTATTATCAATAAAAAACATTGGTCCCTTTTATATTAACGTAAATTCATATGTGGTCTCTTATAATTTTCAATAATAATTATTGTCGAATTTCGACCAAAAGGCAAACACTAGTGTTTTTCTTATAAAAGAACATTTATCCAACGTCAACGATTTAGAGGAGATAAACTCAAGGAAGAATAGCAGTTATCATACGATGTGCCCACGATTTAAAATAACGGGTTTCTGAACGAGATTCCAAATCATCGACGCAATCTCAGTAAATTGACACTATATCTAAGAACGACTTCAAAGATTCTCAGCCACCAAATAATTGCTAAATGTAAACTACATATCTGTATATACAAACGGCTGTAACCGATAAATATAAAAGAAAATACCAACGCACTGGAAAAATCACAATTTTACATTTAGTGATGTCTAACCATACTTAAGAACGATTGAAAAGTACATAGATACATTATACAGGTATGTTAAATACTAACAACGTGCCTATAAACATGAGAACAGACAACAAGCCAGTAGCACTTAGTGTTTGCTTACGAACACATCGACATTCATAATTCATGTTACACGTCGCAGTTAGACTAACAACTGCGGTATTTTTCTACCTAGTCAAATTTTTCTACCGACGAGGCTATATCCATGAGAGGTTAGGCAGAGGTATATGATGCCCAGTATTTCGCTAGCTAAAGAAAGAGTTGCTGTGTACCGGAACCATTTCCAAATTTCCTGCGACTATATAGAAAAATTCTAACGGCAAAACTCAATTACACTTTACCGGGTTCAGAAATCCTTATACCAGTGTATCAATGAGGCAAGAATTGTTAGATAGGTAGGTATTATAAAATAGCAAACAATTTGTAACGATATAAACAAATAAACTTAATGTTTAACTAGCCAAGTCACCAATATTAATACGCGGCGAATTTTAGAATCAATCCCAACACGGATCGAAAATTTGTACGATTAACAGATAATTGTACTGTGTGTGTTTCCTTTGTACGTGTTTGATTCTTTGTTAAGTACTCCGTTATACAGGGATGAAACCTAGTGGGTTTGCTGTATTTTCAAACGAAGAAAAGTCAATATAACCCTGTAAATATATTATCCCGAACGATTAAGGAGCATCATACAAAATACTTATGTTTATATCCCTTGTAAATAAGAAGACAGAATAGGTAAAATAAAATTGTAAGGGTTTTATCTCGATTTATTTTAAAATCACTACATTTATACAGTTTTTATACGAAATCGTAACACAATATGTTAATATTGTGAAATATAGGTGAAAATCTAATTTGCTATTGTGAAAGTCCTCACAGAAAATTTTAATAATAACGAAACATTATTGACAGAAATAAGTTTTTATAAGTTGGGTTTTCACAAAGGAACCTTTCTTAGTCCAACAATTTACCGACACGGCAGCTATCACCTCTCAATCTATTTTTATCGAGTAAATGAATTGAAGATCTTTCTTTTGCGGTGCCATTAATCACGTTATATCTAACAATTATTATTTCTAGTAGTATTAAAAATCTGTTTTCTGATTGGGATAAGTACATCTTGACCTTTAATTTCTTAGCAATCCTTATCAATAAGGAAAGAAGGTACTCAATCTTTAAACCTAAAATTATAATTCTCACTTATATGATGATATTTTAATATCTATTCGATATTGTTATGAAACTTTACCGAGTAACTTAAAGTTGATTAGAATAAAATTTTTATTTCTGTGTAATTTTATAAACGTATTTCTTTGTTTTCAGGTTTTCATTTTAAGGACTATCAGCCGTATCAGCAATGTAAAAATAAATTGGTAGTTCTGCCAGTTAAGGTTGGAGTTGTGAGTTTCACGATTAGGTTAAGACATCGTAATATACCACCGCTTTAAATATTTCAGTTCTATCCCTTTTTTGTTAACAACGTAAGTAACGAAGACAAAATCTATATATAATACTAATATTATTCAAAATTATAACAATAGCCCACCAACTCTTCACCAATCTAATTAAAGAACAAAGACTGTATTTAGACCCAACTTAAAATTTCTGTTTATGATATTCTGCAGACATTTTATGACGCCATTATATACCGTATTAAACGTAGCCGTGGCTCTATATATAGATATATATAACTACACAGTGTAAACACCCCGGCATCCGCTACAACGCTTATCTCACTGAACAAACTTGCGCGCTGTATCTTAAAATATTTCCATACAACGACTCACGTAAGAAATTCTAAGAACAAGATAAGTATAAAAAATAGTTGAAGAACTTACCACAGGTAAATTATTTTTAAACTTGGTGCACAGATAATAAGAAACAGAATCAGGAAAACATTTTGGCGGCAAAATTGAGAACACGTAAATAGAGTTTGGTAAAGTCTTGTCTTTAGTTTATGCGAATGTCTAATGTTACTTTTTGCATAGGTATAGTTGTCTACTTATTATCTACAATCATCCTGACAAATAGGTTATGTCAAACATCCTGAAACTGAAATTCCAGGATATTCACATAGTCAATATTTAGCCGACATGAATCCCGAAAGTTACTTAAAGTAACAAAGTAACCAAGTATTTTTTTTTTATTAAACACATATCATTCTAATACAACATGTATTAGTATTTAATGCGTAGTACTAATATGTAAAGGGCAAAGTCATAAAAGACTTTGCCCTTTACATAAATTAATTCTTAGCAGCAGCATAGAGTACATGATCTCCTAATGAGAGGTATAAAGGCATCCTAGTAATACTAATACTATTACATTCGATTACAATAGTGCACAACACGATACCTACTTTACATAGTGAAGGAGGCAAATCACGTAATAAATATATTACGTATAGTGCCTGTAATGCGCTCAAAAGCATTTGTGCACATCGCATCGCACTTGATCCTTGTATTATTTTAAGTACAAATCTTTTACAAAATAGCTTAAAGAATCTAATAAAAATAACAATTTGTTCTCAATAGACCGTTACTCAATAAAAGTCGCATAAACGTCGCGATGCATAAAATCGCTTGTTGAGTCCCCGCGGCTCCCGCGCCCTAAACTTCGGATGATCCGTGATCTTACTCGATATTAGCACCGCGGGCAATAAGGGCCTATAAATAAAAAATACTTATTACAAACCCAGGGTGGAGCCCTGCTATAAATATATGATATTTTTTCTCGTAATTTGAAGGGACGTTGCGGTAAGTACAAAGACGTTTCGTGTACGTATCTTGCTATCCTTCTCGTGTGGCTTGCTTGGGAAACGACAGAAGATGAGTCGCTTTTTGGTATGGCGTCGTCAACTGACTTAAGTAAAAACATAGGCAGGGATATAGGACATAGGGGTCAGGGATTCAAATAATTGTAAAACAAACTTATGTCAATAAAGAGATTTTTATTATTATTATAGGCAATAAGTTAAAAGCAATCTAAATACGGATGGTGAAAAAAAATACAACCTTTAATATATTATGTGATAGGTATCCTACTTATATTTTCATCCATTAGGTACCATGCTAATCAGAATATCATATTTTTGCACTCTTTTTTCTCTTTACAATTATCAATTACTAGCTGACCCGCGCAACTTTGTCTGCTTCACATAAGAGAATTTTCCCCGTTTTTGCAACATTTTTCATTGCTGCTCCGCTCCTATTGGTCGTAGTGTGATGTTATATAGCCTATAGCCTTCCTCGATAAATGGGCTATCCAACACTAAAAAGATTTTTCAATACGGACCAGTAGTTTCTGAGATTAGCGCGTTCAAGCAAACAAACAAACAAACAAACAAACTCTTCAGCTTTATAATATTAGTATAGATTGAGATTAATGATGAACTTTATAACTGTCGCCTAGGCAGAAATTGTTAGACAATCATGCCTAAGATTTTAATTAAAAAAATAATTTTGTTATTTATATTTATAACACAAACATAAAAATTTTCACCTGTTCCAGGAGATCTACTTGCATTATTTGTCGAACTACTACGAGTACTTGTTTATGCAAGTACTAGTATAAGCTTTGCAGATTGCGTTCAAAGTACAAGCATTTATTTATGGAAATGTAAAAAGTAAATAGAAATATCGTAGTCAAATCAAAAGATATTTAAAAAATTTATTCTCACTCACTTTAAAGACTGATGTAATCATGATAAGTAAAGTCTTCAGCGTAATGTTCACGTTAGTAACTTTTTCTTCTACTATCGTGGGAAACGTACATTAAACTTACGTACAGTAAGGGGAAAGGAGTCTGAAAATTTGTTAACGCTACCATATGTAGCATTGTACTATATTGTACCATATGTATGAGAGACAAAGACCTCGAATCTTCTATCTTAAGCACATATCCAGTCTTGAAACTGTACTCCCTGCAGGAACACACAATATTATATTATTTTGTGTTAACCTTATAAAGTTTTTGCCTACGATTCTGTACTTGCCTAATCTGATCTAAGATCTCATACAAGGTATAAATGTAGTTTGCACACGCACAGTAAACCATGGGCACCGCCAGCAGGGTGCAAGGGGGTGCAGCTGCACCCCCCTGTCAGGAAAGAAATACATACAAAAGATACTTTTTTTCGATGAGCGAAATATATTTAATCATATCGCTGCGCGATTTAAATTAAACATAACCTTTCTCCATATAATATACATGTATAATTTTATATTAGTTAATAGTATAATAAGTAGATGCACCTCTCTGTAAGTAATCCTGGCGGCGCCCATGCACTGAACTAGTGCTTTTACTATAAAATAGACAGATGCCGCATCAAAACCGTGAAACATATTTTATAAAGTCCCATATCAAACTTGCCTGCACAGTCAGAAAGAAAACGAATCGTGCATCAAAGTTAAAACTCCTGATGAATATAGGGTAAAATGTGGAATACAAAATCCTAACAAATGTATATGATGTAGCGCCCGTTCTCGACAAGCCGATATCAAATGCATTCGGCTGCATCCCGTCTTTATTTACTTTAATCGCTAGTTCGTTCGCAAACAGTGCTCGCAGGCAAATCCCAGATATCCGGTCTTGTTTTATAGTTTTTTTATTCGGATCTTTATTTTGCGATTGCTGTTCGTCATTATAAGTGGATTTTTCCGTTTATTGTGGATTTTGTACGGTAAACTAGGATATAGGTTAAGTCAATTTTGCCCTAAAATGTACTGGAATGGCTGCTACATTTGTCAGTGGAATCGAATGAATAGTACAGATTCAAAAGTGATACTGATTTAATAAACTACCTAGGACAAAGCGAAAATTATACAACGTTTTATTAATTTATGTATAATCCTGCTTATTTTATAAATATGAAGATATTGTTGACTTTTTACGCAATTACGCTTAAATAGTTGAATAAAGTTGAGTAAAGTTTGACACATAGGTAAACCACGTCCTGAATTAGCACATATGATATTTTTAACTCAGTATGCGTGTATGCAGTACCCGCTTAAATCCCATATGAATGGGATTCAATAAGAATAAACCGCTGCCAAAAACTAGTACTAAATAAACTTAACATATCCAACAACGACTTTCAATATCAATTGTTGTATCTTGTATACAACAATTGATATTGAAAGTTTTTAGGAGTCTTTTTAAAATGTAACCAATTTCAACATACTACTTGTAGGTGTTTATATAAAGTACCTACAAGTAGGTACTTTATATAAACTTCAACTCCATGGCAACCAAATACGACTAACCTAAACTGGGCCTATTTGACAATAACTTTCCGAATATTATTCAATAAATTAAGTCCACTTTCACTATAACCGCACCTAATTCATAATTAACGGCGATGGCGTCGTGAGCGGGCGCTGGGCAAGATGGCGACGAGTCACGTGACCCCGCAATGCGTTTTTAATTGCAATCATTCCGTGTTTTATGTTGTTTGCGCACTTTCCGTGTGTTTGCACAAGCGAGGCCTTTATTTATGGCCGGTGGGAACGTCGGGGTATTAATTCGCTGGTATAATTCTGCTGACGGTATTAGCTGCGATTTTCTTTATACCTATTACCTACCCATGTAATTATATAAAAATGTTGGTGATTTAAGTCAATTATATATGTACGTAGGAAAGCTGTTTGATTGCAAATACCTAAGTTGACGGTAGTCTTGAAGGAATCTGAAATTAAGTAACACGTTTGACAAGATGGGTCAACGTTAATTATGTCAATAATAATTCTAAATGGAATATGTGCTATTTCGTTTAAAGTGCTAAGTTTGAGGTAACCAATCACTGAAAAGATAACAAGAAATATTAATCTTATAGAAAAATCCATTATTCTTGGCATATACACGCTGGATTGATACCATATTCTATAAGAGATATTAATTATGTAGAAAAGTTAATTTTGCTTGATATCTACACGCTGGATTGATACCAAATTCTATAAGAGGCGTATGGCACCGAATTTCGTTAATAATATTTAAGCCTACTACATAGAGAGCGATTTCACTGCCGCACAATCCTGTAGAGCAGCGCAGACGTTTGAAGATGGCATTTGATAGCAATAAAAAAACAATATCGAAATATATATGTATTTTCTGAAACTACATAGAAATGAAAATGTCACGAAGCCTAAGTTGCGCATGTACTCAAACATACATAGGCGCGGTGTACGTAAGAAACAAAGCTAATTTCAGACACTAAAACTCTTATCTCCGTAACATAGCACTCCGAAACTACACAAAACATGAATAGGTGTGCCCACAAAGGCGGCAACCGAAGTAAGTAGTTACTACATACTTAATCTACTTAGTGTACAGCGAACAGTTACCAAGTATTACCCAGTGGAGTGTTTGCACATCGGCGGAGCCGTTTTACATAAATTGTAGATTCGGCGCTTAAGGCCGACTTACTTAAGTTTGGTAAATTAATGAAATCGTGCAGGCACAGATGTAATTTTAGTAATATCATAAATCAGAATTCCTTCGTTTCAATGTTACTCCGTACGGTAGAATTGTATAAACTTAGGTCGGGTATGACTAAGAATCGCTTTTAATCTTCTTAGTATTTTGACTGTAAACTTTGCTGCGGACCCAACACCCAACACATTTTCAACGGCCGTCATCAAGGCGGAAGGCTTTAAGTTATGCAGAGAACAACCACTACCCTAACAACACAGATTAGTATTGCTTTTAATGATAAGCACATACATCTCTATCAAAAGTACCTCGGAAGAGCTTCTTTACCATTACTTTGGTCATAAAAAGGGTATAAGTATAACGGTATCGCTGAATTTAGAAATCTTCAAGCCATTTATTTACGCCTTAATCCAAAATTCCATTCAAACAATAAATCTTATTCTTTGCACATATTTATATAATCATCATCATTATTGTCATTGTCACACGCTCTTACCATGAGTTTA
Source organism: Catocala fraxini (assembly GCA_930367265.1). Taxonomy (NCBI): domain Eukaryota; kingdom Metazoa; phylum Arthropoda; class Insecta; order Lepidoptera; family Erebidae; genus Catocala; species Catocala fraxini. The sequence continues at coordinate 8,583,871 of OV884040.1, read as the reverse complement.
GAAATATTTTATCATTACTGAATATTTAATACTGCTATTTATATTTAATAAATATGCTACCAGCATACGTCTTTGTTATAATCATTCATAGCTTTTATCGAGTCATCGCGTATCTGTCTTAATTTCCGCCATTCATCTTTGTTGGCGCCTATTATTGCCAGGTTTCGTCGAGCAGTTTCAGAGCATAGTTGAAAAATATAGTAATTGGTCTTACGATGCTAGGTGAGTCTACCCCCCGGCCACCATTGCGTAAAATATCTACTCGCCCTGCTGTCGTTTCGACACCTCTAGAGTAATATGACATTGTAGATAAAGAAAATCTAAAATTTGCACTGCGCAACCATATGTTAGTTACCTATTGATTATTTTTTTAATCCGTATGAATACGCTAGAGCACCAGTTATTACTATGCTCGAAATAAATAATGCCTTTACAAAGTTATACTTTTTTATTCAGAATCAGTTCAAGAAGGTATTAGTACCTAAGCTCAATAAAAAGTCTCAAGGAACATAGTCCATTCTGTACATACCACCTACGCAGAAACGAAAGAAAATCAACATTTTTACGAAAAGAGGTACACTACGGGTACCTAGCAAGACAGTACAAACAGAATTCTAATGCTATTGTACATATTTGCACCGTTTTTATAGGTGGAGGCAATATACTATGCAATACTAGGATTATCTATAAAGTACGTAATATGTGAGAATGACCAAAAACATTCGTATAGATCTTGTATAAAACGTTAACTTGTGTTTATACATATACTGGTAAAAACTTGATGTAGTATTCCCTTTTTTTTGCCGTTTAACAACAGAAAATACTGTCTAATAAATTAACTCCTATTCAAATTAATATATATTTAACATTTGTTTTAACAAATAAGAGGCCTTACAGCGACAGAATTTGCTTTATTTTATTCAAATTAAAACAGTTACAAACAAAATAATATTTGTACGCTAGCAAAAGTGACAGTTCAGAAATTCATTTTTTACTAGTCACGAACATTCTTTAATCCTTAAACTCCATTATTTATGACGAACTATCAATATATTTATACGCATCAAGCATTCAATTATTCTGTGAGGCGTACGATCAAACGGCGCCCCCAGACATGCATCGCTCTGATAAAGCGGGCCACGCAGCCTAAGTAAATATAGAAACTTAAACGCATCTGCTCTGTGCGACCCCTACGTAATCTATCGAACAAAGTTCCTGTTACTACGCCAGAATAATTCTTGATAGATACTACTAACGCGTTGTTATAAATAGAATCTTCAGATATAATATATGAGGCTTGGGAAGTATCTGCAAATAGACAGAACAATTTCAAGGTAAATAAGTACGAATGCTGATGTTAGCATAGACTATTCTAGACGTCTAGGGAAAAAGTAAAGTGTCGACTATGTCTATGTGTCAAGCATCTAGCTATAAATACATTCAGATTACTTTCACCCACGCATATAACTATAAATGCAGATTACAATAAATCATCATAACTGTGATGTTTATTTGGCGGTAAAATTGTAGTTAAACAAATTACTTATATTTTAGTGGCATATTCTGTTTGCTGAACAATATTTCTATAATAACTAGGTACCCAGTTTTCCATCGTAGGAATTATTTAATACATAAGTATTAAATAATTTCCCTGGATTTATATCACATTTTTAATGTACTTATATAAATAGAAAATAAAAATACTAATTGCACAGCAAAATATGCGTACCAAAATTATCTACTAATTGCACAGCAAAATATAATTAAAGAGATCAAACTAAGTTGACAGAGCCCCGTATAGCGGGGCTCCTATTTTTGGGTGGGTTTAAGAAGAAACCTAACATAACCTAACCCTTCCGAGACGGAATGCAGTGATTTGAGGCGTATAGGTGCTTGATATGCTGTGCAATTAGTATTTTTGATGGTGGGGACTTAATCCCAATAAAAATCAATTGCCACGTGTATGACGATAAGATCACTTAAGAACAGCTCGACCGATTTGGCCGTTTTGTTTTTGTTCTGTTTGTAATTGCAGTACAAGGTTTGTATGAATGAAAACTTGCGAAATATCCGCGGAAAATGCCATTTTTTAAAATATGCAAATGAAATTATTGACGTTTGGATATTGAATTGAATTACGTGAAATGTATTTTTGCAGATATTGACAGGACGATTGTCAGCTCAGCTAGTTACTAATAAATATCGACTAATAAATTAACCGATTGAGTATGCTACCATTGATATAATAGTTGTTTTTCCGTGGTTTCTATGATCAAGGCAACGAAATAAAAAGCTATCACATTTTCAAACATTAGTACCTAGGGCGTGTAATCTCAAATTTCACCCTATATAATTTAAGCCGGTCCCTATATAATTTAAGAATAATGTTCAATTTAAGTCCGGTCCGTAAGTGGCCGAACGAAATTGGATACCTCTCGTCTCCCCACGCTACTTCGTCTGACCAATCCACGGATTATCTTTCTTGCACCAAACGGTGGGTAACTCCGGTGTAATGGCGGGAAATCCGAGACAAAATGGCCGACCGCCCCGCTCGTTTAAGATATTGCTTTCATTATGTAATATACTTAGCCCAGCTTTAATGGTCTTTAATTATGTTAAAACGGATACGGTACAATAAATAATATTTTATATTTCGAGCTTAACTAGTGAACTAGAGAAGAGAACTAATGAGTAAGTGACGTTAATTTATCTTTTTGACGTTTATAATGTCATAGAAAGACCGCTAGTTGCTTGTAACTACGATCCTGATTAGCATATGTATAAAACCCATTGATACTCAAGAATCATATATAAACTGACGTCTTTCTTTATATCCCAGAAGACGTAGGCAGTCGTAGTTTCACCCACATACTACGTATGTTTGTAGCTTTCATATAATAAGGTCTGAACCTATATTGTTGTCTTCCAGGCACACTTACAAAGTCCGGGCCGCTATTGAGAATTTCCTAACAGAAAAATGTAATAATGGACGTTTATTTACGACTAGATTTTGCCCGCGGCTTAGTTCGCGTAAATTTAGGTTAGGTAAGGTTAGTAACAGTAGGTACTTTTTTGTGGACGAAAGGTACCCTATGTCCTTTTCTGGTTCTCTGACAATGTGTATACGAAATTTCACAATGATCGCTCGAGTAGTAAAGAGTGAAAGCGTAACAAACAACCAAACTCACATTCGCATTTATAATATTAGTAAGGATATCAGTACCTATTGTTAATTAGGATGTAGGTACTTAGTTTATTTAATAGGTTACCTATCAAAAAGTAATATCAAATTTATTTTGTACGTGAATATTGACTCAACGGAAAACTCGAAGCCAAAATGTTAGCAGTTGCACTAGAATTAATTCAAGTCTCGGTGGACTTAGCAAACGTTAAAACAACACAGAAAAGTCTAACTCAAAACAATTTTGTACGTAGATCAGACAATACTTAATTGTTTGTTCCGTGTAAAGAGTACGACACATCGCGTCGTTCGTACAATATAAAGATATAGAAAATGGGACTCGTTTTTTGTTTTCAATTTTCATCTTAACGCTGTTTACTTTGGCTTTGAGTATATATATGTATGTATAGCCTGCTTCAGTGATGCATTCCTCGTGAAAGAGCCTGCTGCAAATAAGGTCTTGAAACACATTACAGTATTGATAATATTTCCTTAAATTACTGTATGGATAGTTGCATCCTAATTATTGTTACGCGTAGGTACTACAGTTTCGTACTCAGTCTTGCTTGCGCTAAATTTAGCTGTCGTATTCAAACGCTAAATACTTTAATATGTTCATGGTTCCATTCCCGTGACGGGCCAGGTATTATCGGGTTTCTCTGTCAAGAAACTCTCATTAGCAGGAGTCAGTATTAAGTACATTCCAATAGGCGTATACCTTTTACATGGGATCTAAACTTAAAGTTAACAAAATGTAAGTTTTATACACCTCGTCCTACCCTATCTGCGATAGAGGTAGAGCCGTGAGACTATGCATTTATGTTCATATACATAAATTACGCCATTATATTATCTCTGGTGGAGATGTATTCAGTTGAACGTTTCGCGGCGGTGTATTTTGCGGGCACTCCATTTCGGTAGCTATCTTAATCACACGTAATAGAACGAACTTATTGCGGCTATTTTAGACTCTGTACTGTGACGGAGAATTTCCTAACAGTAAACCCTAGAGTAAACTACTAAAGAACACAATTAGAAAGACTGAAAGGAAGTTAATCTAATAGGCACTTATACGATGGTATAAGTAGCTTGTAATAAATATTTAGTGCAACCTTGATAGACGGAGGATCGCTTAAGAATAATATATTTTATGTCTTTATTATTATACTACCTATAACTAATTTGTGCATTTACAAACAGGTCGATAACTTGCCCTTGAATAATTATAGGAGTAAGTAACTACTTCATCCATCGTACGAATTAACTTTTTCACTTGTTTTTCTTGCTGCAACTATAAATGGGAATTCATCGGACTTAAAAGAAATATCGTGGATTTTTGTACATTCATAAGCACATATAGAAAAATAAATAAATGACTTAATATTCAAAGAAAAATTAATGAATAAAAAATAATTATAAAATGTTCACCTAGTGAAGGCCAAGTTCACGTGGTGGTAATTTTATAATTGCTTTTATAAATATTGAATAATACAAGAGAATATTAGGCGTATCAGATCATGGCCTATTTACACAAAGCAAATGTCTTGTTATCTTCATTTTACGTGGTGAATAAAAGAGATATAGCATAACACTTGCTTCAAGAAACTAACCTCGTACAAATGGTTCTTAAAGGAATCTGTCCACTGCACTTACAATCTATAACGCGACTTACTGTAAAATACTGCAGAACATTATAAGTAGCGCCATCTATCAGCGAGAAGCACACAATACAAATAAATATCGAATGTACGACAACGTTGCTAATACGTTAAATATAAAGTATTATATAGCTTTGTTCCAAGATAATTATGTTTTACAGCATCCAAAATCATGTTGAACGTCCCATTACAACGACAAAGCTCATGGTCGAATAACGAGCCGAAAAAAGTTGCGCACACATTCGCGCGGGCTCTTGTCCACAATTCTATTTGCGGAAGCAATTTCGCGAAATGCCACAATTTATTTAAAAATTACGCCCTTGTTTGTGTGGGTAAATATTGACGTGTTTGGTTTATGATAATGGCAACACTGAGAGCGGCAGGTAGACTACGCTCGCGGGCTAGCGACAATATTATTTACCAGTAGGTACACATATTATTTAATATTTACCGTGCCAATGTAAAGTTTACAATTTAATATTTGTTAAGTATGCTTCTCTTTTGAAAGTTAGTGTTTACTCCTTACATGTGGTTTTTAATCATAGGTAAATTTGAAGACTAAACATTCATAGGTGAGATTGAGTTGTTGATTCGATTTTAAATAGAGTTTTAACAATTGGCAAAGTTTACCTGTTAGCTTAAGACTGCGTCGAGAGAAATGTGCCAAAACAGGCGGTCACAGATAAGTGAATAAAATCAACACTTTTTGTTTAATACAATTATAAAATATACATTTACCATAACAATAAATGTGTTTACAATTACTCTTTGTAAAAACTTTAAAATAATAAATATTTTCGCCTACAAAATTACGTAAATTTTCACGAAAAATGCAAAAACGTGAGCCCATGTTACGTGATTTTTAGATTATAACAGTAGAAATCTATCCTATTTTACAGCTTAAACGGAACATAAATAGTTATATTACAATTTGTCCGTCCCAAATATTTAAGTTATTGGTTGACAATAAAGATACATATTTATCAAAAAAACACTTTAAATCCTACATACAATTTTACTATGGTGACCGCGCGCCGATTTGAATATGCGCCGCACGAGCTCGGTTATTATCTGTCTTACGCTCGGCGCAGTCTTTAGGCAGTTTTCGCTAAGATACAATTACCGTTGGCACATTTAGATGGGTTATTTTACATGCTAGTTATTTTGAAAACATTCATCTAGAAGACGGTATAAGTTTCTGATGTTTTTATGAATAAGGTCGTAAATGATCTTATAGGAATTAACCAATTAGAATCGTGTACACACAACAACGCCCACCATTTTGCCTGCGTGAAGAAATAATTAAACAAGCAATATCCTCCTGTGTCTTTCAATACATCAGACCGATTACTGCCAATATTTGGCGAAAAATATTCATGTGATTTTATTCTTTGATTATGTACAATTATATCAGATTTCCACGAAATCTTAATCAAACATTCGTAGCTAATAAATAAGGACGTGTAAAACAAAAGTAATTCCACTATTTACTCTATTACTAGTCAAGTAAGCTTCTTTATCGTTGTAAAGAAATCTTTTTCCGTTACGTCAAAAGAAGACAGTAGCACATTGATGATCATAATCAATTTACAAGTGTTGACTTATTACGGCGTCGGTGTCGGCACTAGGCTGCCAAACAAACTCCTCGATCGAACGCAAAGTCAAACTGCAAACAATATCATCGTAGTATTTGTACTGAAACAACAAATTTGTAGCTAGCTTTAAATGCAAGCCTAACACGCGGGCACACACTTACATTGTGTACAGAGACAATATGTAGGAGACTCTACTACGATCTTAAGCAACGCGACAAAATGAATCTCCGTTTGCGACTGATACGGCCCAATTCAAACACAGTCAGCGCCATTTTGTTTTGACAAGCGGCTATCTCATCGAACGCGAGACACGCTAAACTTAACCGTAAAATCAGACCACTTAGAATCATATTGGTGCTAAAGCTCGATGGTGTAGAAACATCGGAAATTAAGGGAGGACCAGACACGATTCTGTTTGCCGTCTAACGTGGTCCCAGGACGAAGTTACAAATATTTGACGTGTCAATTTTGTGAATGTTGACCGAGAATTGCGGTTAATATTCCCGACCCGAACAACCTGGCTGTGCGCGGCCACCCTTTAATTAAATGACTGAAATAGTCCAATTGTTAATTTATTAAGTCTACTCTCGGTATGGATATTATTAGGTGTTCAATTATAAATGGGTACAACGTAGCATGGCTGGGATCAATTAATTCACTCCGAGATAGGTATGTAGGTAAGTAAGTAATGAAATTCTGAGATGGAATACCTAACATTACAGCTAACAGTTAGTTGAGTAGGTATCTACTGCATATTATAGTAGCACAGACAGATTGCTTTTAAAACAGATTTATCTTCGCGGAGGCCAATTTCAATTTATAAAAATCCTAGTTTATGCCGCACACTAGTTTTCTACAACAACATTTCTTGATACATTTTCACTTAAACATTGAGAATTAGCAGCCAAGTAAGGCTTAAGTACCTAAATAACAATAACAACATCAGAATGAAACGTCGCATCTCTTATATTGACGTATATTCATTAACGATCCAATAAACCCGTTGTTTTCCAATTTGCTTCCGATTAATCGTGGAACTGAGCTGTTACCGGGGAGAGGTGGAACAATAACAAACAATCGCGAATCGATTGTAAAGACAAAACATCGTTACAGCTTGTTAGGCCCATATTGCTTGTTACCGCGCGGCTATTTATTTTCGAGTGGCAACATCGAAGAGTCTATAAACAAAAAAACACTTCGGCGGCGACTGTTTTCATTGACAACAATGCGTTGGCACTCTACTCGTAGTGTTAAGAGCTGTGCTTGGAGTAGGCACTTACTTTCGTGACATAGGTATCCGAGTAGGGGCACTCGGTACTGTATTTTCATTGTGTGCTTTTAATTTTGAGTGCGCGAACTAGCTCGCTCTCCCGGGACGTATGTTTGCGAGGGTAATATTTGCTTCCGCTGTATAATTCAGCCCGCCGCCATATTTGCCAAAGAGCAATCATTTTAATATCGTCAGGCATCACATTAGGGCTGAGTGGATACTTACTTTGTTGGACGGATTAATTTTTAAAATTGATTTGTTTTCTGGCAATATTTGTAAATACATCAACGGAAATTGCCTCTACGTAGGTACCTATAGGTTAATACTGAAAATCGTTCTGTGAGTTAATCCACATATTGTAAAAAAACAAATCAAGAAGTATACCTATTGTACAAACACTCGATGTTTAGAACCATTGCTGAAACTGCGAGCACTATAAAGCTTTGCTTACCAAACTTGCAGGTTGTATACTTAATGCCTTTACCTATAGATAAATAGAACTAAACTGTGTGATTGATTTTGATTAAGCAAAACTGATAGTTTAAATGGGATTTTGGGAATTGAAATACTCTGTAAATTAGTGCTATGCATTCCAGACCTGTAAAATTATATCACCTTGTAATAATATTGAGCAAAATACACGCAGACTTATATGATTTTTTAGTCTTTTGTGTACATACGTGTAAACACTAGGCAAATCAAGTAAAGAACAATTTTTAGACATAGATTTGGCGAAAGAACATAGCACATGAAGAAGCCACGCTCGAGATATTTTGATATGTTAGCATTTGGCGAAAAGCCCTTTAGTTGACAAGTAAAGTGCATTCTCAATGACAATGCTTAACAGATTTATCGAATTATACTAGTAGCATCAGTGCTCTAAATGAGTCTTGGAAGAGTTTTCTCTTTTTATTATAATTAACGAGTCTCATCATCAATAAATCAAAAATAAATCAATGTAAGTAAAACTAAGTCCTTCAAAATGCATATCCGATGAAACTCCTAATTTACTTATTTTAAATTAGATTCACAAATGAAAAAGTCACAAGATATTCAACTTGCGTAAATATCGCAAAAGGGTTAGTTATTATTTACAGTAATGGTGTACGAAGATCTAGCGCACTAGCCGTATATTAAATTGTTCACTGTCACACATATTTATATCTGTGTTGCTTTGAGTACCTACATATGTAGTTCTAATGTAGAATCGGTCAAATAATTCGGCGGTCAATGCGCACACGACGTGACTTTCGACACGAAGGCGAGATAAGTAGAGACTGCGAACAGTATTATTTTATTAGTATTTCATAAATCGTATAAAATTTAATGTTTTTTATGCATTTAAACATTATCGGGATACGTTTTTAGTAACTGGTCAATCAATATCAATACGCCATTTTAGTGCTTGACATAATACTTATTATAATGATTTAATATACCTATTCTATTCAAAATAATGGAAGTCATCTATATATATAAAACTCTTCCGTTACTGAGTGACTGACAGACAACGCACAGCCGAAACTACTGAACGCAAGAAGCTGAAATTTGGCATATATGTTCCTTGGAGAGCGTAGGGGAGCACTAAAAGAGGATTTTTGAAAATTCCACCCTGAAGGGGGAGAAAGGGATGAAACCCGATATTCACACGGGAACGGGACTTACGCGGGTGAAACCGCGGGAAAACTACTAGTATTATATAAAAGATCTAAAATTCATACTCAAACTTATAGTTCTCATATTTGTAAAAATCTTTGTTTAATTATTAATAATAGGTATATAATATCTTCTCTCTAGCCTTTATTTTTTTCAAGCACTTGGGATTGGCTTTTCTGGTCTAACCGGATTTGACTGGATATCAGTTTTTACACGCAGCGGCTGCCACCTGAACTCCGCAACCCGAAAGCTAACGATACCCTAAGGCTAGACCAGTGTCAGGATATTATAGGGCACTGACTTGCCAATAACGACTGCCCTAGATGTTCATGGCAGCCGGGACCGACGGCTTAACGTGCTCTCCGAGGCACGGAGCATCAATACGCACGTAATTTCGAAAAGTCATATATCTTCCGAAAATTAGAGGTGCGCGACGTGGGTTCGAACCCACTGAGCTATCGCTGCTATATAATATAATAAATAATATTAATAATGAGTCGCAGCGGCACAACAGCGGCGATACACAAAAGATTTTTCATTATGTCTGATATTTTAAGACTTGACAGATTAATGAACAAAAAAATAAATGAAATATATGACCATCCTAACTATTAACACCTAATTAATCCCTAAATTGTAGCAAAACACTTGCATACATTAGGTAATAAGCTAGTATTTAACTGGTTGCATTCCCTTTGTTGCACTCCAGAACTAACCTTTTTGTTAGGTAACTTAATTTATATGTTCTATTATACTGATTATGAAAAATAATATTTAATGTTAGGTATTACTTATAGGTAAACATAAAAACCTATTTAGTAATATTAGTTTGAAAATTACTACCAACTGTATTTGATACTTTTAGACCCTTTCAATTAAATTAAATTCTTACGTTGCGTTGGGAAGGGAAAAGAGGAACAATAGTAGGTACTGCATGAAGAGTGCAAAGTAAGTACCTATAAGCCGCTCGCCATCGCGTCGGTAGTGATTTCATTCTCACACCGTACAACCTCATTGGTGCCGCACTAAGCGGTTCCAAAGGAATTTTCTCCCGCGGACGTTCAGGTTGTGAAATGAACTCCCTGCCGAGGTTATCCCACAAGACTCTACCTATGAGGTTCTTCAAAAAGGGTGTTAAAAGGTTTTTACAGGGTCGGCAACGCGCAAGTGATGCCTCTGGTGTTGAAGGCGTCCATAGGCTACGGTGACTACTTACCTACCATCAGGTGAGCCGTATGCTTGTTTGCCACATTAGTAGTATAAAAAAAACGACAAACGAGCGAAAAATCTTGAAACTGGAGCGACTCATAAACACGACCTAAACTTGAATTTGCTCGTACTTAAAATCTACATTCGTTCTAGGTAATAAAGTCTACAATATGGAGTGCAAATAAAAAAATGAGTATTGTGTTTCTAATTATATCAAATTTTGTTTAATTTGTGTTTTAATTAATATGGATACTAGTATCGTATTTGTGGTACGGATAACATCATATTTTGGGTAAATTGTGAGATGGTCATTTTCCCTTATTGTACCTACTGTAAAGAACCCTAATGAGATGTCCTTTTTCGAACACCGCCCGTTCGGAAAAGACATCAGGATCCTTACCACATACTCTTAAAGTATTTTCATTGATTTTCATTGCATGTGCCTGAATGAGACAACGCGTTACAGTGTGAATACATAGCATTGTCTAGTTCGCAAATGCGCGCATGCAATGACGTAATTTTTTGAGATGGTAGTCAGTTTTCTAAAGTGACTGATTTCTCCTCTGGATGTATTGCAAACAGCGCGGCGTACAGAATGGTGACACCTCGTCCAACAAGAATGAACTACTAAGTAAAAAAACGGATGAGCATAACATCCGATCGCTTGCAACCTGCCAACTGATAATAAGTATAAATTAAATGTGAAAGTTTGAATGATTTATTTATGAATGATTTATCTATTTGCAGAACATGGGTAGGTACATTAAGTTCTTAGTTATATTGTATACTTATTGTCCTTGCCAAATTTGTGTAGATGTTTCGATATTTATTACTCAATTACGCGTTACCCAGAGTACCTTCCGATTTGTTAAAACTTGGCACTGCATGTCCTGGAATAATACAAAGGCCTTAATTGTATCTCTTGGTATGCATGAAGAACGACAGATATGTGATCGCACGGACACTAAGCATATTCCCGTGCGATTCAGAAGCTAGCAATCTATAATTAGGCTAATTGGAATGACGAGGTGCCCTATATAAAAACGCACGTGCACAGCGAAGGTCCAGGTTACGCTAGTCACTGGAGTGCGCACCAGATAGATGAGAAATCACCACCAGCCATTACAGTAATGTAATTGTATATGCGAGAATGAGACTAGAGTTTCATCTTCGTGCATGCTTTAAACATTTTTAAGAGAAGATGATAGGTACAACTTCTGAACATTCTAGTCCTTTAACTTAAATGAGTTCTGATGCTGGCACTAACTTACAGCACTCTTCTAGATATTTCATATATTCAACAGCAGACAAATTTATGATATCTAATTGAAAGCAGAATAACGACATGCACGTGGTTAGGTACTCTTCTCGTGAACAAATGAGTTTGTAAGTATAAAGTAGTATACTTTGCATGTATACTTTTAGGAGCAATATCACACAAAATGACCTCCAGGTCATGTGTCTGTTAATTTGTATTCAACCATACATAAGAATGTATGATCGTACCAACAAGGAACCGTTATAAGAATAACGCAGTTCACACTGAATGAAGATACATAGATGTTATTTTAATAGTATAATAAGTGCATTACATTTAACTAGCTGTTGAAAAATAAAGTGTCCCAAATGTACGGAATGTTCCTCTATCCTATTCTCATAGTATATAATTATATCTCATCAATGCGTTATTTGAATTAGTAGCGCCATCTAGTAATAGAACCCTAAATTAAAATATTCAACTATGACACGCCATCTACCGGAAAATGACTAAAACAGTATGAAGCTATGACAGCACTCATACTTAGTTTTTATGACAAAAGCCTAAGTACAACACGAATGCTTACTTTACTCATACAATATATTACAATCATACATGGTTCTTTGAATAGACGACGTCTGTCTTATACAAAAATAATCCGGTAACCGTTGTTTCGACGCTCTATGTAACGCATGATGAGTACAGCCTTTGTTGGAGATCCTTAAAGCAAATAAATCTTCTTCTCCCTAGCCTTTATTATTCCCATGTCACTTGGGGTCGGCTTTTCTAGTCTAACCAGATTTGACTGGATATCAGTTTTTACACGGAGCGGCTGCTACCTAACCTTTGCAACCCGAAGGCTAACGATACCCTAAGGCTAGACCAGTGTCAGGATATTATAGGGCACTGACTTCCCAATAACGACTGCCATAGATGTTCATGGCAGCCGGGACCGACGGCTTAACGTGCTCTCCGAGGCACGGAGAAGGCGATAATTGTCAATCAATACGCACATAATTTCGAAAAGTCATATAACTTCCGAAAGTCAGAGGTGCGCGACGTGGTGGGTTCGAACCCGAGACCCTCTGCAATGCAGTCTGTTGGTCTCCCCACTGAGTCTTAAAGCAAATAAATATAATAAGTAAATAAATACCATTGTACTACCATTATCATATTGCCAGATAACCGCATGTTCCCGTTGCGTAACACCAGTTTGTGTCACACTGTTACTCAATTGGAAAAATATTCCCGAAAAGTAACACTGTAATTTATTGCAACGTTTTTTTCCCTATAGGTAACACTGTAACATAACAGAATCTTGTATTCTCGTTAAGTAACACCTCTTTGTAATAAAATCATTGATGAAATACGCCTTCAACAAAATGTAACGATTAACTAATATTGTGATTAGCCAGATAATTACGATATTAGTTATTTTGCACAACGACAATGAAATAAATTATGCAAAATAAAATATTCTTTATTAAAAGCTTTTGTCCATCCGTACGATTCCGACTCGGAAGCGGTAGGTTGTGTTAGGTTCACTTTTGTACACCCACCCAGAAATAGGAGCCCCGCGAAGCGGGGCTCCGTCCAAATCCCATTAGTTCTACCATAGAACTGAGGAATAGTGTAGAATTCGCCTAACCCATAAACAATTTTATTAACTCTTTGCGGCACAGATTTTTGTTACCGATAAAAGTAAAACAATTATCAGAAAAATGTAGTCTCTAGGCCTAAAATAAGTCATATCTGTAATTTTTTTTTAAATTCCTTACCAGGGGGGTCTAATATGGGGTGGTTACCTAGGGTAACCACTGTGAAATAAACGTACACAATTTTACGAAAAATAATGTATTTATTTAAAATCACAGAAATGAGATCAGAATCAAATTAGGAACATTAGTATTACAAATATTCATGATGATCATTAAAACAAGTTTTTCCTTCTCGGTAGCAGAGAGGTACCTTGCATATCCTGCAGCTCCATACAGTACGTACAGGCATGTCTTTTGTGCTACATACACTGCAGCGTCTTGAAGTGCCTCTTACAGGCTGATGGTTTGCTAGAGAAACCCTTATTGCACGTGGGACTTCAGGCTTGTGCTTCTTGATGAAAGAGCAGGTAGGTGAGTTAGGTTTGCTGGAGCTGCGCGACAGTCCTCTCTTGTTACTGACATATGCAGGAGCCAACATATCTTGGTAAACATGTCGCCGAAAATCTTTCAGGCACAATTCATCTAAACAAGAGTTTGGGTCTTTTTGGAGATCTTTATAGATGATAAAAGCGTTTACCACTGTGCAATCTAGAAAATGAAAGAATATACGATGCCACCACTTCTTTGACTTGCGATCGATTGCGTAGCTCCCTTTCAGCTGGTCAAATTTATCCACGAAATTCATGTTCTCGTTGTAGTCCTTCAAGGCTAAAGGACATGGAACTTCAACCTTCTCTCCAGTTTTCTCAGTTCTTGTCACATGAACCTCATTTCGTGGGTCATGAAAGTTAGTCAAGATGAAAACAGAACGTTTGTCTTTCCACTTCATATAGGAAACCATCTGATTGTCGCTAACTCTATAATCGTACTGCCCGCGTTTCAATTGCCTGTCAGTTTTCAAAGCAGGAAGATGTTTACGAGTATAATTTACCGTACCACATGCATAAACGTTTTTTAGTCGTAAATCAACCTGTAATTCATAGCTATTGAAATAATTGTCGAAATATACCCTGTGGTTCTTGTCCTCTAATCCCTCACAGAATCTCATGACAACATTTCCTCCTAAGTTAGTTTCCGTTTTATTCGCTATCTTTCCAGTATAAATTTCAAAATCTAAACAATAGCCAGTAGAAGCACACTTCGTCCACACTTTGTACCCTCTCTTTGTAGGTTTCTTGGGCATGTACTGCTTCAAAGTACTCCTGCCTTTGAACTTTATCATAGATTCGTCAATAGCAATTTTTTCTGTGTGATTGTAATTTACTTTATAAGCTTCTCTAATCATCTCTATGAATGGTCGAATCTTGTATAATTTGTCGAAATGAGGATCGTTTCGCGTAGGCTGTAGATTATTGTCATTCAGATGTATGTTACCGAGGATCCAAGAGAATCGATTGAGTGACATAAAAGATGATATGTACTCATCACGTAAATCAGGTGAAGATGACCAGTAGTCTCTGTAACTTGGACTTTTTTTTATACCCATCACTAAGTTCAGAGCAATGAACACCGACATTTCATCCGTAGTAACTGGTTTATAGGTATTTCCTTTTTGTTCAGCATATAAATTCGTGTGAAACGTTATGTGCTGTATGACGTCGTCTGCCCAAAGCAATTGAAAAATTCTAAGAGGGCTCAACTGCTGGCGTGCTGCTATTTCTTCAGGCAAATGGACTGATGGTGTATAGTCGTCAGGAGCTAAAATTGTGTAAGCTCGTTTCCATTTTGGAGGTCTTATGGCAGGGACTGACGGCGTAACAGCTACGGCAGCGGGCTGTCTATTCTGTACCAGCTGAGCTAGGGGAATCTCATCGTCAGAATCAAACTCCTCATCAGATGGTAAAAAACTCTCACCTAGTGTAATTTCTTGCGAATCATTTGGCCCTTCTTCAATTTCGAGTAGATCTTCTGTGTCTGAGCCATCACCACCAGCACAGCTATCAGTATCTGAAGGTATCTCTTCAAACAACAGCTCGTTTTCAATATCCCGGTCTGATAACTTCTTTTTAGGCATTTCCTGTAAAAATAATCAGTTTATTATTTTTGATCAAAACTTCGCAAAAAAATGTTAGTTGTCTCACAGTGGTTACCGCCGCTAACCACATTGAATAAGCTCACTTTTTACAAAAAGTACGGCAGCCGGACATTTATTTTTTGCCCAACATGTATTTAGATAAATATATTGCACACAATAAAACAAAAATTAGAATTTAAATGATAATATTTACTTACCAGCAAAAAAAAACTCGCACGCACCATAGAAACCACAAATACGACGATTTTGAATGAAAGTTTAGTACAGTAGATGACCGTGGCGCTGGTAACAATTAATTGTCTCTGTGCCGTTTAGGTTTCCTTAAACGATCGTAGTACACAGCACTTCCGTAAGATAGCGCCATTCTTAAATACGCGCCAAAATATAGGTGGTTAACTATGATGACCACCGTGAAGAAAAGAGTTAAAAGATGTTGATTTTGGATTAGAATGATTTTATTTAATTTTTACCTAAACAATAAAGTTCTGGAACTTTTTGGGATATTTCGTCCGGATATGTAACCCTGTTACATACAAAAATTATAGTGTAAATTATTGAGAAAAAAAACGTTGCAATTATTGACAGTGTTACTTTTCGGGCATATTTTTCCAATTGAGTAACAGTGTGACACAAACTGGTGTTACCCAACGGGAACAAAGGCAGATAACGTGCTGCTATGGATAATTGCCCAATAAAAACTTAATAATACTTTGCTTGACTCATCAATCGAACTTCACGATATGTCCGCCACGGGTCCAACGACGCTGTAATTTTTAAGAACATTGATATTGATAGAAATAAAACATATTTGTTAGAAAATCTTTTTATTAGAATTTATATTGAGGTGTCCGTTAGGCAGATTAAAAATAAATATTATAGGCAACAACCAGGAAATATTCTTGTTAAAAAAACAAAAGCAATGTAAGTATTTGGATGTTTTAACATTATCATGCCAATTCATAAAAATATAAACCAGCAAAATGAGAATAGAAATTAAACATGAGAGTTCTTATAACATCAGCCTGGCTACACATTAAAGGTGTAAGCTATTATTATTGGAGACTGACCAATACAGTATAAATATATATGTCTCACAAATATTACTTGTAAAATTTCCACAAATCACTTTGGTTTAGATGGTAGGACACAGATATGTTCCATTTTAATATGTTCACTGACTCAATTAGTAGCGATCATCATGACCGCTCTCCGCTATACAATATTGTAGCTCTGCTATACATAACATGCAGCCAGGCCTAGATTTTGTATTACTTAAATTGTCCTAACAGCAAATAAAACTACAGTTATTCTTAAGATGAGGTAAAAATTCGTCTTAGTTTAAAACATCTTAATAATGGTCACTCTAATTCACTAAAAGTAAATCTTAAACATAATTAAAATTCTAAGATATCATTAATAATTACATTATATTGTAAACTTGTGAGAATCGGCAAATCCAACTAATCACGATATTGAATGCACAATAACGAAATTTTAATTGTGAAGATCTGTCTGAAGCTATTCTGGAGCCCAAATTATAGACAAATTTTTGTGATTATTAATATACAGAGATAATTATATCGATAGTTCTCAGAACATAATTATTATTATCATTAAATTAAGATATCGAATTTCAATTATAATAAAATCGATAAGTCTGTCAAAACGGCATTCTCTGTTCTCAAATATAATTGTTTGTATATGTGCGAACGAATAAGTAAACGAAGTGTAGGCAGTCAATTGTAGACAGCCCGCATAATATGATGCAAACTTACTAGATCATATTATAACACGGACATGGACAAAAAATAAAGTCCAACAGCAGACGAACACACACATATAGATGCGTGCATACAATGATTAATAGAACACAACAAAGTGTATATAATAGCGTCTGAACGAAAATAAAGTGACACTCTTTAAAGTAAAGATATTTTAGATAAACTCTTATATTCAGTACTAGATGTTCCATGGCACAAATTATAATAATTTATTTTTTTATAAAAGACTAACATAAATATGTTAGTTTTAATAATATAAATTAGGGTCTAAGAACTTTCTGGCAATTTAAATTATCTCTATACATGATAGCTTACATAAATTAAATCTTATATCCAATTGTGAGATTTAATCCTACAGAAAAATCTTAATAATATGTCATGAAATAGTCATATTAAGTAAAGTAAAATGGCAAACACACATGGCCACTAATATAAAATCTCTTGATTATAAAATTACTTTTTGAGGCACATTATTATTAGTTCAAACATTAGAATTAAACCGATTGATAAATTAAATGCAGATTATTTACATACATAAAGCTAATAATTTTTACCGTCATGTTCATGAACAATTACAAACCAAAGCTTTCTAAAAAAAACGTTTCTACTGACATACATAAGTATACGTCTAACGCTTGTTTCCCGGACGGAATGGCAAAGACGACAAATTTTTAGTGTATATTGCTTCTGTTAACAGACCTCCTTTGTGTCATTCAGTCGTCTGTAGCGGTCCACGCACGATTCTCCTTTATTCATTAGGCACGATCGTCGACTTAGGGCTGTCATATGTCTTAAGTCATAACATGAGTCTATAGTCCCGCAAGTCTTTGGACGGGTTAAAAATTATTCATAATGATCAAACCCGACTATAGAATGTACACTTGCCAAATATACTTTGTACCTCGATCCAAACACTATCCCCGAAAGCTTGTGCAAAATATTGCATCTTTTTTTTCTTCATCTTTTATTTGTGAGTATTTTAAGCATAAAACTTACTTATAATTTAAATAATTACCAGTTTAAAACTGTATACATAAGTCATGATTTATATAAAATGCATTGCTCATTCCACAACCAGTGGGAACTTTTCAACTTCTTCGCACATGGAATTAAAGCCTGCTGCCCACGCATCAGCTTCTTTCTCCTGCAAATAGAAATTTTATATTCCTTATTATCCAAGTTTTTAAATAAATTGCCAATAATATTATTCTCCAGACCGTATTTCGGTCACGGCGGTTAAACTTTACGGTGACAAGCCATCTGCGCAGGAGATATTTTAGTGTTCAAGTGTGTGCGCAAACACAAGTGCACTCTTTGTTCTAGAACTCTCATAATCCGATGGGCAATCCTACATGACCAGAGAGAGATCAGGCGCAGGACCAACAGCATTTCGTGCTTGGCGAGACACAGGGGTGTCTAACACCGTCAACTTCCTTACTTGGGGCTGATTAGCTCGAATTCAAGATCTCATGCACAGCAGTCACATTCAAACCTGCTGCGCCACAAAGGCAGTTAAATTGCCAATACTACTGCAGTGGTGAACAAGTACATGGTGAACCATGTACATATCAGGTAAGCAATGTATGTATCAGGTGAACCTGATAGTAAATGATTACTGTGACTTATGTACTATCGGCCAAATCCGCGCTTTGCCAATTTGCAAACCGAATCGTTTGAACAAGCTTAAGAAATGTAACCCCGCCCATATTTCACCTTAACCAATCAAAACATTCCATAAAAGTGAGAAAGAAGACACTATTTTAAATTTATTATTTTAGTTGAAATTTGTATTTCGGCTAATGTCCACGCGTCTCAGTCTTAGAATTTTCTACGAACTACTTTTGTTTTGCCCACAAAAAAAGATAACGTTTAACGGTTAAGGTTTAACGCGACACCTGGCGCGCGCTCGCCAGTACCGAGACATAATACAAAATCTATGGTGTCTCGTTTGAATACATGAGAGAGTCTAAATGTAAATAAAAGTATCGTTCTTTTTTGCACAATAAGGAGTTAAATTTTTAAACCTATTGTTTATCTACACAATCACATACGTGAAGGTGCTATTCTCTAGATTGGGAGTTTGTCTCACTTTATGCAGTTAGAAAATATTTAGTTAATACCTTGGCAATTATCTTGTGAATTTAATCATTCTTTGACACAACATCTATTTTACTAAACCAATCTAGCAATTTATATTTGACAATTGCGCATAGTCTCACACTCTTGGTCTTAGACAAATAATGCTAATAGAAACCTTTAGGTACACATTCAATTTGAATTTAACACTTATAAAACGAAAAGCTCACCGCTTTTTTCGACATTAACTTCTTAGGCTTTTTCTTAGATTTCTTCTTTTGCTCCGCATTAAATTTTCTTAATTCGAAAGTGACATCTCCCAGGTCATCCTCGAAGCTTGTATCACGAAGAATAGCTTCACCTTCCTCTGAATCACTTTCAGATGCTGCCCGCTGACAGAATGTGACTTTCTTTACCTTGCCATAACTTTTGCGGGTAGGCTGGATATACGAACATACAAAATGTAAATTATATCAAACTGAATATTATGTATTATGAATTCAAACAAATAGCTAATAATAAGAAAGTGTAAATGAGTAGCTACTGTAAATGTATCTTGGTTAATTGTTTAACTAATTGTATAGCCTGTGATATGCATGCATGCAATCCGTACTGACTGACAGACTGTACATGCGCAACAATTCGGAGACGCTATGTTCAGTCCGGCCATCATAGATTGCGCGATCTGTACCTATTTTTTTTTTATATAGTACCCTCTCCTCTCCTAGAATACCCTGCATAGTCTGTGTAAATTAATAAGAACTACACAGTTTTATTATGTTTCAGTTATTTAAACAGTCACACATAACGGCTCAAGTATAACTAATCCTACAGTATGTATTAAAATAGCTAAAATTAATACTATTTACCTTTAAATGATGCACAAGTTCAATATCCTCAAATAAATGAAGAGACTGTGAATCTTCATTGATAGAAGGATCTGCTAGACTTGTGACATTAGCTTCAACATTCTTCTCTGGAAACACTGGTGCATCTGCAGCTGACTTTAAATCCTCATAAGCTCTATTAATTGCTTCTGAACTAGTAGCTGTCTTAGTTTTAGCAGCAAGAGGCAAAGCTGCTCTTGTCGGTCCGTTGATTTCTTGAAGAACAGCTCTTGATCTTAGCCTCAGAGATCTTCCTCTGTCATTGTCTTTTACCTTAGTTGGAGACAAATTCTCCTGATCCAAATCTTCACTATCATCAAAACCAAAATAAAAATAAGTACAGTTTTTGTCCTTCTGCTTGCGAGGAGATTTAGCTGGTCTGTCACATATATTCTCATTATTCTTACGCTTTCTAGTTTTTCTTTCTTCTTTAGAATTCTCTTTGTCATTTAACCTGTCATTATTAGTGGTAGATACTACTTCAGAAGTATTATTATCAATGGTTGGGACTTCATTGGTAGTTGGCTTCTCTGTTGCATTTTTCTGATGCATATTACTGTCAACATTGTCAAATACAGCAACAGCTTTAGATGATGAAACAGACCGCCCTCTTTTCTTTTTAGCCTGTCTCTCTGCAACTTCTTTAATATATGATATTATACTGGTCTGTTTCAGGCTTGGTGTATTTGAAATTATCTGAGGCAGAGATTCATTTTCTTCAGGTACCATGTTGGTATACACATGTTTCTTTTTGTTAGATTCCTCGGAACAGATAAAAGAACTCTCGACTGCCGGAGTCATATTAGGCTTTACATACGTATTACTATGCCATTTGATGGGAAGGCTGCCAAATTCCACTCTCCAAGGGCTTGCTAATGGATGCCGAACAGATATGTTCATACTGCTACTTGCAACTGGCACATCATCAAAGAAACTAAGCTCTTCTTGTAAGTTTAGAGGGTCATTACTTGGTATGGGCCTACCAGGGATCTGTTTTGGGTCCAGTTCAGGATTAGCACCTACAGGACTTTCAGGTATTGGAGAGTTTACTGGTGAGTAATTTATATCATCACAATGATCTAAACTTGGTTCTATATCTGCAGCAATATCTTCTACTCTTATGGAGGCATAGTTACACTCATGTATAGAGGTTTTACCAGTATCATTCATAGCAACATTGTTCTCTTTGTTCATACTACTGATATTATTTGTTACTACATTGTTTTCTTCTGCTACTGCTGGTAGTTGATCACTGATCTCTAGTATTTGAGGTAGTTTAGCAGGTACCACACTTTGGGATGTTTTCACAACCTCTTTTAAAGCTGACAAAGCTTTGGATATATTTTTGTCATATGTACTCTTATAGGTTATAGTAGCCTTAGGTTTAGTAACCTTGGGAGCTTTCTTTGTTGCAGGTTTCTTATGCTTTTTTTTCTGTGGCTGTGGTTCTTCTTCAGGATTGAAGGTGAACTCATAAATATCAAGGTCATCCTTTTTTTTATCCTGTGAACTTTTCTGGCCTCCAAGTACTTTGAATGATAGATTACTACTACAGACATTAATTTTTTTACCATTAGTTGCTTTTGGACTTATTTTCTTTGTCAGCGACAACTGAGGAGATTCAGTCCTGTTAAAAAATTTCCTTATACTAGTATTACTAATAATTAAATTTGAGCTAACCTTTTTAGGTGGTACTATTTTAGGCTGAGTTTTCTTAGCCCTAGCAGACCTAGCTTTAGCATTATTATTAGTATCAGGGCTAATTTTTTCTGTCAATATGTTTTCTTTTATTTTCATTTGTGGAGCAGCTGTTTTAGTAGATCTAGTGGCCTGTACAGTTGATGTCTGTTTCTCACTCAAGTTTTTAGTTTCCTTATTAAAATTTTCTTTATTGGATGTAGGTTTAACATTGCTCTGTTTTGGAGTACTTGCATTAGCAGGCTGTATGGGTATGTACTTGCTAGGACTAATAGAATGGTCATCAAAACGGGAAGGTAAGCGACATATTCTTCTAGGGCGGCTCACAACTAGGCTAGTTTCTGTTTTCGATGGAGTTTTAAATGAAGATGTCTCTGGTGCACTGCTTTTAGCAGATGTGTTGTTTATAGTTGAAGTGCTGATTGGCTTTGAACTGTTCTCTGAATTACTTTTGGATGTTACATCGTTATTGTCCTTGCTTTTATTAGATAGGTTTACTGGTACAGGATTCTCTTTGAACCGTGTAGGTAATCGTCTATCGCGACGAGGTCGTACATCGGCTTTTATCTTCCTGGGAATTTCTACAGATGTATCATCCGAAGCAGAGTTAGTTTTATCTGCTAAGGGTTTTCTGGATGCTTTCGTGTTACTTCTTGCACTTTTTAGTTTATCAGAATCAATGTTTTCCTTGAGAGCTTTCGAAGCTCTCGTTCGTATTCGCGGTGGCATGACGCTATGTAAACACGAATTGTTCACATTGAATCCTAGCACTTAAACACACACAACTTATTAATATTGATCACGATATTGTACAAATTGACCTTATTTATCGTAACTTTAATTCCGACGGATCACAAATTTAATATTTTGATGCATTGAACTCATGAACATTCTTTACGTTTTCGCTCGTTTTTTTGACATTTCTTCATATGACAGGAGACCAAAGATAATAGTCAGAGAGAATTTACATTATTTTTATTTACCTAGGTTGGTAATACTTAATACGGAACTCATTTTCTTATTCTTATAGATAAATTATGATGTTACTGAAAACTTCATATCTGTAATAATAAGAAAATTGAATATTACGATTATAATTATTCAATTTTGTAAAAGAAAATTGCTTGATGCAGTTTTGTTATTCTTTTAGCTCAGCCACTAAACTAAATTCAATGAAATTTTGTGCTAATAGAACTGGAATTCTGATCACACTGAGGAAGGATAATAACTTGTCATCTTATCAAGCAATTTACTTATAAGAACTACAGTCAGTGACATAAATATCAGCATACATAATAATAATCAATCTCAATTTCTTACCTCTTATAGAAGTTAAAACATAGTTCACTATATCACATTGCATGATAAAAAAAAAGAGATCTCGGTTTTGATCCCTGGGTCAAAAAGTATTATCATACACGCATACAATAACATCAATAAAACTGAACAAACACACGTTATGGTATAAAACGCAAACAATACATTATATCTTATGTATTGTACCTAATATAACGCTATATTCATAAAATTTACAAGAAAGTTATAACACCATATAAAGTTTTAAAAAAGTATTGTTCACAATAATGCATGAAAATACGAACTAGCCTAATAATTTATGAATAAAGTTTTATTACAATGCATTTATTAAATATACTGAGACATAGATTCACGCCTGTCTCCCAGAGAGGTAGGCAGAGACTACGGATTTCCATATGCTACGATCCTCATACACTTCTCTGGCTTCATTCACTTTCATCACATTCCTCATACACACCCGTCGGTTCAAGGTGCGCTTAACCTAGCCTTTGTCCAGAACGTCTCCGATCTGGTCAACTCATTCATTCTTAATCCCCGAAAATACTTCTTAAATACGTTTTCGCGAAAGAAAAAGGTTTGTGGTTGCAACAACAATGCCTTTTCTCTTTTGTGGTGATTATTACCAGGTGATTATCAAATTGTGAATTGTGATGTTGTCATTATATGTGAATTGTATTATATTGTCCGTATTGTGAGTTCATTTTACCTTAACAAATAAATCCCTACAAAGTATATTAATATTATAAATGCGAAAGTAACTCTGTCTGTCTGTCTGTTACGCTTTCACGCCTAAACCATTGAACCGAATTTGATTAAATTTGGTACAGCCATAGACTAGACTAAACCTTGAGAAAGGACACAAGTGACCTTTTGTTGTAAAAAACCATCAGGAGGAGTGTGGTCATTTCGACGAGAAAAAATAAAAAATGGTATAAACGGGTTGAAATAAGGGATGAAAGTTTGTCTTTATTTCGCCTATTAAATTTGGTACAAAGATAGACTGGACCTTGGGAAAAAAAATAGGTCACCTTTTGTTGCGAAATAGGGCGTGAAAAGTAAAAGTTTGTATGGGAATTCGTCATTATCAAAGATTAAACCATGAGACTTTGTATTTAGGCACTTGAAAAGAAGTAAATAAGATTTGTTGCAGCTATTTTAAAATTTCTACCTGCATAGGGATGAACTAGGAGACGAAAATTCGTGTGGAAGCCCCCTATTTTTACAATATACACGTCGCGCGAGTACTGGACACACCAAACGCCATACAGAATGAAAGATGCGCCGTAAGCGGTGCGGTGCAGCGCAGCGTAGTTAGGGAGTTTGTAACATTAGCAAAAATGTTGCAGCAGTGTAAGGTGTTGGGTTTGCGATGAATGTACGATGTCCCACATAAAAGCAACCGAAGCACTATATCGCGCCTTGAAGGATATCAAGAGCAACCAGGGTATCATGGAAGGGATGGTGGTACTATTAGCTGGTGACTTTAGATAGAGCCTGCCGGTTATTACTAGGGGTACACCGGCAGATTAAATAAATGCCTGTTTGAAGGCGTCTGTATTATTGGTACACGTAAAAAAGTGTTGTCTGACTACAAATAAATATGCGAGTACAACTACACAGCGATTGTCACCCAAGGCATTATGCAGCTGCTCTTCTTAAATTCGGAAAAGATTGTATGCTAACAGACAGTAACGGCATGATTACATTAAGACGTTAATTCTGCGCCGACAAATGAGACAGTAGATCTGATAAACGAACAAATTACGTCAGAAGTGAAGGGAGATGTGGTCGTGTGCTCTCAGTAGACAATGTTATGGACACTGAACAAGTGACATCGTAACCTATAGAGTATCTCAACTCTTAATAATTATCAAGAGTGCCTTCCATAAGTTAAGGCTGAAAGTTGGCATTCCAGTCCTGTTAATAAGAAATCTTGACGCACCAAGACTATGTAATGGTACACGACAACAAATTACTCATCTAGGACGCCATATTATAAAAGCTATAATCATGACTAGAATGGCAAAAGGAGAAAATCTTTTAATTTTTTGTATTCCGATAATTCCGACTGATTTTCCGTTTCAGTTTAAATGAGTGCATATTCCTCTAAAGGCAGCAATTACGAGAATAATAAACAAAACTGTTTTCCATTGGCAACTCTATGTCGCGTGCTCACAAGTATTATACCTACAAAATCTTTATGTTTCAGCAAAGGATGTAAAAACAAACTACGTAGTTTATAAAAATGTATTAAATTAAGCTATTTGCAGTAAACCGCAGTATTTATATAAGTATTTATGCAAAATAAGTTTCTTAAAAAAAATGCTGGCCAAAATAACTATTCCACGCGGACGAAGTCGCGGGCAAAAGCTAGCTAACATTATAATATTTCTTAATTTATTTAAATGGCAACTCTAAATTTGAAAATATCGTTGATCTCCAAGTAACGACCAACAGTTGTGAAAAGTGAAAATTGAATCTTTAGTTATTGTAGTAAGTTTTATTTGTATTTTGTTTAAGCAGTATTTGATTTAAATGCTGTGTATTCATATAGGTTAGTGAATTTAAAGTATTAGTTTACAGGCATTGAAATCGTTACACACCGTAACGATTTCAATGCCTGTAAACTAATACTTTGTTTTGCGAAACATCACACCCTACTTCTATGATATGCTAAGGTTATTAGTGACTATTATTACGAACCTCTTTGCAGAAATATAAAGATATCAGCGTCAGGTCAGCCAAAACCGAATACCATCTGGATTTAAAAGTAAAACTTGACCATCTGACAATTCTCAGATCATCCAGGCCTGGGAACCCAAAAACCGTGGGATATGAGAGCTTTTATAAGGAAATTGTAGAGGAGTGGGGTTTAATTTCTCATCAGATAAAAATTTGTTGATCACAATGGTCGAAGGCGATAGTAAAGGTACGATTGACACGGTGCAAGTGGCCCTGAGGATCAGGCCATTGATGCAACTGGAAACAGAACGGGGATGCGATGAGTGCATTGATGTAGTGCCGGGCCAGCCCCAAGTACAGATCAAAGATCTGGCATTCACATACAACTATGTATTTGCCCAACACATAACACAACAAGAGTTTTATGATACTGCTGTCAAAGGACTGATTGGAAGACTATTTCAAGGTTTGTAGTTTTAGCATATACATTATTATATCAGTGAAAATAGAATTATACATTTTTATATTCTTCTGCAACTAAATCGATATTGTGATAAACAATTGTTAATTTAAAATAATTTCCTCTAGTTAAAATATTATAGTTTACATTTTGCTGTGTTCAATAATATTCTGATAAGTTTGCAATTTTTTAATGTTAGAAATGTACTTCTTTATAATATAATATACTGATAAACAGTCAAAACTAAGTCTGTTATAACAACATCTCAGGGACTACTCATATTTGGTCGTAAAACCGATAGACGTAATAGCCAATGATGTTTTCGAGGTACAAAGTATTTTTTTATAAAGTGGTATTATTGAATGTCTGGGTACATATAAATCCATCTTGATATTAATAGGAAAAATATATTTATGTATAAAATAAAATTCCATTTTTTTATTTCACATAAAACTTATAATATGAAAGAACATTGTCATTTTACTGTATTCATAAATCTGTAATTTTAGTCTGTTTGGAACACTTCTGCCGGGCATACGCATTTTGTGATTAATTTTGGATTTTAATTAGCGTATCGTCATAATTTCCCTGCATATGAAACTGTTCACTTAAAAGAACAATCTTTCATAATACTATGAGCATTGATACTATCATTCAAAGTTGGCACTGTAAATTGTTCTTTAGTTTTCCTATTCATCATTTTCCTCTTATCTTCTCGTACAATATCATCTTCCGTAGCTGGTGCACAAATTGCAATAGTGTAGTAGTAAAACTTTCTTATTGCTTGCACTTGTATTTTGTTTCTAAGAAGTACAAAAGACCCTAAACTCGAGACTTTTTTGTTTACTTTTGCAATCTTAATAGCCATTGACCATTATACTGTGTCCCAGATGTGGATACTGTTACCTATTCAAATTGTTTACAATACAGCTGGTCTGTTGTTCTAACAGATATAATTCTCCAAAGATATTAGTTAAATGTAGTCACTTAATGAGGTATGTCATATTAAGCAATGTCCTAAAAAGCAATGTTTTCAATAAGGCGGTCATATAGCATACAGCCGAGTCTTTTGATTTTGGTCAATATAACTGGTATGTTGTTCTAAACAATTTTGCGTCATAAACGGTTTTTACTGTAACAAAATTCTTTCTTTTTTTATATATTAATATTTGTTATTGTTTACTAGGGTACAATGTGACTATATTAGCATATGGCCAGACCGGCTCTGGTAAGACATATACCATGGGCACTAATTATTCAGGATCTGATGGTGATTCCACAAAGCTGGGTATGTATATTGTTACACTGTTTGTTATTATACGTTTCGACGTGCGCGACTCCGAACCGAACCCGAGCTAAACCGCCATGGCAAGGTATAAGTTTGGTCGTTCGGGATGCTTAAAGGAAACACTGCTCTTCATGAGAAAACATTTATTACTGACTAATATGATATGATACATGATTGATTTAATAGAGATACACACACATACCTAGGTATAAAGACATACATAGACAACACACATAATTACATTAAAGACTTACATATATTATTGTGTGTGTTAAACCCACATTTTGCCAAATATATTTTTAGGTGCCATGTAATAAATTCGATGCAAGCTTGTTGGTGTATAACAGGCAAAATTTCCAGACTCAGTGCTGGTAGTGAGAATTTCCTGGGCGAAGTATGTCAGGATCGTAGCAAATGGAAATCCATAGTCGCTGACTAACCTTCTTTGAATGAGCAATGAATGAATCTATGTATGTACCTGTGGGCTAGCAAATCTAGTTAGAGCTTCAGCTTATGATTTACAAAATATACATATTGGAATCAAATAAGGCTTTAATTTGAAGATACGTAATGGTTTAAAATAAGATTATACAAGTTTTTTAAAACTTGCTGAACCTGCATCTACAAATAATTGTTGCAAGGCTCAATAATTCTTTGTGTCCATCATATGAATATTTACATAGTCCCATGCATCACAGGAATTATAATATGTAGTACAGAGGTAGCTTAAGAAATAAATGAGATGGCTGTGTTCATCTAGTTAACTAATCCCTGTCATTATAATTGTACATTCTACAGGTGTAATACCTCAAGCAGTGGCAGACATATTTGATTTCATAGACACACATGAAGACAAATTCATATTCAAAGTGAATGTGTCATTCATGGAGCTGTATCAGGAACAGTGCTATGACTTGCTCTCTGGGAAGGAGAGAGGACACAGTATTATAGAGATAAGAGAGGATATCAATAAAGGCGTTATTTTACCAGGTATGTTTCTCGGAGAAGATTGCTTGCTCCAGTAATTGCTTACTTAAGGCCTAGTGCCTATATCAAGAAATTAGTCATATAGCTACAGACAGTTAAATTTCGACATATTTTTCATGAAAGATGTGTCATAAATTAACATTTCGTAGGTAAAACAACTCATTTATTCATGTAGGAACAGGGCCTAAAAGATTTTAAAGCAATTTTATTATGATATGTAACAACTTAGCTGTGTAATGTGTATACGCTTGATATTGTCTATGTACATATCTTTTTTATTGCCTTTGGTGGCAGACGAGCAAGTGGTCCACCTGATGGAGAGTGGTAACTGCTGCTCATGGACTTCAGCAATGTCAGGACACAGCAAAGGCGCCTGCCTACCGTGAAATACTACATGTGCAACTGTTAAACTCACCACCAGATGAGCACATGGATTGTTTGAGCTAGGGCAGTGGTCGGCAATCTTGTCAACCAAAAGGGCCAAATATAGATAATACACAATTGAATCTATTTAAAGAGCCATTTTTGTAACTTAAGCATTGTTTTAGCAATAGACAATTATGGAAATAATTAGGATTAAAAGAACACTTGGGCTTGCCTTTGTCATATAAATCTTAGTTTTACCAACAGTAAATTAAATAAGATTTGGTATCATACTTATACTTATAAAGCAAGATCATAGATAATATTCCGTGTCTGCACTAAACATTTCGTGGAAGAACCGCAACCGAGGAGTCAGCCGCATGCGGCTCGCGAGCCGCAGGTTGCCGCCGACTGGGCTAGGTGGCAACAACAGGTGCAGCACTATATCACATATTGCATTGACACCTATATTAGATGTGTTCACATTCAATTACAATTCAAAATCAAAAATAGTTGTATGCAATATACTGAGCCATTTTTCTGTACTTATGTATAAAGCACCCACATATTTAAAAGGCGGAAATATTAGTTGTCATTCAAAGATGGCTGTTAAACCAAATTTTAGTACTCATTCTGCTGCATTCTATGTTATTTATTTCAATAATAATAATAAAATATAATGCATTAAATAATAATTTGCTGTTATACCATAACTCCAGGTGCAAATGTTTTTAAAAAATATTATATAATTTATAGGCATAACAGAACTGCCAGTGTCTTCAACAATGGAAACTATGATGGTGCTGGAGCGAGGGTCGTCTGGTCGGGTGACAGGTTCCACGGCGATGAACCAGGCGTCGAGTCGCAGTCACGCCGTCTTCACCATAGTTATTTATAAAGAAAGCCGCAATGACAAGTTAGTTTTCTATTATCTATTCTAATATTAAAGCAGAAGAGATTGTATTTATGCTCTAATCTCTGAAGCTACCAAACGGAATCTCCTGTAACAAGTCAATGTTCCAGTATTGTATGCATAAGCAACCAGGCGCGGATCTAATCGAAAATAAGCAATGGCCGCGTCGCGTAGTGTCAGACAGTCGACACGCTATTGGTATCGGGTCCTTAGAATGTCATGATATAAATTACAATTAGAAATGTAACTGGGATTTATAATTGTATGATTATGGATTTTGCATAGGCTAATTTCGACAGCAAAGCGCAATAAGTGAAAGATAAGCATGTCCTAAATATGAACGAGATAATGTTATCTATACTAATATTATAATGCTAAAAAGTTTGTTTGTTTGAACGCGCTAATCTCAGGAACTACCGGGTCCGAACTGAAAAAATATTTTGGTGTTGGATAGCTCATTTATCGAGGAAGGCTATATCTCACATATAGTCTATAACATCACGCTACGACCCACGGGGTCGGCGCAGTAATCATAAACGCGGGTGAAACCGCGGACACAACTAGTTATTAATAATTATATTTCATATCATGCTCTGTTCCTGTTGCTAACTTTATTGTGTAGTCAAGTAAACAGATTAAAACCTATTCTACACGGTCGGGTCAACCGCCGAACCACCGTGACCTTACTTGGGTCAACCAAACTGCTCGGCGGTTCTACACCATCGCGTGGTTGGAAACAATTTCAGTTTTAACGTGAGCGGTGAACAGTACGCACGTCGATGGCACCCCTTTCAAATACGCAAAACAGTACCCATACTGTCTATCTACCTAATAAAAAGATTGTCTAAAAAACCTTTATTTAATAAATACCTACTTACATAATCTATTATGTAGGTACTATTATAATAATATTAATTTTACCTAACTTCTTCGCTTTCCTTTTATAAGTGGTATGCATATATGTTTTATACGTTTTTTTGTGTGCATCAGATAGATTGATAGGCGGGTGTAATGTTACGAATCAGCATGAAATAAGATTGTATCAAATATACCTTGAATCTACCTAAATCTAGGTAGATTACCTTACAATACTGCAAACAAATATTAAATTTAAGGAATTAATAAAAAGGGGTTTGAAAATAATGGTTAGAAATTATTAAGCGCCTGGCAAATTGGTAATAGCAAACGTTAGATTCCTGCTTGTCTCTTCACTAATTGCTATTATCACTAATTCTAATTGCTATAGTATACAGGTAGATTTTTTTATAGCCTAGTGATAAACTGTTGAACTGCCACGCAGAGGTCTCGAGTTCGAACCCAAGGCGCGCACCACTGACTTTTCGAAGTTATATTATTATGTGTATTTAATAGTTAATTATCGCTTGCTCTAACGGTGAAGGAAAACATCGTGAGGAAACCTGCATGTCTAAGAGATCTCCATAATGTTCTCGAGGATATGTGAAGTCTGCCAACCTGCACTAGGCCAGCGTGGTAGACTATGGCCTAACTCTTCTCACAGTGAGAAGAGGCAGGAGGCAGGCAGGACAGTTTAATACAGGGCTGATATTATTTATAATCATGAGAACTTGAGTCCCACAAACAGGGAAGATCTCTGTAGAGTTCTAAAAACTCCGACAATGTTGCACGCTCGCTTGCCATTACGCGTCTACTTCGCGCAACGCCTCGATCAAAATGAATACGCGCGGTCGGGCAACAAGCTTCCACACGTTTGGTTTGTCAACACAACGCCCTCTATTCACCCTTTGTTGCGAGCGCAGCGCTGGCAATCAAGGTCGTTTGGATGTCAACTCAATTTGGTTGTCCGACAAACGACCACACGATCAATTTTGGCGTTAACTCAACCAACTTTGACGTGACCGTAGTTGAGTTGGGCGGCTGACCCAACTGTGTAGAAGGCGTTTAAGCTGTGCTAACCATCTCATAAAAGCAATATGTCCGGCTACCAGTGACCGTACGCAAAAGGACGATATTTTCATTGCCTATATGGATGCCTTATAGGCAATGATTGGTTTAAGTATTTGCCTCGCTACTGCCGCTACGCCGAGTGTTGTGGGTTCGATACCTACACGGGACAAAGGTTTTTGTGTGATAAATAGTTATTACGAATCTGGTTATTATGTCCGTTATTTAAATGTTTGTAAAGTTCCCCTAACACAGGAATTACAAATATTGCGGGAGTTAGCATGAATATTACACGATGTCTCTTAAACTAATAATAATAATAATAATAATAATAATATTCTACCACATACACACAACACCATCTAGCCCAAACTAAGCAGAGCTTGTACTATGGGTACTAGACAATGGATAAACATACATATATACTTTCTTTTTTGTAAATACATACATATTATACATAGAAACACCCAAACCAAGACAAACATCCATGTTCATGCACACAAATGTTTGACTTGTGCGGGAATCGAACCCGCGACCTCAGGCGTGGCAGTCGGTTACACTAACCACTACGCCATCGAGGTCGTCGAGGTCGTAATGCAGTATTTATCTGTGTGAATCCTACGGGAACGCATGCTGAGATATAAAGTTGTATCTATCTGTTGAATCAAGTTTCACGTAAGTCCATATAACAGTTTACACATGATACATTAGAAAATATCCAAAATTGAAATTAAACTGCTATATACGGATTTTATCGCGTTGTTTAAACAACGCGATAAAATCCGTATATAGCAGTTTAATTTCAATGAATAATATTCGCGTAAATAGAAGACAATATTATGTAAATATCCAAAATTATTTATAAAATTCTATATTTATAATATGAATAAAAGTAGATGTTTTGCTGGCATCCAGTGATTCCTTTAACTTTGATAATTTTCTTTTTATCTAGTACGAGGTTTTCTGTTCTGCTCTTGATATGCTATCGCAGACAGCATGTTGAGATCCTTAACAAATTCTTATACAGTGTGAGTCTTCATAAAGTGCACATATGAAAATTAGTAATACTAGACATCATTTTATATGTTGGAAAAATAATAAAAATGCCGGTGACATAAAAATAAGGAACATTTTACAGCAAAACTGATTTTGTGTTGTGGTTGTGTTTTTAAACATTGTTAAAAAACTCAACAATATGTCCACATTGCCCCTAGTTATTATTAATCGACGTTAATTGTTATCTAATAAGCTTTAAAACAACATAGAAACCACATCTGTATCCCATACAAAACACTTTTTATGAGGGGCTAAACAAAGACTACCGACCTAAGGACCTAAGTATCAAACAGGGATGTTGCGAATATTTGCATCCGCATCCGCAATTGCGAAGCTTCCGCTTCGATTTGGATATCTGGATCCGCATCCGCAATAATCAACGGGGATGTTAATGCGGATCCAGATGTAGCGTAGGTTACGATAAGAAAGAAATCAATTGTTCAGTAGTAGGTACGTGTTTAATTTATGAACCTTTGCTTACTGGCTTAAACTTGCGAAGACGGTGATATTAGACACTTTTTATTAAATAAGTAAAACAATTCTCATCAACATCCGCATCCGCAATTAAGGAACTTCCGCATCGATTTGGACATCCCCATCCGTAACCGCATTCGAACCCGCATCTGCGGATGTGAGTTTTCAAATATCCGTGTCCGCATACGCGTCCGCGGATGTCAAAAAATCTACATCCGCAACATCCCTGGTATCAAACTACGTGAGATAAGATAATGCAATGTTCAAACAAAGATGTACGTGGTGTTGGCAAGGTCTTTGTTTAGCCTCTCATAAAAAGTGTTTTGTTTGAGATACAGATCTGGTTTTTATGTTGTTTTAAAGCTTATAAGATGGCGATTAACGTCGATTAATAATAACTAGGCGCAATGGGGACGTACTGTTGAGATTTTTTAACGATGTTTAAAAAAATAATGTACCGTAATCAATTTTGCTGTAAAATGTTCCTTAATTTTATGTCACCGGATTTTTTTTGGGTGTGAATAGTATTGCGTCGGTATTGCCTACACATTCACTATTATTATTGTTTTAGTTTCAACACGATTAACCAGCTGGTTCAAAAGTTACAAGGTTTTCTTGGTACTATAAGAGGTTATGGATTAAATAACACACTGTACAAACACTTTAACTATTTATTTTATACATTGACACAAAGAAGTTTTATACGTCCGTTCAGTTACAGCTCACAACAAGAAGTGACAGATATCAGTGTTTCTACGCCTTTTATAGCTAATCAAACTATAAAGTATTTGACTACTATTTATATTGTATGATGTTAAATTATATAATTACTAAGGTGCAATTATTCTAAATAGTTAAATCTTCTTCACCTTAGCCTTTATTATTCTCAAGTCACTTGGGTGTCGGCTTTTCTAGTCTAACCGGGTTTGACTGGATATCAGTTTTTACACGGAGCGGCTGCCACCTGACCTCCGCAACCCGAAGGCTAACGATACCCTAAGGCTAGACCAGTGTCAGGATATTAGAGGGTACTGACTTTCCCAATAACGACTGCCATAGATGTTCATGGCAGCCGGGACCGACGGCTTAACGTGCTCTCCGAGGCACGGAGCAGGCGATAATCGTCAATCAATACGCACATAATTTCGAAAAGTCATATGACTTCCGAAAATCAGAGGTGCGCGTCGTGGGTTCGAACCCGAGACCCTCTGCATTGCAGTCTGTTGGTCTCCCCACTGAGCTATCGCTGCTATTATCTAAATAGTTAAATACAATAATTAATTACTTTTTGCATATATAAATGTACATATATAATTCAACAGGTACAAGGTGCATAACTACTAAAAAAATGTAAATGGGTATAAGTCGAAGAATATTTCTCTAGTTTTTTTTATTATTTTTCCTACAGATAAAAATGATGTCTAGTTTCACTCATTTTCATATGTGCACTTTATGAAAACTCACACTGTATAATTACTTACAAGGACTATGTCGATCAATAACTTTTATAATTCTGTAAAATTCACCTCCATGGATTTATCACACCTTACGATATTTCAAAATTACTTTTCATAAGGCGTTGCGACGCTGAGTCATTTTACAAAATCCGTACAGAAGGCATGACGCCAATACTATATATAGGTTAATACAATTCATTCCTAATTGAGTTTGTATGGGTGGCTTACCAGTTATCCATACAGTATATCTACTAAAATCCGAATTCTGACAGACATATATTTCTACACAGAAACTTAGCAACAACATCGAAGTTCCACTTGGTAGACTTGGCAGGCTCTGAACGTATCAAGAAGACCAAAGCGAGTGGAGAACGGCTTAAGGAAGGTGTCAAGATCAACCAGGGTTTGTTGGCGCTCGGCAATGTCATCTCTGCACTTGGAGATGGGACGAACAGAAGCTTTATTAGTTATAGAGATAGCAAGCTCACCAGGTTGTTACAAGGTACAACATTGTTTATTTATTTATTAGGTTTGCTCATTATTTTTTAAAGTAGGTACAATATTCTCATGTCATGAGTTGCATTGCATAGCAGCATTAAGAATTGTTACTGCATACTTATGAATATCATCTATACTAATATTATAAAGACAAAGAAATGTTTGTTTGATAGTTTCTCAGCAGTCAAAATTAAATATTCTTTTTGCATTTTGCAGCTTATTTACTGAAAAAGGATAAAGACTATCTAACAGTATGGCCATAGGAGCGCAGTGGGTGAAATTGAACTATATTATGTTATTGTCCCTAGGGCTCATGGCATAAGTTTACGATCATGACTGCATGCAATCGTAAGGTCACTATCGACTCCGTGGCACAATAACACTATTCTTAGTGTTATTGGCTTTTCCTCTTAGCAAATTCTCAATATCAGCAGAATGGAAGTGCCCGGTAGGCACCAATAAGCTCGCTCCCTATAATAACTTGAAAATGCGAGCGTACCTTGCGCTAACCATTTAGACGTATACCACGGCTAGCCACGGCTAGTTTATTATTATAAAAGTGTATCTTTACTTCGTAATTCGTATAGAATTTAGAGGCATTTGCTGGAATGCAGATAAATTATATCTTGATTACTTTTTCCCCTGCTGCCTGAAATATAGGTACTTTATTTCAGGTTTAGTAGGTAGTAATTTATTTCACATACATATATACATAATATACATTTTGAACGGTATAAGTCAGGGCGTATCAATCATATACAGGGTCTGTCGTAAATAATGGATAACCCGTTAGTTTGAAGAAATGGCAAAAAATATAAGTAGCAAAGCATCAAAATTCTTAACAAAATAAAAATTGTACACCATTTTCAGACCGTTGGCAACCCTGGCTTAGAAAAGCTATTTTCTTATAGCCTGGCCTCAAGGCTACCACCTACTAACGGGTTATCCATTATTTACGACAGACCCTGTATGTTATGTATTACAGACAGTCTCGGCGGCAACTCCCTCACGCTGATGGTGGCGTGCGTGAGCCCGGCCGACTACAACCTGGACGAGACGGTGTCGACGCTGCGCTACGCGGACCGCGCGCGGCGGATACGCAACAAGCCGATCATCAACCAGGACGCTAAGGCCGCTGAGATTATCAGGTCAGTGCATACAACTTGTTTATATCTATCTTGTATTTGTAATAAAACAGCTAGACACGTACTGCTCGAATTCAAACCCATTCGATTAAGTTAACAGCTCGGCGAGTAATGTAGTATGGGCTTAAATCACTATATTATAAAACAAAGTCCTCCGCCGCGTCTGTCTGTTCGCGATAAACTCAAAAACTACTAATCGGATTGTCATGCTGTTTTCATCAATAGACAGAGTGATTCATGAGGAAGGTTTAGAAGTATAATTTTTTAAGGTTTTTTACTACATGTGCGAAGCCGGTGCGGGTCGCTAGTAACATATAAAAAAATATTTACATAATTGTATCGCTAAAACACCCCGGATACTTGATGTCATTAGTATTCGTCTCAAATGGCCGCAGATAAATTGCGCATCTAATTGTAATAAACTTTAAATGAATCTGGTACCAACGCCTTGACTGCATGCGAGCTACTGTATGATCGATGCGATTCCCACCGCTCATTATAGAGATTGACTGCGTATTAAAAAACTATGGGTATTTTAATAAAATTAGGTCTTGTTTTGCTGACCAGTCGTAAAAGCAGATCACAACAAACATAACTTAGCCAAGTCACTTGACATAAGTATGATTTACAAAATTCATTGGATAAACTTTCCTATGCCCATTTTCTGCATAATCCAACTATCTTCTATACAGGTTGAACAACTTAGTAAATGAACTGCGGCTGCAAGTCCTCGGCAAACTGCCGACAGTTAGCGAGCGAAACAACGAACAACTACAGGAAGAATTAGAAAGAGAACGAGCTAGATACCAAGAGCTGCTGAAGAAACATAAACAAGTCACCGAACATTTGAGCAACATGTTGATTGAGAACACAAATCTATGCGAGAAGGCGTTACTCGCTGAAGCAGCGAAAGATAAGATTGAACGGAAATTGAACGAATTGACTGAACAATGTAATCAGACTATTGAGAACCTGAACACAACTGACAAAGGGATTGATGATGAGCATCAAAAGACTACTGTGGTTGATTATCTGAAGGAGATAAAGACGAGGCTGGAAGACTTGCAGTCAGTGAACATGAAGACCAATGAAGAATTGATAGATCATGAGATTAAGCTGTCATTTGTCAGTGATAGTGACCATGAGAAGGTGGATGATGAGGTGGTTTTGAATGAAGATCAAGCTGTTTTGGAGGAGGAGAAGAGAGCTATGGGACAGGTAAGGTTTTCTGGACTTATTTAATGCGGAATTTATAGCAGAGGTATTATAATAACTATGTGTAGCACACTGCACAAAGGATAGGTAGGGTAGGTTAGGGCAGGTTAGGGGTTACGGTATTCCAGTGATAGAATGATGTCGGCACTCGTCCAAGTCTATTGCCGTCTATGGATCATATTTCTTAACTCAGTGCTATCGCTAAGAAATTCATAACGCCACAACTAAATAATAAAATAATATCTCACAATCAGACAGATGTAAGATAATTTTTAGATAGATATAATTATACATAGATAGATAGCCGTACATAAAGGTCACAATCGAAAATGAAAACATTCATTTTCGGTTGATACTTTTATCAACGAATTAGTTTGTACATAACATAATTATCTTTATATAAGCTAATATAACTCATTCTCGAGTATTAGCTTAATAACATAAATATACACCTCTATAGAGCCATACATTTCTTAACTTTACAGTGAATGAAATGAATGAATTCTTACTTACGTTTCATTAAACATCTAAATTGTCTATTTTCTGTCTAGGTTGCCCTGAACCAAGAGCTTCAAGAATTGAATCGCGCGATGGCTATCAAGGCGTCCGTCGTCCAAGCGATCCTCTCCAACAATAAGGACATGCTCGACAGCCACAAGAACTTGCGGGAGAACGAGGAGAAGATCGCACATCTCGAGAAGGAAAGAGATGAGTTGCTGCAGCAACTGAAACAGACTAAGGTTAGCTGGTTAATATGTTGTTTTGATACTTTGCGGCTTAGTAAAGTTGTCTTCTATAATGTGAAATATACATGTACCTTCCTTTGTGATTCTTTGTTATTGAATGCCTCGGTGGTGCAGCTTTAATGAATGCGACTGATGTTCATGCAGTCTCAGTTTTGATGCCCGTGTCGGGTGAAGGGTTATTGGTTTTTTCTCTCAAGAAACGTTCAATAGCAGCAGGATGTCTGAGTCTGATAAATGGTTATGATTTCGCCTCCTATTAAGTGATGCTTAACACTACAGCTGGAGAAATGCAGATGTAAATGTTGATGTGCAATATCAAGAGAACAGATCTATGTCAATCAGATGCTAGTTGTCTTCTACCTTCATGTGGGCAGCTGTCTCGTCTGCCACCAACGCCATATCTATCATACAATTAAAATTAAAAAATATTAAGTGTGTTTGTAATGTCAAAATAACAGCTTTTTACTAAATGCTATATGAAAATATACATATATGATACTTATAACAAAAATCTATTTATACAATTTTTGTCCGTCTGTTTGTTCCGGCTAATCTCTGAAACGGCTGGTTCTATTTTGACAGGACTTTCACTGGCATATATCTGATGTTATAAGGAGTAACTAGGCTACTTATATTTTAGAAAATAGGGTTCCGCAAAAATAATTTATCCCTTTTTGTTAAATTCCACGCGGACGATGTCACTGGTAACAGCTAGTTCTAAAATGATAATGCTGTAAGAAGCTAGCGGGACTTATGATGACGCAGTAAGTTACTTTTTAAGTTCAATAATTGGAGGGATCATAGCTTAGGATTCTCGTTAGATTTATGTCAATTGAAAAGGTGTTATACT
This sequence comes from Catocala fraxini, assembly GCA_930367265.1. NCBI lineage: Eukaryota > Metazoa > Arthropoda > Insecta > Lepidoptera > Erebidae > Catocala > Catocala fraxini. Next base: position 8,544,475 of record OV884040.1, on the reverse strand, counting down.
ATGTAAACTACGTTCGGAACAGGAACTTCGCGTCCTATGATTGCGAACTTCAGTTATGGTTGACAATACCCTAACTTCTCTGTTGAGAGCACTGAATCGTCATGGTTCCACTGTGTTATCCAATTTGCGGTACTTTACTTCGAAAACAAATAGTATGGTTTCACACATACATATTTCATCCCTTAGGCCCGGGTTCCTACATTCAAGAAACGACTTGTTTTACCTATGCACAGTTTTGACATATATTATACGAAAATATGTATGTCAAAATGTTACTGTTCGTAGCTAAAACGGGTCGTATCTTGATATAGAAACCGCGCCTTACCGAGTCACCCTTAAGCTAGTTTGGCAACAACTGAGTCCTATTAAGCTACCAAAATATATCATGCATGCATGTATACTGTAATGTGTTTATCTAGAATTAATTTCGTCCAGTGCCAATGGTAATTTCTGTCACGCGCGTTGAATACATTGAACCAGTAGATACTTCGTAATATTTGCATAACGCTCTCTTGTATATGCAGATTTAATGACTTGCAAATATGAAGGAATATTGAATATAGATTTATGTAAAATTGAAGAAGCACGGAGTTCATGCACATTCGAAGTTGCTCTGAAGAAAAACAGCATAGATATTTCTTTGTGTAGGTGTTTGTTGCTGCTTGTAAGGCAGACAAATATCTTTAGAATACGTAAGCATTAATCATTTTCGGACTAGAATTTAAAAATATATTTCTGCTGCAATGATTTATTTGCTAATAAGCTGTAATAAGCATTAAGCTTTAGGGCACAGTTTAAGCTTTCCCATAATTAGCCGAGGCCCGTCCCAGGCAGTGGGACTTGAATAAACAGGGCTCGTATCTAATATTATTTTATTAAAGGTTTCTAAAGAACTTTGGATGTATCTAAAAACTAAAATTCTGTTTTACGTTACCATAGATACATAGATACACAGACCATTTTTTTTTTACTTGGTGGAACGCATTGACGCATTCCTCTCCGCGGGGCGACGAAGAGGTTATGTCGGGCTCACCGGGGGAAAGATACGCCGGTAATACCGACTAAACCTACCACGGTGTTCCTCGACATAACCATAGACGGCGGAGCCGCGCGAATCGCTTTCACATGCAATCGCGACCCAGCCGAGGTTTCGGCCTGCCCTGTGAAACGGCAGGCCACTACATAAGATATTTGGACTGACACTGTGCCCTTGTGGGGGGACAAAAACACGACACAGAGGCGCGCGTGGGAACACGCACGCCGCCTCTCGCACCTGGTGCTGATCGGGTGGCGAGCAGGCCCACTCAGCTCACCCAGGTCAAACCTCAGGGTGGCTGGAGGTCATCTCGCGCCCTCCGGCGCCCGGTTCTGCGGTTGGGGAGAGGGTTTAAGTGCTCCCTCTCCCGCGCCACCAGATAGATTATGTCCTAACTTTACATATGAAATTTTTTATCCCTGTAATTAATTCTTGGGATGGTTTTAACTAACCGTTTAGTTCAAAACTTCTCGAATTAAAAATGCAGTATCTTGTAAAGTAAAACTTGTAAAAATAAAGAAAACAAAACAATTACTTTAATGATCTTATCTTCATTTCAAACTCAACAGTCTAAGGACCCGACACACGAAGAGCGACGCACTAAGGTGTCGACCCTGGAGGCTCAGATCTCCGACCTGAAGAAGACCTGCCAACAACAAGCCACTATCATCAAGACTAAAGAGAAGAATGAGGCCAAGATTGCTTCTTTGAACGCTGAACTGCAGGCCATGAAGGCTACTAAGGTATGTAGAAGGTCTTTTTATTCTACCAAGATAGCTAAAAGTATGCATTTGCAGCCAGTGATCGTTTGCCTGAGGATATCGAAAGCGTGATGCCAATCTAAGGAAGATTAATAGAAGATGGGATGAAAGAAAAGGAGTGGGAGAGCGCCTATCTACTCTTATTTACCAGACGAAAGGTAGTCAGAGTATTACTACTCTCGCATCAGTGTCCAGCAAGTATTAAACTAGGCAATTAGAATATTGGAAAAGAATGCAAACGTATGTTTGCATTCTTTTGCAATACGCTGGACGTACGTCCAGCATTGTATTTCTGTGGTGGGTGGAGCTTCCAGAGTTTCTAGCGGATACGCTGTGTGTCAATTGGGATATCTGTGGTCCAAATCTTTAGTACTGGCAGTGCAATATTAGATGCCTTGAGCGTTTGAAAGGCATATAGATGAAGAAACAATTTTTGTACAAGAATATTGATATTCGACTTTTTCACATACTTGTTAAAAGCTGAATATGATACTAAAGTTGTATATATAATTATCATATATGTATCGTTTTAGTATCATATTCTGTATTTTATAAATACTTGACTTCGATTGACACCTGCTACGTATATGCTCCAAACGAAAATATCTGTAAACTCTTATTTCCTCCTTAAGGAAACAGGCGTGGCTTTTGTAAAAGTAAATTATGTATGTACATATATTATTTTGTATAATAATAACAACATTATAAATGTGACTTAGGTGAAAATAATAAAACAAATGCGCGAGGAGAGCGAGAAGTTCCGCAAGTGGAAGGCGGATAACGAGCGCGCCATGCTGCGCCTGCGCAACGAGGACCGCAAGCGCGCCACCGCCATGGCCAAGATGGAGTCGCTGCACGCCAAGCAGCAGAACGTGCTCAAGCGCAAGATGGAGGAGGCCGTCGCTGTTAATAAGAGGCTCAAGGTATGTGCATTACTATTAAATGGAAAGTGTAGTTTCTTTATATTTCATTAGCTATCCCCCGAGAAAAGTAGTTTTTCCTGTATGAAATGTACCCTATGTCATTTTCTGTACCCCTGACAACGTGTATGCGATGTTTCATTAGGATCCCTCAATTGTTAAGGCATTAAAGTGTAACAAACAAACAAACTTACATTTGCATTTATAAAATTAATTTCTAAGATTAGTATGGTAAAATTACATAAATATTAGTTTTTGTGCCATCTATACTTCTATGCTGATAACTACATAGTCTATGTCTACTAATTATATTACTAGTCTGTTAATCTATTGAGTCCTAACGATAATTTAACTGTGGAGCAAAAAATAAGCAACCTAATTAATATAAATAGAAACTGCTTCGGCTGGGATTGTATGTACTTCTCAGATCATAACTAATGAATACAGACTTTGTTTATATATTATGATTTCTACTAGTGGAAATGTCGAGTTTGTGTAGAACTATCGAGTAATACCGGCTCTGTGGAAAACGCCTCCATGAAATGAACAGTCATAAGTCTTAAGAGATGAACAAATTGTTTTATCCATACAGGAAGCCTTGGAGCGACAGAAGTTCTCTCAGATGAAACGTAACGCAAAGGGCAGCGTGAAGGCAGGCGCCGTACAGCAGTACATCGAACAGGAACTCGAAGTGCATCTCAGTATCGTTGAGGCCGAGAAGTCGCTTGAGGAACTTATGGAGTACAGGTATGTAACACAGCAGCATGGCAGAATACATCTGTGTATACTTGCTAGACGATTGAACACTTGCTAGACGATCTGTGTTTGAGTGTTTGTCTAGCCAACGTTTCTCCCTATCTGACGACGGCTTTGGATAGACGATCGGCTCTGCCTTTGGTTAGCCAGTGGTATGATAGCTATGAGTAATAATTTAAGTTTCCAAGTGGCTAGTTTTTGACATGACCCATGCAATAATACAGAAAACAGGGTTACAACCTTTACATCTATTTAGGGGTGTGTGCGAATGAGGAATGTGATAAAAGTGAATGATGCCAGAGAATTGTGTCAGGATCATAGCAAATGGAAATCCGTAGTCTCTGCCTACCCCTCTGGGATACAGGCGCGAATCTATGTATGTATGTGTGTGACTTCGTAAGTTAATGGTACGGTGATCTATCTGAATCACGGCGAATGTTACGCGATACGGTCGACAACTACTTGGCAATTAACTAAGCAGATTTTGCTATAGAAAACAAAATAAATCGTCATGCTTTTGTCATTTTGTTTTAGAGCATGGATTACAGAGCAAATAGAGAATCTCCGCAACAGCACAGATGATGAAAACAGTAGGAAAAAAATAGCTGAACTAGAAGACGACTTAGCTCTTCGTAAGGCACAGATCTCAGACTTGCAACAGAAGATACTGACTGCTGATCAAGGTAACTATGGAAATCATTGTTGACTTTGCTTTTAGCAGAGGATCAGTATGCTCTTTGGTTCTTGCGTTGGCAACGTAGCTATTGCTTTTTCGTAGACTTGGTGACACCCGTGAGATAACTAGTATTGCAAGTATCCATAAGCAAAGGGCTTGTTTGCCATCTGAGTAAGTATAAAATCTTGTCATAACTTCATTTTCGTTTTATATAAACATATCGATATACGAAATAGGGTAGGCAAAGATGCGACCTACGTTTTGGTAACTATGGTTTTAGGTTTCATGTAATAGGTGGCAAGGCTATTGCCGTCCACCGGACACAGATCTAGACTCCGTGCTGGTGTACGCTCCTGAGAACGTCTTGACAGAATAGCTCAATAATTATTTGCCAGAGCCGGCAATCAAAGCTTTCTTGCACCCAATAGCAGACACCACCGCTGCTGCATCAGGGCGCCTAGTGCGATTTCTTTTTACGTTAACGCGATCGACAAGTTTCGAAAGTTCGACGTTCGTTCAGTAAAAGTTTCGATCGCGATAACGTAAAAACAACTCGCAATAGGCACCCTGATAGAAACTCATAAAGTTTCATCACATGTTTTTTTTCCATAGAAAACAAATCACGAACACAATGGGACAACATCCAATCCATGCTAGAAGCTAAGGTTGCACTGAAATGCCTCTTCGAGTTGCTGGTCGACGCTAAGAGAGAACTACAGAACCAGAGCGAGAAAGGCTTCCAGGCGAGATATGAGGAGATCAAGGAAGCACACGACAGGATGGCGATGGACTACGAGAATAGTAAGGCAGAGTTTGAAAGGCAGCTGGCGATGGTTAAACTGCAGAGTGAACAGAACGTAAGTAAAAATTACATACTTATTTATTAAGTGGCTTGGCCAGGACATTGGATAGTTTGGAGACCTCTAGTATTGAATTTTATATGTGTGTAATACATTACAGTTGGTACCTTCAAAGTATAAAGGGGTTAACAGCATATTTTTACATTTATTGTCATTCAAAGAAAACACTGAGATATTTTCATGTCAAAATATGTTTCTATTGCGATCATAGCACTAACACCAATTTTTGAAAGGCATACGAGAGTTGAGATAAATTAACACAGTCAATCACATGCTACATTGATTGGCTGACTGTCGCAAAAACCAATCAAATCGCTTAACAATAGTAAGATTATGACAGGTTGTCACGATGCCACGACTCCCTTTCAGAACTCAGATGTTAGTGTGAAAAAAGAGAGTATTTTTTTTTTAATTGCGACTGGTACCTTTGGAGTACATCCCAAGAAGAAGTTATTGTATATATGTATGGAGTAGTTACAAATTATCATTCGTTTCCCAGCTGTCATCGTTAGTGGGAGTTCAACGCGGTGTCCTCGGCAAAGGAGACAAGAGTGAGGCGTGCAAGCATCTGCAGAACGTGATACAGTATCAACAGGAGCGACTGGAACAAGTCGAGGAGGAAAATGTATGGCCCACTTGATTGTGAACTCTATGCTGACGCATTAAAGATCACTTCTCTATCACATATGCGTTTTATGTAGTAGTTAGATGGTAGGATAAGTTGAAGCAAGAGAAATAGAGATATTATATTATGAACATTATAGAAGGCACTGAAATTGTATTAAAGCTTAGGGATGACAGATTTTCAAATCTAATATTATTAAATAATTGCACACAATGATCATATCTACTGAGAAGTCAGTATGGTCAACACCACGCACTTCGACTGGAAAATATACATTATTAGATGTAAAATTTATATAGTTTTACATCTGATAATGCATATTTGAAGTCAACTTTTGTCAAATAGTAACTAATACTATAGTCAAAAAAATACTGTGTCATGTTTTTACAAGAACTATTTTAGGACTCACAATTCAAAAAGTTAAGTGCAGCTTATGCGTCCATCAATATATATTAAAATACTTAAAATATTTTACAGAAAAAGCTAGTAGATGAATTAGAACAACTGCGGTCAGTGGGTAAGAAAGCTAAGAAGCGGCCAAAGAAGGAGACTACCGTAGAGACCATGAAGAAACTGGAGTATGTGGAGATGACTGACGAAGAAGATGATGAGTTTGAGGACAGGGACAAGGATCCCGACTGGAGAGCCACACCACTGTTTAAACGTATACAGGTATTGTGACATACTACACTAATATTATAAAGAGAAAATAAACCTAGTCTTGCCATAAATATTGTTACAAATAAAAATCTATTCTTTTTCTATTACATAAAACATTTATTACTGTAATGCATGTTAGTTTATACATTAATATAATAACACTAAAAATATATGAAGCTCATTCAAAATGATCTCCATTGGCTTTAATACAGTCCTTTAAATATTGAGGCCAATTATCAATAGAAACATGCACTCTCTCTATTGGATAATTCTTCACTGCCAACCTTATGGATTGTTTTATGGACTCCAAAATATCATGGCGTTTAGAGCATCAGCTCTGATGAAGTCCGAAACGTTCGTTTCCAACCACGCTTACGTGGATCGAGTTTTATGACCCAGTGCTGAGTCTTGCTGATAGGACCATTCTTGGTTATGGAACATAGTGTTGTTTAGAGGCTTAGAAGGTGGTAACCTTCTCAAGAAGTGTATCAAATGTTTTGACACCTTTTTCACAAAAATATGGCTCAGTCATTCCTTGATAGCTAACACCCCACGAAACCATTACTTAAGTCGGATAATGTCCACGTTGTACTCTGCTGAATAATTGGGAAGCTTTTATAAAGATCTTTGAGCATCGGCATTGACTCGGTCATTCATATTGTTAAAACATTACTCAATAGTAAAAAAAAATCTGTGACTGCTTAAGAAGTTGTTTTGATTTTATTACCCTATTCATTTTAAAATTATCAGTTAAATAATAACCAGTGCGTCTCTTACAGGCTGCAAGTCCTAAGTCATCTTTTAAAATACGCGACTTGGTTCTAGGTGCTATATTCATTTCCCGAGATAAAATCTTTTGCTTTTGGACTGGATTTCTTCGAATTCTTTCCTTCACTGATTTGTTCGCTTTTTTCGTACGAATACTACGTGGACGGCTAGATGTTTTTCTGTCACAAACAGAGGAGGTTTCATTGTACCTATCAATAGCCCGGTACACAAACATTCGGCCAGTACAAAGGGGTAGGAGAGAAAAAAAAAAAAATTTGCTATATACCTACTTTGTGTAATGCTATCGCAGATATCACAGTAATTCGGTTCGCTTTTTCACCCCACTCCATTTTAATATCACAAAAATATTTTACTCCGATTGACGCGAAAATGAGAAAACAATGAATATTTCTATAAAAATGATAGATTCCAAATTCAAATGTAATATTATGTTTTTTTTATTGTAACTGTATTTATGGCCAGACTAAATATAATAATTTAGTTTGTAATTAAAAAACTACACCATTAATAAACTTCTTTATCCAGAAGTAAGGCAACATAACATCACGCTTCGACCCACGTGAGCGGAGCAATAATCATAAACGTTGTCGAACCCGTGGGGGACAGCTAAGTACATTATAATAATATCAGCTCTGTATATAAACTGTCCCAGAGTGGGTTCACAGACTTTACACACCTTCGAGAACATTATGGCAAACTGCCAAACATGCAGGCTTTCTTACTATATTTTCCTGCACTGTCAAAGTGAGCGATAATGAACTATTTAATACCCATATAACTTCGAAAAGTCAGAGGCCTCGGATCGAAGTCAAGACTGAAATTAGCCACCGGTGGCTGTATTGCGCAAACGAAGGTATTCGGTGGCCCCACGAATGGTCGGTGATCGCAACAATTTATAACGCTGCTATGTGCGATCTCACGATGGAATTCTAAACGAAAATAACGCGTACCCATATTGGGTATTTCTAATCTTAGCTACAGTAAAACGGGCGTTGAGTCGCGACTGACCGCTAGTTGTGGTGTGATGCGGACACAGTCGCGAGTAGTAGGCTTCGAGTCGCAAGTGGCAGACATTGAATTGCGAATGGCCGCCACCGGTGGTCTAGAATTGGATTCACGTGTCCGACAAGACCATACGAAACTAATAAAAATTGCTTGTCCGTAGCCACCGATGGCAATGCTCAGTGGCTCATTTGCGATGAGCCATAAAGTTGGGCAAGGGCTAGATATCTGTATTTTCTGATGCCTACTTATTAACCTCATCAGTCTTCTTCACTATGTGGGTCTGTGTGTCTGTCTGTTAGTGACAGATTGGTGTTAATGATAGGCATAACTCCGGAACCACGACCGATTGATCTGTAACTAGGTGTGCAGACATCTTGGGGTCATACCTCGGTCGAGTTTGAATAAGGGCGCTGTGGGTCAAAAGGTCACAAGGTCACATGTATTTTAAATGGCAAAATATTGACTTGTGACTTGGTGTGCAGACTCCTATTTAAGTCGAAGTGATTGAAACCTGGATTTTTACACCCATCTCGTTTTACCCCAGGCACAGCGGTCACGGCTGACAATGAACTTTACGGCGCCTGATACATCAACGTCATCGTTCGACACGTCAACAACAGGTGCGGCGCCGACTACAGCCCGCGCTGTGAAGCGAGGCAGCGACGCTGCTTCGCACTGCATGTGTCGCGGCTCGTGCTCCACCAAGATGTGCGGCTGCGTCAAGACCGACCGCGGCTGCGGCGGCACCTGCCGCTGCCAGCCCGAGCTGTGCAAGAACAGGCGAGTGTCGTCCGGCGGCGAGGATAAGGAGAACCAGGTAAGTTACCTGCGTTGTACTGTATGTACACTACTACACTACCACCGCGCACTGCATGTGTCGCGGCTCGTGCTCCACCAAGATGTGCGGCTGCGTCAAGACCGACCGCGGCTGCGGCGGCACCTGCCGCTGCCAGCCCGAGCTGTGCAAGAACAGGCGAGTGTCGTCCGGCGGCGAGGATAAGGAGAACCAGGTAAGTTACCTGCGTTGTACTGTATGTACACTACTACACTACCACCGCGCACTGCATGTGTCGCGGCTCGTGCTCCACCAAGATGTGCGGCTGCGTCAAGACCGACCGCGGCTGCGGCGGCACCTGCCGCTGCCAGCCCGAGCTGTGCAAGAACAGGCGAGTGTCGTCCGGCGGCGAGGATAAGGAGAACCAGGTAAGTTACCTGCGTTGTACTGTATGTACACTACTACACTACCACCGCGCACTGCATGTGTCGCGGCTCGTGCTCCACCAAGATGTGCGGCTGCGTCAAGACCGACCGCGGCTGCGGCGGCACCTGCCGCTGCCAGCCCGAGCTGTGCAAGAACAGGCGAGTGTCGTCCGGCGGCGAGGATAAGGAGAACCAGGTAAGTTACCTGCGTTGTACTGTATGTACACTACTACACTACCACCGCGCACTGCATGTGTCGCGGCTCGTGCTCCACCAAGATGTGCGGCTGCGTCAAGACCGACCGCGGCTGCGGCGGCACCTGCCGCTGCCAGCCCGAGCTGTGCAAGAACAGGCGAGTGTCGTCCGGCGGCGAGGATAAGGAGAACCAGGTAAGTTACCTGCGTTGTACTGTATGTACACTATAATCGACGTTGTGATTTACTGCCAGTACTGAAATTTTGGTGATAACCTTCTGAAAGATGCAGCATTAGCTTGTAGCTGTAGCAAGCATTGTCAAGTTTATAGGCAAAATTTTATGCAAGATGTTGATCTCCAATTATGCCATATTTAGAACGGTACCGCTTTTTCTGAACACAATTAAATGACAAAATACATACCCAAATTGTTTTTAATATTAATAAATCGTCATTATATACTCGTTTGTCAGGCACCTTACCCGAAATCAACATGTGCGTGACGATTCTTTAACACACGCCGACAAGCGTTGCCGAGCCACAATTGGAGTACATAGTATTGCGCATGCGCAGCGTCTTTTTATATTTCCTACCTAAACCATTAATTGAAAATATAATTTAAAAAAAATTTAAATCTAGTTTATTAATTTTGTGTAATTCGATATGCCTGTTAATATTTCCAAAGTTAGGCGTTAACGCTGATCAACAAGTTGTAAAACCTTTAATAACAACTCGCCTGCTGTTGCTCTAGCGATACACTCACTAAGAAAAGTTGCCGCACTGATACCAAATTTGATCCCTTTACAGATACGAAAGGTCCTTAAAGAGTTCGGGTATCGGGCGACTATTCACACCCCATAACAAAAGGTTATTTGGCTACAATCTCTACAATTAACATGCTCCAGATATTAGCTGTGAAACAACTATACTTCATCCTTAAAATATATAATATAATTAGTATGTTACTTACGCATTTTCGTTTGTTTCCAGCCGTCAAGTACAGAGCTATCATTGGACAAAACACCGCCGTCATACTTTGATAAACGGTAAGCTCAAAACACAGTTACTTCCATAACAAATACCGAAATTACTAACTCTGCCGTATGTATAGATTCGAAACCTCCGAAGAGTTACACGACGTACAAAAGAATACTGACGCCACTCCGGAATTACCAGATCGCCGGACACCGCGTCCATTGCGGGTTATACAACATTCTAATACGCAGAAATGGATGTATGCCCTCCTTGTATATAACACTTGTTTGGCACCAATGTCGTCGTACTGCGCTAACAATATACTACAGTACGGAATGGACCAAGTCAAATATAACGTGATGGCCCATATCGCGAAGTACTTGATGGGAGAGGTTATTTAAATGATTATAGTACAGGTATCGTATGACTTGACTTACATTGTTCATATAAATAGATTTTTATAGTCATACGGGTGTCTTGGACATGGTTTTCTAATGATTTAATTACAGTTGGTTTTCTTCGTGATTGAACTACATATTTTTGAATGATTACTGACAGAATTTAAGCCTCCTGCAAGTGTAGAATTTTCTAGATTTAAGCTCTATAGACAGACAAAAACATAAAGCACCACAGGACTGCGAGAATATTCACTTTAAAAGCTATTTTAAATTTCTAAGATACCAAAAGTTATATTTTTGCATTCACTTACAAAACTAATCAGTGGCGTACTACTAATTATCGAAGGAATAATTAGTAGTACGCCACTGATTAGTTTTGTAAGTGAATGCAAAAATATAACTTTCGGATATAGAAGTCTTGAGTCAATGTGAAGCAAAAATATCACTGGGATTCCGTAAATTTTAATTTCCAAAATGCCAGTATGTAATACGTTATTTATTATTATTACTGGCATTTCCCCAGCTATGATCAGAATTTTATGTTAGAAATTTACAAAACACTTTGTTTAACCTAGAAATCATAACCAGGTCCAGTCATCAATATTAGCATTTTTATTTAATGTATGTCAGGTCATACGAAATCCATTTAAAAACTTTGCAGACTATGCGCTTACGTAACAGCTTTGTCTCGTCCACCAAATGAATTTATGATTAATGTGATATTTTTTTGTTCCCTAAGGCACACAAAGAAGTATTCATTCTATAAAAACCTTTCCGGCATTTGGCACATATTTAAACGGCGGGCATAATTCGATTCTTAGTAAGTGCATAGTTCTGCAATGGGTAGAAATTATTTGTACCTATTAAATGAAGTAGATGTTTAGCTTATTATTAGAATACATATATTCTATAGAGTATATTATGAAGATATTATAGTTTTTGTTTATATACACTATGAAATTTAGTTTGCAGAACTATGTACGATTATAACAATTTTCGCATTAGTCTCTTGGTGTTTGATTATAATCTGCACCATAATGTCATATAATACAATAAAACAATTTGCCAATGATCACATTAAAATGATAGTACTGGTCAAGACACTGATGACAAAAGTACCGGTTAAAAGTCGTTACAACAAAGTATAGATTAACTTTAGCTAGATTGTGGTTATTTAAAACTTGTTTCAACGACAGGTCCATAAATTTACCTTACCTTATAGAGGCATCATATGGTTATATTTTTGTTATAAATATTTATATTTATCGACAGATTGACATAGGTTTAGCTAATCAAGTGGTAATTTGGTATATACCTGACTAATCTTGCTTCCTTACCTAATGTTAATAATTATTATTTATATAATATAATAAATTCATACGAGACATACCAAATTAATTTAGTTTTAGTACATATATCTGTAGAATAAAATATAAATAATTAAATGAATGATAAAAACATTCTTACATTTTTACATTCTTTCTAAACTTACAGAAATCACCTTGACGCTACATACGTAAAGAAGAAGAAAAGTTACTTTTTCCCGCATGAACAGAGGAATGGCGATAACAACGCAATAAAGGTATAATATAATTCTACTATATGATTAAATTATGCCGCATTACTGTGACGTTAATCAATAATCATGCAAGATGTGGAAGGCGTAAGAAATCAAGTTCTTAAAAAAATCGTGCCCGTAACAAACAATAATAATCCTGATTTTATTGCAGTAATAATAGTATGAACAATTTTGACGTTTTATATCATAACAAGCTATTAGAACTTTATTTTGTTATAATGTCGCTGACCGTACTTAGCTTTCAAAGTAAAAATATTTATATAAATATCTAAGTAAATACTCACTATAATAATATGTCGACAAATTACCGTCTCAGTATTATTGTAATATAAAAAAGGAAACAGTTATGTTTTGTTTGTTTCTGTACTTTTTGGTTTTAAGATTTCACTAACACTTTATTGCTCTTGCAATTCACGAGCAAGCGACATTCTTACCTTCGTGTGTATTGCACCAGTCGGCTGCAAGCCATATCGTCTTTTTTAATTTTAAATATCTGTAACAACTGACTTGTTCACAAATATGTATAAACTGTGTTGAGAATTACATACTATTACAAGCAAGAGCCATACACTTTCCTGATTAGAATGGACTGTATTTATTCTTCTAAATTTACATTATATTATACATTGTTCATTATTACTACACTAAACAGGCTTATTATATAATTAAACATGTAAAAAGACAAAGAATCATTGTTATGTAAAGACTTTACAATCATTTATATAACGGACACAAAGAACACCCAGACTCGGAACAACAATTTGTGGATCACACGTCCCGCATTTGTCCCGTATGGGGATCGAACCCACAACACTCGGCGCGGCGGCAGTGGCGAGTCGACCACTTAAACCACTGCTATCCGTGCAGTCCAAAATACTCATAATTATAATACTAAATATTTAAATTTAATTAATAATTCGTCAGTATTATTGTTAATTTATGTATAACGTGCCCAGAAGTTTGGTAGCATTGCCACGGTGTGTGGCAATGCTGATTCTTTGGGTCAAGGAAACATCAGCCTTCTTATTATTTATTTTAAACATATTATAATTTCTAAACGATATTTTATTCTGTTTCAGACTGAAAACCTGGACTAATTAACATAGCAAGTAATTAAATAAAAATTAGTAGGTATATTGTATTTAATATAAATTAAAAAGTGCCTCGGAAATAATTTTCAGTTTCTAATTACTAATATAATCTAAATTAAGTGTACAATGTATTACATGTAATTATTGAATTTTGAGTAGTCGCCATTTTTTATTCCTACATGCTCAGATTTCAGTCTGTATGAAATTTGTTTTATAAATTTAAGGAGTGGTGCTCCGAATAAATAGTTATTATAATATACTTTGTATTTTCATTGAATTATTTATCGAACAAAACCTTACCGTCAATTGATTAAAACTGTTCTAAGGCTGTGAGAACTTATTATACAGCTCTTACTTCTATAATATATCAATATTGATACAAGGAATATATCTTATGTGGGTGCCAGTGCCAGTGCCGGTGCCAGTCAGTGCAGACCAGCGACACTTCGACCCAGTGGGATCTTTTGTGTCGACACTCTCTCAATAACGACTGCCATAGATGTTCATGGCAGCCGGGACCGACGGCTTAACGTGCTCTCGGAGGCACGGAGCAGGCGATAATTGTCAATCAATACGCACATCATTTCGAAAAGTCATATAACTTTCGAAAGTCAGAGGTGCGCGACATGGGTTCGAACTCGAGACTCTGCATTGCAGTCTGTTGGTCTCCCCACTGAGCTATCGCTGCTCTTATATACTATATAACTTGGATAAAAAATAAGATAACGAGTTTAGGAACTCCGTCAGAAATGTAAATAAGGTCATAGCTATTACTTTTCTGTTCGTTTTATCTTTTTCACGTCAAAATTCCAGATGATTGTATGGTTTGCACTTATATCTACGATCGATCCTAATGACTTGGGTTTGATCCCAGGTTAAGAAAAGTAGTATTAAGAATCCCGGATAAAAACTAGTTTACCACGTAGTATGAGGCAAGCCGTCTTCCGGACACAAGTACGGACTCCATGCTAAGAATTTCTTGATAGAAAAATCCAATAGGCCGACTCGTGCATCGAACCTCATATACTTCATTCGATTTAATTACAGGTGCATCGAGGCCTCATATTTGGTTGAACAACAAGAGACACCTAATTCTCAATCTTAATTTGAATAAATGCCATTCAGCGCTGTGTTGTGAACATCAAAACATACATCGAAATTCTTTGCTACAAGACAATTGTCGGATACGATGAAAATCTCATCATTCCTCAAGTTATCAATAAAACTGATGACAAACAAATTTGTCAATAACCAATGTTGATTGATCAAAGGGTAAACTAAGAGAAAAATCACAAACATATCCATACGTAACCATCTCCTTTCAACCGCTTTGGTAATCAGTTTCTCAAACAATTGCAAACGAAGACATTTTAATAAAATATTGGGAAGAGAGGAACCCACCACGCGCCTTCGGATTGCCCACCCCCAACTGTTGCAATAGAATAAGGTTGACAATACCGAACTCCTCTTGATAGGGACAGCCACAACGTGGAATCCGGGCGTACTCCAACTTTCAGTATTCCACTTCGAACACTGTCGACACGTGTTTCGCCTCAGTGCGACGCATCTTTAAGAAAGTTTGTCAACGAATGAGCCTAGTAATGCCTAATTCGACTTAAGAAGATATTTTATTATTTTTTGCAACCAGTTATAGAAAAGACTCAACCCTATTACGCAGAACCTAAACATACTGGCCAAAATGTGAGTTTTGTACACCTCTGTCTACCCTATGGAAAAGGACGTGAGACTTTGTATGTATGTAATTATCGCTTGCGCAAACGGCGAAAACAACATGCGTCTTGAGAAAAGCATATATTCTATAACCTGCCAGTAATTATCTCTAAAATATGTGAAGTCTGCCAACACGCACTGGACCAGCCTGGTGGACTATGGCCTAACTATTGCCATACTAAAATACAGTCCGCGCCCAACAGCAGGATAGGGTATAAACGGGAACCCTTTGTTTCGACAATTTTCTTTTGTCCTAATCTAATATGGCATATGTAACGAGTTAGGCATATATATTTTTTTGTCATTCTAATACTTTGACATAAAATTTATGCTTTAGAATAGTATGCTTAACAAGTAATAGGCTTATAGTAATTATGCTTAAAAAATTGTGCCTAAACGGTTATGCCAAATTAATTGTGCGTAACTATTATTAGGATAAGTAAAAGTATGCCATGTTAAATTATGACATTTAATTTTATGCGAGTAAATAGGGAACCGCTATAAACAGGACTGCTATTAGATTAAATAGTTAAACTATAAGATAATTTTTTATCCTACTCTTATAATAAATGTGAAAGTTTTACAAGCTGCTTGCATGCTTTTCACTTAATCGCACGTAAGCCGTTGAATGAAATTGCATAAAACTTATTACACGGATAGAGTAAATCCTAGATTAACACACAGTCGATGTACAAATTTTTAATTACGGTACATATGTTATCCCGTGGGATAGTCCGTTATCAAATGTTACTCAATTGCACGCAGTGTGCAGAGCTATCTAATACAAAACGCCTGACAAAAAATTGGGTGGGCCAAGAGTTTACAGCCTGGTTTTGCTTTGTGTATAGTTTTCTAGACTGAAATCGGCGAAGCAATAGCGAAACGTGGGTGCGATATCCTTCTGCCTACCCCTCGTATATAAATAATGTATAATAATATCAGCACTGTATTAAACTGTCCCACTGCTGGGCATGGGCCTCTTCTCAGTGTAAGTTGGGCATACTACACCACGGTGGCCCAGTGTGGGTTAGCAGACTTCACATATCTTCGAGAACATTTTGAAGAACATTCAGACTTGCAGGTTTCCTCACAATGTTTTTCTATGCGGTTTAAGCGATAATTAAGTATTTAATACGCACATAACTATGAAAAGTAGGCAGTGCGTGCGTTGGGATCGAACTTGAGACCTCTGCTTGGAAATTCAACGATCTCCCACTATCCTATCGGCCCTAATAAATATGTATAAATAAAGAAATATAGCATTACATATTGTAATTCTAAACGTCTTCAATTATATAAATTGGCCGTTAAGATCGGTCATTGAACTTTGACGCCGACACTCTCCGTTTAACAAAATTAAACCTATTCGAGATTTAGCTCGAAAGTTTAGAAAGTCTATAGATGGATAGTTTGCGTTATAAACAGACTAACTTGAGCACGTGTCGGGGCCAAGTCGAACAAGTGTACATTAAATCGTTGAGTAAATGTGTAGTGTGTACCTTAGGTGCGCACACCACCCAGGAGCGTCGTATGATTGACCCGATAGGACGCGGGCTACCTTTATATATTGATATATATAAATTTAAAGACTCATTCCCATTGACTTATATATTTCATTGCTCATTCCTTTATATCTTCGACGACGATATTCGAAGTATCCATGCGACTAAGCTGAATAAAAAATGATGAGAGATACCATATTATGTCCTTTTCTGTGCCCCTGACAACGTGTATGCGAAATTTCATGACGATCGGTCGAGTAGTTAAAGTAAGTGAAAACGCGTAATAAACAAATAAACTCACATTCGCATTTAAAATATTAGTTAGGATTGCCAAACTCTGTTTTACTCTTAAACATTTTCTAAAACAAAAATCCAATGCCTGACACCTTTTTTTCTGTAGCCTGAAAACTCGCTTAAGTCGATTAAGCGCATTTTCATGCCACAGAAGCAACGATAAAGTAATAAACTAAAATATAAACAAATGTCACCATGCAAAACCCACTTAAAAGATGAGAGGTGGGCAGAACAATACGTCGCTAACTTCATGGAGCACTGCGTCCTATTTCTGTCATACGTCGCTTCTATGTGGCTTTGCGAGTTACGCTTACGACAGTGTCATGCTTAAAATTGTACTGGCCCCTATATACAGCTCAGCGATACTTTAAGATCATAGGACCTAGTTTAAGTTTCGTCTGAAGACTCACTTCGCAGCCGAAGAGGACCAAGTTCAAGTAAAAACATCAAACAAAATTGTTATGTCTCCAATCTCCTGTAGGCTGGAGTAACGAATAGTTCTCGTGTATCCTTGTAGATAACAATCAGGTAGGCAATATGCTCGTGTGCTATGTTAGTAGACGAAGACAGGCGTTTGTATCAACGGCTAACGCCAAAGAAGATTGTCAAAATATGATGTGTGAGAAAGTAACAAATTTGAGTTGAAAGTCATTAACCAGAATATTTAATAAAACATTATTTATTCTAGAATTTACTGATTAGTTAGATTAACGGGAGTCTTAATGTTTATCGACTTGATTACATTCAAATTTAATATTTACATCAATTATAAGCTGAAGTCAAGATTTGATGGATTATAAGAATTTCGTTCGTCACTATCCCTGGGCCACCTACAACTTACCTGCTAACAACAAAGATTATGGTTTTTCTGTTGAACTTTTTTTTATCTCGGTAAATGCGCCTGATTCATTATGTCCGTCTCTCCCGCACTTCGGGCCTACGGACCAAAACCCCACGGTGTACCAACTTGCTGCCTTGTATAGTGGATAGGCCGCTGGAAAAGAGACTACATCAGTGACCCATCCAGCAGACTACGACTCTTGGGCGACGTCCCGGCACTACAGAAAGCGTCGGACCGACTCAATAGCTGACGACGCCGGTGACGCCGGCTCGGATCTGCAAGGATATTTTCCTCCCGGATCCGCTACGCCGCCTCCTTCTGCGAGATGACGTCATTGCAGAAGCATGCGACCGCTGCCCACTTCCTCTCGCTGTCGACCATGGCTTTGATCACGGCCGGCAGCGAGATGTCTTCTCCCACAATCTCAATGAGTTCATGGCGTTGCACCGCCCAAGCAGGACATTGCTCGAGCGTGTGCTGCGCGATGTCCTCTTCACACACGCAGTGGTGGCAGACGGGACTCGGTTCCCTCTTAGCGACCGTGTGCAGGCATTTGCCAAAGCAATAGTGCCCTGATAACACCTGCATCAGCCGGAAGGATAGGGTTCCATGCTGCCGCTCTGCCTACCGCTCCAACACCGGCTGGAGGGCCCCACCGGTTCTGAAACCGGCCAAAGGAGCCTCCAGATGCGCCTTCCATTTTAAAATCATGCCCTGGTAGGTTCGATTTCGCGCGCGTTATATGATTGTCGGAAGGGGACGACAACCCATCTTTTGCACTTCCTCACTCACTGCGTACACTTCGGCAAGCACTTCAGCCTCCAAATCCCACGGGGGTGTTCCGGCCAACGCGCAAGCTGCATCGGCCGACACCGTGCGGTATTCATGTATTACATCGACCGCTATTACTCTCTGCGGTCTTCGCAAGAGAGACGACTGAGCGGTCAGGGAGTCCGCCCACACCAGTGCGCCGTAAAGCGCCATCGACCGGATAACCCTCGCGTAGAGTCGCCAGCAACCAGCACTGGGCCCGCCCAAATTTGGCAATAGCCGCCCAAGAGCGTACGCAGTGCCGAGAAGCTTCGGAGCGAGCTGTCTGAAATGCTCGTTGAAGTGCCACCTTCCGTCCAGCATCAAGCCCAGATACTTCATGTGGAACTAGACGGGAACGTGCGTCAAGCCCACCATTATCGAGGCGCTGCGGGGTGGACTGCGACGGGGCCCCATGAAAGGCCAGGGCCTCCGTCTTGCTAAAAGCCAACCGTAAACCCAGCGCCTCGATAAACTCGACCACCTGGGAAACCCCCACGGTGGCCAAACGAGCCGCCTCTCCAAGGTCCCCCACGGGCTGTTAACCTATATTATTTTAAAGGCGCGACCTTGCGATTTACGTAGAAAACTCTCTGATGGTATCAATATTCGTATCATAAAGTTACAGAGTTAGTATGTTTAAATACGCTAATCTCAGCGACAGTCAGGGCAATTTGAAATTGTGTGTTTTGCATTTTAGAGGGCTTTTATTGAGGAAGGTTACAGGCGATATAAAATCTAGCTACGACTCAAAGGAACGGAATCTATGGCACAGTAACAACAAAGTATGTTATTACTGATTAAAACACAAGTAATTAAATTGTTGTCAAGATAGATAACTAAATTATTACAGGTTATTTTGATAAATCGCAATAAGAATATCAATTCAAAAGACAAAATAAAATATTTATTTGATTGTCGAGATACCATCTTGATGCAAAAAATATAAAAGAATCAGACGGTCACTGTCAGATATAGTCACTATAATGGACCTGCCATACACCTTGTATGGCAGTACATACGTATTGGTGTATTTGTAGTCATCATATTGAAGCACCTTGACCGATTCGGCGCATCCTGAGCGCGACTCACGTCATCCAAACTCGTGTGAGTCGAATGAAAGCACGCGGCTCCTACCATTGGTTTGTATGCATTTAATTTATTGCATGGCGTAATGGTTGTGAATTTTTTGTATCGTCTTTTCATGGCTTAACCCAACGTTTTAATCTGTCAATTCTTAGAATACGAGATATTATTAAAAATCTATTGTGTCTAGCCACCGGTGTGCCGCTGCGACTCAATAGGCTAATTAGCAACTAACGTAAAAGTTTAAGCAAACTCACACCACTTGTTTTAACCTAGTAACGTTAATGTATCTTCAGCAAAATTTCTAACCACTCGACTTTGACGTTCATAAATGTTACTTTGTTGTAATAAATGTTACTTAGATGAATAGGTAAATGATTTTTAGTCTTTAAAGTTTGGTCTGAAGTCTGTTTTTCTTTAAATATATCGCTGTGTCTGATTTCTTGGTTGGTCAAGGTGTTAGTGTAAGTTCTTTTGCGAATTGCAATCGTGAGCTTGGTTTTGTTCAGATTTTTTAACAATTTTATATATCTAATTATTAGCAGGCAGATAAATTTATATTATTATAGATAAATTAGGAGCAGCACGTAGTCGGAAATATGACTGAAATACTCGTCTGCCTAACCCTAAGCGGGTATACTGGCCTGAGTACAATCTCCAACGAATAGAGAGGTGTATTAGAGAGCAGGTGAGATCGCTTCTAATATGTAGTCTTTAGTGTATGATATTTTTGTACCAGAATTAAAACCGATGTTATCAGCCAAGTCATATATATTTTTTAATAGGTATAATATTTTAAAATATGTTTCGATATTCAGACTTTATTTTATTCATATCTAATCTATATACTATTATGCCATAATAGTAGATATATTATGACCATACGTTTCTGTCCGTTACACTATGAATTCAGCGGAAAGGCAGCCATCTTAGTCGTTTCGCTGTAATAACTTGGACCAGCACAAAAAGAGGTTTGTAATCAAGCACAGGAATTGTATTTTGCTGGGTTTAGAAACCCAAGATACTTTTAAAATATGTATTTTATGTAAAAATATTTTTGATTTCTGTTATTTTTTTATTTGACTATAATATGATTAAGCCCTTATGATATTTCATAGATTTTAGTTAGAGCGTGGATGTTTCATGGTTATTGATCAAATTTATGAGTA
Organism: Catocala fraxini; assembly: GCA_930367265.1. Classification (NCBI taxonomy): domain Eukaryota; kingdom Metazoa; phylum Arthropoda; class Insecta; order Lepidoptera; family Erebidae; genus Catocala; species Catocala fraxini. The sequence continues at coordinate 8,523,517 of OV884040.1, read as the reverse complement.
CTTGCAGACCCAAATATTTATCTCAAGTTGCTTATATACATATTATAATATGTTTTATTTATGCATGCTTCACCGGTATTAATTTATACTGGATACTGTTATCTGGGGGTACGGTAGTGTCCCCGCCAAGACGAGACAAGCGAAGCGCAAAGGCACTGCCTACCTTTTCTCGAAGCGCTTCGTCGTTTTTTGAACCCTTATAACTTGGGTTTGGATTATACCAGATAAACAAAATTCTCGAGATATGTTTTCAATAGCGAACTTATTAAACATATAAAGTTTTAATTGCATAGCTCTTATACTTTAGATTTTATTGATATCTAAAAACCCTGATTTCGACACTGACTAACTGATAATCATCAAAATTCTTAGGGTATTTCCTAATTTCCTAGAAAGCTGAAATTTGGTATGTACGCTAGTATTAGTTTACAAACAACAAAAAAAATGATAAAACTTGTAACTTTTGTCCCCCAACCCCTTAAACTAGGGGATGGAAGTTTCTATGAAATTTCCGCAATTTTGACGCTAGAGGTCTGAAAATTGATATAGGGACTTCTTGTTATTATAAACAATAAAGAATAAAAAATTATAAAATAATAATGTAAGCCTTTATAATTAACAAAAACAAAAATCTTAATCGACATATCGAACAGACCAGACCAATATTATTGTATAAAATATAATATCTAAATATAATTGAAATTAAACTACTTAATACGGATTTTATCGCGCTGTTCATTTAACACTATTACCTAATTTAGAAACTGTTACACTACTTCTAGGTACTATTAAACTTTTCGGGCACGCCACGATTGTGGCGGTAAGCCCCGTTTTTGAGGAGTGGCTGGAAAGGTGCCATGGCGCCCTCACCTTCCGGCTGACACAGGTAATGACTGGCCACGGTTGTTTTGGCCAGTTCCTGTGTAGCATAGGCCGGCAAGAGACGTCCGGATGTCATCACTGCGGCGACTGCCGCGATGTTGTTGTGGACACGGCGCTGCACACTTTGGCGAAATGCCCCGCCTGGGCATCGCAGCGCCGTGAATTGATCGCGGCAGTCGGACCGGTTGCCCTATCACTCCCGGCCGTGGTTCAGTCTATGGTCCGGAGTGAGAGATCGTGGAACGCCGTCGCCTGCTTTTGTGAGGATGTAATTTTCACCAAAGAGGCGGCGGAGCTGGAGAAGGACCGCTTAAACCCTCTCCCTAACCGCAGAATCGGGCGCCGTAGGGCGCGAGATGACCTCCAGCCACCCTGAGGTTTGACCTGGGGGTGGTGGGCTGCGTGGGCCTGCACGCCACCACATCAGCACCAGGTCCGAGAGGCGGCGTGCGTGTTCCCACGTGCGCCTCTGTATCGTGGCTTTGTCCCTCCCAGGGGAACGGTGGAAGAAGTATTTTTGTGTAGTGGCCTGCCGTTTTATACGGCGGGCCGGAACCACGGCGGGGTCGCGATTGCATGTGAAAGCGATACGCGCGGCCTCGCCGTCTATGGTTATGTCGAGGAAAACCGTGGTAGGTTTAGTCGGTATTACCGGGGTATCTTGCCCCCGGTGAGCCCGACATAACCTCTTCGTCGCCCCGCGGAGAGGTATGCGTCAAAGCATTGCCATACGTAAAAAAAAAGTAACGATTAAACTTTACCAACTTTTAAGCAAATTAAATTATTAAAACTGTTTAGTTTTAAATATAATATAAATTATTGACCATTTCGCTACATTCACATAGACGTAAGGTAAAATGTATCCACTGTTCATTACTTTTCTGTTATACAATATTTCTTATAGTAACGAAATGGCCAAGCCACATATTTTGACTAAGGTGTAGAGTTTGTGAAATTAGGCCTTGTAGAGTTAGGGCGTGTAGAGTTAGAAGCTTGGCTCTACATGAGATCTGATAACTTTTTGACAGTGCGAGTCATATTATGGTTTCGTCTTGGTAACATTTTACATAAAAATGTTTTTGGTGGGATAATGTATTTATTAATTCAAACATCGAACGGGCTCATCGATATCTTCTTCATAATTATAATTTAATATTTCACTAGAAATAAAACGAGTTAATGAGCCCATTCGAAGTTTGAATGAATCGAGAACGTGTGGTAGCGACTCTTTCACGTTTCGCCACGAGTCGAAGAAAGGCTTGGAGGCTCGCTTTCGTTGTTTACGGGGAGAAATCTCGACCGGTCGCAGCGGCCGCCGCACCGCGGCTTCATTCGCCTTAGTACCGCGCGCCGCGCCGAGTGACCATCACGCGTGCGCTCGAGCACACCGCTTTTAAACACAACTAACAACATTCTCGTGTCATCAAAAACATTTTTCGAGGAACACTTTTCAAAAACACAAACCTCAATAGTTTTTATAGTGCTGTGTTAACCGTGAAGTGTGAACTGAAGATCTGAGTATTTTTTTGTTAGAAAGTGCTTCTCTACCTGCCAGGAGTGTTTTTCTATAGTCCACCGGTATGTTGTTTGAAGTTTTAAGCGTATAATAGCGGTATTATTTAGGGACGCATACGGCGTCTCAACGCTCCACGGCCGTAGGCTGTAGGTTGTTTGAAAGAACGCCTCTCACTGCGGCATCTCTACTGTCTCTAAAATATCTATGCGGTTACAGATACATACAAACATACGTTCTTACCTTTAAGAAATTTTCCATTACTCAAGAAATTAGACTCCTCTTTTAAAGCGCATCGGACAATATTCTTATACTCTTAAGTATTGAATACATACAGATTTTCCATATGAATGTTTCTGTAAATATGCAAGAATGTACTTATTTAAAGCCGGTTGTTATACAGGAAAAAAATAACACATTTCCGAACGATATTTATCGCCTCATCGATATTCAGTATTGGGTAATAGTAGCTATGCTGTTGTTTTGGCCGATATCCGCGCGATAGATATCTCCCTACAAAAGAGTTCAACGACTGCTGTTTATCTAAATAAACAATAGTAAAATGTTTAAAAAGTTCATATATTTAGAGACAGACATACTTTTTAACTATTGAAATTTAAAGAGTATTAAAAATTGGTAACACTTGACGTTAGAAATATCAGCAAAGTGAAAAATTTGTATAACTGAATGTTCATATTTGACATCGAAATAAATTCATTAAAATTCGCAAAGCACATTCTTGAATATTATTGCCATTGTATGGTGGCAATGATGTGTCGAATTCTAATCTGTTTTCTGTTTGCATAATCTGAAGGACAATTATTGTTATAAAATATCTTAAAAATAAAGTGTCGACCTAATTAAATAAATATAAATTCTTCATATTTGACGTTTGTTTTAGTTTTGGAGAATACCTACCAGTTTTGATATTTAATGGGGCTAGATCAGAAACCTATGGAGAACAGTTTTTTTACGAGAATGAGCCCTCTGTTATGATTTGTGAACAGATAGTAGTTTCAGTTTACCTAAAGTTTACGGATGTAGACTTCTAGCTGGCATAGCAGTCTGCAGAACTTATACCTTCTAATTAATTTCTTTGCGTGCATCAAGAACTTGAAGTTTATATGGGTTTTACCGAGTGTTGTAACTCGGTGTTTAGGTTACCACTGACGTAAAGGGACAGCAGACTCACTTAAAATATTTTACTTCATAAAAATGTGTTTTCAATACACAGACTTGTTTGAAAGGATGGTGTAATAATTTAATTGGTGGTTTAAATGGATTGAGTGTAGCAGATTCGATTTACACAGACCCTAAATTTGTACGATTCACTAAATATTGAACCGAGTCAGGTTCTAATTTGTGTGAAGTTCTCCGTTCGTATTTTAATAATTATTTACCACATTTAATTATTTCAATACGACATCGTAGAAGAATTCAGCGTCTACCATATCGGTATGTGATATTGTGTATTGTGTGCACAGCTTAAGACATTGGTTGTGAAATATAAAACTTTAGAATTAATACGTATTTACTGACTATAAAAATCTCTAATAATAAGTAGTTATAATTCTTAATTATGAACATTATTTATTTTATAACTAACACTTAAAAACAAAATACAAATCTTTTGCAATAGGATCGAACTTGAGATCGTTGGCACTGACACCATCACCAATGAGCTTGAAAGATACTCTAACACCAAGAGCCCTCTTTACCTTACCTGGATATCGAACTCTTAAGATTGCTCTCGTTCTTGCTTATAATCTAACTGCCGGGAACAAATCTATAGCAACAACAATTACGTAAATCAAATAAGGCAAAATTTCAACAGTTTAATCGTTACAGAGAGCACAGTTCCAAACTCCTTAAGGCGGTACTGTGATAATAGTGACTAATAGTTTATGTACTGCACTGGCAGCAAAATGACTCCTTTGCTGGGTCAGCAACGCGTGAATGATATTCCTGGTAATTTTAAGCGTCTATATGTAACTCTAGATTTAGCTTGCGTAATAGTAGGTTAGGTGAATAACAGTACTTTTTTAAAATAGAATATAGCCCACGTTACTCGATGATAACTGATAATAGAGCTTTCTAATGGTGAAAGAATTTCTAAAACCGGTTCAGTAGTTATTGAGTTAAATTCTTACAAACAAACAAACATAAAATCAAATCTTTCCTCTTTATAATATTAGTATAGATTAACTGCTCACTATTAATTCGATCCCGTGCTTGTTTGACAGTCTGATAACAAACATTAAAGTAAGCTCGGACAATGTGGTATTCGGATTTTCTGAAGAAAGTCTTAGTAGTAGATCGGAGTCTGAAACTGTGCCCTAAAGACAGCAATAGACTCACTGCTTATCACGTGGGACCTAAAGTAAGATCTAGCGAAAAGTGGATGTAATGCGAAAAGTCGGCTTTGATGGCGTGGTGGTTAGTGTAACCGACTGCCACGCCTGAGGTCGCGGGCTCGTTTTCCGCACAAGTCAAACATTTGTGTGTATGGACATGGATGTTTGTCTTGGTCTGGGTGTGTCTATGTATAATATGTATGTATTTACAAAAAGAAAGTATATGTATGTTTATCCATTGTCTAGTACCCATAGTACAAGCTCTGCTTAGTCTGGGCTAGATGGTGTTGTGTGTATGTGATTGAATATTATTATATTATAATATAATTCACCTCTGCCTTCTGGTATAGTGAAGTATTCTAACTCTATATACATCTTTATATATATAAATCTTCTGTGCGTGAGTTTGTAATTAAACTCCTCCTAAACGGCTGGACCGATTTTGATGAAATTTTTTGTGTGTGTTCAAGTGGATTCGAGAATTATTTAGTTTTTTTTGTCGTGTGTTTAGGACTACGTCTGTCGGGACAGCTAGTATGTATGTATAATCTCTTTGTACTAATACAAGGACGTTCCTACAAAATAACCTCGCTATATTGACATACAAGTATTGTACCTAAATATTCCAAATGGTATTGTTTTACCGGTAGTATGTGGCGCATGCGCACTCGTGGGAGAAATGGCGATCGTGTTAAATGTACCGGTCGACTGATACGCTAGGGTTACCACACACAATTATGTTATATAATTAAAATGGATCTTTGAAAAATACTATTGATATGAGTTTATTTACGTTGGTTGAAGAAGAAACACAAAAAAAATTAAGTAGTAATTGAATTATGAGTGTCGGCTCCAGAGTAAAGTAGTTGTTTGTATTAATGATTTACTTTAATTATAGTAATGTTCAAATGATATACCAAGCGAAGGAAGCCGCTGGAGAAAACGAGTGTACAGGTGAACTATTTAATGTTCTTCTCTTATGGCCGGATCCCACCACGCGGCTGCCGCTCATCATAGGAATTCGGTATCGTCAACCTTTTTTATTGCGATAGTTGAGATGGGTAATCCGAGGGAGCGCGGCAGATTCTTCTCTATCCAATAATGTTATTACAATCGATTTCTGTCAAGAAACGCCTAATTAAATTCAATATTCAACATATAAAATAAATATAATCTGAGGTAGGCAATCTATAGCGATCTTGTAGGTATTGAATTGAATATAATAATAATAATAATAATAGTTTATTGTTTCTCTCTCACATAGATACATAATAATATAATAATAATAATAATAAGAGATTACACAAAAGAAACTTAATCTAGACATATACATAAACGCAACTATGTGAGAGACTGGTATCTGTACTAGGCTCGACCTGTATGACAGATTACCAGCCTCTCCAGGCACTGGACTCGTGCAGTACTGGCATGTCAGGTAAGTGTTCCGGTGGGCGTGTGTACCTAACCATTACTACCAATTGCAATTGGCAGTATGTATACTGTGTAAGTTATGAAAGAGAGTGTGTGTGTGTGTGTGTGTGTGTGTGTGTGTGTGTGTGTGTGTGTGTGTGTGTGTGTGTGTGTGTGTGTGTGTGTGTGTGTGTGTGTGTGTGTGTGTGTGTGTGTGTGTGTGTGTGTGTGTGTGTGTGTGTGTGTGTGTGTGTGTCTGTGTGTGTGTGTATGTGTGTGTGTGTGTGTGTGTCTGTGTGTGTGTATGTGTGTGTGTGTGTGTGTGTGTGTGTGTGTGTGTGTGTGTGTGCGCGTGTGATGTGTGTGTGTGTCAATTCAGGAAATAATGTGTAAAAGATTTTCTGTCTCTTCGTAGCCAAGGGATTTCAGCCAAGTTGTGACAACCTTTTTACAATTAAAGCGTGTGAGTGAATAAATGCTGATCTCTTTATTTATTTTATTATATAAGTATCCTCCTAGAAATCCAAAAATAAAAATAAAAAATGATAATAACTAGGCATTTTCACATAGTCAGAATTTTGGTTAAATTTCCCTTTTCATTACATCTTTATTATTATAATATATAGAAAGTTATTACAATAGGCAATTAAAACATTGATTGTTATCTCATTGTATGTTATATTTGTTAAGGCCCGCCCGATGTTTTCCGTCTATGCTAGATCAATTATACCACTAGACCCGTTACCCGTGACTTCGTTTGTATGTTTTTGAAGCCCATGTTCTTTTACATATCGTCAAAATCAGTTTTATGGCTTTGTCGTAAAAATTCAACAATCACTATACACTAACCGAAAATATTCGTAAATAATCTCTATGTCGCAGGGTATATTACGGACGTCTCTATTTATTACACAATGTATATTTAAAATTGAGACAACTACTTGCGCATCACACAAATTTTTGCATCTAGTGGGTTTCAAACCTTTAAAACAAACCCTCGCTGTGATGTTACGTCCAATAAAGCAATGCGGCATTCGTGCAGTCAATTTCCTAAAAAACGTTTTGTCCAAATTTGAAGATTTTTATTCTGTTAAGCATACATATACGTGATGTCTACCTGTGATGTCGCGTTAATCGTTCAGCAAAAAGAAAACGGAAAGTAAAAACAAAATAATATGTTTTAAACCTAGCAGTATTCCTAGCAGTTTTATAGTCAGTAAAATTATTTCACTCTCATCCGCTCAGAGGACATTATTACGTCGTAATTTCTAAACTGTGATGTGTGAGTAATACATGCTGCTCGGTTTATAGATCTTAAAACAATACGGTTTTTACCTCGAGTAGTGTACATTGTTTTGCATACTAGGGCATTAAAAATCTTGAATAGGTTTTGTGTGGCAATAGAAGTGCTGTTTTAATCGTAATATTCGGTTGACTGGTGGGGATTTTCTTTTTTGAACTTTTACGCATAGGATATGTCAGTTTGCCAGCCAGTTCAGAGACGACAAAATATTGATATGTATGCTTATTAAGGCAACATCTAATAAGTAATTATACGTATTTTACACTAAGTTCATTCAATGCATAATACATAAATACTTTTCCATAAAATGAGAACAAAAATAATAGTTTCTACAAATGCGTATTACGTAGTTGACCAACATTCCAAGTATTTTAAATGGCTTCGCTAATTCTTACATAAACAAACTAACGCATTTGCTTTCTAAATCTTATTATTTACCTGAAATTTACAAGTGCAATAATTATAATTAAAAGAGTAGGCAACAATCTACTCTTTACGTTTCCCTCATGGGTCAAAGTTTTATGATCCACTTATACCAATTTATGGATCACTAGGGGACTCTCTTCGCAATACAACAATTGCTTCGTGCAGGAGCTGTAAAAAATTTTTTTATATAATTTATATAGAAATCATTGATTGAATGCACTTCTATTATCTCCGGAATAGCAAACGTTCACTGATAGAGAATACATTTAAATTATTATAATTTTCTCCTAAAGGTAAAATAATATGTTTTCTACGTCACCTAAACAATTGCAACTTAAACAACCGGTTTTTCAATCACCTTAAGACTTTTACTGCGCAGCCCTACAATTAGTCCAACACATCAATATTCCACTAGCACACGATGACAGTCTGAACGCAGGGTCCGTATAGTCGCAGAGAATTTACATGCAAATCGACGTGGGCGCGAAATTGCGCCTAAGGGTCTTGTCCTACCGCAGACGAGAGAGCGAACGACAATGTTTTTCCACTTATAAGCGCTCCTATTATGTAAAATTTTTTTCAAATTGTACAGATACATCTAAGTAAGAACTCATTTTTCGCAAACTAGTCATAGTGACAAGAATTATTATAAAATGAACTTGCTTAGTACAGATTGCTTAGCAGTGAGAACTTTCGCTGAGAGACACACGATTGGTACAATATCCTTCCAAGTGGTGATTATTGGTGGTCCAAATAATCGCCATAAATACTCGTACTTACTTGCTTATAGCTTTATAGCCCTACGTGAAAATCTATACATGTGTCCAGACCTATGTATTTTAGCACAACTAATTTGAAAAGTACGTAAATGTATAATAAGTTGCACAACGTGAATACTCGCTAGTTTAATAATGGTGCCATGCTTTTGTACTTAGTTTTAAAAGAAAATAAATTAAGTTGTTGTTTGGATTAGATCGGTCTAATCCAAACAACACAGTCACCTAAATAATGTATATACAATTCAAGCTTACTATGACGTATACTTAAATATAACAATAAAAACATCTATACTAAAATGATGTAGGTCTGGCAGCAGTGAGAACTCATCCTAAGCTATCTCATTGCTCATCAATTTGTTACTACTTTTTAACTTAACATATCCGCTTATCGTCAACAGTAGGAACAATGCTCGATACCTATATGAACACTGGACTCGATCCTTCATAGTTCCAATAGGACCTACGTCAATTAGTGAACTTGTTATTTCAAACTTTATATAGATAATTTTAAAGACTAAAATTGAATGCGTGTCGTAGTAGCGATCATGTGTTAGTTGTTGCGTTATTCATAGATATATTGAGCAATGTCAATCGTGTATTTATGATTGACTTTGTAGTTAAGTACTTACGCGTATAAGAATGTTCATAACGCTTAGAATGAGGGTCAAGTAATTCCACTATGTGATATGTATCAGAAATTTGTAGTCATAAGAATAGTATTTTCTTCAGTAAATAAGTATAGTCTATTTCATTTATCTAACGTTATCGAAGTATAATTTACTTATTTTATTTATTGATCGTATATTATTTTGCTAACTAATGGTAAATAATACATGTACTTTTTAGTACTATAAGATTTATGACAAAGTTACATCTAATAATAAGCGAATATTACTTGTACTTAATAAAGATACCTACAAAGTGAAGTAAAGATATAATTAATAAAAATACAAATGGCGTCTTTTAAACTGTTTTTCGATAAAGAGTAAGAATATCGGCAAATATGTCTAAATACTACACTGGTTAAGTAGCTTACACAAGCGAAGAATTGAAAAACTGTAACGTTAAAACTAAATATTAAGTAGTTTTCTGTTAGGAATTTGTCAGTAGCTGCACGAAATCTGAAAATTGTGCCCGATAGACAGCAATACGTGTATCTCGCTGGTATTGTTTATTACACGAAAACACATCTGCCTGTCACTTCAGACATTTGAAGCCGTAAAAAACTAAGTATGACCGTATGTAATTCCAAAATACATACTATTTTAATATAGGTATAAGTATACAACTTATAAACAAAATAGATTAGCAAAGTATTTTCGGTTCATTTCCATTTTATTTTTAAAAAGTCATCTCTCGCAAGTAAATCCTGTATCGCGGGGGACTTTCACAAACGTTCAAATAACGGACACAAAGAACATCCAGACTCGGAACAACCATTTGTAAAACACCCAATTTTTAGTCCCGTGTGGGGTTCGAACCCACCAAACTCGGCGTAGCGGCAGTGGCGAGGCGACCACTTAAATCACTACGCTATCCATGCAGCATTCATTACATAGAACCTAGTAGCGAATACGCGTATAATCACAGGTAAAATACACTTCTGCCTATCCCTTGAACGGTCTCAAGTATGATGTTATGCTGTGTGGCGCGTCTAAAGCGGGTACAGACTGCTATAACGTAACATGCAATGTAACATGGAAGGAGCATTTCATAAGTGTGGACGCAACGCGCGCACGAACCGAGCATGTACCTACCCGCATCTGTTTCCGGCGTGCGCGCGTTGCTGTGTCTTCTTCCTCCATTTTTCGCGCGCGTTCCGCAGTACAGACACACACAACCCCTCCACACAGGCGCTCCGTGAACACTGCACGCCCCTTTGTGTTCGGCGAAAAAACCGACAAATATGGATCGCGGCGCGCACGAATTAAATTGGTTTGTTCGTGCGCGTAGTGTGCACGGTTCGTGCGCGCAAGGCGTCCACACTATGGGAATTCTATTAAATTGCATGATACATTGTGACAATGTGGATGGCAAATCCTGTCATTGCGTGTTACATTGCATGTTACATTTCGTAAGTCTGTACCCGTCTTAGGAATGTGGATATCTCATTAAATATGTACGTACGCACAAGTTAAATTTTATGGTAATCTTAAATGGGTGGTCACCCAAGCAGATATTTTTGTTGATCATTATCACTTAGTTTGAAGGTTAGGTTTAAAATATAACAAACAGGGGACCAGTTAAATAGTAAGCTTTTTGTATTTTAATTAACATTAGTGGGCTGACGTATTTAGTGGTGCAAATGGATAAGCGTTGTATGAGGCATTTTTATACAACCTTTTCTTTCTAACTAGCACAGTTTTGGCTGAGTAATACTTCTGAAATATGACAAAAATATATCAATAATATACAGCAATGCAACTCACACGCAACTCAAAATTAACCATATCTGTTCGCTAATCAAAATCTTGCAAGACACTGAGCTGTCGTGAGTATACTATAGTTAATAGATTTTAGTAATCAACCCGTGGCCAAAATACGAACGTAATTAAATAAAATAAAAAATATATAAAGGGTCTAGTATTTTCTCCTTATAAACATTAAAGGCATAGCTTTATAATCTCACACTTTTCCGTGCGCGTACGTGTATGCTAAAAAAGGTTTGCAAAGCCTTCTCTTTACGTATTAATATATATGTAGATACTGTGATGACAAACGTCGAGTCACGGCCATATTCTTTGATATGAGTAAGGCATTTGATGTCGTTAGCCACGAAATTCTTCTCAAGAAATGCGAACTGTATGGCATCAGAGGACAAGCCTTACAGTGGTTACAAAGTTATCTTTCTAACAGAAAGCAGTGCGTAGAGATTAAAAAAATTAACGATAATCAGTTAGTCACTTCGTTTAAATCCAAATACAAATCTAACTTATTTGGTGTACCCCAAGGCAGTGTATTGGGTCCATTACTATTCTTGATTTACATTAACGATATTCCTCAAGTAATAGAACACAAATGCGTACTTTTCGCAGACGACATTTCTGTAATTATTTCAGCAAAACGTAATTACAATCAATACGATTACCTTCTAAAGTCAACAATTGATACAGTGACGCAATGGTTAAATAAAAATAATCTTACTGCTAATCTAAGTAAAACTAAACTAGTGCAATTTCATAATTATAAAAATATGTATGATGTAATCAAAATTAATGGCTATGAAAATAAAATTTTACAGGTAGACAACGTTAAATTTCTCGGCATTACCCTTGATAAAAATTGTAATTGGAAGGAACATATTAAAGTTGTTTGTGCACGAATAAACAAGTTCGTTTACGCTTTAAGAAACTTGAAAAACCATGTAGACGATAAAGCTGCGCTATCTGCCTACCATGGATATATTGGGTCCATTATCAGGTATGGAGTGCTCTTATGGGGTAATTCCACCGATATTAATAAAGTGTTGATCTGTCAAAAGAAATGTATAAGGGCTATTTGCAGTGCCGCACCTCTTGAATCTTGTAGACCATTATTTAGGAAAACTAAAATTCTTACAGTTATATCCACTTATATTCTCGAAGTCGCACTTTTTGCCAGAAACCATTCGAAATTATTTAATAAAGTATCTGAACAAAGACAGCATCTTTCGCGAGATAAAACTAAACTCTCTGTATTAAGGTCTTCTAGTACTCTACATCAAAAAAACTGTTATAGTATGGTGGTCAAAATATATAACAAAATACCTCGAGTGATACGAGAACTACCCTATAACCTTTTCCGGAAACAACTGATAAAATGGCTTACAGAGGGATGTTTCTATTCGACGTCTGAGTTTTTGGAATACAAAAAATATGAAGTTAGATGATAATGTGTGTTGTTAATTGTGTTACAAAGAGTTTATTTTATTATTGCAATTTTTAGGTTTAGTTATTAGAGTAATGTTAATTTATCTAACATAAATATTTGCATGCCGCCTGCAAGGCGAAACATGTTGTACCATAGACATTAAGAACACCTGTCAACCATGTTTCAAGCAAATAAATTATTATTAATTATTATATTATTATTAATTATTAAAAAGAGTTTTGTTCGTATGCGTGAAACGGTAATCTTAAGAACTTCTTTTTGGTCAGAACTGAATATTTTCGTTATATAAATAAATAGCCCATTTAATGAGGTAAGTTATAGGCTACATATTCAACATAACAACCGGTTACGACCTAAAGAGCGGAACAGAACTAACATTAATATTATTTACGACAATTATAATATAAAATATTAATTTTATTACCTTTTACTTATAATGCCAACGTTAGTAGTAAAACATATTAAGACATTATTAAAACCAAAGTCGTATTCCATTGTAAGTTACTATAAATTGTAATAATATGTCAGAAAATAACATCTTATAATAACCATTAGGTTATGGGCACCATCAAATGTCATGATGGCGTTCTCTTCCCAAGGCCAACTCAACATCTTCTGCTTCTTAAGGTCGGCTCTGTCACGAATTAGGGTCGAAAGGCCATGTCTTAAAGACAGGTAGCTTTTGACTTTTTTTCTATTGAAAACTTATTTTGAAAGACAATACTTACTAATTGTCATGCTTAATAACCTTAACACCTAAACCATAATAATGTAGAAGTATTCTTTATTATCCTCTATCATCTAAGTAGTATAAAACAATGCCGCTATTCGTGTCTGTCTGTTTGTTACACTATTTCTACTAAATTACGCGACCGATTTTGACGTGTTTGACGATGTTTCGTCAAAAAAGTATATGGGCTAACTCTGCCTAAGCCATATGATATACTTAAGAATAAGACTACATACATCGAAGAAGTTATCCATCATATAAAAATATGTATCGTTACCTTTCTGACACTCTTTTATTATAATACTTAAGATACCGTATAGTGATAATATAAGTTCTAACTGAATGTACTTAAGAATTACTCATAAATATATACCGTTGTACGCATACTTCAATTAGCCGCCATAAAATAAACATACCTTATAAAATTTCCCTGGAAAACAGTTGTGCAGCTGAGAAAACATGCAAGTAGCATAATCGACCGCATTCACTCCAATCTAGTTCAAGCCTTTCGAAGTTTTCTACGAAACGGTAAACAGAATGTCTTGTAGTATATATATATCACGCCTATATCCTTGAAGGGGTAAGCAAAGGTGTTTTATATCCATATGCGTCAAATAAAGGTACAAGTCGCTCGTGATAGACCTAATTTTTTAATTTTATCAAACGTCATTACGGCATCAGGCGTAATTCCTGTACCGCGGGGGACTTTATAAACATTCAAACAACGGACACAAAGAACACCCAGACTCGGAACAACTATTTATGAATCAAACAAACTTTTGTCCCGAGTGGGGATACCGAACCGAACTCACAGCACATACCACACCACAGCTGTAGCGAGGCGGCCACTTAAACGTGCTTCTGTTGTGGAGAACTTTTTGACAGGAATACTCAATTACAATTAGCCCGACTTGTACATAAAATGAAACCTCACCTTAGCAGTTAACAGTCGCACGCACTCCCGCTGCATCACCTAGGCAGAAACTACTCGACTCCTATTATATACATGAATACATAATTTCATTCGCTATTCCCTAAGGGGAAGGAACACCCACAGGTAGATATTACACCCACATTTCGCCAACTGTGATAATAGCTCGCGCGGTATCACGTGGGACTCAAATTCATAACTGGCTTTTCGTATATACTGATGTATATCGAAATGGTAGGAAACAGAGATCTGTTTCCTACCATTTCGATGTTATGGATGAGTTTCATGCCTATATTATATATAAGTATGTAAATTTGTATCCTAACTAATATTAATGCGAGCCTGCGTTTGTTTGTTTCTTTGTTACGCTTTTTAAGCTATAACTACTCGGCCGATCATCATCACATTTCGCAAGCAAGTTGTCAGGGGAATAGAAAAGAACATAGTGCCTAAGGATTTACGACCCTAATCTAACATTAAGGGTGCGAAGCCGCAAGCAAAATTAAATAATCAATTTTTTAAGCAGACTGCCGCTCTCGGCACTTAAGTATATTCACGTGTCAAGTTTTACAATAATTCAAACAACGGACACACAGAGCACCCAGATCCAGAACAACTATTTACGAATTACACACATTTTACGCATCGAACCGACAACACAGGCGATTACTTAAACCACTACGCCATCCGTGTATAAAATATTTAACTGTGTTAATGAAACATTGTGTGTCAAGACCAGACCTTGTGCATTTCGTTATTACTTGAAAATTCACATAATGCTTTCACCCAACACTTTAATGATACACCTGCGAGAAAAACATTGGCTGCAGGTCCCGTCAATTAATTTCAAAACTGCTAATTAATTCTGGTTATAAAAACATTTTGGATCATAAATCATTGTAGTGCTATCATCTTTTCGCAATTATCGCTACGATTACCAACGATCGGATGTATTAAACTATATTTTTCTAGTTTTTGTTGGTGCTGGTGTTATTTTAATAGTTTTGTGGTTTACTAGAAAGTTTTTTACAACTTCTATATATGATATACACTTGTTGGCTGGAGGTGTGAATAAAAACTACTATTTTAAACTTGCTCTTGGTTAAACGCTTTTGCTTTATTTATTTATATTAATATTATACAGCTGAAGAAGTGTGTGATTTTATTAGATCGCGCTAGTCGCTGGAGTCACTAGTCCGACGTGCAGACTCTTTTTACATTTGATAGCCTAATTCTTGAGGAAGTTTGTAGGCTATATAACATCAAGCTATGAGTCACGGGAGCGGAGCAGTAGTAATGAAAGACGTGGGCTAAATTGCAGGGTACAGCTATTTCTCTACAAACTATCGTCTATGTAGTGTACTGTAATAGTATGGTGCAATTATAAAACCCCGGTGGCATAGCGGTATTGAATGATGCTGTGCATGAGGTGGCGGATTTGATTCCCAGGTCAAACTATTGAGATTTTCCGTTGAGAAATTTTCAGTAACAGCATGAGTCTTATAATTTGCTCGATAGATAGCAATCAACTTTTACCTGGGTCTTAAAGCATAGATGGTCTACAGCTATGCCTTTGGAGATATAATGTTCTATCACATACACACAACACCATCTAGACCAAACTAAGCAGAGCTTGTACTAGGGGTACTAGACAATGTACCATCGAGGAGGCGGCCCGTTTGGCCACTATGGGGGTTTCCCAGGTGGTCGGGCGTATCGAGGCGCTGGGTTTACGGGTGGCTATTAACAAGACGGAGGCCCTGGTCTTTCATGGGCCTCGTCGCGGTCCACCCCGTGGCGCCTCGATAATGGTGGGCTCGACGCGCGTTCCCGTCCAGGCCCACATGAAATATCTGGGCTTGGTGCTGGACGGAAGGTGGCACTTCGACGAGCATTTTAGACAGCTCGCCCCGAAGCTTCTCGGCACTGCGTCCGCCCTCGGGCGGTTATTGCCAAATTTGGGCGGGCCTAGTGCTGGTTGCCGGCGACTCTACACGGGGGTTATCCGGTCGATGGCGCTTTACGGCGCACCGGTGTGGGTTGACTCCCTGACCGCTCAGTGCAGGACTCTCTTGCGGAGACCGCAGAGAGTCATAGCGGTCAGGGTAATACGAGGATACCGCACGGTGTCGGCCGATGCAGCTTGCGCATTGGCCGGGACACCCCCGTGGGATTTGGAGGCTGAGGTGCTCGCCGAAGTGTACACAGTGAGTGAGGAAGTGCGGGAGGAGACGGGTTGCCGTCCCCTTCCGGCTATCATAGAGCGCGCGCGGAATCGGGCCCACCAGGGCATGATTTTAAAATGGAAGGCGCGGCTGGAGGCTCCTATGGCCGGTTTCAGAACCGTTGGGGCCCTCCAGCCGATGTTGGAGCGGTGGGCAGGGCGGCAGCATGGGACCCTTTCCTTCCGGCTGGTGCAGGTGTTGTCAGGGCACGGTTGCTTTGGCAAATACCTGCACACGGTCGCTAGGAGGGAACCGAGTCCCATCTGCCACCACTGCGAGTGTGTGGAGGACACGGTGCAGCACACGTTCGAGCAATGTTCTGCTTGGGCGGTGCAGCGCCGTGAACTCATTGAGGTTGTGGGTGAAGACCTCTCGCTGCCGGCCGTGATCAAAGCCATGGTCGACAGCGAGAGGAAGTGGGCAGCGGTCACATCCTTCTGCGAGGACATCATCTCGCAGAAGGAGGCGGCGGAGCGGATCCGTGAGGAAAGTATCTTTGCGGATCCGAGCCGTCGCCGGCGAACCGGGCGGCGCAGGCGCGCATTCGCGCGCCTCATGCCGCCGTAATGTAGGCCGCGGGCGGAAGAACGGGGATCTTCCACCCGCCAGCCATTGAGTCGGTCCGACGCCCTCTGTAGTGCCGGGGCGTCGTCCAGGAGTTGTAGTCTGCTGGGTGGGTCGCTGAGGTAGTTTCTTTACCAGCGGCCCATCCACTATTCAAGGCAGCGAAGGGGCACACCGTGAGGTTTTAGTCCGTATGCCCGAAATACGGGAGAGCCGGACATAACCCTTTCGCCTCCCCTAGTGGCGGGGGGGTATGCATAAGGTGCATTTCCCCACGTAAAAAAAAATAAAAAAAAAATGGGGTACTAGATAATGGATAAACATACATATATAGGCGTGAGAATATGTATGTATGTATTACTAGCGACTCGCCCCGACATAACCCGATATGAATATTATGTATAAACTTTGTTCATCTAGAATAAAGTTCATTTCTAAAAGTAAAATAAATTTTCATATGTGTACATTGATCCCTAAAGTTACACACAAACACACAAAATTCGGATACTCTCTTTAATATTAGCTTGATTCAATCAGAGCCAAAAGTTCTGTTCATATTAAACGGCCCACTAAATGCTTTGTAGTGCGAACATGACCCGTGAGACTAAGTTAGCCCCCGTCACAAGGTCAACTTGCGCAAGCACACGATGGGAACCTCTGAATAATCGACCATTCATTACACTCCACAGAACAAATATATTATTAATGTTGGCATTCTATTGAAATAAAAAAAGCTTGTTCCAATTTTAAACTTGAATAGCATACTTTTGGTTACATTTGGAATGTTTATAATAACGCAGCGGGCAGGCGGATCTTTGACAAGTTGTCCAATAAATTTATTGATTTCAACACACATGAAGATGCAGTATGTATTAAAATAGTCCCTATTAAATTAACATTTTTATAACGTTCAATAGAATGAAATACATGCCTGGCTAGCAAAAGCAATAACAGTTGATCATATCGAAAAATGTTTCGTCAATAATTTAACGTTTACGCTCACACATTCTACTTCAATACAAGTGACGAGAACATTTTAAAACGAACAATAAACCACAAAAGGAGAATTCCACTGCGCGATAAGATGATTTCGCAAATAGCAGCGAACTGGTTGTGCTCCGCTTTTATTTATACTTCTCAGAGTTCAAGATAAGAAATCTTGACGTTTTTGACAGCTCTGGCATAATGAGCGTACCTTTGCCTCATTTCGTGTTCTAGTCAGAAGATTTAATACCTGGTCGAAGTAATTTATCGAAAAGTAATTTGAAAAATGAATTATGTGTTACAATATAAATATAATGTATTAAAGAGATTTTAAAATTACCAAAATATTATACATGTGTGAGGTACATGGTATCTTTTAACTTTCTGAATGGTGCACATGCTATTTAGAAAGCTATTATAACGCGTTAAAAAGGCGAATATAACGCGATCATGCATGCCTTCCGCATAGTTTGCGGTATACCAATCGATATTTCCTTTATAAATTATATAACGCACATATCTTTGTGAAAACGAAATGTAAAGGGTACATTTAATGCAAAAATGAAGACAATTCTATAAGCTACAACAACTAGCATCCGTTTATGGCTTGGCTCGTCGTTTTAAATCAGAGCACATGTCTTTGAGCGACCGTTAATGGTCTATTGGCTAAATCGTGTATGTACTACCGATTGCAAAGTTCTAGTTTCGTTGGAGACTCATTTAATATATAGGCTAAGGGACTAACTAGCCTAACAGGAATGAAGTTAGTTAAATCTCCGTATTGTTTCTAAGAGATTCTTCACATCGGGAATTGTTTCTGGAACCTTTTAACCGATAGTCGCCCATACGCACATATACATAACCTCACTGATTCACCATAACAGCTTTCACCAATACTATTATAAAAATAACTGCACGAACTGCACAGTCACACAAGTGGTTACCTCGTCATGTTCAATGTGTAGAGTGGAGTGTATTATACCAACACGGGACAAAAATTGTGTAATTCACAAATAGTTGTTACAAGTTAGCTTATAGAATGACTGTAAAGTATCTTTCTTTTTTTTGAATTTATTTTCTATGTATAATATGTATGTATTAACAGAAAAAAAGTATATATGTATGTTTATCCATTGTCTAGAACCCATTACAAGCTCTGCTTAGTTTGGGCTAGATGGTGTTGTGTGTATGTGGTAGAATATTATTATTATTATTATTAAATAATAACTGGTATTAATTTCTGTGTCGCGAGTAACTTTACAAACATTCAAACAACGGACACAAAGAACACTCAGACTCGGAACAACTATGTGTCACGTGGACCACACAAACTTTTGTACCGTGTGGGATTAGAACCTACAACTCTCGGCGCAGTGGCAGTGGCGATGCGACCACTTAAACTATTACGCCATCCATGCAGTCAAGTTACCTGCGATACAGGAACTACACCTGTAATGGTGTGGTAGACTATAGCCTAACCCTCTACACTGAGAGGAGTTTGTTCCGCATTCGACCCTCATGGTTCGTCCCAAACGTAAAAATACGCATTCGTCCTTAAAATTGTTCCTTATATGCCTATTATATAATTATTAACATAAATTAGTAATAGACATAATACGTAACAAGTACTTGATTTCAAATAAATATACGTTTGCGAAAACAACCTGTATACCTGTGCAAAACTGATAACTGGATCCCTGACTAATATTTTCGCTAGTACGATTAATCAAGCATAATATTTTAAAACTTACATTTAAATTATTTAAACACGATCGGACTCACGTGCGAAGATAATGCTGTCAGTGTTTATAAACTGAAATTGAATAAATATATTTTTTTTTCGACTAATTAACTAATCTTTTGAACATGTAACAGTGTATAAGTGTGAGAGTTTGGATATAAATCCGTGGTCTGGTAAAGATTTACTGTTAAGATATTGTTAACCGCAAAATGTCTGGAACTGAGTCTCGCCTTCTGTTAGGTGGGACCTAAAATAGAAATGTGGATGTGATATACTTTTTTCTACCTCTTCGTTGTATGTATTGATATAATAATATCAGCCCTGTATTAAACTGTTCCACTGCTGGGCACGGGACTCTTCTCACTGTGAGAAGAGTTTTATAAGAGAATTATAAGAGCAAACGATAAGAAGGGTTAGGCCATTATCTACCACGCTGGCCGAGTCTGGGTTGGCAGACTTCACATATCTTCGAGAACATGAAGAACTCTCAGACATGCAGGTGTCCTCACGATGTTTTCCTTCACCGTTAAAGCAAGCGATAACTATTTAATATGCATATAGCTTCGAAAAGTCAGAGGCGCGCCTTGGGTTCGAACTCGAGACCTCTGTGAGGCAGTCCAACGGTTGCCGACTAGGTTATATATTGATATTAAATAAATAACGTGCTGTCTACGACGGTAGACCAATGGATAACACAGTCGAGGTGTTAGGTGTGGTTCGAATCCCATGGGACTATCGACGTGAACCCAACGTTAACAATAATAAATAGTAACTAATCTATAATAGTATATACTAAAATTATAAAGAAAAAGATTTGTACTTTTATTTGTAATGAATAAACTCAAAAACTAATAGACCAATTTAAAAAATTCTTTCATCATTAACAAGCTATTTTACCCAGATGCACGGCGGCCAATGTTACCGGAGACTGGCCATCTGCGCAGGAGATATAGTGTACAAGTGCACTCTCTATATTAGAATAATCTTTATCTAATAATTTATGTAATATTAATTTTATTACTTAATTCCTATTTCGTCCCAAATTACGTTTCTTTTCTGTCCCTGTTTTTTTTATGGGAGCTTATGTTGGATCGACCGCCGAAAATTATTTTAAAATACCTCGTTTTGTTTTGCTAACCATAATGTTCAAACATGTAGGACGAAAGGGGAATAATTTAAAAAAAAGGGGCGAATGAGTAACATTTTGGAATGTGGGACGTAATGTAGGGGCAAATGTGGAACAAACCAGAAGAGGCTCATGTCCAACAGCCTCACTGCAGTTTATATACAGGGCTGATATCATTATTTTTAGTCATAAAAAATACCTTTATTCTAGCCAATGTTTCATTAAACCTCACTATTAATAGACGGCCATGCACCGTAACACTTTCAGTCCTCATGCTGCCATCATCTACCCTTAACCTTCTCAATACTGATCGATAGTGTCAAAGTAAGCCATTACTCACAGCTGTCCTTAGAGAGGTCCGTGTACACGTCACAATGTTGCAACCGTTCGCTAACAGAGTTACCCGCTTTCTCTGACGTCACACGTATATTTGATGAACAACTCATACGCACCTACTTATTGATGTTGAACGAACATATTAACCAATGTTGTGTAAGTTGTAAAGGTTTTGTTTACATTTTGTATCGATTGTGTAAGGTATCAAACAAGTAGAATAAAATTAAATGGCGTAGGGCCAGTTGTTCTACCGTTAAGGAAGCAAAATTTTACTCAGAGTAAATGTTTTTACTAATGGTAAGCGGTCATAGGATTGCTAACAGTACCACAGGAATTAAACTTTGTTACATATGTATCCAGTAGGTGTACGTTCATATAAGCTCAAACGCCGGGTTTCCTTTATGACTTTACGAGATTTAGTATATATTACAGTTTATTATATTCATTCAGCACTAGTCTGCCTTCACTCTGCTTCAGCGAGCTTATCGAATCATTTCACTAGTTTTAATGGTATGTTGTTCCATGGCATTATCTTTTTCAGTAGTTCCATGGAACGTGTTAAAATTATTTTTTTTAGTAGGTTAATTGACCAACGGTTAATTAAAAATAATTGAGTTCATTGATCAAATGCCTTAAACTTCTTTTGTGCTTCTTATCGAAAAACAAGAAGCAGTTTCTAATTTCTATAAAAGTTTATTAGACTCTAATTAATATTAATTACATATACTATTCTCGCTGTTTTATTGAGGTGTTCCATGGAGCTACTAAAAAATAAATCTTATTAGTTTTTTGTGTCTGTTGTTTGAATGTTTGTAAAGTCCCCCGTGATGCAGGAATTATTCCTAATACAGGTATAGTAACCTCCTATCAACATTTTTTACCCAACAAAGTAGGCACACAAGCCTACGATCCACTCGACCTTAAACAGTTACCTTAGCCTATATAATCGTTTACAACATCAGAACAATAACTCACGCATTGCCTATCTTTTTAAAAGAAAAGATCCCGTAAAGCGTGGGCTCAAGGCGTTCGCTAATCATTAGCCATTTAATCACTAAGGATTAAATAATCCCCATTACAATGCTCAACACGAATAATAGGCACAATTATCAACTATTAGTTATTAACGAACACACTCAATACTTCACCTAATGTTGATAACCAAACAATGCATTTTTCTTACACGAATACTTACGTATGCATACAATAAGTTACGAAACAACAGTGGCCGATTAAGCGAGAAAAACCGCGGGTAATGCATAGTGAGACTATTGTTCTGTTGTACGTGGGAATATACGGTGCAACTGTGGAGCAATGCTTCTAAGGATGGGGTCACATTGATAGATTATTGTCGGTAGGATTGTGTATCGTATCACAATTTTTTTAATATAATTTTGTCTTACGTGAATGTTATACAGTTATTGTGTATTTAGAATAAACCGCGATAAATGCCTATAGAGTAGCTTAATTTTAATTTGTGTATACTTTCCTAGGTTTTGCCCGCGGTTCCGCTCGCGTAAATGTAGGTTAAGTCAATAACTGTACTTTTCAAATTCAAATAATTTATTGTCAACAAAATGTACATAAGGTGTTACAATAATATAAGTAGTGCTTATTACTTAGTGGCTTATTCAAGCATTACAATTGTTTCTGGATGAAATGGTTCCCTTTATCCTATTCTATTATATATATATATATATTATATATTATTATCTATAAAGTTACATTCGCATTTATAATATTAGTTAGGATTTTATTCATGTAACATTTAATTTGTATCGATGCGACCTCCGTCCCGTGGTATAAGGCGTAATTTACGCTTTCGGTCGATCGTGAGTTCCTGTGTTTGATTTCCGGGTCAGCCAACGTGATACAGTAGATATTTTCGTCCTTGATGGCGTAGTGGTTAGTGTGACCGAGTGCCACGCCTGAGGTCACGGGTTCGATTCCCGCACAAGTCAAACATTTGTATGCATGAACATGGATGTTTGTCTTGGTCTGGGTGTTTCTATATATAATATGTATGTATTTACAAAAATATAGTATATATATGAATGTTTATCCATTGTCTAGTACCCATAGCACAAGCTCTGCTTAGTTTGGGCTAGATGGTGTTGTGTATATGTGATAGAATATTATTATTATTATATTTTCTGTTACGAAATTCTCAACAACACCACGAAGTTTGTAAAGATGTCTAGTAAATGTCGATGGATTACCTGCCTATTAGGTGAGATATCAATCATAGTACTTAAGTAAAAAGTGATTTCAAAGCATTCGTGAAAATTATGTGGATAGAAGAAGATTTTGATTTGAACATTATTGATAAATAATGTTCAATTTTTTGTTATATTTATTTAAAGCTTATTTATACGGGATCCCTTCTTTTCGCATAATGTTCTTTGTCCTAATATACTTCGGCATAACGATTTTGGCACAATTTGTTTTGGCATAATAATACTTCGGCATAATTTTTTTTGGCATACATTTTATGTTGGCATAATCATCTTAAAGACTAATTTGTTTTGGCATAAATTTGATTCGCATAACGTTAGTAGGCCTAATGATGAGTTTCTGTAACAATTAAATAATATTGTTGGTTAAAAATTTAATATGCTGTGCAACAAAAGTTAGTGACAGAACCGAATTGCTGCAAAACCGACTCTACGTAGTCTTGTTTGTCCTACCCCTAGAGTGTAATTTAAAATCGTGTAGAAGCGTGGGGCCGCCGGAGGCCCGCAGCGCCGGAGCCGTGACAGAAACTCTGCCTGCTGCATGCTTGCTTGAACTTTATGCTTAATAAATTTATGCTTTAGAATACTATGCTTAATCATAATTAAGGTTAGAGAAATTATGCTTAAAAAATTATGCGTAAGCTGTTATGCGTAATTATATTATGCGAAAATATAATTATGCCAAACAAAATTATGCTAAGTTATATTAGGTCTTAACATTTTATGCTAATGGATAGGGAACCTATTTATACTTACTGGAGATTGTACATCTTTGACAATATAGTTTATATTTCTAGTGTTTAAAAGGCTTGAGTAAATAATATCCAGTCCATTGACTTAACCGTAGAGTATAAACGACAGCGCTGTCGCTTTTCTTCAATGTCCAGTTAACTATGGTAATGCGTAAAACAGGTAGATAGAGAAACATACTAGAAACTTTCTTCGTGGTTTTACTAGCATGTTATTCTCGCAATAAGACATGTTTAAGACTTTGGAGAAAGATTAATTAATGGGTGTTACAGCATCTAATAGACATCCAGTCGGTAAACATCCGTTGAAACATGTTTGAAGTCGATTTGTACCCCCAGGGTTCGTTCTTCGTTTATTTAATGTGAATAGTTCTATGAAGTAATTTTAATATGGAGATATTGATATTTATTGCAAAACTGTGTGTGTTCCGTACTAACTGCTCCGTCTACATACGTGATGATAGGGATAATTGTTCAACATATAAGTCGACTGGTAAATAAAAATAATTAAGAAACTTTAGGCGACACTATTAGTACCTCAGTTAGTCAAGCATAGGCAGGGTAAGCTATTTATGCTAGTACTGCAATGTGGTGGTCTTCGTCATTAACCTGATTCACACCTTTGTATCATTCCCTATTTTATAATAATTGTGACTAGTGATAAAAGTATGAAAATTGGCTGACATTGTACTTGCATTTAATAGTTCGGTCTTATGCCAGCGTAATATACATATACAGGGGTACGTAGTTCATTACAACAACACACAGAGTATAGAGAGGTGAAATACAACCACATTTCACCAGCTAAGTTTTAGGTCTGACATAATAGCGTATATGTGTCTATTGGGCACAGTTCTATGAGCATACTGAAAAACTGCTGGTTATACCGTTATAACTAAATACTTATAAATTACGCGCTAACATACACACACACACACACACACACACTACATATTCTCTCTAACATGTTACTAGTAATTAGGAATTAGTCATATTTTGTGGCTGCATGTATCTCTATTCTAATATTGAATATTCTAATTGGGGCCTGGAGATCTGTCACACAGGGTTATCTCTAGTATAGACTCCAGTCTCTCACAAAGAAATTAGCTTATATGCACTGCTATAACCAATTTATTGTACTAATATTCTTTGTGAAGAGAGAAATAAATAAATAATAATTATTATTATAGTTATAGACTTCGTGCTACTGACAATATCTTGACAGTAAAGCCACCAACATTACCCGTCCTAAGACCTCATGCACAGGAGTCGTATTCACGACTGCGCTATAGAGACAGTGAAGTAAGCAGTGACGTTAAGTATTTAGTAGTACATTTTTTTCTTAAAGGTTTGGTAACGCGCAAGTGATGCCTCTAGTATTGCAGGCGTCCATAGGCTACGGTAGCCGCTTACCATCAGGTGGGCCGTATTCTTGTATGCCACCTAAGTTGTATAAAAAAAAGTAGTAAGTGAAACAATAGTGGCTCAATCGTGTGACATCAGCCTAAGTCTAGCAAATTACGCTGGTGTGCTCATGATAACTATGAGCAAACGAATTCCTCGTTAATTACGTATTGCACAGTAGTTCGGTTTAAAGATCTTTATTTCTCAAAAAAACACATACATGTCACTTACATGAGAAAAGTTAGTTTACATTAATGAAAATTAATAAAAACCCGATGTAGGTACTTAAAAATAAAAAGTCCGGGCGTGTGGTTGACGAGTTCACTGCATATAGGTAATAAAAGTCAGATTGCAAATCGAGCGGTCCAAGTTACAAGCTATAGTTTTTAAATTTTATTTGATATATGATCGTTTAGCTTTTTTTTAAAGATGTTAAGCGAAGTCGCCTCTTTCACATCATTTGGAAGTGCATTATATAGTTGTACTCCTGCAAACGTTAAGCTGTTTTTACCGTAGTTCGTTCTAATGCTTGGTAAAACTAGGTGGTTCGCGCGCCGAGATGAATATTTTTGTATTTCTCCTTTTGTTGTGAAAGTAATGTGTGAATGAATGAGTTTATTAATTAATTTATATATAAGTATGCAAGTGTTATACATATATAATTGCCGGATATTTTTTTTTTTATTTTAGTTTCTTTGTATATAGTTTCAGTAGTTAAGTCTTTAAGTTAAATGTTACCGAAATACGTGTACTTATAAACTATGAGAAAAGTTGTTACATACATTTTTAGTTAATTTGCGACACAATTGTTTAGCTGGTTAACTGAATGTTGTTATTGCTGCACCTGGATGGATATTGATTGGTATCTTTTTGGTTATTGCTTGCCTGTCTTGGTTATTGAAGCATAAGTTTGCGCATGTTTGAGAATGATCGTGAAGTTAGAGTTCAAATGTATTTTAGTTTGTTTGGGCCATGCGAAGTATTGATGGATTCTTCTGTAAGAACATTCTCAGTAGCATCACGCAATCTGGCTGTGTGTTTAGTTAATCGTATAAGTCTCGCCGAATATTTTGTTTCATCTGCAATGCGATAGTTGGCGAAAGGTGGGTCCGATATCTGCTTGTCTTACCTTTGGTGTACGGGTGAGAGATTTTGTACGTCCAGATATCAGGATTGATTGTTAGCGCTACTGCTGTTTAATTACAGCAAGTAAAACTATATGAAAATTTATAAGTAGTTTCTTTATTTTCGCCGACTGTAATATGATGTCTATTTTTACCAAAATATGTAGAACTTGCTAAGAAGTTATAGTATAATTGTATTACAAGTGTAACATAGGGTATATGTATTAAGAGAAAATATATGTCTGAAGTTTAGCGTTGCGTCTTGAAAAACCTTTTTAAGACGCACATCTCTTTAATGTTCAAATATTTTAAGACGATTCTTATCAACTTAAAAGCTGAATAATGACGTACCTAATTAGCGTCCAAACTGCACAATTAATCAAGCCACCAAAAACAACTTAAACGGTAATGAATACCACAAAAACTGGTTTTATTAATAGATCCCATAAATCACACATGTTGTCTGTTTGTACTTTGGCAAGTATCTATCGGCGTATAAAGGTGTATACGGAAACAATAGCGTTTGGCGTGTCATGGCGCAGCGTGTCACGTTTCTCTGCGATTATGGGAAGATGTGAAGAAATCGGGTCGGTTCGATGCGCCCGCGCCGTTTCACTGGATCGCGCGTGTAAAGTAGACCTACACTAACAATGAAAGAGATAAAGCACTCTTAGTTTTTCTTTTCCCGGTGCCAATAATTGGTTCACTTTGTTACCTATTGTTATATCTGTGTTATCGAAGGATTTTCTCTCATGCGATCACCGAAGTGTTACTAAGAACCTAATTGTGCATATTGTCTTTATCTATTTTTAATGTGTTATAATGAAAAATTAGTTTTGAGTGCTTAGAATAAGTATTTTAGTGAAACGGACGATAGGTTTATTGAAATACTTTTAGAAAAACGTTTGCCGGATTATAATAATTATTATGTGCTTAATTGTTGCAGTGTTGAGCAAAATTGTTCCGTTCTTCTTCCCATTTATCACTATCTGCGGCAATCAAGCTCCGATCTAATCTCTTTTTCTAAAGTAAGCGTATTTTAATGTAACTTTGATACATCCCTATTGAGATTGACTTATTATTTAGTACATCAGCTTTATGTAAATTAAGGTCTAGTGAACCAATATTAGGCCTGTGCTTGTGCTCCGTGGCTCAGCAGTAGTGAATGCGACTGCCGTGCATGAGGTCTTGAGTTCGAATCCCGTGTCGGACCAAGAAATAGTTATCGGGTTTTCTGTTAAGAATTCCCAATAGTA
Source organism: Catocala fraxini (assembly GCA_930367265.1). NCBI lineage: Eukaryota > Metazoa > Arthropoda > Insecta > Lepidoptera > Erebidae > Catocala > Catocala fraxini. Next base: position 8,495,576 of record OV884040.1, on the reverse strand, counting down.
GCTCGGAGTTAGGAAGAACACCCCCGTGCATCGGAAAGCACGTAAAGCCGTTGGTCCTGCGCTTGATCTCTCTGCGGCCGTGTCGCATTACCGTCCCATCGGATCATGAGAGTAAGGGAACAGAGAGTGCTCTTGTGTTTGTGCACATGCTCGTGCACTATAATATCTCCTGCGTAGATGGCTAGTCTCCGTTAAGATTGGCCGCCGTGATCGAAATTCGGTCTGAAGGAGATTATTATGCACAACTTCCTTATGTTTAACATTATCATAAGACAAGCTGCTACCTACGATATGTCCGCGTGGAAGTTTGTAGAGATTTTTCTACAATGACCTAAGTTACTCCTTATAACATTAGCCATCTACCAGTAAAAGTCCCGTCAAAATCGGGTCAGCTGTTTCAGAGATAATCCGAAACAAATAGACAGACAAACAAATACATATTTTAAATATTGAGTTTTTTTAATATGAATACCGTATATACTTTCTGCATTTTGTAAAAATCTGTTATTTTGAGTTTACAAACAGACGCTTTAATTTTTTTTATTTGTATGTATAATTAAAATTTAAAGTTAATCGTAGACCAGAGACTCCTTAGAAAACATGTTCACTTCAACGCTACTGTATAAAAAATTGCATTGTGATTACAGTGATGAAGGTACCTTTTCGAATAGTGTATTAGATGTATTATTTAAATACCTACAATTGTATATCTTCGTTTTCTATTTAGAAAAGTAAAAGAGGAATTATATTTACCTTTCCTTACAACCTAAGAATACATTTGGCGTTTGCCAGCTATCTAAATAACTATTCGAAAGCGCTATAATCAATTTTCTTCTACACATTTAGATTATTTAATCAGGAACACACATCCCCAGTGAAATGATAAGATTTCGATTCAAGTTTTCGTGATGCCCTTTAGTAAATAATACGCAAAAAATAATACAACTCAGCGCAAGAACTGGTTTAGCTTAACGTTACTGGTATCCACTAGTCGGGTTACAGAGGTCAATTGGGTCAGGTCAAGTGTAAAAAGCGTCGTGAGAGTATCAGTGTGAATATCAAAATCAAATATTATGTAACAAAATGATGTGACGCTATATCATCTGACTAGATGTGCCCGCGGTTTCACCCGCGTTTATAGTTACTGCGCCACCACCGTAGGTCGTAGCGTTATGTTATAATAGCCTATAGCCTTCCTCGATAAATAAGCTATCCAACACTAAAATATTTTTTCAATTCGAACCAGTAGTTCCTGAGATTAGCGCGTTCAACCAAACAAACAAACTCTTCAGCTTTGTAATAATAGATAGTAAAGTTAAGTAACATATCAAAATAATACAAATAGTTCCCATCAAATTGGCTATGGCTGGAAAAGCCTACTTAGTTTTAAGTCCCTTCTTCTCTCTTAGCCTTTGTTATTCCCAAGTCATTTGGGGTCGGCTTTTCTGGTCTAACCGGATTCGACTGGATATCAGTTTTTACACGGAGCGGCTGCCACCTGACCTCCGCAATCCGAAGGCTAACGATACACTAAGGCTAGACCAGTGTCAGGATATTAGAGGGTACTGACTTTTCTAATAACGACCGCCATAGATGTTCATGGCAGCCGGGACCAACGGCTTAACGTGCTCTCCGAGGCACGGAGCAGGCGATAATTGTCAATCAATACGCACATAATTTCGAAAAGTCATATAACCTACGAAAGTCAGAGGTGCGCGGCGTGGGTTCGAACCCGAGACCCTCTGCATTGCAGTCTGTTGGTCTCCCCACTGAGCTATCGTTAGTTTTTAGTCCCTATTATACGATATTTAAAGAGGCGGTAGCCCAATGGATCGCAAGGTTCTGGATTCAAATTCCACTCCACCCATATCATTATCGACTTGAACTCAGACCTAACACAAGCGTTTTAGCTTAGCTGGAGGGGCTAATAAACGAAATAGTAATATGATGGAGTAGTAGGAATATGATATAGACATGCAAAAAATAAAAATATAATGTAGATCTTAATGCAAATAAATTCTTATTATAATTAATGAGACATGTAATTTAACTTTTTTCGGCATACAGTCGTGAAGATATGGTAGGAAGAATTGTAACTAACTTGAATATATTATTACTTTTTTGCTGTATTTAAAAAGCAATATTTTCCTTTAAATATCTTACAAAGAACTTTTCGAAATACTGACGATATATTTCTTCAACTAGTCTTAATGGTGTTACGTTATTAAAACAAACATAGTCTTTAAAGATGTGAATATATATTCTACAATCTCAACTAATATTAAGGCGGGTACAAACTGCTGTAACGTAACATGCAATGTAACATGAAAGGAGCATTTCATAAGTATGCACGCAGCGCGCGCACGAACCGAGCATGTATCTACTTGCATCTGTTTCCGGCATGCGCGCGTAGCTGTTGCTGTGTCTTCTTTCTCCATTATTTCGCGCGCGTTCCATAGTACAGACTCTACACGTACAACCCGTCCTCACTGGCGCTCCGTGCACACTGCGCGCCCCTTTGTGTTCGGCGAAAAAACCGACAAATGGTGGTTCGCAGCGCCCATGAATTGAAATGCTCTGTTCGTGCGCGTAGTGTGCACGGTTCGTGCGCGCAAGGCGTCCACACTATGGGAATTCTTACATTGCATGATACATTGTGCCAATGTGGACGGCAAATTCTTTCATTGCGTGTTACATTGCATGTTACATTTCGTCTGTACCCGTCTTTATAAACGCGAATGTGAGTTTATTTGTTTCGCTTTCACGCCCTAACTACTCTACCTATTCTACTCTAAATTTCGTATACACATTGTCAGGGTAACAGAAAAGGATATAGGGTACCTTCCATCCAGAAAAAAGTACTGTTACAAACCTTACCTTACCTACATTTACGCGAGTGATGCCGCGAGTAATACCTATATTTTGGTTAGTAATAGCTCTACTACAGGCCTCTGATTGCCTATACCACAACCGTTATGACAAAACATCTTCACAGTAACATAATATCCTATAGATAACATAACCTGCCTTCACTATTACATAGCTACGTTACCACAATAAATATACACAGACTACGCAAGTAATTCAAAGAGCGCGTGTAATCACGGTGGGATGTGCTGTGACCTGGTTATTTCGCAACACCCTCATCTGCACTACCCACGGTACGCCATCGTACTTGCAATCATTTCAAACATTCACATACACGCATTCACACACCTATTTAGTAAAAATGTGTGTGACTGTTTATCACAGTGAAGTGAGGGCAAAAGCAGTAGGCCTGCTATGAGAATGTGTCTCCGAAACTTAGCGAAATATTGAGAGTATACCTACCACGACGGTTTTGCGGATTACTCTTGTTTTAAAGTGGCATTTGTCCGTTGTTCAGTCGACGATAGGGTTTAACGATCTAAACATTTCTTCATGTGTCTCATGGCACGATTAGCACAAACAACCGGCACGAAACTTCGGCGTTTACGTTTTATGGTAAGCCCATGGCTTACATACATGTATAACTACCACGCATGACCACAATTAGAGATAGAAAATCATAAATGATATAACCACGGGATATAATTAATGACATCGAACCATACGTTTGTATATCTTCGAACTGGAAAGAGTTATATTAAATCCTTTGTCAGGAATATTTGGTTTCCTTGTTGCACCTAGCACTTTTCTAGACCTCCATACATTTATTTAGAATTTCTTAATAGAAAAAAGAATCGCACCTAAAACGACTCTCACAGATATAAGTGTAAATTTATGTCAGAGGACCAATTAGTCATCTGTCAAACCATACACAAATCTATCCGTTAAAAGCTAGATTTAGTATATTTAAAATGGTACAATGAACAGCAGTAAATAACAGCACTCCATAGTAAATGGCGAAAATGCAATAAAAATTACATAATATGATAAATAGATGAGCAAAATACGAGTAATGTCGGGAATTTATTGCAACCAGTTTAAGCATAAGTATTAAGATACTTATGCTTAAACTGGTTCCAATAAAATTTATGTTACGCATAATTATTAGTAGGTATATTTCAATATATTTACAGCGATTCTGGATTTCGTTCTTATAAGCTATTACGCCATAATATTGTCTTACGTTTACGAATCTTATATATAGAATTTAAACTATTTTATACGCCATTTTCAAATGTATGTATATTTCCACTCTCCCGTATAGCAGACCAACTAGAAGATAAACGACCTTTAAAACTCTATATCTTCGAAACAAACATAAGAAGCGTTTCGAATTAGTTTTTGTAATAATTAATTGTTCGGTTATTTGTATGCTCTCGTCTATAGGTCACGGATGTATGTAATTCATGTATGGTGTGTAATTGAATAGGCAATCTTTTATTTTCTCATGAGTACATTGAGGTTAGTAACTAATCTATAGTTATGTAAGCGAGTTGTATTCATGTGTGAAGATCGATCTTTGTTCCTTCATTGGATAAATTATTGGTAAAAGTGATTGTTACTAATACTTATGTAATGATGAAGAAAAGCATAGAGTTACATCATGCATAAATATATATGTACATACATACATACATAGATACACACCTGTTTTCCAGAGGGGTAGGCAGGGACTACGTATTTCCATTTGCTACGATCCTGACAAACTTCTCTGGCTTCATTCACTTTCATCACATTCCTCATACACGCATATACATATAAATATATATACTTCTAAAAGGTTAAATAGATGTATCACAGCCGTATTTTAAACAGCTTTTGGACTGTACGCAGTTTAAGCATGCTTATTACCGTTTTGTTAGGCACATAGTTCCTATTATGATCTGTTATAGCATTGTTAATGCATGCTGTTGTAAAAGGACTCTAAGTGATCGACTTAAAAACTAAGTATCGGAAGCACAAAGTACAACCCAAGATCAGAGGTTTCATTTAGACCTCAAGATCACACATTAACTAAACATGTGTAATGAAATTGAATAATTATTTAACAATGACGATATCAATAGTGACGAAATTAGCGAGATATACAAGAACCCTATAATGAAGGAACAATTTGTAGTGCTTGTAAGAGTTTTCATATGGCAACCCCTTACAACACTAGTACCTAAATATTGTATAAACGAAAAGTAAATATTTTACGATAGTTTAAATAGCATAGCAAATACTCAGTAAGACACGAAACATTTTCTATTTAATAGCATTTCATGTAGCGTTGTCAACTTATTCTCGCCATATAGGGCATGTCGTTGACCCTTTAACCATTCCTAGGACGAGAACATTTTCTTTTGCCTTATTTAGGAGATTAACAGGAACATTAGTGGAGAATATCGTCTTACTAATGCTAGTTAAACGTATGTTAGTAACTTCCATTTTGTTTGTCACACATTGTATGGTAGACAGAAACACTTTATATACAATCACGAGAGTCTCCGACATTATGTACTAATAAATTTCTATTTGGCTATAAGATTTGTTCATTGTTTTGTAGTAAAAATGAATTCCAGGACTAGATTTATTCCTGTATCACGGGTAAATTTAAAACATTCAAAAAACGAACACAAGTAATGCCCAGTCTCGAAACAACTATTGCCGAATCACTCAAATGTTTGTCCCGTATGGGGATCGAACCCACAACTCTCCACGCAGTGCCAGAGGCGAGGAGACCATTTAAACCACTTCCACTTCACACCATCCGTGCAGTCACCTTGACTTTATATTTATTACCAGCTAATTACGGCCAGGGTCAATTGTTTGTTTGGACATTTAGTTTATATTTTCATGTTCTTTAGGGCAACACCACCCACAAATAGATAATAATGCTAAAATGTATGATGTTTTTGATTTTAATATAAACATTTTTAACCTGATTGTTTCACTCATCACACAACATAAACTGTTATAAAGTTTTGCAAACGCTAATTCGATAAAATATTAAATTAACACGTTCATTTAAACGCGAGCGAGATCATTGATGCAAAATGAAATTAATAACGCATGCTAAATACATATTTAATTAATACATTTTTGATCATAACAGTAGGTGGTAATCGAGCTCCCACTATGCAACACTGTTCTTTAAAAGTATTCAACACGAACTCAAATCTAACATTCAAAGTAACTCACTCAGAGATTTCACTTAGAAGATCTAAGTGAGTATCATAATGCGGCATTTCATAATTTTGCTAATACCTATATATTTTTCTCGATATATAGAATGTCAGATAGTTCTCACTGCGGATTTGGATGAGATTTCTATTATACAATCTTACAGAATAGCACTGCAGCTATAAATTAATAGAGAAAATAATTGAGGTTAAAGAAATTTTTATATATATTTAATTGTTTGAATCGTTACTCAATGATTTTATTTAGTCCTCACGTGATTTTGTTATGCACTGCTGAGTGCGAAAAATGTAATAAATATGTTATGAAATGGATCAAGTATAAATATATATTGCATTAGGTATATAACTAAAGTATAAATAGAAGATACACTAACAGTGGTACGAGGTAAAGTCTGAAGAGATAATACAACTCGTATGTCTTCTCTCTTAGCCTTTATTATTCCCAAGTCACTTGGGGTCGGCTTTTCTGGTCTAACCGGATTTGACTGGATATCAGTTTTAACACGGAGCGGCTGCCACCTGACCTCCGCAACCCGAAGGCTAACGATATCCTAAGGCTAGACCAGTATCAGGATATTAGAGGGTACTAACTTGCCCAATAACGACTGCCGTAGATGTTCATGGCAGCCGGGACCGACGGCTTAACGTGCTCTCCGAAGCACGGAGCAGGCGATAATTGTCAATCAATACGTACATGATTTCGAAAAGTCATATAACTTCCGAAAGTCAGAGGTGCGCGACGTGGGTTCGAACCCGAGACTCTCTGCATTGCAGTCTGTTGGTCTGCCCACTGAGCTATCGCTGCTAATACAGCTCGTATGTGACGGCTTATAATTAGATTGCTTATAGTACGGTTTATGTTATGTATATGTTTCTATTTTATATATAATATCAGCCGTGTATATAAACTGTCCTACTGCTGGGCATGGGCCTCTTCTCAGTGTGAGAAGGGTTAGGCCATAGTCTATCACGCTCGTCCAGTGCGGATTGACGTACTCCATACATATTCGAAAACACTATGGAGAACTTTTAGACATGTGTTTCCACACGACGTTTTCCTTCACCGTTAAAGCAAGCGATGATTAGCTATTAATAACTACATAACTTCGAAGAGTCTAAGGTAAATACCTTGGTATCGAAATCGAAACCTATGCGTGGCAGTCCAACGGTTGCCCACTAGGCTATCGCTGCTTATTCTATATGTAACATAAGTATCTCACTTTTTTCTGTTTATAACACTAAACAGAAAGAGATTAGAAATAAAAATACCGCATTCAAGTTCCTGATCAGGCGTAGCTTTATTGGACACTTCTGTCACGTAACTCTTAATAGAAGCACAGGGTCTGGAAGCACCACCTGTAGATGGGACTGAGTCTGTTCTTAATCATGAAATATATACCTAGTTGTTAAAGTATATGTGTAAGAGACCTCTGCCTACTCGTTCGGCGATTGCCGAAATTTTTCTAGCTCACACGTTTTCATAGTAACACATATGCAATTTTACGACTCAAAACTTACTTTCTTTCACCTTAATAGCAAAATGAGTTATTCTTCGCACATCTGTCTCAATGGCCTGCACAATACACTTGCGGATAACGGTACAATTTATTTTTCCGTTTTAAAGTGCTCTGCGGTGATATTGACACAGAAAAAAATGGTAATTTGTTTTGTTGTTTATATTTTGACTAGAAATAATCATCACGCATTTTATGATAGGTCAAGCACTCTACTATAAAGAAAGAATGGTCTTATTTTTTTGCGTGTATGAACATATATGATAATAGGTATATCACACACGGATGGCGGATGGTTTAAGAGCTCGCCTCGTCACTGACACTGCGCTGAGTATTGTGGTATCAAATCCCACACGGGATAAAACTTTGTGTGATCCAAAAATGGTTGTTTCGAATCTGAGTGTTCTTTGTGTCCCTTGTTTAAATGTCCTTAAGTCCCTGCGATACAAGATTTTTTTCCTAGTGCGAGAGTTGTTTTTTTAAATGAATAAGATGAAATGAATAGATGAAGGGGTTTGGCAGAGGTATATGATACATACAGGGTGTCCCAGAATATGTGAATCAAATTGTAACGGGAGATTCCTTAAGTAAGGACCTGTGAAATGTGCTAATCAAAAAAATAAAAAAAATATGACTATCGGGTAAAAGTAAAAAAATCTAAGTTTTTAAAAAAGTAAGACTTTTTCAGACTTTTAACTACAGGTACATTTATGGCTAATTTTAATTTTTCCACTATTATTATTTGTGAAGGACTGATTCATCAAACTAAAACGATTTTATTGAAAAACTGACGTAAAATCTTGTTTGTTTGTTTTTTTATTATTACACAAAAGCCATAATTTTTTTTTCTATTTGTCACATTTGAAAGGTCCTTACCTAAGGAATCTCCCGTTACACTTTGATTCACATATTCTGGGACATCCTGTATATTCCACTATCTATGTATTTAGGTTGCAATGAATAGCAGCAACACATTTGCAGACTCCCTGCTGCAGGGTTTATCGTAGTTGAATTCTTTGCCTAACACTACAGTTTTATATAGAGCTGTATTTACCTAGTTACCATAATATAAAGCTTAAAAATGCTTCTTTAATGTTCCTATTCGGCTCAATAGAATGCTTTCTCTCGGCATTGAATGTTGCCCTTAATACGCTAGTCGCATAGTTAGTAACTATAATATAATTTTATATTGCAGTAGTTTCTCCCACCTAGCCTGTATATCGTTTGGATTTTAACGTATTTATTAATTCACGTCTGTATATCAACGAAGAGAAAGGCATGGGTGTTTCACATCCACATTTAGTTAAAGTCAAAAATAATTTATATATACTTAAAGCTAATTAAGTTTTTAGAACCTACGTAAAAGGTGACTAGCACATCGCTGTTTTCCGAGCACATTTCTAAACAAGCTTGACAAAAAATAACATTGGTAACACTTATTGCGACCCAGTAATCGAACCCGACAATTCCATTATTTTAGAAATATTATTCTATCTGTTTATTATTGTTATTTAACTAGTCATGCTATTTAAAAGGTCAGTATCGGCATGATAGTGATTTTTCCTAGAAATTCATTTTTTTTTATTTTGCATCTAAAGGCGTTATTTAGATTCAAAACAATTAGAAGGTGGATTTCTCGAAAAATGTCAGTTAGGAGGTATTGGCACTCCATATGTAAATGCGTGCGTAATACATATGCGTAATATTTATGCCTATATATTTTAAAAACGCCTTTTTAAATAGTGCGTATCGTCTGTTTAACTATACACTCACTAAATATTATATAAGTGATTATATAAATAATTTTCAAGCATCGTAGTCGAAAGTTATCAAATTACAACATATAAAAATAATTGCTACGTTTTCACGTAAAGTGCAATTAGCAACGTTTAAAATGTTATTTAATATTTAGTTTAATTACTTGATCCAAAAATAATTAATAGAACTTGAAAGTTGAGCCAGATGGTTAAGTTGTCGTGCCGGGGCGTCACTCAGGAGTCGTCGCCCGCAGATCTTCCCTGTCTACTTTGGGCACTGCTGGGTGGGTTGCTAATGTAGTTTCAGTTTCAGAAAACCATCCACTATACAAAGCAGCGAGGTGGCACATCGTGGTGGTTTTAGTCGCTAAGCCCGAAGTCTCGGAAGAGCCCAACATTACCCTCACGCCTTCTCTTGTGGCGAGGAGGTATGCACCTGGACCATTATCCATGTTAAAAATAAAATAAAAAGGCTCACGTTTCAAATTTTATTCAGTCATTCTATTCTTTAAGAAAACTCATCTCGAGCTCTATACTCCCTTCGATATCAGTTATAGTTACTACTTATTATTGCTATGGTTACAATGTAAATAAATAATTGCGAAGAGAGAAGCGCACCATCTAGCCTAGGATTTCCCACCGCAACTACTGCAATAAAAAAGGTAGAACTCCTACGATAAACTCCAACAGTGTGTATGACACTCATATTTCGGCAATTATAGATCCCATGTTATTGGGGCAAACCTATTACTAGTAATTTCTTCACAGTCAAACGTTTTACCAGACCTGGGAATCGAACCCAAACCCTATGCACAGTAGTCACATATATTACCGCTGTGCCACCGAAGCATTCTATTATCTTATCAAATAGTAACTGTTAGTACACTTAATAAATATACAAAGAACAGCATACCAATTCTTATTTCATTTTATTGCCGAACTCCAACGGTTATGTGTACCAAATATAAAACCTACGCAATACTGCCAACACAAAATAAAACACAAGCCGCGAATCGCAAGGCCCTGTAATAAAAAATAATATACGTCCGAATACCTGACCATCACTTTATACCAAACCTCAAAATCATTTTATATCCAAAACCCAAAATATTTCCTTATAATTTGAGTTTACAAAAAGCAGTAGGTCTGGCTCTTCTTCAATTGGAAGTGCTTTCAATACAAAATACCGTTATTTGGTCCCATCAAGATGCATCTTAAAGTATTTATGCGGAAGCTCGTTGGATGAAAGCGACCTTAATTTTGCAAGGCAAGTGTGTAAGTAATGATATTGAGGAAAATATGCAACACGGCTCATATTGCTTTGCAAAGTTCCTTGTATAAGCCTGCTGGGAGACTATAGCTAGAAATACCAATTGTAATTAATACATAATATGAACACGCGGAGGGGTGGCCAAAGGTGTACTATCTTCATGTCGCTAGTTGTGGTTTAAGGTGGGACGAACCTGTTGCGACTTGCCACATTTTTTCGGAATCAGTGAATCTTTCCTAGAAGAAAAATTAATTGAACTTTAGTCGACTGATAATCGAGCTTCGTGATTGCACTCATAAGTGCAAACTTGTCTTGTAACCATAGGCGAAGGTGTACTATCTTCATGTCGCTAGTTATCGTTTAAGGTGGGACGAACCTGTTGCCACACTTTTTCGGAATCAGTGTTATGATTTTCCTAGAAGAAAAATTAATTAAACTTTAGTCGACTGAGAATTGAACTTCGTGTACACTCATAAGTGCAAACTTGTCTTGTAGCCAACGCAGTCATAAATATTCAATAATAAAATTTCTTTAACTTCAACAGCACAGACTAGTGATTTAGTCGCCTTGCCATTGACACTGCGCCGAGAGTTGTGAATTCGATCCTCACATGGTACAAAAACTTGTGTAATGTGTAATTGTTCCGAGTTTAGTTGACCTCTGAGTCTTCTTCGAAGAGGTTAATGAAAACACTATGTGGGTCTGTGTATCTGTCTGTTAGTGACAGACATAGCTACGGAACCACTGGATTGATTGACTTGTATCTTGGTGTGCAGACACATTGGTGTCATCCCTCGGTCGAGTTTGAATATGCGCCCTGTGGGTCAAGAAACCCCGAGATATAGGAATCACAAGGTCATAAGGTGAGGGGATATCCACCAACAGAGTGCTTTGGAAGTGCAAGGTAGAGGCTTTTGCCCAGCAGTGGGACAATACAAAAAGCCGATGCAAAAGAAAAAAAAGTCACATGAAGACGAAGAGGTTGAATCCTGGGCTTTTACACCCATCTCGTTGTTTTTTGTTTATGTTAAGTAATGGAGTTAATATAAACAAAGAACAACTAGACTCGGACATTTAAGAAAAACACTGCGGAGGTAGGAGAGCGGGTATTGTTATTCCTTTTTTCTTTAGGAATTTCTATGTGGCATCAATGGCTCTAGGAATGTCATTGCTAGACGGCAATAGGTACCCTCTATTACATGGGATCTAAAGCATAGCTGGAATATATGCTTGCTTTACACTTCTAATTACCTCTAGACTATGAATCTTATATCTTATTGTTTAGTATTATTATTTTTGTATATGCGTTTAACAAATCAATATCAGGCATGTTATTATTATGACTTGGGTAAGAATCTTTGTCACAAACTTCGGCACAGCCTACCGAATAACAGACTACAGATAATCTCTTGATGACATAATAAGGATAACTGAACAACAATGTCGTCCTAATTATTTTTTGTGTGTCGACCTTGAACGACAGTGAAAACTAATTGTAATACAATTTAACACATGGTCCATTGTGCTGTTAAAGTAGAAGTGGGAGTTTGTGAATCATTAAATGACGCAATGGACGACAACTTTACTGTTTTATATGAACATTAGGTAATATTATTGAGTAAAAGAATTCATTTACCTTTAGGTGTTGTTTTTATTTATTAATCATCTACTAGATTTTATCTGCGGCTTTGCTTGCGTTAATCTTAATTTTGTCTGTATATCCTTTGGCAATTGTGCTTTTTCTGAATGAAAGGTACTCTATGTCCTTTTCTGTACCCCTGACAACGTGTATTCGAAACTATATGATGAACAGTCGAGTAGTTAAGGCGTGAAAGCGTATCAAACAAACAAACTCACATTCACATTTTTAATATTAGTTAGGGTTCGGTAATACCGATGGCTAATTGAATTAATTATCTTTCAAAAGTGATGTATTTATTTATATTTGTATACTATCTTTTAATAGACTTCGAGTATATAGTCGTGCAACTATGTAGGTACATATGTAGATTGCATGTTGACACAGATCATACATTTATATTTATTACCGAATTGTGACCGCAGTACAACCGCAGTTGGCGTTCCCATTCGTAAACCATTCGATACAGGTGCTGACTGCGTGTCACATAACGGTGAATAACCACTAATATAAGGATCCGATTGCACTGAACAATGGCGGGAACTCCTTTAGAACAATAACGATATTAATTTGTTAATTTCTAAGTATTTGCTTTGGTCATCCATACGAAGTCTCACGCTTATATCGTCGAAAAGCTTAGTAGAGGTGTTTTATGGCCACAATTCACCAGTTATGATTTGGAAGTTATCTTAGAAAGGGACTCTATTGTCGTCTGCTAGGCATAGTCCTAGACGCCGTGCTAGTACTAGGAATTCCTTCACGAGAAAATCGAATAACATTTTGTCTGAATCGAAAATTAATCTAAGACCTTCATGGATACCGATAACGATACCATAAAGAAGATATGTTTAATTAGAATGAAGAGGTAGATGCTTAGTATTATGACTGTTAAGATGCTACTGGTTGTAAAATTGTAATATTGTTTGTAAAATATCATAACTTAACATAGAGTTAACCAGAAATGTTGTAATTCGTGTCATACTCTTACCAAAAGTGAGTTAGTATCGAGCACTTAACTTTCAGCTTTTGTAATTAGTGGGTTTCTCATTATTATTTTGTATTTTTGCGATGAATTACGGTTTTAGGTATCAACTATCTATTACTATAAAAATGTACATTTGAAATCATTTTGAAAGAAAAATAGAAAGAGAAAATTCGATATCTTTTAAGTGTGAATAGACTTATGCTGCTTGGTTGTCGACTGTACCAGGCACCTAGTTTAAGACCGATTATATGTTGAATTGCTACTTAAATATTTAATTCGCTATTAAATACTCTATAGAAAGCGTCAGTAGACCATAGATAAGTTGGGCTACTAACTACCGTTAATTGATAAATCTCAGTTTATTATGCAATAACTTAATGCGAAAAATATAAGAAATCTTGGTATATACTTATTTTCTAAACACCATTTCGAGAAATATATTTGAACGTTTCTTTTACTTTTATCCTAACTATATAAATGCAAATGTGAGTTTGTTTGTTACGCTTTCACGCCTTAACTAATTGACCGATCTTTAAGAAATTTCGCATACATATTGTCAGGGTTACAGAAAAGGACGTTTCACCCAGAAAAAGAAAAAAGTACCGTTTCCAAGGGATAGAAATTTTTATTGACAAAATCTAGACTAACGCCAGCGAAGCCGCGTGAAATATCTAGTAAACTCATAAATACATTAAACAGAATATGTTGTTCGATATTTATATTTACACCTATTCTAGAGATCAATATAATACTAAGGTAATACGTCATAATACAAGAATCTTTGATACTCTACAACGCGTTGTATCATTCTCGCACAAGCAAAAACGGGGCTTTAAGAAATGTTTAGGTCCTTGGTGATAATTTGATAAGCGGGTTTAATAGTTTAATAAGAAACGAAGAATTCTCGGTCAATGCATTTTAATGAGCTCAGTCGGTAATTTGCAGGCTACAAAAACATTAACAATCGTTTTATTTTTTTATCCTTTCGTCTGACTTTCTATCTGTCTGGGTTAATCTTTAGAGTGATCGATCGTAATGATACTACACACACATTTAAAGGATCAAATGCAGAATAGTCTTGACTAGAGTGATATTTCAAATTTCTATCTTTGTTATCTTTTTTTTAAATACGATTTCTGCTCTAGCAAATATACCTGTGTCGCGGGGGATTTTATAGACATTTAAACATCGGACACAAACAACATCCAGACTCGGTACAGCTGTTTGTGAAACATACAAATTTTTGACCCGTATGAGGATCGAACCCACAACACTTGGCACAGTGGCAGTGGCGCGGCGACCACTGAAACCACTACACCATCCATGCAGTCAATATTATGTTCATATTTATTAAAAACTTTAGGCAAGCGAAATCCCAGTCAGCAACTAAATGTAAACGTATTATTGAACGTAATTTTTGTCCACCAGATGGCATCCCGGTGACGGACAATGGGCGCTCGCGGCGCACGCGCACTGGCGCTGTTGTGCGCGCTGCTGGTTGCCAGCGCGCGCGCATCCGCCTACACCGTCGACTGCAACCACGAGTATACCGACTGTGACACCGAATTAAGTAAGTACAGACATATACAGATGACTGTTCATTCCCGAAGGCCTCCGAAGAATCCCGAAGTCATCTGTGTCCACCTGCACACAGAGTAAGTGTTATGCACCTCTGTGCATAACACTTACTCTTCGCGACATATAGTACTTTAGTTCCGAAATATTTTTTTGCGAGCCTATGGTGTTACGACAAAGATTTGTTTATGAAGTATAGTGGTAAGATGCAATCATTTCGTTATGTACTGGACACACTTCTATCAAAATGTGCTTTTGTCATTATCTTACGAATTAATAAAGCATTTACATATACTACAACAGATTTAAATATATATTAACTACTTGAAATTAAGTTAATTAATGAATAAACATTAAATATACTCCTGTATATCGCAAAACGGCAAGCAGCTACATATGTATAAATCACATTTAGGAAGTAATTTTTAGGTTACACCCACAGACACATATTACATATTGTATTAAATTACCTTTTAACTTTCTCCTTTAATAGCATTTCTGTTCTATACAGTACAGTACGTAGACGTAATTTTATGCCAAAATGTAGTCATACTTAATACCTAAGTCATTCTATTCATGCCTATAAAGGAGTGAAACTTTTTGTGGTATTTCTGTGGTTTAACCTACATACTACCTTCGAGCCTGATGCACAAGTGGATTATAAATTGGCTAAGATTATTTTGCACGAGGAATGTGTAGGCATAAACATTTTCTGACAATAAGCACACTGAATATAATTTTAATACGTTATACTAATGACGACTTCGATCTAGAGACTCGATGAAGTTAAATAACATATATTTTGGCCAAAGGAATCGAAATGCATACAGCACAGCATAAGGTAAGAAATAATATCATACTCATTAGTTACATGTAAATTTTGCTTATATAAAACGCCTGCTATGTAAATATAACAAGAAGATAGTAACTTTATCTGTTTGTTATTTTCAAGGCTAAACTGCTAAACCGATTTTGATGGAATTTCGTATAGATATAATTGAACATTATGAAAGAAAATTGGGTACTGTAATATCGAGTAAAGTTACAGCTTATAGCTAGTATACACTCAGTTCGTGCTTATTGGTACGTTAACATTTAATGATAATTTATTACCTCATGGCCTTTGAATCACAACAGTCGCGTGCGAAATCAAGGTTTATAAAACTGAATCACCAGGATTTCCAAGAAACATCCAATGCCATACGAAGTAACATCTTGATGTCATAACTCCTTATTTAATAACCGGTCTTAGATTTAACCACCAGGTCGTGGAAATATAGATATAACTAATTGGGAATAACCTTGCCTAAAGATTTTTAATTATTGAATTAATATATAATAGATTATTGTTTAAATTAAATAAATGAACGGTTACTATAAAAAACAGTCGAATTGAGAAACTGCTCCTTTTTTTGAAGTCGGTTAAAATTGCTTAGGTATACCATAGAATTGTTTGTTTGAACAAGTAATCCAACTAGATTGAAACAAATTTAAGAAAGAATTCGACATAATGATCCATTATATAGGAGTCGAACCCACAACACTTGGCCCTGTGGCATTGCTGAGGCAACCATTTAAACCACTACGCCATCCTTGTATCTCTCTATTTACTTTTTCATGCAGTTACACTGTTTAAAAAGCATACCCATCTATTTATTGGCCGTATGTATATACGGCCTTTACTGAGAAATAAATTAAACATACGTTGATCCCAATTAACCGCCGACGTATCATAATACAACATTGCTTCATCCGAGAAATACGCCCATTGCAACCGTCGCCTTTGCAATGGCAAAACACTTAATCCCAACTGATTAAATGTAGGTATTAATTAATCGAATGTCATACCAGACAAAACAGTTTGACATTTTGCAAATGAGTGTGAAGATAGCTAACTAATATTATTTAAAATGTGAATGTGTGTTTGTTTGTTACGCTTTCACGCCTTAACTGCTCGACCAATCATCATGAAAGGGAACTGTCCACTTTGTATGGGGGTTTTGGCTTGGAATGGACAGTCACTGAGAATAGTAATTATATATTAATTTAGAAGCATTAACCAGTAGGAATTAGAAAAATAACAAAGTTTTGTGTCCAGGTGTTCCTAATTCGTTTGTTGTGGTGGTTTATATAAAGGTATTTGAAATAAAAAATTATTGTTGCCATGTTATTTTTTTTTATTGTTCTGAATCATAAATTACTAAAATCTTATCTAAGAACTGGGCTGGTGAATTTAAATGCTTTTGATATCTTGCCCAACTCAAAAACCAAATAATTGTCATTATATGGGCGCAACAACCTACTATCCGTCGACCAGTCGTTGTTTTTATGTATAAATTCTGTTCACGCTAAGCCAATAATGGACAGTTCCTTTTGGCATACACGTTGTAAGGGGAACAGGAAAGCACATGGGGTACTTTTCATCCAGAAAAAGTACTGTTGCTTACCTATCTTACCTAACCTATATAGGCGTGAGCTAAGCCGCGAGCAAAACTTAGGTACAATATAATTATTATGCTTCACATTCTAAGTCAATGAACTTCACCAAAATAACTTCAATCTGATAATAAAGTAGATTTAATTAATACTGTTTAATTTATCTCGGTATTGTATCTGCAACGGTACACAACACTTCAATAATAATATTTTATTATTACACTGGTCGGTAAAAGCAACATTTTATATGTATTGCGATCATAAAATCTGACATTGATACCGCAATGAATATTGGAAATATATCGCGAATGCAGTGTTGATTACTTATTTAAGTAGTAAATCTTTGAAAAAAGACTAAATATAAACGTATTTTATTGATCTGTTTCATGTATTCAAGTATTATAATATGTATTTATGTAAGATATTGTTCTTTTGAATCGGAGTTCCGTGTGTGTTTTATATTCCGTATAATTTACTTTTGTGTTTTAGCAAGAACAATTCCCGTACTTTTCAGGCGACTTATGGACCGTGTTATAGTAATATATTTCATAAATCATAGATATATTTAGGCTTATCTTGGCTGCAGTAGCAGTGCATGGAGAGTTGTAACTTTTATTTATATATATATAAATAGGATAAATATTTCTGCAACTCCCAAAAGTTATTCCGAGTCTAAGGGCCTGTTCCACAACTTCCAAATAGCATTTGTCTATAAGATAATAGTCTCGCCATCTCTCTTCTTTAACCTGACAAGAGTGACACAGCATGCGGTTAATCTTTCGGATAACTTTAACTTGATAGTTCTGAAACTGGACATATGTTCGTTGTTTGAACGTTTGTTACATCCCTCACGATATAGAAATCACGCACCTCAACGATAAAATCGTCCTTTAAAAATCTTACGTTTCTTATACAGTATATTATACAGCAATATAATTTATATACTGCGAAACAGAAGGTCTACGTTTATGATAAACTTATGCGAGCGGTGAGTTATTATTGTATTTTGCATTTACGCACAATAATAGCTTTTGATTTTGAATATGAATTTGACATGACAATGATCTGTGTGAACGTAATGACATGGTTTATTTTGCAATGTGTGTAATATTTATTGGGAAGCATACGGATTATAATAATTCAGTCAGAACGCCAATATAAGTGAAACTTCCCTGCACGGCTTAGTAGTTTAAGTGGTCGCCTCGCCACTGCCACTGCGCCGAGTGTTGTGGGTTTGAATCCCGCACGGGACAAAAATTTGTGTGATCCACAAATGGCTGTTCCGAAATCAGATTTGAAACAACCATTTGTAGACAACACAAATTTTTGAAATGGAAGCAAAGAACATCTAGATGTTCTTTGTGTCCGTTGTTTGAATGTTTGTAAAGTCCCCAGCGATACAGAAATTACTCCTAGTGCGGGAGTTAGGAACATTTGAGATTCGAATGCTATTTGAATGTTTAATTTTTGGGATTAAAGACGTTATAATCTTTACGGACAGTAACAAAATGCTGTAATGATTCCGATTTGTAGTTCTGGCAGGCGTAGGTACGCAAAAAAGGCCGTTACTTTAAATTAGAAGATATTACATATTACTCTAATAAATAAACGCGTCCAGTCGTGATGTTTAAAACCAGCAAAAAATCTGATGTTGCCAATTCATCATATAACAAGTCATCCATCAGGTTGTCGAACTATTATAGAATATATACGCGTCATGTCAGTGGTCATTAATTAGTGTTACAATGATTTGTCATGTTTCTCAGTCCGTTATAATCCTCTGACAGACTGCTGTGAACGGTGAATGTAGTGGTACGAAGTTGAATTAATCAGTTTAATGTTAAATAACATTATTAATCTCTATTTTTATACTACAAAACAATAAACGAGGCTATGGCCTGTCTAATCACCAGCGGTTTCATTAGCCCTCTAAAAGCTAAAGTAACAACTAGCGGTAGGATTGCAACACCCGAAATAAAATTCGCGCGTAGCCTACCTGTCAAAAATGGAGTCGTCTTTAGGTAACTGTGACATCATTGATTTTCTTACTAATTTTATTTGGTAATTTTTTGGTAATTTTTGGTATTTTTGGTATTTTGTTTGGTTTGGTAACAAGTGAATAGAGATGGCACAAAAATTAAAGACAATACACAGCTCTTTCTATATGTATTATCTGGTATCTCTAGCTACCAGTACGCTATATTGACTTACTAAATACAACAGGCAAAATAAAAATATACGAGACATCTCTATCTCTTATATCGATATGTATTGTGACAGCTTAGCTTTTATTTCAAGCGTGCAATTTTCAAACTGTCGCTCCGCTAACTCGATTACGTCATTCTTTGAAAGGGTTACAAGAGATAAAAACAGCTGTGGCAATAAAATCTCGATATAGAACACAAAACAGAGTGACAACATAATATTTTACCTTTGTGTAATAAATATGAATGGTTGGATTAGTCAAACAACGTTAGGCTCGTAGTTTTTGTGTTTCTTTTTCGCGAGCACGGTTACATTTTTATTTGATGATTTCGCGTGAAGCTTACCGTGGTTTAGTAGAACCCGTTTTAAATGGGCTTGCTAAATATGGATACGCCCTTTTACTATTATTCCTTACTAGTGACCAAAAACTTTACTGACTGCTATTTCTCTCATATTTAATAATTTTACAATTATAATTGTCTATGACTGAGAGTTTGCTGTCAGTTATCATAATACCCTAATCGGTATACTATTCCATATATTTCGTTTTGTTTAGAGGCATTGCTGCTAGAGTGTTTTTATGATGAAGAATAAAGTGGCGACAATGAAAATTGATGCGTTGCTTCCAGAGCTATAATAACTCATCGTAGAGTCTCTGGTGAACCTATACCTACATGATGTGTGTAGGGATGATCATAGTTAAAATCAATCGGTAGAAAAGATCGAAGTATTTCATGCATATAAAAATGCAACACACACTGCTTTTTTATGTGGTTGCCCCTCGGAAACGTGTATTTTTATCGGTAGTAATTTCGCTTTACTGTAAGCCTACCGGTTCTATGAATTTCCTTATTTTGTATTGCATCATGGGGCGCTTCATCATTAGCTAATAGCACCATTGAGCTGGCAACGTTACAGTACCCTATGTTATCCCTAATAATATTATATTACTCGCTAATATTTGCGTAAGCGTGGCCGTACATTTACATCTATTACTACAACTCATATGAAACGAGAATGGACAGAATTAGGAATTAATACGTAAGAGGTAGTCTGAAAGTGGTGCCCATAGATGAGAAGGTGAAAGGAAATCGTTTGGCTTGGTATGGACATGTTATGCGAAGAGATGATACGTATGTAGGTAAGCAAGTGATGAATATGAGGGTAGAGGGATGAAAAGGGAGAGGAAGACCAAGGAAAAGATGAATGGGCTGTGTGAGGATGGATATGAAAGGAAAAGTGGTAAATGATCAGATGACGGGTGACAGAGAAGTATGGAAGCGAAGGACGTACTGCGCCGACCCCAAATAAATTGGGACCAGGGCAAGAGAATGATGACTACAACGCATATGAAACTAATACAAGCATTTGTCAGTTTGGTAAAGTATTTTGTGTAAAACATGTTTTCAATAAAAATATTCATAAATCCCACTGCAAAGTGATGTTTTTACAACTGTGGATTTTAACCGCCTTAAGTATTCAAAAAACATATCTTTATAATAAATAAATGACGCAGTGGCTTTATAAGATCTCAGTCAAATGTCAAACAAGTAGCATTCGGCTTAAGTACAATAATATACAAAAATATGAGTGATCCACAAACAGTTGCTCCAAGAAAAGGTGAATTTTTTGTGGTCGTAGTATTAAGGTTTGCAAAGCCCTCGTGACACAAGAATTAAACTAATAAGTATATTACGAGAGCTCTTCTAAAAAACAACAAAAGCAATCTTTAGTTAAATATGGCTATTAGCCACGATGAGTCACAACTTAAACAGGAAAAATTAAGGATGTTACAACCGTTATTAATGTTATTATATTTAAAATCTCACAATTGTTGTTTTATTTTTCCAAACAGACACAGATACAACAAAAGCGGTGTGGCTAATTATGTTTTTTTAACGCCCCGGTGACTCAGGTATCAAGTGCGGTGTGTCCTCCCAATTCGTAACGGCAAGGCTCGTCTAAAAGCGGCGCGGGCGCAGATAGTCGTGACTCCATCGACGCCTTTTTCGGACCCCACATTCTTGCGTCTTGCTCTTTTTCTGATCGGCACCGTTTTGTTGTGGGATGATGGCTCAGATTTGATGTCAACGGACTTCTATATCAGGTGTATCTTTGTTGCTTTTGGTTTAAAAAGCAAAAAGATGTTGTCTTTGTTGGGCTCGAATGAATTTGTTACGCGATGAGTAAACCAGATGGAAGAGTTATGAATTTACGATTGGGTCTGGTTTTTTGAGTGTATATACAGACATACAATATTGTTTTAACAGATGCAGTCACAGTATATCTACATTTAGCATTGTCTGTAGGTATATAGTTTTCATACAGTAAGTGCCTAGTTACAAGAAAATGTGTTAGATCCATCTACTAATAAACGATATACGGCTGATGTCAGCTGACATGCGATGTCACGTAAGAATATTTTCTATGCGGTCTGCTCAACAGCTCGATAAACATGTCTAAATGTATTTCCTTCTATTAAACTCATCTGTCAATAAGAGAAAGTTAAGAAGACAGTATTGTGTGATCAACCAAAGTAGTATTGAACGAATAGGGTAAAATTTCTTCTAATCAAGGATTAAACAGTGCGACTTAACTTAACACTACAGAAGACAGTCGTTAGTTTGTTTTGTAGTAGAATAGTACTTCTCCGATTAAGCTGCTTTGACTTGACGCTGAATAGTGTCGTGTTGCGCTTCTGTTGTCAGCTTTAAATATTCTTAAAGATGGTTTGTGCTGCCAGCATGAATTACATTTTACCGTCTTTTTAAACTACACTCATATTATTTGACTTGTTATGTTAATATCTCGTTCTTTATAGTGTCAACCTGGTATTATTAGCATGTTTTAGTAGTTTTCATATTGCCGTTACTAGTTAGTTAGACATTTACATTATAATGTCTTTCATATGACTGTTAAATGTACCTGAAAAGTGGGTGCTAATAAAAAGGATTCTACTTTATATCCGATTAATGAAGTAAGGAATTATACTTGGTATAAAATTTTATATGTAATCATACTAGCTTGTTAGGTGGCTCTGCTTCCTTGCTTTTTAAAATCTGTCGCACATAACTTGTGCATTATTTTTGGATAAGGTGTATACCACTTTCCGACCCATAGTTCTTTATTTAAAAATCATATCGTTCCGTTACTTCTTTACTGCATGAAAGAAGCTCAAACCAACATACAAACTTTTGTTCTTATTATATACATATATACATATCAGTCTCTTGGCCATATCCCAGGAGGCGTTAGACAGCATTATACCCACATTTTGCCAAGTATGGTTTTAAACTCCACCTAATAGTGGGCGAGCGACTTGGCGTATTCGTATTTCTAGAAAAAAAAAATGTATAAGTCAAATCAATATATCTTTATTCATTTAGGTCACAAAGTAACACTTATGAACGTCAGGGTTACACTATGAATTTACATTCACCTGTTGTCAGAAAACTCGAATTACACTTTGGGCGACCTGGAAATCGGACCCGAGTACTCATGTACAGCAGTTACATAGGCTACCATGATGCCACCGGAGCAATCAATAACCTAATACTGCCAGTAAAACCTTGGACTAACACTTTAGTCAACTCGTGAATAGATTTCTTCTGCCTTTGATCCTGGGTCTTTCAAGCAAAAAGGCTTCCTTAGGCTGTCAAATGAGACCTCGACACCACTTCAGCTGTAATGATAACGTGTTGGGAAGAACCCTGCTCGTGGACCACACGACTGCTCACCATCAGGCGGTCTGTAGTCATTAAAAATGGCCACAAGAAAATCCTTACTAATATATAAATTCGAAAGTATGTCTGTCTGTCTGTTTGTCTGTCTGTTACTTTTTCACGGCTAAACCACTCAATCGATTTAGATGAAATTTGGTACAAATATAGTTTAAAACCTGGGGAAGGATATATACTACTTTTTATTGATGTAGGTACCACGCGGACGGTGCCGCGCGCAAAAGTTAGTAAATAATAAATTCTATCCTAAATCACTCGACCGAGAATTCTACAAAAGCTTTGTACAACCTGATCAAAATACTAATAAATGTTCTGAAATAATAAATAAACTTCTGAGCCGTAACACTATAAATCTTTAAACTAAAAGCACATCTAATGTTTTTTTAAATAAAATTTCCTTACACAAAAAGGCTTCTTGTAAGCTTCCTGTGTCATTGATCTTGATACATGATATTAGATCTTGTGCGTATAGTAGGTAGGTACAAAGCTGACTAATTGCGATATTTAGTATATCCTTAGTAGGTATAACGGTTCTTAAAATGTCACGACTGCTGGCTTGAATATTAGAAGGGTAAGAGTAATAAAATATGTGCTATGCATACATACATACATAGATTCACGCCTGTTGCACAGAGGGGCAGCTAGATACTACTAGGATTTCCATTTACTACGATCCTGACACACTTCTCTGGCTTCATTCACTTTCCTCATACACGCTCTTCGATTTAAAGTGCTCTTAACCTGGCCTTTGTCCAGAACGCCTCCGATCTTTGTAGCGAATTTTTACTCCTCTGTTTCGCCAGCTTTGGTTTTAGAGGCTGTTATAGAGGACGAGCTTATTGTCGCCTATCAGGCACAATTGTCTGTGCTGGTAGCAATATTTTTTTATTGTTTAGGAGGCAAACCTCGTCTGATGGTAAGCGATTACCGGTGCCTATGGACACCCGCAACACCAGAGTCGTCACAAATGAGTTGCTAGCCTTTTAAATTTGACCTCCAGTACCCTCACTCACACAAAACACAACGCAAGCGCTATTTCACGCCGGTTTTCTGTGAGGCCGTGGTACTATTCTGGTCGAGCCGGCCCATTCGTGCCGAAGCGTGGCTCTCCCACGGTTAAAAGCTAGCAGCATTGTACCCATATTTCATCTGCTATTAAATTTTATTTCTTGCTATAATTAATTTTCTAAAAGGAGGTTAGCATATTACCTGTCATAGATACCTCCAGATCCCATGCTGCTACTGAGAAATGCTTGACGGAAAAAAATTGCCTGACTCGGAAAACAAGCCCGAGACCTCATGCACAGCAATCACATTAAGTGCCTTCGGGGATATAGGCGTGACACTTATGTATGTATGTAGACACAGCGACGCATCAACCTAGACTGTTTAGACTTTGAATTATTAGAAGTTGAACGCGGCGAATCGTGTGAGAAAGTGCGTTATATTTTTGTTACGCTCTATCCTTACCATTACATCGACACCTCTATGCACTGTCCCTTTCCGACAATTCTCTATTTTGTATGTAGCGTAGTTATGCGTATATAGGATGTCTAACTTGATGTGTAGCCGTGTGTACATATATTTATTCGCCATATTTAGTTCACCAAACATTGCATAAAATTTAAGTTTCATCACGGTCGTTTTCTTCCTTCGCTGCTTCATCTTCGTTTTAGTTATACTTGGGATAGAGAGCATTTAAACCAAGTTATATTTTCTTACTATATTTGTTAGCAGGACCCGTAGCAAAAAAAAAACGATTATGCTTGCGACTGGTTGCAGGGCCCAGGATCAGTTAACGGCTCAGGCAAAATGTTGATGGGTTTTCTGTTACAAAATTCCTTGTAGGAACACGGGATCTCGAAGTGTCCCCAGTAGTTGGTAATATGCTTTGTGAGTGAAATTAAGGTGCAATACTTAATCCTAACTAATATTATAAATGCGAATGTGAGTTGGTTTATTTGTTTGTTACACTTTCACGCCTTTACTACTCAACCGACCATCATGAATATTTGCATACACGTTGTCAGGGGAACAGAAAAGGACAAAAGGTACGTTGAAACGTATCTTTTGTACTTTTTTCTGGATGAATCCAGAAAAAAGTACTGTTACTAATCTATCCTAACCTAGGCAAAATCTAGTTAATAATAGTTTTGCCTACAGCGCTAGACGGCAATACAGACTTAAAATATGACAACCTTTTCGGTGATAACAGGCGTTATTCCTTGAAAGATTAAACGCCGGGTTAAGAAAAGTATTATTATATTTTGCCATCATGTACCTAGTCTGAAACTAGTCTCGTTTTTAACGCACCCGATATCGCTGTTGAATTCGAGGTGTGACCACCACTGCCTAACCATTTCTGTATAAGACAGCCGGATAGCTAATTACAAATACCAATTAGCATCTTATACGCAATACTATTTAAGATGGCTTTAAAAAAAACGATTTTCATTCCTAATGCGTTTTTATGGGATGTGAGTTTTATGCTCGTAAATGAGAATTTTAGCACTTATGCGTTATTCGAAGCGCTAATATAGCAGCCATGTTGTTAAATGAAGACAATAGTGTATTTAGATAAACGTACCATACAATGATTAGGTTTGCTTAGTAACTACCCACTTTCTTCATTCCACTTACATTAATTACGAAGAAGGCTTCATTTACATTTTGTATAGTCTATTTCTTTTCTTGTAATACAGCTGTGTATGTTTTTGTAGGTGTGCGTGTGGTGTTGTGGTTTAAATGGTTATTTTGCGACTGCTAATGCGCTAAGTGTTAAGAGTTCGATCCCTAAACGGGACAAAAAATTGCGTGTTCCATAAATAATAGTGCTGAGTCTAGGTGTTTTTACTGTCTGTCGTTCTAGTGTTTGTAAAGTTCTATGCGGTAAAGTGGCCTAGAGCGAGAGCTGTCTTTTTAAAAATAAGAAAAAAGAACATGCGTAGCAGTCTTGGGGACATCCAATCGAAGTGAAAACTAAGTAACTTGTGAATTGTATCATCGAGCTATTAGATTATTATTTTTGAATTTTGAATGCGTCCGGTGACGATGACGCGGGTTCCATGATTATTGTTTACCCAAAAAGTGCTCAACGCGCCTAAAGAAGTTTTCACTTCAATAAATAGAAACGATACAGCTGTGTTTGTTTGATTGCGTCTGTTGACTGTAAAGACGATGTAGTGGCTTAAGTAGTCGTCTTGCCACTGCTAGTACTCCGAATGTTGTAGATTCGATTCGCAGACGGGACAAAAAGTTATGTCGTCTATAAATAGTTGTTTCGAGTCTGGGTGTTCTTTGTGTCCGTCATTTCAATGTTTGTGAAGTTTGCTTCGACAAAGGAATGATTCCTAGTGAGGAAATTGTCTTAAAAAAAGAAAATATAAGGATTGCTATGTATTTGTGAGAACAAAACAGACTTGGGTTATGCGAAACGAATGCTTTAATTCAGACTAGCGGTCGCCAAGTGTTCGAAATTCGCCCATAATTAATTTAAATTTTACGTTTGATTGTTATTCAGGTTTTATCGTCTATAACTATAACCTTATAATCACAGTCACCTACTCCACCTACATATGTAATCCTAGTTACTATTAATTCTACGACATCACCCGAACAATGTCGAAATACTACGAACGCGATTCGACTGCTTGTGTCAAATGTATGGGTGTATGCGTGTTGTGTTTTTTCATTATATTAATAATTTTCGAATACATATTTTATAAAAATATTAGGATTCGCCACTCCTTCTCCATATAAACTTTAACTGTGCCAAATTTCATACGCTCCGTCCGCGCAATTTTTGTAAAAAGGGGTACAAAGTTTTTGTTTCTCGTTTTAATATATAGATGTATATGTGATGTGTATGTATATGTCCGTATGCCTTCTCTCGCCACAAGGGGCGGCGAGAGGGTTCTGTCGGGCTCTCGCGAGATTTCGGGCCTACCGACTAAAACCACCACGGTGTACCAACTCGCTGCTTTGCATGGTGTGTGGGTCGCTGGAACTGAAACTAAATCAGCGACGCCTATATGATACCGCTGTTTCACCGCTGTACTAGCGAAGTAATCGAGCCAGATTTTGCCAAAACCAGTTAATTTTTATATATCTCGTAAACCTTGATATTTTGTTTCAAAGTGATGATGGAAATGTTGTTAAGTGCCGGATATCCGGTATTCGTCGACATAAACGGTAAATATATTGACACTGACATGTAATTACGTTTGTTGCTCGATTTATTGACCTCTGACAAAATATTTATAGTTATAAGTATTTTTAATAGAGGTCTGTATTTGAAGGTTTATAGATTTAGGTTATTTTCAAAATGATTATTAAGCATACTAGCAAGCTAATTAATATATTATAATCCTAACTAATATTATAAATGAGAATGTGAGTTTGATTGTTTGTTTGTTATATATTCGACCGATCATCTCAAAATTTCGCATACACGTTGTCAAGGGTATGCCAAAGGACATAAGGTACCTTTCATCTAGATATAAATTGACATAGCCTACAATTACGCGATCGGAGCCGGGGGAAATATCTAGTAATTTAATAGTAAAACAATGTATCTTAATTATGTAATAAATTAGGATTGATTAGTATTAAAATTTTTGGTCTCACTCTTGTGATTGTCAAAAGTCGAAAAATAAATGCACGATACCAATTATAGCGATGTAATCGCTATTTAATTGCGCGCGTGCGAGAGAAATACTTTAGGTTAACTTCTTCTCCTTAGCCTTTATTATTCCCAAGTCACTTGGGGTCGGCTTTTCTAGTCTAACCAGGTTTGACTGGATATCAGTTTTTACACGGAGCGGCTGCCACCTGGCCTCCGCAACCCGAAGGCTAACGATACCCTAAGGCTAGACCAGTGTCAGGATATTACAGGGTACTGACTTTCCCAATAACGACTGCCATAGATGTTTATGGCAGCCGGGACCGACGGCTTAACGTGCTCTCCGAGGCACGGAGCAGGCGATGATCGTCAATCAATACGCACATAATTTCGGAAAGTCATGTGACTTCCGAAAGTCAGTGGTGCGCGACGTGGGTTCCAACCCGAGACCCTTTGCACTGCAGTCGGTTGGTCTCCCCACTGAGCTATCGCTGCTATTAAATATTTTAGGTTAACGATAGCATATAATTTAAATGCTACTTACTGTTGCTACAAAACATAGAACATGGTACGCGCTTTGTTTTGTTTCTATGCTCTTTAGCATTTGGTATATAAAATTACGGACATAATCAAACATTAACAACTACCCTAATAAATCCCATACTATTCAT
The DNA here is from genome assembly GCA_930367265.1 of Catocala fraxini. Taxonomy (NCBI): domain Eukaryota; kingdom Metazoa; phylum Arthropoda; class Insecta; order Lepidoptera; family Erebidae; genus Catocala; species Catocala fraxini. The sequence continues at coordinate 8,467,050 of OV884040.1, read as the reverse complement.
ATCTTGTCGTAAATAATAGTTAGCTATAAAGGAACTCAGTGTTATATACTTCAAGGAAGCAATTGGAACGAATGAATTTGTCGGCAGAGTCCGTGTTGAAAAATTATTAAAATACATGCTACTAACATATGTAAATGTCAAAGTATTTTATTGCTTGTATATTCTTCCTTCGCATCTACGTTTCTACGTTCCTTTGCATTGAAAAAAGCAAAGTTACGTCGTTGTTATGAAAATAGAAGAAACATTCACATAGTTACTTTTCAATCACATATTGAGTGGGAATCGCCGTTTACAATTATTTGGAGATAGAGTGCACGATGCTTTTTCGGGGATGTATCACCTTTTTACAGGCCACCAACGTAAGATATGAGTTAGTATGAGTCCAGATCTTTAATTCCTTTCCTTTGATTTATAGCGAGAGAGCACCACGATATTGCAAGCGTTGATAGGTTAAGATTAATAGTTTACCATTAGGTGCGCCGAATGATTATTTGACACCTTTTTTGTATAAAAAATATTAGTTAGCTCATGAAAATATCTCAATTTTTATACAGCCTTGAGCCTGTTTTTTTCTATAGGATAAGCCTGCACTTTATCATACAGTTACGTTTTAGGCCTACGTAATAAGAATAAACCACCAGCTCGGTCCAGCAGCTGAATTGAAATGAAAGCCTAATCCGGCACTACGATGCACTTACGTCACAGAACTACAGAAGCAATATTACATGTTTACGTTCCATCTAGATAAAGTCCACGCTTTACATACTCATTATAACATCGTAAAATACTAGATATCTAGCATAATGTTCTTCAAATTCATTAGCATGCAACTTTTCTAGATAAAAACGAATATTTCGAGATAATGAGTTCAACGAACCGTCCTCAATCAACACGAAGTGAGGAACGATACCACAGATTATGTAGTCGCTGTATAGGAAGACTGCACGTAATTGGTTGACATAACAGGCGGCTGTCATGCGCGACGCGTGCGCCGTGCCGGCGGCGTGCGTCTGCGCAGCATTGTTTTGCACGGGAAAGTTTGTGCTGATATTATGCAATAATAATATCAATCATATTTGTGAGTTGCCCCACTGCTGGGCATGGGTGTTATCGGTACACAATGGTGGCACAGTCAGGCAGCCAGACTGGATATATCTTAGAGAACATTATGACGCTTTCTTCTCAATGTGTCTTTTGGTGCTCTTGCCACAATGAGAGCATTCAGTTGGTCATCCCGCTAAATCAGTGTAAACAAGCACGCTCCATTAAGGTGCATTTCTGTATCGCTACCAACCTTTTTTTGTTAGATATGAGGGTTCAGAGATTATGGAAAACTATCCGCCGTGCTTGTAGTAGAGATTAAAGTAAACATTATTCTTGTCGAGTGACTTATTGCGTTGAACGCAGCCAGTACCGACAGTTTGAGTGAGATGTGTCATATTTATATCGTCTGATTAGTGTTCACTGTCACGTTTCGATTGTTTAGAATATGACAAGTAAGTAGATAGCGTGTAGAGTGCTCTGTGAACTTAGGCCATTCTTAATCACGCTGGTTACTTGAGAATTGAATCTCCGTGTTAACGTCTTGCTTGTTTTCAAAACATGAAGGCATCGTTCATTAAAACTCAAATCTATTGGTGTATCCACTAAGCTATAGCTGCTTCACCATAAATTGCTGGACAAAAATCGACCCTATGTCTTCAAGTAGCTTTACTTTGTTGTATTATGTGATAACTATTCGTTGTATAATATTTGTGCCAGTATTACAAAAAATTGGTTCGAGTTATAAATGTCGCCGTTGGTTTGTTTGCGAAACATCTCGCCTTGCTAAATCCATGTTAGTCAATCTGCCTTTTTTGGTATCCATTCGAATGAACTAACAAATACCTCTTTATTAGGAGTTATTGATTATTTCAGCTATCTACCTAAAATACTAAGGCATTCAATCCTTTGTATTTAAAGGCAGAATGAAGCCAGTTTGAACGCTTGCGTGTCCGCAGTGATTATTGATGTGTGGGTCTAAGAACATAATCATTTGTTGTTTGCACACATATATAAGAAATAATGATTTCTTTCTTTCTTTTATAATTGTATCGTTTTGTCGCTTCACTTCTCAGATGAAATAGCTAGCTGAAATAGCTGTAGGACAATCGACTGGTGTGGGCGTGGCAGGCGCGCAAGTAAGCGCAAACAATCATACTACCATCATGTGTTCGTAGGAATATATCGCGAGTAAACTGAGTCAGCACTCAGAGCTACGCTAAAATTTTATTAAACACTAGCTTTTGCGACTTCGCTTGGGAACATAACTTTTTTATGAAACTGGTACCTTTCAGTACAACTGACAACATGCATCCGAAATTGAACGATGATCGGTCGAATAGGTAATGCGTAAAAGTGTAACAAACAAACTCACATTCGATATTATAATATTAGTTAGGATTAGGATGTGGCATGTTTTATTTGTGTCATTGCTTTCTTTATAGTCTTGGGTGGAAGATAAGCTTACGGCAGTAATTGCCGCTCATGGTCATGGCCGTGTTTACTTTATATTGCAGAAGTTATACCAACAAGCATAATTAAACCGCTGTCTACGTAAAGAAAAGGGGAAACACGCTAGCTAACACGAGTTAGTAGTGAAATATATATATATTTAGACCAACAGACTGCAATGCAGAGGGTCTCGGGTTCAAACCCACGTCGCGCACCTCTGACTTTCGGAAGTTATATGACTTTTCGAAATTATGTGCGTATTGATTGACAAGTATCGCCTGCTCCGTGCCTCGGAGAGCACGTTAAGCCGTCGGTCCCGGCTGCCATGAACATCTGTGGCAGTCGTTATTGGGAGAGTGTCGACATAAAAGATCCCACTGGGTCGAAGTGTCGCCAGTCTGCACTGACTGGCCCCCACATAAGATACATACTAGTGAAATAACTACCTTATGACTAAATCACAGGCACATTACTTTTTTAATAAAAGACAATTCCCGTACTGTGAATAATTTCTGTGCCGCGGGGTCTTTACAAACATTTAAACATCGGACTCAAAGATCTCCCAGAGTCAACCACACAAACGGGACAAACATTTGCGAAACACAAAATTTTCGCCACGTGTTGGGGTCAACCCTATAACACTCGGCGCTGTGGCAGTAGTAAGGCGACCACTTAAACCACTACGCCATCCGTGCATTAAATATTGTTTTTTATTTTGCTATTATAATTAAGTATTTCAATGGTATAACGTATAACATAGCGCCGTTTACTCGTAAAGGTACAATTCACCTAGAAAGCCCCATCGTTTAAACCTACGCAAAACACGAACTTATTTTCTTCCCACTTAATTTCTGCATAAGTGTTCATAATATCCGTCCTTAGATGAAAATAAACAATCTTTATATTCTGCAGACCACCTCATAGAACAGCTAATAGATTCCGAGTATAATCAGTGTAATGCCATTATTATCACGCAATGTGTACGGGTCGTTGGTCTTAGAGATACGTTATTAGCATACCGGTGAATTCTACTGCCTATATTCTGAGTAGGTACTATCCGTTAGGTGTCTGCTATTTTAGAGTGTTCTCGTGGGAGGAAAACTGTTATTTTTATAGTGTTTGAGTTATACTGTTACAAACATAGAAGTGAAAAGTCATTAACGCGCTTTAGGATTATTTTGTTTTCGTTTTATGGTGTAGTCGAGATTGTTAATATGTTGACTGCTCGGATGGCGTAGTAGTTTAAGTGTCGAGTGATGTGGGTTTGATTTCCAAACATGACAAAAATTGTGTGATCCACAATTAGTAGTTTTGAGCTTGGGTGTTCTTTGTGTCCATAGTTTGAATGGTTGATAAGTCACCGAGATATAAAAATCTATCCTAGTGTGGTGTTTTTAAACAATACATTTGAAGGAAAGTTGTTACTAAATTAATTTTATGATTAGGTTACTAGCAATTTGACTATTTCTTTTCAATGTTTTGGAAAATGGGTAAGGTCAACTTTGCAATACTTACCTAGGTTGGTAACTTTCGAATGCCACGTGCTCAGCAATAAAGCAATATGTAAACCTGGCTGACAATTAGTTGCATCCGCAATCCACTACACGAAGATAATTACCGAAACAACACTACACTACCAGTGAGAAAAGCAGATAAACTACAAAATAAAATGAAACGTCCGTTTCACGAACTAAATGAATCATACAACATTGTATCGACGGCCTTGTGCTTGTTAGATGACTGGTCCAGGAGATAAACTTAGTGAAAGTGGACCATCGAGGCTCTGAGACGAGTTGTTGCTACCGTTTGCCGGTTTACTCACTGCGCTTAGGAATGAGGATGTGGCAGATAACAGATGTCACACATCCCCTTTTTAAGCGGCGGAGACTTCCTTCACGAGGTAAACGTATTCGTCAGCTGTTTTTAAAGTGTAGGGTAAGTCTTTTTTGTTGTGACGACCGGAGAATTTTGACATATTGTTGTAGCAGACTAGCTCTACCAAAGTAGTATTACAATCTGATCAGTAGTTTAGGAAGGTATAGAGGACAAACATACAAACATTTATTTTAGAACATACATTATTTGTGGTTCAGATAAATTTTTGTCCCATGCGGGAATCGAATCTAATAATGGCTAACAAATTTGATAAAGTAGACTATAAGTTTTATTCGTATATACAAATATAATAACTACGGAATTGCACTTTCTACTATTCTGAAATACCTCTGTAGGTTGAGTCATTCTCCGTTCTTTCTCTATGCAAGTTTTAGAGGTAAGACTCTAGAGCACTTCTTAAATAACTTTTCTCCAGAAAGTCAAATAATACTTATATAATTAAGTAATGTCTTCTTCTTCTCCCTAGCCTTTATTATTCCCAAGTAATTTGGGGTCGGCTTCTCTAGTCTAACCGGATTTGACTGGATATCAGTTTTTACACGGAGCGGCTGCCATCTAACCTCCGCAACCCAAAGGCTAACGATACCCTAAGGCTAGACCAGTGTCAGGATATTATAGGGCACTGACTTCCTAATAACGAGTGCCATACATGTTCATGGCAGCCAGGACCGACGTCTTAACGTGCTCTCCGAGGCACGGAGCAGGCGATAATTGTCAATCAATACGCACATAACTTCTAAAAGTCATATAACTTCCGAAAGTCAGAGGTGCGCGACGTGGGTTCGAACCCGAGACCCTCTGCATTGCAGTCTGTTGGTCTCCTCACTGAGTTATAAAATTTATTTATTTGTAATTATATTTTGTTGCAAAATTTTTTGTATACAAAAGTCACTAACATACAAAGTGTATACATTTTAATAGCAGCTAGCCTCCATACCCGCGAAAACCGTCGCGTCTTAGGTCGCAGGATTACTATCAGGGAGACCTATCAGTCATTTTCATACAATCGGTTCAGTAATTAAGATTATCAGAAAATATCGCTTCCATGCAAATCGCTTGCACATAAGTTTTATACCAGATTATATGTATACCAAAATTAGGCAGTTAATACTATGCACGAGTATACGAAAACTACTTGTACAAAATTTATTTTTCAAGACTTATTTGCCTGTAGTCACTGTTTCATACGAGATTGAGTGCCAGAAGGTGTGCTATAGAGCAAGAGAGTAAGTGTGCAAGAGATATAAAGTCTCAGAAGCAATAGCGACAATAGTGAATAGACGAAAACACAGTTAAAATAAAACTATTTTGGAAACTATATCTGTTGTGTCTGCCGTTTGATTTCCCACATTCATGTATTTTTATAAGGCTTTATGACATCCCATATAAGGACTGACCTTAAAACACTCGATCAAGTTTGGCAGCGGCCTTCTACAGACTTCGCTTGGACACATCTAGTTCACCTTTGATTTTGTTAACGACCGTACTTACCTTCTCTTCCAATCATCTAAGGACATTTTATTCATTGTCAATTGTATAATACTAGCCAAATCCGGCCATATTTCACTGTGACTTAGTCCGATATTCATTACTAGAGAAGTAAATAATTGTATTATATTACATTATCAGTTGCCGTGACAACTTCGAGATAAAAAGTCTACAAAGACACTCTTATATAAAAATGTTGTGTAAAAGTTTCATGTTAATCCATCCAATACTTTTTGAGTTTAACGAATACAAACATACGCTTGCTGTTTTTATATACTTATAATATAAAAACTAGCTATGCCCGCGGTTTCACCCGCGTTTATGGTTACTGCGCCGCTCCCGTGGATCGTAGCGTGATGTTATATAGTCTATAGCCTTCCTCAATAAACAGGCTATCCAACACCAAAAGAATTTTCAATGATGAAACGTACCTTTTGTCCTTTTCTGTACCCCTGACAACGTGTATGCGAAATTTCATGATGATCGTTTCATTATTTACGGCGTGAAAGCATAACAAACAAACAAACTGACATTCCCATTTATAATAATAGTTAGGATGAATTGACAACACTATAGTTAAGTGCTAGTACTGCATCCTTGACTATTCCATGTAGATATCCTGTTGTGCACAAATGTATTCGAATATTATTCGAATGTTATTATACGCATCAGTACTTAACAGCGGTCAGGTGTCCAGAACCGTAACAAATAAGTGGCAATATAATGGTTCGCTCGCGCATTGCGTGTAATAAATCATTGCTTTGGGTGGGACTGATACATCCTTAATGAGAGATACAATTCTTTACTAGATTTTTCCATAAAAGATAGTGATTTTTTCTTATAAATTAGCAGGCAATAATATACGCTCGTGAGTGTTCATGGGCTATAAGTAACAGCTGACCATGACTTATGTGAAGTATGAAAGTGTAGAGGGTAAAGATCATATAAGTTGCATTGGCAGCATATAAACAGAAATCGTCACGTGCCCGCCACAGAATTTCTTGTTGCCCACCTCTGGAAGTTAGGTTTTCACTAAACGTTTTATGAATGTATGTAGGCAATCTATGTATGTTTATGGACTAGGTCCAACCTTAAAAAAAACCCTGGAAACAAAATGACTTTTGGCGACAAAACATCGTCTCGTTAACCTATTGAGTCGGTACACCGGCGACTAAACACAATAGGTTTTCAATTATACCTGGTATTCCAACAATTGACAGGTTAAGTAGCCGTAAAAGCACTATAAATGTTGTTTGTCAAGACGTTTCTTGAGACGTTTAGGTGTTGGCTAAGAAAGAATATTTCGAAAACCAAACTCGTAAACATGGCGAACGTACTGAGCTCACATTATTATGCAAATCTATAGTGTTCTGAGATCAAGTTAGGCTGGTTTTTATAAATGAAATCGAGAACAACAGCAGCTGATGATGACACATTTCGTAATAGGTATCTACACAATACATAACCGTTTGTTTCTTTTACTTCTAAATCTTTTTCTGTTTAAGAACAAAGCAATGACGCAAGGATGCTACTAGCATTATGTTTTGCATCAAATACTATTTTAAGTAACCTATCTACTTTTGTTAAATTGTTGTAGTAGCATGTCATATATACTTTAAAGCCCCACTCTAATACATAAGAATAAAAAGGGTTAGGATGTGGTTCACCACTTGCATTATAAAAAAGCTAATGACTTCTAAGGATAATCAAGCGAATATTTGTATCTTATTATAATTTGAATTGAGGTTCTTGCGCGAGTTAGGTGCTTCGTGTCGACGCAAATCATGCGCGGAAGAAACTTGTATGATCAGCTGGCGCATGTAGTCCGCCGGGGTAATTTACGCATGTAAGCCGCGCAAGCCTCTTGCATCGTATACAGGCATTGTAAGAACACTTAAGTTAAAGTATACTAAAGGACAAGACTCCTTTGTTGGTCCCGGGGTATAAGTTACCGATTAGGTTCGCAGCCAATTGTGACGTCTCGGATTCGTTTTATCAATTTTAATCTTAATTTTGGGGCATTTATGTCGGTAATATATATGTCGGCCTCGACGGCGTAGTGGTTAGTGTAACCGACAGCCACGCCTGAGGTCGCGGGTTCGATTCCCGCACAAGTCAAACATTTGTGTGCATGAACATGGATGTTTGTCTTGGTCTGGATGTTTCTATGTATAATATGTATGCATTTACAAAATAAAGTATATATATGTATGTTTATCCATTGTCTAGTACCCATAGTACAAGCTCTGCTTAGTTTGGGCTAGATGGTGTTGTGTGTATGAGGTAGAATATTATTATTATTATTTGTAATTAGAATTTTGTAAGTCTTCATATCATAATTACAAATTTCTTGTTCTAGGAGCCAGATTACGCTAAAATTTAGCTTTATAAATAAAATAGGTGTGGTCTGTGATCTGAGTCATAGTAAAATATTTGGTGTGTTACACTTTTATATTTTATACTGTACCAGCCAGTAGGTGGGTATTTTCTAAGATCAATGTATAAAAAACTGCACATAGACAGTGAATTAAACAAACAGAAACACTTAAACATTATGGTTTCTATGTAATCAAATTTAAAATCAGTATCTATTAAGTTTGTATTAAACATTGTGTTTAAAATAAACTTGTTGGTAATACTGTCCGATTTAATCAATATTGAGCGGCGGAACAGGTGATCCCATTCAAGCGTAAGATGTAATCGGTTCCCTCGTGCACTGATTCACTCACTTGATAAACTACAGATGCGGTCATCCGCGTGTTGTAAGGGACGAAACAGATGATTTAACTTGCGCATGTAGTCGGGTGTGAGTAGCTTGCGCATGTAACGCGAGCTACATGCATATTTTACAAGCATCTTTAGTAATCTTAATAAGTTTCGTGACATAGGTTTACGTTTATGTTTGTGTTATTTATTTCGAGTCTTATTTGAATTGGAGAAAGTATTGTTGGGTTTTACTGTTAGGAAATTTTCAGTAGCATGTAGGAATTTGCATGGTAAATAGGCCGTCCTTTTAACGTTAGACTTTAAAAATCATAGATGGCGAATCACTCGAAAAATCATAGGTGTAATATGATAATTATAACAAGTAGTTTATTATACATATATAGTTACAAGCGCATATTCCCAACGGGGGAGGTAGATTTGTATCACATATAAACTTCAGCAGCTTTGACTTCTCAATCGTAGTATACAGAATACATTTTACTTATGGTAATACATCTCTGTTTACCCCTTCGTAGACATATATATTTAATTTTGCAATTTATAAACCAATGTTACTTCACTTAGTGTAATTTGTATAAAATTTTGCTTGTTAGTCTGTTTGATATTCATATCACGGCTTTGGTGCTTAGACAGTTCAACAGTTTCACACTATTACGGATGTGGCTTATTATGTAGATTAGTATTGTTTGACTATTTTTACACGTTGAACACTGAGCTGAATGCTAAAGTTTCAATTTGAATATTTACTGTTGAATGGGGTCTCGATAATCGAAATATCTCACGTGCGAGATAGTATATGTCTGCTCATTTACTTGTTATTATTAGTTGAGTATGTGCTATTGCATCTCGTATACCAATGGTCATGAGATAGTATTTCTAGAGACGTACTGATTGTCATATTTTATACAATCCAAACATGTCAGGGATATTAAATATGATTGTAAAACTTACAGTGTGTCTACGGTAGGCATCGTCTGTTACCCTGTATAAATTTGATTAAAATTATTACATTGTCGCTAGTAGAAATGCGGCCGTAGTATTCCGTGGTGTTGGGGCCACAAATGCTGGTATACTAGAAGCGCATATTTGTGTTCTACGCCTAGCGTTATATATAAAACGCATAAAAAATATGCATTATGCGGCAAACATTTTTGTCGCCGTCGAACAAAATCACGCCATTGTTGACATAAGAAGAAACAGCATGGTGTGACTTTAATAATGGGTATAAAATCACATTACAGAGCATTGAACGACATAAAATTGAAATTTAATACGTACCACATCTATCAAACACAACACAACTACCAAAAGATCATTTTATTTTACATTGTCTGTTTTCGCCAGCCTTTACTCATGGAAAACACTGCGCGAATAACAAGGGTAGGTAACTTAGAAAATAGAACAAAAGTAATACGTAGACGGCAATAAACTAGGTCCTTATTTAAATAAGTATTTAAAACGTAACCCCAAGAAATATTGTGCATCTCAGCCACTGACACTGACGCATACAGCTGTACCATTAAAAATATATTTAATGTAAGAAATCGCATGTAACCTGCGCCGCATAGTTACATTACACTACATGCGCGAGATAAACATACGGGAAATTTGCAGCGAAGTTTACAACCCACGCAATTTCCTTAACTTACACATATTATACTTAAGACATGACATAGGAACAATATAGTCATTACTATATTTCATCCAAGGGTCTAACATGACAGATTGATCATACTTATCATGCATATCGTGATGTCTTCTTCATATAAGTAACGAGCGATGTGGAAGTACCAGCCATATGTCGTGAGTGATTCCATATCCGTTGGACCTTTAGGTAAATCGTGCGGCGTATGGTGAGTATAATCTTATTAGATTACACTGCCAACCTTGATAACATAGCCTATAAGTGTTAGGTGAGGCATTACCGTTCAAATGTCAGCCACCACAGCCACGATATTTTGTTGACAGAAAGGTGTGTTACCATTGGTGTTTCATAGTCATGTGATTTCTATTCGAATATTAACGGCAAGTTTGGTTCTTAAAAATAACTAGATATTAAGTAGCAGACTCTACATCGACAGCCAATAGATACTCCTTTTTTGTGTTATGATGTTATAAATGCGTAACTTGAGTCATTAGAAATGGTTCAAGATATATGTATAACACAATCTTAATTCCTACGTGTGGATATCAGAATTCTAGCAATGATTCCGCTATATAATATTTTTATGTTTTAAACTCAGGGCCAATGCCCGGATCTTGCAACTCTCTAAGCATAATGATTTTTCATTATGTTTGAATTACGGCTATTGAAGCATTAACTAGCTTTAAACCTTTGCTCCCGTGATTTTAGGAAAAGTATCGATCTACAAAAATTTTGTGTTTCCAGGATAGCAAGTATCTAATTTTTAGTCACCGGGTCACAAACTATCTCTGTACAAATAATGGGGAGGAATCAATTATCGTTACCTCAACGATCTTGATCTCTGGGTGAAAGAAGGGCAACCAACAAACATATTTTCGTATATTCAATATTAATGAGGATAAATATCTATACTAATATTATAAAGCTGAAGAGTGTGTTTGTTTGAACGCGCTAATCTCAGGAACTATTGGTCCGATCTGAAAAATTATTTTAGCGTTGGATAGCGTATTTATCGAGAAAAGCTATAGGCTATATAACATCACGCTACGACCCACGGGGGCGGAGCAGTAACGATAAACGCGGGTGAAACCGCGGAAACATCTAGTAGGAATATATTATTAGTGAAGATAAAGATTACATGCCTAGCATCTTATGAAATTTGAGTTAAATAAGCAACTTTTAATGTAAAAAGAAACTTTGAGGTCGGCAAGTTGTAATAGTAGTCAGGTACTACGAACCAACAAGCGTCGTGGAAAAAAATGTGACCACAGATGAAACCGCAGTGCACGCAACCTCCACTAGGCAGACATATTCTGCACATAATTAATACATGAGGATGTCTTGGATACAACAGACTAAATTCTTTTGCACTTCGGAAATTTAGGCGAAACGTTAAGCTGTTTAGGATGTGGTAAGATACTTTAATACTCCACGGTGAACCATGCATAGCATTGCAGCTGCCTAAAGTGACAAGCTTACAACTTTAAGTCTAGCTTCATGGATATAATTTTTTCTCCGTACGTCTTTTATTAGAATTTTGTATCACCTTGACCTTACAGCGTCATTGATTGCGTAGTATAACGTTGCACTTAAACTTGCGTATGATCGTGAGTTCCTTGCGTTTTTCTTTTAGGGTAATATCTGTAGCAGCACGGAACCCTACAGGGTCTACGGGTCCTATAACCTATGCGACGTAAAAATATAGCCAGCGAAGTGTTAGTGTAATACATTCTACCTAGCGCCGGATATACAGACGTAAGTCTATGTATGTGTAAGCGTAAACTTCATCTCTTTGTATAAAATGTTGACAGTGAAGACCCGTTCTTAGCAAATGCTTTAATTAATCGTTCTACAATAAAAAAAACTCAATTTATGTTTTTGACTACGCAGACAAATTTCGTTGACGCGTCAAAAAACTATACGCAATGAAATTGAGAAAGACTTCACTTACGCAACAAAGAGTTACGTGAAATCTGAATCACATATTTTGTCACTAGCGTCACACATTGCTCATTCGCGTAACGTTTGACATTAACATTGTATCCGCGTCAATGTGTCGGCGCCCTTACGAAGCGAATGTCTAACGCTGACGCGTTGACGCGATTTACGCAACATTGTATCGGCACAGACTTACGCGACTTGAATTTCGTGAGGTGCACTTTAGGAATGTGTGTAGTGGCCCACTTTATGTTAACTGTAAGTAAAATGTGTACAAGTTCAAGTTAATAACGGTTTGTCTTGTGAAGTACATGTTTTATTGGTGTTATTGAGAAATTCTGTGAGAATTCTCACGCATTAAATTTTTATTACAATGTTAGCTCTATTTATAGAAGATATTGTTAACCTGTATTTGTTATGGATATTGCGTAATTAAATAAATATAAAAATGAAAGTTTGGTATAAAATATTTTTAAATTAATATTTATATTGATTGAGTTAAATTAATAATTCTTTGATGGGGTCAGAAAACAAATGAGTGACTGCATATTTTTATTATAATATATTTGTTACAAAGACTTTTAATATAAAGGTAAACTTCAATGTCAATTCAATTGGTTTTTTAAAACTACTTTCGCTCTATAAACATATATTGTGTCGCGTAGGGACTATACCAACCATTACAACGAACATAATGAACAGCTAGACTCGATCACACAATTTTTTATCCCGTTTGTCGACCGAACCTACAGCACTCGGCGACTAACTTTGTAACCTGTATCAATAAAAGTATTTTTTAATAACTTATTAATTAAATTCTTCCGTACATAGTCAATCACCCTTTCATGCGAAGAGGTAGGCAGATTTTACACCTACATTAAGCCAGGTATAGTTTTGGTCCCACGTAATAAACGACAAACCTATTACCTACCATCTGCCAAGTACATACATATATACAGTTACGGTCTTCATACTGTTTCTGAGAATTACTTGACAGAATACCTATCTGCATAACGCTTAAACAAAATCTATACTAATATTATAAAGCTGAAGAGTTTGTTCGGTTGTTTCTTTATTTGTTTGTTTGGTTGAACGCCCTAATCTCAGGAACTAGTGGTTCGAATTTTAAAATTATTTTGGTGTTGGTTAGCCTATTTATCGAGGAAGGCTATAGGCTATATAACATCACGCTACGACCCACGGGGGCGGTGCAGAAATCATAAACGCTGGTGTAACCGCGGGCGCATCAAGTAATACGATATTCTTCAACATTTATTCAGCATTTTCAAATAAACGCCAAAGGAAACGCATTATGTTTAGGTAGGTTTCGTTTTGAAAATTCTGTGCCAGTTATCTTTGAGAAAGTGGTGCAACTAATAAGTTTAATAAGACACGTTATGAGACATCCTGGTGCGAATTGTGATTTTTATTTTGACTTCGAGTACTTATGAACTTATCATATTATCTTTCTAATAATGTAAATTAGCTGTGCCTCGCGGTTTTACCCACTCCGTTTATAAAGTTCATTGTGTGATGTTACATAGACCTTGAAGCGGGAGGTAGGAAGGGTTAACGTCTCACATAATATGGGACGAGCCTAATGCTGTCAACCAGACATTGTTACAGACTCTGTGCGTCTACTGAAAATTTCTTGTCAGAAAAATCCAATAACACTTTGCTGGCACCGAACCCGAGACCTCATGTGTAATCGCATTAATAACAGCTGCGCCACCGAGTTAAGTAATTGCCCTAAATAAATTGGCTATAAATTACAATAATAATATTTCTAATATGACAAGTAGTTCCGGAGACTAGCGCGTTAAAACAAGAAACAATTCCTTTAGCTTTATTATATTAGTACAGATGTGAAAGTTTCTATCGATGTTTATTTACTCAGCCACGCGTATAACGTAAAATTATTTAGATGAAATTTCAAACACAGATCATATTCACGATAAACACATAGGATACTTATTATCCCGGTAAACGTTCCCGTACGATTCACGAGGGCGAAACCATGGGTAGAAACAATCATTGGCGCCGAAACCTTAGGACCTGGGGTTGCCTAGGCCTCCCTAATATCACTATAGCCAAGCTGAGCCTCCCTAATATTTTATCCTATGCCTTAGGTTTATTGACACACACTGTATGAACTACAACTGTGAATGAATAAATGAATTCATGATTTATTTATTTACAGAACATGCGTAACACTAAGTTATTAATTCGATTATATATTGTCTTTGCCATATTCGACAATTTTATGTTATAAATATTCTACTAATATAATAAATGTAAACGTTTGTGAGGATCAATGAATGGATGGATGTTTCTCGCAAAAACTACTGAACGGATTTTATGAAACTTTATAGTATTATTGGTTATATATCAGAATAACATATAGGCTACTAAATAATCTATCTTACCATAAATCTACATTAATGCGAGTGAATATTTGTCAGTTTTCATTTCCATGGATACTTATGGTTACCTAATTATATAATTTTCAAAGCCGAAACCGAACTATATTCTATTATTAGGTAATAAAACTAAAATTTACAAAGAACATAGCACAATATTTTTATCGAGTTGACGACCCTGGAAACTAGTAACACAGTATGTTACATCAACATTCGTACAGATAGATAATATACAATTTATTGACACAGATTTGCACATCCGGCATAACTATTTGGAGATCACATTATAATATTTCACGAAGTCGTCGACGCTGTGTGTTGTGGGTTATATTCCGTCTACGGGACGGGACTAAAATTTGCCTACTGTCTTTTAGGTTCCACGTTATACGAGGCGAGCCTGTTGGCGTCTATCAGGCATAGCTTAGCAATCCGTGCTTCTACTAAAAAATCTTTGACAAAATCACAATAATATTTTGTCCGAATCCGGAATCGAACCGAAGACCTCATGCACTGTAGTCGCATTAACTACCGTTACGCTACTGAGGCACTCAGTAATTAGGTTATGAATTCCAATACCCTTGACGGACAGTAACCTCAAGATTAATCTATTGTAGGTTCGTTACCCACGTAACTGATGAGGCATTCAATCTTACCCGTCCTGGGAATCGAACCAAGGGCGTCAGAAGCAGGTTTATTAGGTTGCATACTTAATACTTAATTAAAATACCGAGTATTGTGTTGTTTCTCAACGTAAACAATGCGTCCCCAGACATCTGTGCGCGACGTGCGCACGCGCAGACCGGTTGCTTGCGTCCTTTGACTAACCTATATTAGCGCATTGAGGTCGATCTGAGGCCATCATTCACTTGTTTAAGGATATCCGCATAATATCGATAGATTCGTATCGATTATATTTATGTAATAAATAAATATCGTCTCGTTGGCCTAGAGGTGTTTAGTGTGAGCGTATGTAGAGCGAATTGTAAAGCCTTATAGATAGAGTCAGATTTTTATTATATGGAAAGTCTTAGTGGTGATGCTGACTCATCCATTGTGACCTCTAGGAAAAGGCTTTTGAGATTCAACAAAGGTTAGGTATGTTATGAACTGTTAATCTGCCACATGCATATATAATCCTCATCTATCTGAATCAGCTATGTATAATTCTAATCCTATCCTTCCTTCCGAATTTCCTAACTAATATTGTAAATGCGAATGTGAGTTTGTTTGTACGTTTTCACGCCTTAACTACTTAGTAATTTTTTGTCATGAAATTTCAAATACACATTGTCACGAAAAAGGTTATAGTACACCGTTTATCCAGAAAAATGTCCTGTTCCCGAAAGATAGATGTTTTTTGACCAAATCTACATAAACGCGGGTGAAGCCGCAAAATCTGGTCAGCTATAAGTGAGAATGAGTTTCAGCTAAACGATGCTTAGTCCATACTTACTTGTAAATTGATTCACGCCTGTTTCCCCTAAGAAAAAATGATAGCCTGAAGTCGCGGGTTCGATTCCCACACAAGTCAAACATTTGTGTGCATGAACATAGATGTTTGTGTTGGTCTGGGTGATACTATGTATAATAAGTATGTAATTACAAAAAAATATATATGTATGTTTATCCATTGTCTAGTACCCATAGTACAAGCTCTGCTTAGTTTGGGCTAGATGGTGTTGTGTGTATGTGATAGAATATTATTATATATTATTATTATGAATTGTGGGTGAACCTATCTCCATCTACTGTGCACATTTCTAGATTCCGTGCTGCTACTGAGGATTTCCTAACAGAATAACGCAACTTTGCTTGACCCATGAATCAAACCCGAGACTACCGAACTCACGATTGCACTCAAGTATAAACGCAAACTTTTGCCGCAGGGTAAGCGTGCTTATACCGAATGTTCGTTATCTAAATCAGTGATTTAAAGTAATACAAATTGTTCTATATATCTAGGACGACCGGTCACTTACTCTGTTAATGTTCACCGCAGGTGCACGATTTACCAGTCATTACCTTCACATTACATATAGTTTATGTCCTGCATGATGTTTTGTAATATAATGACGTAAGCTTAAAGTAGCTATAACTGGTTGTACTCTTTTGATCAGGAGGCTTCCCACGAAACATAAATATCGACATTTCGGGACGACTGTTCGTACCGTGACACACATATGTACCAAAATTCGTCCTGAATTTTGTTACGTTACTTCTTGATTGTTCTAACATTTATACCAATATTCATCCTAAAATTTGCTACATTACTTCTTGATTGTTCTAAAGCCTTTCACATAAAGAAGTTTGAACAAGGGAGTATGTATGTATCTTATGTGGGGGCCAGTCAGTGCAGACCGGCGACACTTCGACGCAGTGGGATCTTTTGTGTCGACACTCTCCCAATAACGACTGCCATAGATGTTCATGGCAGCCGGGACCGACGGCTTAACGTGCTTTCCGAGGCACGAAGCAGGCGATAATTGTCAATCAATACGCACATAATTTCGAAAAGTCATATAACTTCCGATAGTCAGAGGTGCGCGACGTGGGTGAACCCGAGACCCTCTGCATTGCAGTCTGTTGGTCTCCCCACTGAGCTATCGCTGCTCTTGAACAAGGGAGTAACATCATTGTGAAAGAAAGAAATCTAAAGAAACTACATTGTAAGCTTTTTAGAAGTTTTGGATAGACTTTATCACGGTATTTATGGTAGAGCTATGTTTTCGTTACGTTCGTTACCTATGAAATGTCGGTTTTATATGGAGAAAATCGGATTACAACCATATAATGGTCAGTAATTAACTTAGTTAAGAATCGCTTGTAATATTAGGATGTACTTTTGTGGTATTCCTTATGAAAAGATATCAAACATTAGATGGATGGAAGGTAATAGGAGAGGTGGCAGCCCTCGGAAATCTTATTCATCAGAAAAGACGCATAAACAATGTAATTACTCTTTACTGGTTTTTGTAAGAGCGTGGTATTTTTTCACAAGCGAGCTGGTTTATTCGTACTCTAACTAAATGATTGTCCAACCCCATAAACCACCAATATTATTCCACCTTAGTAGTAAAGGATTTTCTCTATGCGCTATACCACATATTTAGTGTGAAGCAATGTAATTTCACTGCCTAATCTTTTGCGGATATGTTAACTTAATATTAGGTATATTATGAAAGTGGGCGAGAATCATGAGGTCACTACTTGATCTGATAAAGGCCATTTAACATCTTTTCAATTAGTACTGTTTACAAAACACACGAGAACCCTTTGTCTAAGGAGAACAGTAAAAACACCAATATTATCGCCATAACATTGTCCTAGCTGCTTTATAAATATTTAAAAAGGGCTCAATAACGTAAAGTCCAATTGTATTAACAATTGATTATATTATGTTTATCATTATTGCTTATTGTAGTCGCATATAATATTATTATCATATTATTGATATGATAATAAAAAAATGTTGACAGGGAGCAATAAGGTATACGACAAAATATACTAGAAACCTAATTTTAATTAAGTCCAGATGTATAAATGCAGCATATCTGCGATATACATGTATTGTTTTTGGCAGACTAGGCTTTTTTTACTGACTTTAATAGTAGACGAACGACCAACCCTAAAGGGTAAGCGGTAAGCGATGTTCTTATGCATAGCTACGTGCCATCCTGCGAAATATCTGTGTTAAAGAAACACAGTAAAGTTGAAGTCTAAGGGGAGTACATGACAGCTATTCCATCTTTTGGTCGAAACGCATATGTACTTAAGGAACTGGGACCAAGCCATCCGGGATGAAAATTAAGTAGGTAATCCCAAAAAATGCAGGGCCCTGTCAGCATTGATAGAAGAGCTGTGGGCAGTAGTACCAAAGAAGTGTGCAGCATTGAGGCTTCATACAGAAACAAGTTACAATCAGAATAACCGTACTCATCTTATTCGATTTGTACTATGAGAAGTAAATATCGCCATTGGATTAATTATTATTAAATAATTAATGACTGCATCTATGTATTTCTCACCTATTATTAATAAAAATGAATGATTAATTTTAGAATAAATGGGTCCGGTTGTTAAGGTCCCATTCCGGTACGCCCCTGGCTGCGACGTACCCACAGTGAAAAAAATATTATTCCGCTACGGCCCCGGCCGAGACGGTCCCATTGTAAAACAACCGGAGAAGACACTTGAGCAAATACTATTGAAAACAAGTGTCTTTGAATTTGAAATCTACAGAATGGGCGAGCAACCCTTTCACTGTGTCCGCACGGAAACAGTGAATGGGTTGCTTTTTAAAAGGTTGCTAACTTAGAAACCAACATATTTTTAAAGAGGTACTTAAAAATAAATCTTACTAATTCTAAAGCTAATACATGATAGTATACACACAGTACAGAATATTTAAATTCAACACTTGTTTTCAGCACTATTTGCTCAAGTGTCTTCTGCGGTTGTTTTACAATGGGACCGTCTCGGCCGGGGGCGTAGCGGAATAACGAATTTTTCACTGTGAATGCGTTCCGGCCGGCGGCGTACCGGAATGGGACCCTAACGGCCGAACCCGAATAAATTAGAGTCTATACATAGCTGTTACTATTATTAAGCTATTTAAAACTGAATTTTAAAAAATTTATTCCAGCATCATAGGCGTAGCATTACTTATCACCTTCAAATGTCTTTTAGGTCACCTGAGTCATATTAAAGAAAGTTTCACAGAAACATTAACACGTAGGGAAAAAATAAACGTATCTAATTGTTCCACAGCCCTATGATTTAAACTCAATAATATGACTGCCTTCAAAACAATAATCACCTGTATTAATAACAATCAAGAAATGCTTTCTCATGTCCGAAAGTCATTTCTCAAGTGCCGCACCGTCCTAAATTCTTAAACTGAACATAACAAAATCAAATAACGAATTTATTACAAGGAACATAAAGTCTATAATAGCATGTATAACTTTGACAGTAGTGCAAATTGCTTTATCGTAATCGATGTTCGATGACAGTTACATCGGTTTCGATTGACAGGTCATTTGCTATAGTTTCAGTTAAGTCTTGTAACGTTCTGTTATCAATCTTAAATCTAGTGTGTTAGAATTGAATGTTGCTTAGTAAATAATTTGGTACAGCTTGGCTGTAATGGTACATGACCGGTAAATCGCCTACTGACCCTGCTCCAGTTAAAGACCAGTTATAACTTATGTTTGAGTTAAGGCAGTTAAACGGACCACATCACAAATAGGAAGTATTGACTTCCTTTCATTGTTAAATTATATATTTGCTTGAAACTAGGTAATTTACTATTGTTATCTTTGATTGTAATTAGATTTGAAATAATGGTACTCGCACGTCTTGTAGAAATTACTTTTATGGCTGACATAAATCTGTATGTTCAAATGATATCTTATAGCAATATAATATATATTTTACATCCAATTATGGACCTCGATACGTAGTCTATGGTAACTGTAACAGTAACAGTAATTTCTTTTATTATCTTTACAGGTAAAATAACAGCAGAAGATGACGAAGTTCCAATCCATAAAACACAAAGAACAACTACTACGACAGAACCACTGATGCTCAGCTTTGTATCAACAAGATCGACTAATATAGAACCTACAACTGAGAATAGAACAATGGAAATAGAAACAGCAACTACACCAGATCTATCAGAAGTTACTATGGACTTAAATAAAGTTCCTGAAACAGTGCCTGCTGAAGTAAAACCTAAACCAAGACTATTGAACTTAAATGTAGATGAACTGCAAAACTTTGCGAATGCATTACATAATGATACGAATGCTAAAGGTCATAAAAAGCATTTGCCAGATCTGAGTGATGTAAATTTAGATGGTGATGAAGATGAAGAATCTAGAATAATACCTGTAGACGCTAAACCCAAAGAAATTTCAGATAAATTTTATACTAACCTGCAGGCACCATTCCATTCACTCATTAATACGGAAAGGGGATCTGAAGAAATAGATACGTGTAAAGAAAATGAGATCACTTACAAGGTTAGTGTTAATATATATTAACTTAAGTTCTTTTTTAATGAAATATCACATATTTATAACATAAAAACTATTGAACATGTATAATATAATCAAGATTTTAGATTTGCCTAAATTTGTAATTCTCGTCTATGGTTCATCGACCCAGCTATAATAGTGATTTGTTGAGGCAAAATGAGATATTGAGAATGGAGAGAGATATTAATAAACTAAACTCATAACATAAGATGGATCGTTGTAATATTACATTTTTTATACAACAAAGGGGGTCAAAAAATCTTTGTACCTAATCTGGGTTGAATTGGTAATTATTTGACAGATCTTTGCAAAAATACTTTCTGCTATTTTTTAAACGTACCGACTTATTAAAGCTACTTTGAGAGCGAATATGTTATCCTTTTAAAATTCAATTTTAAATTAAAATCTCACTTTGACTCTTACAAGAAAATATTATTAGAGTTTTTACTGAGGATCGGGCTATGAGTTAGATCAAATAAAATGACTATACAATAATTGTTTTGATATAAATGGCTTAAATTAAGTTACACATGTATACAATTACGAGCCGGCAATCATATACTTAATCTGCATTCATTTCAATACCAACGTAAACCCTCTCTTTGTGTAGCTTAGTTGGAAAGATTATCCAAACGATAATTTTGAAAATTGTCTATTGGAGAAGAAAATGACATGTAAACCATATCAATATCTTTGTCTTTCAGGTCGGAGACCGTATGGATCGAGGATGCGAGGAGTCCTGTGAGTGCATTAGTGGCGGTGTCTTCGAATGTAGTGCGCGGTGTAAGCACCCTTATATCCGAAGGGGAAGGAGGCTCAACGACCCGCTCTGCTTCGAGTCACCCGTTGATGAGTGCTGTTCTATTATAGCTTGTGCTACTGGTACTGGAGGTAAAATATTCTATATGGAATCCTTGGAAGACTTTCGCGTATTTCAAAATGTATATTAACACCACCTAGGGACTATTTAAATACATTCAAGTTGGAATTCTATTGTATATACGGTTTGACTAATAACATTTGCGCAATTGCCTGTTCTATCATACGAAATATAAATTTGTAATTGACTGCACGGTGGTCGCAACTCTACTACTATTGCTCGCTGAGTATTGTGGGTTCGATCCCCATACCAGACAAAAATTGTGCATTCCACAAAATTCTGGCTGTTCCTTGTCTCCGTTGTTTTAATGTGTATGATGTATTAATATAACGCAGAATTTATGCCTAGAACGGTAGAAGTTTTTATGTCAAAATATTCTTTATGTAATGTTTTTTATTTTTTATTTTTTTACTTTCTTTTTTTTCATAATTACTACATTCTATCTTTAAGTAAGTTTCAACTACATCAGTTTAGCTATAAAAACGTAACAAATAGTAATACTTCCTTTCACATTTATAATAGGAGAGTTGACAGCAGGAAAGTTAATGCTAATATATTTTTCAGATACAAAAGTGACGAAGTTGGAAACGTGTAGGTACGGGAATGACACGCACCAAATCGGTTCCAAGTGGCATATCGGCTGCGAGCAGACGTGCTCTTGTGAGCCCAACTCCATTGTGACGTGCAAGCCCAGGTCCGTATACTTTAAGCTTATATGAAAATGTATATCTCTTATAGCACAGGTATATAGCATTTATAATATCTGACTTGTGAATTGGAAAAATAATGAGGGTAAGGCATTTTTGACAGGACCACATTGATCAAATGATTCTTGATCTTGACTTCATTTCTTATCTCGGTCACTTTAAGCTTACGTGCATAGATTTGTTTGCCTACATGCATAAAGTATGATTGTGGTCTAACGTAAACCTATGTTTATTAAACGACAAATCAGTTTCTTTAAGGACATTAAAACTAATATTTATTTACAAGACAAATTTTACTGTAAACTTCGCTTGCACGATTCAGGATTGTATGCAGTAGTGTGTAATAGTCTACAGCGCCGTCTTTTGAGTAGAGCCGCTATAATTTATTTTATTTGTTCGTGCAGATGTAATCCTCTGCCAGTGTCGGACAAGTGTATCAATGTCCAGGATCCCAATGACGCGTGCTGCGAAGTCCAGGTGTGTGACGTCAGCCACGACGTACACGAAGAGCCTGATAACGTCACCACCTCTACCACAACGACCACTGAAGTGAGTATAGAAATATTAGCTGGGTTCATAACCTACCCTTTTGCTGGGCACGGGCGTCCATGATCGGAAGATTTCTGCCAGAGGGATGTCCGGTTGTTTAAAAGCTTTTAAATAAGTCTCGTCACGATAATATCCTTGACTTTAAAAGCGATGGATGAATTATTAGAGGATATTTTGAAAGCCTTTTTATATCAAAAGAAAAAACTTTGTTTATAATAATATAAATTGATATCTCAAATATTTGCGCTTGACTTTAGCGATTAATTAACGAACTTTATAATTGAAATTAAACTACTATATACGGATTTTATCGCGTTGTTTATTTGACACATAATTACATAATTTTGAAAATTGTTACATTACTATTACTATTAAACTTTACTAATTTTTAAGCTTATTAAATTATTATTAAAACTTTTTAGATTTCATTTAATTTTACACTTTCCCCGACGTTTCGGTTGCTTTTCAGCATCCATGGTCACGGGGAGACTAAGATGGTAGTTGTCTCAATGTTCCAGTGTCGTATATAGTAATTTAATTTCAATGAATAATATTCGCGTAAACAGAAGACAATATTATGAACTTTATAATTATTGTTTTATGATTATTATAATTTTCAAGCCTTGAAATGATATTTTAGAACGCTATATAAAGTTATTACTTTTAAATTAAAAACCAATTTTTTTTGCTCTTCCGTTCTTAATAGAGGCAAATTTTATATCTGTATTTTTGTCCGTTACACCTCTTTTTAATAGAGATCATTTAATGAGGGCCATTAGTTATATCATGGTCCGAAAGAAAAAGCTTTTAACTAAAACGAATGACCTATCACATGCCCTATTCATCATAAAAATCGACTCATTAACAAATGACATGTAATGCCCGGCGGTGTAGAATATCTGGCCATATTAATCATCAAATAACAGTAGTACAGAATCTTAGGTAGGTACATAAAAGTCAGATAATTTTATAGATATAGTAGCCATAATTTTCCATCCAGGATATACATTAATTTCGTGCCATCAGAAAGGCTCTTTAGCTTACCACTCATAAAGAAGATAAACTAACCCCTCTATTTCTTTTTTCCAGTTAATAAAAGGCTTTGAAGATTATGAAGCTGAAGACAACATGCGCAGCAGACCATTAGTACTGGCCGAACCCATTGGTTCTGTTAAAGTACTGCAGAACAATTCGGTCCAAGTCAACCTGATGCATATTAACAAAAGCGAAGATCCAATCCATCTACTCCTCAGCAATGACGGTGGCAAGTCCTTTAATGACGTCGAATTGAAGTACTCCAACCTAATTTTGAATTTGGAAGGTGGAAGAGACTACATACTGAAGACCAAAGAGACTGGCACCAAGTTCAACTTCACTATAACAGCGTCAGATGCAGGAGCCAACGAAGTTCCCAATGAAGAGTTAGATAATGTTACGAAGGTGGGATGTTATCATGATGGACAATTTTTTCCAGTTGGTGAGTGTTTTTTTTTTATTTAGCGTGACATATTCTTCGTTGCAAGATTTTCATTAAGATTTTATCATATATCATTTGTTTCTATACGGCTTGTTCATTACCTTACCTGTCTGGTATACATCTAATATTTTGATAGAGTTTTAATAAAATATCAGTCCTGTTAGTGTAGAGCATACAGCATATCGAAGATTGAGAGCAAAATGCACCACGCTCAAAAAGTACAAATTGTAAATATGTGATATTTATCTACTTGTATATCATATATAGTATATCACCGTCATGTATACAATCAAAAATATTTCAATTTTCTTTAATTACAATTTATTCCGCTATCGTTATGACGCGTGTGATTATGCGAATTTTAGTACTTGAATCTAAACGAGCAGCCCTAGTATTGTAAATGCGCATAGGCTGCGATAACTGCTTACTATCATAGCCGGTTAATTGCCATCTTAGTAGTAGAAAAATAAGCTAATAAAATACCAACGAATTCTATAATTTCAGGCGAAGAGTTCCACATTGGCTGTGAACAGCTGTGCGAATGCACGGGCCCAGATACTCGTGAGTGCGCAGCCTTGGTATGTCCATCGCACGTTGGCTTAGAGCTGGTCTCCAAGGGATGTGTGCGCTGGGCACCAAGTCCACCAGCCACTCCACCTAACTGCTGTCCGAGAACCGCAAGGTGTCTTAGTGACGGCACGTGCCATTATAAAGGAGTCGCGTAAGTTGATTTTACTAAGCTAATAACTGGACAAAGGCTTCCTCTTGAAATGACTGAGTTTAGGTATATATTATACTAGCTTTTGCCCGCGACTTCGTCCGCGTAGAAGTCAACAATGGTTCTAATAGGATTTTAATTGGTTATTAATTTTGTTAGAACATATAAATTATTATGTTAAAATGTTTGAATACGTATAAAATATAATAATCTTTATTATAGTGGAGGGATTTAATGGTTAAATAAAAATGAAAATAAAATAAAATTTTGTTATATTTTATGAACACGAAGCTCGGCCTTTGACCTGGTGAAAGTTACACGGGGGTATTATCTTTTTAAAACGAAATCGAAATACTACACCTACCGCAGTATTTCTTTGTAAACAATATTTTTTGTTTTTCCTTCGGGTGTTAGAAGCACCAGGCTACTCTGTGCGCTTACCCTGGAGCATGCCACATACAACAGGCCGTGGGTGAAGCAGCTTTCTCTCAAGTCTACTCCTACTACCTTAAGTTGGACCTTGAGCTTTGTTTATGGTTATTGCGAAGCAGACTTCGATGGGAAACTGCACTCTCTTGAATTCGAATGGGTAATATGATGGTGTAAGGGGAATTTATTTTCTTAAATTTTAGGTGAAAATCCTGGCTATTATGTCGTGTCTATTATAACTTTTTTGCGCAGGCAAAAAAATCCTATCGAGGATTGCAAGTAAATGTTATAAAGAGATCGGGACGACCGTAGTGGCGCACATTTGTCATGGCGTCTTGTGTCCACTCATGCATATAGCGTGGCCCCCCAGTAAAAGAAGAAGACAGCACCACCTTTTGACCTAGCTGATCAGCATCAACGTCATGTCTCCCTATCGCATCTTGCAAGTGTATATAACTTTCCGCTCTAAGCTGTGCCTGATTGTTCCTAATATAACTCAACCTTCCCGTCTCGACTTTCGCAAATATGTTGACTAAAAACTGGCTAAACAGCGAACGAAAATATAGCAGATGGTTATCTTCTCCTTTCCTAATCATTATACGGTAAGAATAAGAACTTGCAGCAGATACCATTTTTGTAAGCGGTTGTTTGGTCTTAGCATCGCACTGGGGTATAGAAATGGTGTATCCATCCTAGCCGTAGCAAAACAAAAGTGGGTACTGTAATGCATCGTATGAGCGATGGATTTCACTTATTCCATTATGAATATGTATTACATTATGCATATGTAGCATTTCTTGTAATTGCCTTACCAAGCCAGGTTTTATATAAAGAAAGTTATTGTATCACAATTGAACTTCTCTATCGTCCTCACCAACAAAATATATCTGTAAGAACTGTGGTTCATTCTGGGGTGGCGGAAGCAAACTTCCAACCAAATGATGTATCGTATGTAGGGCCAGGTGTACCTGGCCCTACACTTTGAATGTAGGCATAAACACAGGTTTTTGGTACAGCTAGGCGTCTTATACGAGTATTACATAAATATGTATACACTGGCGGAAACCCGAGTGACATGCGCTCCGCGGTGAAGTGTTCTATCGACTGACCGCACGGCACCAGCCACCGGGCGGAGCGCAGGAGCAGTAGCGAGGCGACCGGCCGAGTCTATTGTTTAGGCCGGGCCCGCATTCTGCTAAATATTCAATAACAAACTTTGTTGTTTGTCCTAATATTAATTATCACCCCCAAAATATCTTTCTACCTCTTTTTAACCCCATTAGGGGATGAATTTCAATGAAATACGAAACACATCTTTCATCAATTCTGTTAAAGAATGTTTATGCAAATTTGAAGTTGATTGGACCAAGGAATCACGTTGTCCCATACAAACATTGGCCTCCTTTTTGATGAAAAAGGATTTTCCAAAATTCTACTCCTAAAGGGATGCCTTTAGGAGTAGAATTTTGGAAAATCCTTTCTTAATGGTTGCCTACGTCATACAAAGAACACATCCTCCATGTTTCAGGACTCCACGATCAGTGGTTTAGGCTGTGCGTTGATCCGTCAGCCAGTCATTCAGGACAAAGCATTTTATATGTATAGATAAATAGGGCGCTTATAAACTATTTAATAACAACTGAGCTAAGGCCCGATGTTAGAAGCATCTGTAACATACAGTAACTTTGTTATGTTATTTAGAACTCTCGTAGATGCAGACTTCTCACAATATTGCCTTTAGCGCTGAGCAATCCAATTATTACTATTTACAACAATATAGAACGTTTTCATGTTAGAAACCTCTCGCTTAGTATTGTAATGTGTCCTAACACGAAGCGTAGGCGTAGTATTTCTATTTTTTCTTATACAACAAAAGTGGCAAACATGCATACTGATGGTAAGTGGTCACCGTAGCCTATGGACGTCTGCAACACCAGAGGCTTCACTTGCGCATTGCCGACCCTGTAAAACTTTTTAACACCCTTTTTGAAGAACCTCATACTGTAGTAATGTGGGAAAACCTTGGCAGGGAGTTCAGTCCACAACCTGAGCGTCCGTGGGAGAAAATTCCTTTGGAACCGCTTGTTGTGGCACCAATTAGGTAGTAAGACGTGAGAATGAAATCCTTACCGATAGCGAGCGGTGCAATGATAAAAAGTAGCTGAGGGCTCGTCTCGGTACCGCATCAAAAGGATCATGCTAGTATTTTGGTGCTCCTGCCCAGAGATGACTGCAGTACTCCATGTGAGGCCGGATTTGCGACTTATATAGAAGCAGCCTTTGCCCCGCAGTGAAATACCGCTTGGCTCTATTGAGCACACCAAGCTTATTGGAAGCCAGCTGGACCTTGCTCTCTAAATGACTACGATACTGTACATCACTTGAGATGTCAAGGCCAAGGATTCCAATACTCTTAGAGATGGTGAGAGACGTGTTCTAGAGTTGTGGAGACACAGTAAATGGGGTTTTCCTAGCGGTGAACGCGCAGGCTTGTGTCTTAGCTGGATTAACCACGACAAAATTTAGTCTGCCCCATTCGGATACTCTATCCAGATTTAAAGTCTCCTAAGATGATTAGTTCTGCAGAAGGGTACTGCTCAAGAGCATTGTCAGTTGACAATTGCAGGTTCTCAAAGAGACAAGTTGTGTCTGCGTCACCGCTATGAGACCTGTAAAGACACGCTCTGTAATCTACACGTACCAACAAAGTCGACAGGTCTCGGTCTTCAAGGCCATTAGGATGGCGACAGCAAATATCATCCCAGACGTATACACAAACCCCAGCGCGACGCACAAACTTGTGGTATAGCTTGTAGCCAGGGTATACATAGAACAAGATCGGCTTCGCTGTCTCCATGTGTTGATGGACAGCGTTGATGTTCGAGTGAAGTCCTCTTATGTTGCAGAAGTCCAATTGTAACGTGGATGAGGATGGTGCTGAATAAATACATCTTTTATTCTTTTTTGGCAATATTTAAAAAAAGGAGGATATAAAGGATAACGTGAGACGCTGTACTATCAGCGCAAGGGACAAAGATGTTTTTACATCTCACCAGAGCCTGGCACAGGTATAGCGATTTGCAGACGCGGCAGCCGGAAGGGCCCCCCGTTCTCCTTCCGTACAGTAGTCGAGTCCACTCCGGTCTCCTCCTCCGGCATCAACCACTGCATCTGGAACTTTACACAGCCCGGCGGTTCAGCCTCCCAAGGCGAAGATTAAGTTATTCCATTTCAGCCTGCGGACGGCCAGCAGACAGCCATTTCACCGGATCTTCCTGACCGCCGCGTCCGCACTTCGCGCCTGTACAAGGCGATGGTGCTCACATAACCACTGGTGTTCGGCAAGCATGTGGCGTTCGAGCGTCGTTCTCATGCACGGCTAGTGCGAACCAGTCGGTCACGTGAGGCACGGAGTTATCTTTAGTGAAGTGTCTTGGTTTCGCTGCCGCAACGCATCTCGGGCGCTTGCCTGCTCAGCAAGTAGGAGTCATAGCTGGGTGACTCGGGCAATACCCAGCTTGTAGGCTAGAAAGGGTAGACGTATGGATGTACGTCGGGAAGTGAGCGTGCCTTACAGCTCCGGTACCATAGTAGAGATATGGGGAGGCGGCTTCTCCTTCGGCCTCAGCGAGGACATCGTTAGCAACTGTCAAAGTTCGCGAGTGGTGAGCGGCTTTATTGCTCCGGTTCCTATCTGGACAATCGGTAGTGCCACTTTGGTACGAGGTAGCTCGCTTACGAGAACTGGGTCTTAGGATTTGGGGACAAGACCTGTCTATAACTGGTCCCTGAAGGTGCTATCGGGCACTGGAAGGTACAGCGGCTCTCACTATATACCGGAAGGTTGGTGAGTGGGAACGCTATATCATAAACTTGAGTAGCCGTAGAGAAAGGGTCTAGTCCCCTCACTGACTGTGCAACGCCTCCTCAAAAAGCAGTGGCACTCCTATTCAGCGCAGGAACACAACACTCGGTTAATTTGGCTGCGGTCTTCTGTAGGTACTTCCCCAGATGGGCTGCTTCTGTGCGAGGTAACTGTGAACAGTTATCTCTATGCCTAGACTTTTATTAAATACAATTTTTACAAAATTTATATTACATCTTCACGACTTTTACGCAAATAGACTAAACACTCTTCACAATATTTTTCCTCATCACTTCATGTTGAAAGCTCCGATGATCGCTCAGGTATTTGCTTCATCCATGTTCAGAGAGAACTGAATGCCACGGGAGTGCGACCTCACATATTTAGGAATTGATAGATTAAACTCAACTCTATTATGGCTCTTAATTAATATGTGAACATTGTTACTTTTTATAGCGTACCAAATTGGAGCGAAGTTCCTATAGCAATTACTGGATGCGAACAGCGTTGCTTCTGCGAGAACGGCGAGCTGGACTGCCAAGAGGTCTGCTCGCCTGTACCTCCTGTACCTCCTCAGAATTTCCGGTGTCCACCCAATCATAAGCCTGCGGCTGTTAACATATCTGATGAGGACTGCTGTAAGCAATGGGGTTGTGTGCCCCTTGGTAAGTGTTATATGAAGACACGTAAAATCCTGATAAATTACATAGTTTGGATAAAATGGCATGAATATTTGCTGATAGCACTATTTTCTTTCATCAACTCTCATTTCCATCAATGCCTTTAGTACGAGTTTTAATAGTTATTGATTACATACGAAGAATTTGTGTATTTGAATACATTTGATTAGATCTTAAAAGTTTCAGTCGGTGTCGCTGTTAGAAAATAAGTATAAGTATGTCATTAACTATAAAAATCATACTAAGGGTGAAACACGTCTCATTTAATCGACAATACTTAAATCAATCGACCAAATTCCTTATCATGACATATTATATTATAATTCATCATTATTATCACATTTATCGCTCCACAATATCACATGCATGTCACTCATTAAACATTATTGCTTGCAGCTGGAAATGAATCGGTTTATCACACTTACGGTATGAATACTGGTGAACATGAAATCGTGAACTATGTGACACCCGTAGCACCTATACTACCGACAATATTACCTGTTCTACCTACCCCTCCTCTTACAACTGACTCCGTTGACTTTTACAGACATCTAAGTCCTGTTAAATCCTACCCAAAATATATAAAAACCGTTTTTTCTGCCACCATGCCTTCTAAATATGAATATGCAGAACCTACTCTTCGACCAGAAGGTAATTCACAAGGCGACAACATCACAGTTTTCACTCTTGATGGTGTTGGTACTCCATTTAAAGTTAGCCAACCAGAACCTTCAATAGTAAACCATAATCACTGGCAGCCACCAGATAAACCAGATCTATCTAGATTAACGGAACCTTACAGAAAATCTCAAACATCCTACAACAACCAGTATCCTGAAAAACATGCAAACGTGAATCCCAATGCAAATAATATTCGTGATTATTATCATAGCCAAAGTAGTCAAATGGAGGCGCCTCAACAGACAGACGCCGACCAAAATAAACTAAAATACAGTTATGAGCCAGTAAGAAAAATTCCGATTTCACAAATTGAAAACCTAAATTATTTCTTACCCTCGGTTGATAGGCAAAAACCAATGGCCGATAGTGCTTATCATAAATACATCTTGAATGCTCCGTTGAAGCCAAATACAGTAACAGAGCCTATACAGCCCATAAAACCAATACAACCCATGCAGTCCATGCAATCTATGCAACCCATACAACCTGTACAACCTATTCAACAAAAAATATATTTCGAACCTCTCATATCAAACGCAACTAACGAATATCACGTTCCTCGAGTAGGCCGTCCCCAACCTCAGTCTAATCTAAACACAGCCCGAGACAAACCTATTCTTAGGAAACAAGTGACGATACTAAAGACAAAAGACATGAAGAATACGAAACCTTCAGATGTGTACAATGGAGATCTATGGGACCACGAATCCAAGGCACACGTACTGACTAAACTGCCCAATCCTTACGAGACTGTGTTACTACGAGCGGTGCCTAGTTCTAAAATTCACTATGCATCGTCGAGATATAATACAAAGGTTCCACAGACGGCTAGTAAGACGTACACGGCGTTGGATCTTGAGCATCTGTTGAATCAGATGGAAGTGGAATCTGTAGTGAATAAGAACCTGGGAAGGTCAGCAGACAAAGGAGAGGACGTGGCAGAAGGTTTGTCACTCGCCTTGGTGCTAGCTTCAGACTGTCTTTGATGTTACTGACTGACTTTCAAACTGTTGACTGACTATATGGTCTTATGTATATACATAATTCAATGTAGACTGCTTTTGGTTCATCTTAGTAGTATTAGCAGATCCATGCTTAAGTATATCTATATCATAAAATAACATATTGCGGTATGGTTTTATTATGCTTGTCATTAACTACCTTTGGTCATTACTCTATAATTTTTAACTATGCTATCATTCTCAAGTATAACTGCTTTAGGCAAATCAGTTTCAGACAGGTAAGTATTTCCAAAAATGGCCTGCAACATACTACCAAAAAGCCTTTCTGTTTCCAAAGAATAGATAGAATTTCTTAATTGATAAGGATGTTTTTTTTGCTAGTATGGTTGAAGTATATTCTATGATATCCATATCGAACTTTTAATCAGAATTTTTATTCTGAATTCTATATTACATAGTAGATTTAAGTATATGTAATGCTCTAATTGTTTAAGTAAATTTGTTATAATAGTTTATATCTTTTATTGTATTTCGTATCTTCTTTTTGTGTTGTATGTCGTTTAAAGCATTGCAGACTTGATTGCGATGCTGTATTGTTACAATCTAGAATATAATAAGCAATTCTTAATTTCCAGGTCAACCATCATCAGAAATGCCACCAACTCAACCGCATCCATCCTTCTTACCTACAATTCCATCTGAAATCCATTATCCTCAAGAAGATATTGGTGATTATGACCAGAATAATATTCATCGTCCTACGAACCCCATTGAGCCTGCCCTTGCAGGATTACCACCAGGATTGACATTACCACCCCCGTTTGGAGATACTAACAAGAAGTTGACAGTGATTTCTCTACAAGCTGATTCACCTACTAGTGTCAAAATGCTCTTTGGATTGCCAACCGTGTTGGTTGGGCTAAGAGGCAGCGTGGATTTGAGATATACTGATAAGGCGTGAGTATCATGTCAAATAAAATTTACAAATTTTTAGGCGCGTAATAATTTTATGCGCGTTTAAAAAATAAAATCTCTTATACAAAGTAGAATCAGTATTACTTGTTATAGTTTCTATTAAAGTTAAAACTCGTTGCTCCGCGAAAAGATTGCGATATACAATTTATTCTCAACCAATCATTAATAACAGATTTAAGTAATTACCGTTTTTTTTTTTTTTTTTTTTTTTTACGTGGGGGAATGCTTGATGCATACCCCTCCGCGGGGGCGGGCGGAGGGGTTATGTCGGACTCGGTAAAAGAAAGATGTCGAAAAGATGAAGTACCTCCCGGAATACCGACTAAACCTACCACGGTGTTCCTCAACAAAACCACTATCGACGGGGCCGCGCGAATCACTTTCGCATGCGGTCGCGACCCCGCCGAGGTTACGGCCCGCCGTATGAAACGGCAGGCCACTACACGAAAGAAAAGAAACTCCCTACTGTCCCCCCTAGAGGGGAGACGGACTCGAAACAACAGAGGCGCGCGTGGGAACACGCACGCCGCCTCTCGGACCTGGTGCTGAACGGATGGCGGGCAGGCCCACAAAGCCCGCCACCCCCAGGTCAAACCTCAGGGTGGCTGGAGGTCGTCCCGCGCCCTCCGGCGCCCGGCTCTGCGGTTGGGGAGAGGGTTCAAACGCTCCCTCTCCCGCTCCGCCGCCTTGATGGAAATAACTTCCTCGCAAAAGGAGGCGACGGCGTTCCACGACCTCTCACTCCGGACCATAGACTGAACTACGGCCGGGAGCGAGAGGGCAACCAATCCGACTGCCGCGATCAATTCACGGCGCTGCGATGCCCAGGCGGGGCAAACCGCCAAAGTGTGCAGCGCCGTGTCCTCAACTACGTCGCGGCAGTCGCCGCAGTGGTGACAACCGGGCGTCTCTTGCCGGCGTATACGACACAGGAACTGGCCAAAACAACCGTGGCCAGTCATTACCTGTGTCAGCCGGAAGGTGAGGGCGCCATGCCGCCTCTCCAGCCACTCCTCAAACACGGGACTTACCGCCACGATCGTGGCGTGCCCGAAGTAATTACCCTACAGTTACTTATGTCTCATTTTGTATGTTATTTTAAGGCTAATTTTTAAATAGCATTTAAAATAAACCTATAAGTGAAAATAGGCAATACATATTTTCAATTTTGCTACGTTATTTATCAGGGTTGTCTTACTAGTTTCCTCGTACGCCTGCACTTGAATTGAAGAGATTACTACGCATAATAATACGTAATTTTATTTAGTATTTATCATCATTAACAATACTCAGTTTACCAGATTTGAAAGATTTCTTCAATTAATATATAAATTAGACTCCGTTTTTTTTTTCACACAAGTATATTTTGAATTGGTTGGAAAGCAAATGGATTTACTTTGCACAGTAATCATATAATTTTATTTTATTAACGTCTGTAATATTCATTATTATTTCCAGTGAAGATGACATATCCCACTGGTACTCCCAAGTGTTCGCACCAGCTGATGAGATCCTGACTACTCCTCGTTTGGAGTTCCGACTATCAGGTCTGAAACCGAGCACAACTTACAAGATCAAAGGAAAGCTGTATCTTCACAACTTGCCCGTGGAGCCGGAAAGCGAAATTTATACTGTACGGACGCAGGATCTGCCTACGGTAAGTATATTTGGAAATCAGATGTTGGGTGAATTCACTCATCCTATTTCTTAATTTTTGTACTCTATTCCTAGTAAGCCAAGAAACAGGCGCTTCAAACAGATACATCCTAAACGGAAACCGTGGGCTTTAAACGTCAAATACAAAAGTATGACGCGATGCAACGTACTGAGTGCAATCGCTTAGAAATATTTTTTTGTTCTTCTTGGATGAGGTGGCAGAAAGCTCCAGTCGAGCTGCTCCACTGGAAAATCTTTTCGGTTGTGACATGGCTTTCTTTAATAAATAGGCCTCTAAATTATATTTACCAGATTTTGAAGTAGTATTCGTAAATTAGTTGTTGCTACATCAATCTCTAACTTTTATAGGGATACTTTGTTCTGCTTTAAGTCCATATGCCATAACTGTGGCATATATTCTGTGGCAATATGGCATATGCCATAAACAACTATTATAAATGCGTATGGCTCGCATGCGTTTCTAAGGGATAAAATAAGGTGAAGATGTCAACAAAAACAAAACTACTGTACGCAAAATGCTGTGTTTTTTTTCGAATGTGAATTGACCTATTTCTGCCGCAACCTACGCAATATACGTAAGTTATTTTTAAATAAAACGTTTGTTAATTTTCAGACCGTACCAATGGAAGAAAAACGACGAGAGATCGATAGTCGCTTGGCGATGGTCGACGTTAACGATACCGTCGCGCACATTAACTGGAGGCACTTCGACGAACAGGAGCTGCTATATATCGACGGCATACAAGTCAGGTAAGTAACAGAACGATTCGCGTCACTATTGTTATTGTAGTCCTTCTTCAGCTTCTTTTAATTTCTACATCTATACCCAATACTCAGTGTACGGATTCTTTGTTTGACAGATTGATAGAATTGAAAGAGGCTTAGAGATTCAGAACTAGTTTATTGATATAATGGGAAAATTATAATTTTATGATATATGATTGATAATGAGTACACACGCAGCGCAAGTGATGTCCGGTAATGAACTAAATATGAATTATATGAAATTAACAATATTACAAAAATATGCTAACATGGGCGCACGAGCGTCCAAATTAGCGATGTACGGTGAAACCGTACACTCAGAATATTATTGTTGATATACGTACATAGTCACACGCCTGCATCCCCGAAAGGGTAGGCAGGGGTTCACCTCACGACAACCACATTTTCCGCACTATTTTAGGTCTATATTGGCGGGCCTCTTGCCGCGTACTAGGCATAGTTCGAGACTCCAGGCTGCTACTGAAAATTGCTAGACAGTAATACCCCATAGCATTTTGACCTACTCTGGAATCGAATTTGAGACCTCTTGCACAGCAATCTCATATACTACCGCTACGTGACCAAAGCAGTTAAATAACGCCATTATAGAAGACATGGTTTCTTAAATGGCGTTATATTTACCAATCTTTCTCTAATTAGCTTTTATTTACAGATATCGTCCTGTTGGCACGCCAATCTACAGCATGACGGAACTGCTTCACCATAGTCGTTCAGCGGCAGAACTGCACGACCTACGTCCTCGGACCAAGTATGAAGCTTCACTGGTGCTAATACCTCCGCCTAAGGCCAGCACTGAGCTTGTAGATCCCGCTAAAGTGGAATTTACCACAGCGCCATATGTTGGTTAGTATAGTATTGGATTGCTATTTATGTTGAAGTCTTCTCAAGTCAATACTCTTACATCCTCATTTTTCTTCTTTTAGTCTGCTTAGAAACAGAACCCTATACCTACTAATAAAACCAAAAAGTAAAATTATTTTGTTAATTGCTTTATGAGAAAAAGGGTAATTTATACAAGCGTTAAACTTATAGTGATTATAGCAGTATACTAGACACAATAAAATAATTTAAAATGGTCAAGTGTGAGTCGGACTTTAGCATTTGTACGGTGATATGTAACCCTCGGTATATATTTTACCCAAAAACCTGACATTTTCTTCCAGATCCTTATAACTGGTCGGTTACCATCGAAACCCGAGCAGTCGGTTCTGGAGCCGCCGAGGTCTGGTGGCGGGGGGTACCGGCACCGGCCGAGCGGTGGGTGCGCGTTTTCCGAGCTGCTCACGCCTGCAACCCTGCCGAAGGGACTGATAGACATGACCCACACGACATTCATGGACACCATGGCCATGACATGGATATCCATGGACATGATCATGATAGGCATGAGAGAGACGCCTTCAGATTGGCAGCGAGGGATCTGCCGCCTGCAATTACGATTACTGGCCTGGAACCGGATACCAAGTGAGTCTATTTACTTACTTTCCATATTCAAATAATTTTGTGCACCGCGTATCTTATACTTTGCATGCATATTATTATGCATGTGATTGGGCTCAGTGCTATGTGGTTTACCCAGCGGTCTAGTAAATAAGCTACTAGCTTTGATTCTTGCGTCGGCAATTATGCAAATGGATTCCTATTAATTCATTTTTGTCCTTTTGGGCTCTAGCCCATGGCATCCATCATGTCTACCAAATTTACCCTAGAACTATGTGATTCTAGGCTCAATTGCGTAGTCAAGGCTTATGTCAGGCAGCAACATGGAACCTGTAATTGCACCCGCTAAATGATTTAGATAAGATTTGTTACAAGATTTGTTGAGGAGCATATACTTAGTATTTCTAACTCTATTTACTAAAAGCTTTTATTTCAACAGGTGTCGCGTATGGCTCGAGCTGTTTCTGACCAATGGTAAAGTAAAGACCAGCAACGTGCTAGAGATCAATACTAAATCCTTGGATAATCCAGAACCTATCGATAGTAAGTGTTCATTCATTCTGTAATATACTCTATAGCAGCTTATAGGTTAAACATTATTCATACCGCTTATTTTACTATTAAGATTCCCCCTAAAATTATTATTTGCCTGCTGTAAGAGCCGATTATACTCGTTTTTGGTGTTCTGTATATTTTGATTTTGAGTGCGTTATCAAGAATGTTCTCTGTATCTAAAATAATCTTAATAACTTAGATTAAAAGTGTATCATTTAAATCGTCTATCGCTCAGTTAATTGACAATTATAGCAAAATATTAGCACCTCCACTATATTCTTTGAACTAGAGAATTGCGTTGCGCTCATAAAATAATTATATTGCGTACTTATTGCTACTTAAAAAAAAGACTCCCGCGCTAGGAAAAATGCCTGTGTCGCGGGGAACTTTACAAATTTTGGAATAACGGACACAAAGAATACTAAGACTCGGAAGACTGATGCCACGCCGAACTTACATGCTTACGGAATTAAACGCTTAACACTCGACACAGTGCCAGTCGCAAGGCGCACTTAAACCACTACGCCATTTCTACAGTCAAAAATAAGTTATCTATGTATATAAATTTGGTACACCCATTCCGAGTACTGTTCTAGACACCGCGTTTACAAGACTTTTGAACGGTGCCAGGATCAATTATCGGATAATAGTCATACCCAGTTATTAACCCCTGAGTCTTCTTCGAAGACGTTAATGAAAACACTATGTGGGTCTGTGTGTCTGTCTGTTAGTGACAGATATAGCTCCGGAACCACTGGATTGATTGACTTGTAACTTGGTGTGCAGACACCTTGGGGTTATACCTCGGTCGAGTTTGAATATGAGCCCTATGGGTCAAAAGACCCCCGAGATATAGGAGTCACAAGGTCATAAAGTCAGGGGATATCCACCAACAGAGTGATTTGGAAGTCCAAGGGAGAGGCTTTTGCCCAGCAGTGAGATATTACAAAAAGCTGGTGGAATAAAAAAAGGTCTCATGAAGACAAAGAGGTTGAATCCTAGGTTTTTACACCCATCTCGTTGATAATGAAAATATCCTATAACATCAACCTAAGGCAAGTTATAGGTAACTTACTAATCTTTGACATACACTCTAATGCTGTAACTATTCATTTAGTTAGTTACCTAAATCTTACTTCGTAGTTATGTTCAACAAAACAAAGCGGTAATATAATTAGTATCTAATAAAATATTAGAAATATGTATTAGTAAGTGTATCTTTGTTTTACTATATTACAGATAAAGGAGACAAATATAAATTAACTAAAAAGGGTAAGACGGAAGAAATATGACAATGTAAATGCACATTTCGTATTCTTCTACATCTATCACTGAGCAACTTATATGTGTTTTTTTTATGCAGTAGAGAACTGACGCTTATTAGGAAATGTCTTTGTATAACAAATATTGTAACAAGTAACATAAAAAATAGATCACTCACACACTTACTCTCTGGTTACAAAACAAATGACATAAGTATTAATAAGATAATGTGGCCATTTACACGACGCCACCATCTTTATTTTCTAAAAATGTAATAGAGTAACTAGATTTAGTCCCCAGTCGCATTAACTTAGAATTATTCAATTAATTTATATCCCTTGGAAACAGTACGTTTTCCCTGGATAATCTCTTTTCTGTACCCCTGAATACATGTCTGCAAAATTTCATGACGATCAGTCAAGTAGTTAAGGCGTGTAAGCGAAGCAAACAAACTCACATTTGCATTTATAATATTAGTTAGGATTCTATATGTTGTCTATTACTGTGCAGCCTTGAAATGAAATGAAATTATTGTCCATATTTTCTCCTTGGTCCATATTTTCTCTTATCTGAAATCACTCTGTTCTTTATTGTGAATGTGTTCCTTACCCTTTGGGTATATATAAGCGTTAGTCATGATATTAAATGTGAACGTTTG
Source organism: Catocala fraxini (assembly GCA_930367265.1). Taxonomy (NCBI): domain Eukaryota; kingdom Metazoa; phylum Arthropoda; class Insecta; order Lepidoptera; family Erebidae; genus Catocala; species Catocala fraxini. Next base: position 8,428,100 of record OV884040.1, on the reverse strand, counting down.
TTTCTAGATGAGATAGAGTCATCGTCGTCAGTGTCAGGTCGACAGGGCGACTACTACGGGGCACTAGTGGGCGTCGGAGCGGTGGCGGCGCTTGGCGCGCTTAGCTCTCTGCTACTACTACTTGTAGTATTAAGAAGACATCGACCTAGATCTGTACCTATCACTAGTAAGTATTTTATGTATTTTTCTTTCGGTCTGTGTTAGGAAGCCTTGTATTATCTGGCTTTTTCCAAGAGTATGTATGTATCTTATGTGGAGGCCAGTCAGTACAGACCGGCGACACTTCGAGCCAATCGGATCTTTTGTGTCGACACTCTCCCAATAACGACTGCCATAGAAGTTCATGGCAGCCGGGACCGACGGCTTAACGTGCTCTCCGAGGCACGGAGCAGGCGATAATTGTCACTCAATACGCACATAACTTCGAAAAGTCATATAACTTCCGAAAGTCAGAGGTGCGCGACGTGGGTTCCCGAGACCCTCTGCATTGCAGTCTGTTTCCAAGAGTAACTGAATGTAGATCACAATTTTTTTCCCTGTGTGAACATTTGCTCGCATTGGTAGTAACGACGACCACTTAAATTACTGAGGTATTCGTAGTTCTAATAGCAAAAGTAGTCTAGTGTACAAGCTGTAGAACTGCCCAATCTCAAAAGTAATCTCATATTTGTCAAACGGCTAAATGAACTAAATGGTTACACGACATGTATATCTGCGTTTCAAAGTAATGCAAGTGTCATAAATTCAACTACTACTTATTTACTTATATTGTACAGAAAAACGTCATTAGGAGCCCTGGATGCCTCAGAGTTCTTCAATATTTTGTAGAAAATGTATATAGTCTGCCAACTTGCACCCGGTTATACAAAGACTTAAGCCTTGCCGTATTATACTAAGAAGCAGCGCCTCATAATAGAATAAATCAAAATTCTAACGTTGGACAAAATACTAAAAACTCCTTTACGGTACGAGTGTATTGCCCACTATTACAGATAAACTTTTCCAAGCAAGAAAGGTAGAGAATTATATATTTATAATAAATTGAAAATAATTTTTATTATTTACAGCAGTGCCATCAGCGCCTCGCGAGTCATCTCTTCCACCGTACGACAACCCCGCGTACAAACTAGAGCTCCAACAGGAAACTATGGGTAATTACGTATTCACTCAGATCTAAACTTAATGTTGTCTTCTGTTTACGCGATGATTATTCATTGAAATTTAACTACTATATACGGATTTTATCGCGTTGTTTATTTGACACTGTTACATAATTTAGAAACTGTTACATTACTACTACTATTAAACTTTACTAATTTTTAAGCTAATTAAATTATAACTAATAGTATTTATAGTTTCATAGTTTTAATAATTTAATTAGCTTAAAAATTAGTAAAGTTTAATAGTAGTACCTAGTAGTGTAACAGTTTTCAAAATTATGTAATAAAGTGTCAAATAAACAACGCGATAAAATCCGTATATACACTCGCGTGCAAGTAAATCGACTCAAGCCTCAAGTGCGCATAAAAAGTGATATAACTTAAAAATGCCTTATTATACCTCTATATAATGTTTTACATAATTAAAACCTAGTAATTGAGCTTTAAAATGGTGTAAGTTGCATGAAAATCGATTCAGTAGTTTAGTAAAAAAAGTTAATGCCAATGATAATGTAAAAAATGTTGAAAATTCATACAATTTCACAGTATGGGGTTATTGTGTTTAAATGAAACAAAATGTGCGTAAGATAAAAAATTTATTCGTGTCAATATTTGGTATTTCCTCCTCTAGCTCTGATCACTGCTCTCATGAGATTCTTCATCGACCTTATCAACTTTTTAATGGATGATTGTGGTATTCGACCCCACTCTTCTACCAACGCAGTCTTGAGCTCATTGATGTTTGTCGGAGCTGGAATCCTCGCTCTAACTTTCCTTTTGAGCTCGTCCCATATGTGCTCAATGGGATTTAAATCGGGGCTGAGCGCTGGCCAATGCATAGTGTAAATTCCAACTTCGTTCAGGAAATCACGTGTGGCCCGAGTAGTGTGACATCGGGCATTGTCATGCATCAAGATGAAATTTTCCCCAATAAAGCCTTGATAAGGGACAACTTGATCCAGTAGAACATTTTCAATGTAACGATCACTGGTCAGACCTCCTCCCCGGCCTCCCCCAGGAACGAAAACAAGCTCCGTTTTGCCTTCTAAGGAAATTCCGGCCCACATCATGCAAGATCCGCCACCATATGCAACGGTTTCCACAAAGCAGCACTGTGAAAACCGTTCACCGGGACGACGGTATACCCGACCTCTCCTGTCGCTGCCATGGAGACACATCCTCGTCTCATCTGTGAACAGGACTGACTGCCATTGCTCTATGCTCCAATCCAAATGCTCTCGAGCAAAGTGAAGGCGTGCTTGACGATGAGCTGTGGTCAACTTCGGGCCTGTAGCGGGTCTTTTCGGAGTAAGGTTAGCTTCTTTCAACCTTCTTCTAACTGTCCACTGACTGACAGTCACCCCGCGAACTTGACGTAGCTCCTGCTGCACATCTACGCCGGTAAGGTGTCGATTTCGGAGAGAGGTCGAGACCAAAAACCGGTCGTCACGCTCCGAGGTGCACCGGCGTCGGCTGGTATTAGGCCTCCGAGTGAAGGCACCAGTCTCTTGAAACCTTCTGTATACTCTCGAGACAGCGGACTGACTCATATTCAAACGACGAGCGACTTCTCGCTGGTTCAACCCTTCTTGCAATAGGGCAACGACTTGAGCGGCTTCTTCAGGTGTTGTATCCATAATTTTCTTCAAATGACGGCTTTAATTTGCAAAGATGTGTTCAGGTCAACGTCTAATGAGCGACTGATAAGAAAAAACGATTACAGAGGGTTTTTATAGGGGGTTGTGTCGCGCAAGTTGTGTATAGAGCGCAGAGCAGTTTACGGGAGGTTGCGTTCAGTTGCATTCTAAGTACAAGTGTTTATTTAAATTACTGATATTATGCTACCATTTGAAAGCCTAATTACTAGGCTTTAATTATGTAAAACATTATATAGAGGTAAAATAAGTAATTTTTTAGTTATATCACTTTTTATGCGCACTTGAGACTTGAGTCGATTTACTTGCACGCGAGTGTAGTAGTTTAATTTCAAACTAAACTTAAGTTATTTATCGTCAAAGTTCTATCTGATCATGTTTTATCTCAGATACGATGATTATAACCTAACCGTACTCGGGCCGTCGATATTCTATCCCGCTTCTCGTATCACTGTAAGCAGTACCACAAGATATGTATGGTACTCAGTATCAGTGATAGGTAATCGCGATTTCTTACAATATACTGGCGCCGAGCTAGTTACTGCCAGCATGTTCGCCTATCACCAATTTCAGTCGCGAAGTAAATTTGCGTTTCGATTGAACGGCTAAAAAGATGTTCTTGTTCCTTTTATGTTAGGAAGTGAAATCATTTCCTAAGACCAAGTTTTCTCTGAAATTGCTAATAAACGATCCGGGCACGCGGAACTTCCAAGAACGGCAATTACTGTCCACTAGATTGGTTGCCATTATAAATAACTTATTCTGTCAACTGCCTCCTTATTCTTTCTCTCTGTTATATTTTTTCATTTCTATCACTCAAGGTACAGATTAGAACCAAACAGCTTTCTTAAAAGAAATACTGCTACTTTTCTGTGACATTAGAACAAGATCTCATTTATATAATACTTACTGTACCATTTTTGTTTTACAGACCTCTGACAGTTAAGTTCCCGTGGCCACACCAACGGGCTCAACGGGATCTCGGAGCGCGGCGTCGATGTTGACATGCACAACGGCAAGCCATACAACGAGATGGGGGTGTAACTTTGTATGATACAGCATTCAACCAGTAAAACGCTGCATCGACGGCAAACAAGCTTGCTACGTTTTCGGCGACTAAACGATTTTTAGACTATATGGTTGTCAGTGGAGTGGGGTGTAACAGAGGGGAAGTGTCATAACTAATGTTGCGCTGTTTGCTGATTGGCTTGTTGCTATCAATAGTGGTGTCCGTTGATCGGTCTCTCGAAATCTCGTAAGCCTATATCCGTGTCTCGAACTATAGCCTAGGTGTATTGGAGCTAACAGAGAGAAAATGAACTTCATGTTTGTATAAATAGTGAAGTGTGTGCCTGTACCAAATGAACTGTGAATGTTAGTGAAAATTATAAACGTTTTATTATAAGTATTTTATACTTAGTTTTAAGTGTTCAGTACCTAAATATAATTTTGTTTGGAGTTTGAATAAAAGTGTTATTTACAATATTCACTCATTATTAATGTAAGTTACACTATTTATAATTAGTGTTATTTAACATATACAAATTGAAAATATTATCTGTAAGTGTAAATTACATTAGTCATAAGTACCTTTATTGTTATTGTAAATTACACTAACCATTTTAAAAACCATTTCGAAAATGAAAAGGAGTCCCACAGATTCCTTTTTGCAAATTATGTTCCGATGTTAACAAATAAATATACACAAATGAAAATAAACATTAAGTAAATACTGATGTGATATCCATTAATAGGTAAGTTATATCAAATAATATTATAAATTATTGTATTTAAATGATAATATACGGTGTATTAATTGATGAAGAATCAAATAGTTGTATTGAGGGTTTAAAAATAACAAAGTAGCTAAATATAATGTAATTCAACATAATAACGAATAGAATATTGATTTACTTCAAGTTAAATTATAATACAATGGAATAGTATAAAATTATATTTTCCTTTGTGTTACGTGTATCGTGATTTAATTCTTAAACTGTAATGTCACATAAAAATTGTAAAAATGTAATGCCAAGTTTTGATTGTGAGCCGAGGCCATATTTCTTGGCTTAATATCTCATACCTCGTGGGTATATACGTTATTATTCGAATATGTAATCCATATTTGTATATAGTGTAATAAATAGTTTTGTACGTAATCCCAATATAATTGTGTATAGTTGATAATATTGTAAGACATACAAACTGCCCGATACATTATTTGTTAATAAAAATAAAATGTTAATACGTATATGTATTGCTTTTTTTATTATTCACCAAAGTCCCTTGGTAGTTTAATCAAGATAATATTAGTCATTACTAAAAACAATAATTCAGTTTTTTGTCAGAAAAATTAAGACAGATTAATTAGAAAAATATTCAATCTGGTTGTTATTTATTCCGTTATTTCAAGCCATATCTAGAAATGCTGATTGTTTTTGTAACTTTGTGTATTGTACTTTTATTGACTTGCTTTTAGTCATTCCACTCGTTGAATGAATAACGGGTAAAATAAGCTACATTACCGGTTGCTCGCTTAATATAGTCCGTCCCACTTTCCACCCGCTAATTGGAAATATATATTGTCAATAAGGTCATGGAGTATAGCGGCATATGAAAGCCTGACGCTTTGGCCAAACTTGTATGTGCTTCACCTGTGACACTGCAATAACTTTTCTGTTACAGAAAAGGCATTTTAACCCCTTGGATGCCGGAATACATATCGACGCAAAGTATATTGTCCTAAGGTCCAGTGATATTAAATTAATATACTATTGTTGTTAGATATTACATGTCATAATCAATATTATCACCCGGTTTCTAAAAAGCAGATTATCACAAAAAATCGTGAGCATACTTCCAAATGCATGTCGAATGCTGTGATTGGCTGTCTCAATTAGCAACAGCAAAGCAATTGCTTTGCTGTTGCTAATTGAAATCAGGCTCGTGTCAAATTATTTAATTTGACACGAGCCTGATTTTGATACGTAATTGAATAAACGTTCAGACCCCACGTGTAAGTGTTTCAATGGTAATGATAAGGTAAATCTCTTACCCGGATAGCTTTTGTAAACTTTATCTAACTTAATGGAGCTATACTACGTTAAATACAACATCTACTAATTCTTCTAATATCGATGTATTTTTAAACTTCATACGAGAGTAGGTACTGAACAAATCGTTAATGATTCCTTTTATCATTTAAAACTATCCACGAAGAGTTGAACATAACGTTCGAATTTCTAGCATCTAGGTACCCTCAGTGTAAAACTATTAAAGGGAAAGGATTATCAATTACAAAAACGTCATTTAATTCAAATACAACACCAAATCACATTATATTTTCTATAATAATAGTACATAATATATTTTTCTTTATATGTGTTTTTTTTGTTTGAATTTCTTAACCATTATCCTAACGACTTTGTAGTAAACCTACTGTTATTCCCATACAACTATAAATGTAAAATACATAATGTAAGTTGGTTAATATGGAAGTGAAAAACGCTTGAAAATGTTATTTTAATAATAAATTTTATTCTTTAAGAAAATAGACGCAAAGAGGCTGTGATAAATAATCATATTCAGTTTTAGTGGGCCCCAAAAGGAAGTTCATTAATTATGTTGTTATATAAATAGCTTTATTATATCTTACTCGATAACGATAATTCTCTAATATATTCTTTGTAAATACTCTAACATATGTATCATACGATACATATTATTATTAAAGACAAAACTATTCAAATGAGCTTCATTTAGCTGGGTTAAATTAAGGCCATTTGAATTCAATTATAAAACTAACTAACGTAACAATTTAAAAAGTAACATAAAGGACAAATTGAACTACTCACTCTAAAGTGTGTAACATAAAATATTGTTGATGACGTATCGTGTACAATGGTCAACCATTTTATAGACACATACAAAAATAATATACTCAATCTTTTAGTGGAAATAATGTTGCTTGATTAAAGAGTTGCAAATAAATCTTGTTCAACTTCGTATTTATAAAATAAATAGTTTATATTTGTGTACTTAAGTTCGGCACATTACGACGTTACCTGATATGTCCGTCTGTCTATGTAACTTCTAGATTTATATAGAAGATGAACAAAATTCATATAAAATTAATATGTATCTATTCTATAGTAACGTTTGTTATAAAAATAATGACATTTTAATTTACAGTGTACGAAAAATAAATTAAAGATATTCTATTCTTAACACTTTTGATCGTTTCTCTACTTCAATGCATTTACCAATTTCGTGAAGCCCTTCTAACTTTCTTTTTTAAAGTAAGCCATTTTTAGGGAAACAGTATATTTATACAAAGGGTAATTAATAAAATACAAAAAATAATGCACATTATTTTAAATAATCAATCCATACTGACTAGATAAATTAATATACACCAAATCAAAGTTCTATAATCAAAATAAAAATAAATTTGAACATAACAGTTATTTTTACAATTATTCCAATACATAGTATAGTCAAAGATAAAATTGTTACAAATCAGTAATAGTAATTACACCTTGTTACCTTAATTTCCTTTGATTGTTTAAACACACTCTAATAAAAATATAAAAATAAAATGTAGGGAATCAATCCAACCAATTAATTCCTAATAAAACAAACAAAAAAAAACAAATCTTTAGTAAAAGAGTTAATATAATTAAAGAACAGTAACAGCAATCCTTAAATATTATTACAAAAATAATAATGAATGTCAAACATACAATTAACGTTGCTATGAAAATATAATAATATGTAAGTTACCGTTGGGAAACAAAATGTAACAATCAATTGGAAATAAGTTGGCCTTTGTCAAAACAGTTTACAAAAGTATACCAAGGTTGACAAACACCCTCTAGCAGACATAACATTTGCAACTGGCAACATTATTGGTAAGTAGAGCGAGAGAGGAGATATAGAAAAGATAAAGGATAAGGAAAAGCTTAGTATTTTGTGGTCACTCAGTTTCTCATGTTATGCCTACATCAGTTGCTGTCGGGTCTTAGTTTGCTGGTCATTGCTAGTAAGATCCTCAAGAGGTAATATTTATATCCCTCAAGCTTAAAAAAATAATCATGAGTTCACCTAGTAGTACTGTGTTGAGCTGGGCTGAGCTAAATAGTTCGTACGGTCTAGGTGAATACAAATCATTATTAAAATTCTCTTCAAATAAAATTATAGTTTAATTAAACTCTTCAAACCTTATGCGGTGTAGAAATCACGACATGTGAAGTTATTAGAATCATAAGCTTTAGGGTCAAACCAGGAGCATCCAGAGTTCCATTCTACCATACCTAGAAAACTTTAAAATCTTAACCAGCGGTGACCAGCAAACCTTACTAAGTCCATTAGTTGGCTTGGTTGTCTTCGTGCGCCTTCTTGACGACGGCGAGTTTGGAGTGAGGGTCTTGCGGTTGTAGTCCCGCGTAGGGGGGTGCTCGGGTGCCATGTAGCACCAGCGACCAGCCACGGAAAAATCCGGACCAGTCTGTTGGATTGTTGCCGCCGTTGTATCGGGCCTAGGAGAATAAAACAAAATGAAATTCGCTTGTTGTTTTAAAATTCCTGTAAAACAAGGAACTTACACACATCCAAAATTCCAAACAGCAGACACATCGTTACCGGAACGCATAAATTTCTTTCCCGTGTGGGATTCGAACCCCGTGGTTCATCTTGCCACTGCAAGGCGACCACTTTCAACTTTCTAGCATTCAAATGTGTCAACAACAACTTTAGTGGTCGTGGTTTTTTAGGATAGTTTCTAAAATTAGGTACCTCTAAAGTCCAGGTCCCTTGTGGGTATTCGCCCCATGTGTGTGTGGTCATGAACGGCCATTTTGTGAATCCATCGCGGGAATCGTCGTCGTTTGCTCGCCTGCTTAGTATCATTGACCTGGGAACACCAATATAACCGTTAATATCGAGGCATCTTATAAGGCTTTATAATATTAAGCTATGCTCTAAGTAGATATAGAACTAGTAAGATGAGCTGTAACCAGAAATATTTCATATAAACAAGAGATGACAGAGATATAATAAACAAGAGTTAACACAGTCTACGAAGAAAATATTAAATACTTATTCAGTGCTCAATTATTACTACCTTTTTTACAATAACTCATTACATTACCAACCCCTTACTATGGCCAAGGCATTTTTAGCCATCACTGATCAGTTGTATGAGTCTGCTCGACTGACAGTGAGTTATCTATTCTCAATCTCGACATACCATCTACTCTCCGCCTGTTACCTTAAAACGCATGGTGCAGGCATCCCGAATTTATCTATGTATTTATTTATTCATCACATAGTACGTGGTAGGCTGGGGCCGTACTTTAGAGTTCCGTAGGTTCTTGTCATATAATTGTGCGCATACAGTCCGAATGCGAATTTGAAAGCAGTTGCTTAATTCATGTAGGGTTGCAATACTATTTAAGTTTTGCAACGGTAATAGTATTTGTAATTTATATTGTACTTCATAGTCATGTACCTTGTGCCCATAGGGCTGGTCAGAAACAGTTCCAAATCGCCACGCCGGGTCGCATTCGCGCTCACAACCGCTTGCACGTGCTCTAAGTATCTGACTTCACTCGGAGTTCCCGCACATGCTGTAGTCTCAATCTTCAACGTAAGAGTGCCCTCTGATGGAACTTCCCTGAAGAATAAAAAGTGATAATTACGCTATAACGTATCATGTATGAAAGAAAATAAAGTTCGACGTCCACAAGAAGAATAGATATCATCGTAAAATTATATAGTCTTTTGAGACTTTTTGTTTTAGAAATATTTCCGATTTACGGATTATGATACGGATGATGATATGACTTTAGTAGTAGACGACCAACAGGCCCAATATTTTTCTTAGTTATCATTTAGTATCCAACCGCTACCCACGACCTTTACCAGGTCATCGGTCCACCTTGTAGGAGGCCTACCCGTGCTGCGTTTTCCAATGCGCCGCCACTCCAGAACCTTTCAGTTGGCTATCCGGACCGGACCGGTCTTGGGCGGCCCAAGCCTATGGCCCCGGCCTATGTCCAACAGTGGACGTCTTGCGGCTGAGATGATGATCATTTAGTAATTATTCAAGAACATACCGTAGATATTTTATAGTTGCCGGTTTAAATGATTTTTCCTGCTATTAAGCAGTTAGTAGAGTCCAATTTAACTATTTAAGTATTTTATAATTACTAGCAGACAGATCATATTCAGTTAAGTTACGTTAATTTCTTATTAGCTGGGTGATAGTACTAGACAGATACTTGAGTGATATGGGCGCATCCAAATTATGATTATCAAATGAAGGCTTCTTTTTGCAAAGTTATTATCGAATGTATTGTTCACCAATGGCATACAAGAGACTATTGTTCGTCATATTTATTTACCCTGAGCTCGTATCTGTGTCATACTGTATATTGAGGGCTACCTCACACATTTGGATCTCGCCAATATGTGCAATTGAGAATTTCATTCCTGTACGGTTATGGAGCTCAACAAGTCAGAGGAAAATACACTTTTGGAGAAAACTACTTACGTATGAGTATTAACAGATCCAGCTTCGCAATGGTACCGCGGTGGCACGGATCGCCAGTTGGCTGCCAAAGCCGTCATAGCTCCTGCATCCAGGACACCGAAGCCGAAGAGATGGTTGAACTCCAACCCCACGCCATTCATCGTCCAGTGGAAACGACCCTAGGAACAATCATATTGAACACTAGTAAAATAGGATACTATACTATTATAAAGTTTAGTTAAACTCAGTTAAGCCTGGGATTTGATCCAAACCGGAGTGGCCCAGTCGAGAAAGTCTTTCGTCACCTTAAGATGACAGTCAAATATACTATGGTTTATAAATGTGTCCAACTTTGGACATTTCCAGGCTTAACCTGGAAATCTCGTAGGTGCTATCTTGCCAGCACGGCACCTGAAATCTTTACACTTTACGAAACAGTGCAGTGAAAGTTTAAGGTTACAATTTACTATTTAGTTGCAAATAGTATATATATATACTAGCGGACCCGACCGACGTTGTCATGTACACACAAAACAAAAAAAAAACAAATCTAAACCATTCTCGAATCCACTTGAACACACACAAAAAATTTCATCAAAATCGGTTGAGCCGTTTAGGAGAAGTTTAATTACAAACACACGCACAGATGATTTATATATGTAAAGATATATATTATAATCTTAAAAATAAGGTTTTCTTTCCAAGATAAGTTGAATATATATTTGTTATCTATGAAAGAAACAATTACCAACTCTCAAAAGGAATCACATTGAACAATTTTCTTTTTCTTGTGAAAAGCTTTCTAAAGTATTTAGTTTCTGAAGTATTAAATGTTTCATTTGTTTGAATTCAATATCTATTTTCTAGATAAACGTGTAAACTTGATGTTGAAAGACGATACGTAGGTACAGAAAATTAAATTCTCAATACAGTTATAATAGTCTAGACGAAACAGACACTCAACTTGTTCCATTAATCCATTACATACATATTATATATACATATTATTAATAGATTATTAATAATATGAAAGTTTGTTAAGATGTTTGAATTTGGGTGAAACTTGGCACAGAGATTGAAGTTGTCTTGGATACCACAAACGATACTTTTATTTTAGTATACGTTTTACTTATTCAGTCGGAAAAGACGCAAGCAGACTCAAAAAATATGACTACCATATTCACTGTCTTCAGCCCTGCCTAAAATAAATTATTCAACTGTTACACACTATTGTCCTAGAGCGAGCAGACTATGCACCTCTTCAAGAACTTTAAGCATAACTCTCAGGTATCCTCACGATATTTCCCTTTTCGTTACAACAAGTCATTTCAGATCTAGTCCATCAAATGTTATTTTCTACTAGCGGTCGATTTTGTTCAAAATCGTTTTAAATGTGTAAGTAGTTTTAATATTAACCAACATTTTTTTTATGCAGTACGTGATTCTAGTCGATGATTGGCAAAATAAATGTTCTCTCCCAAAACCCAGTAGTTCTTAACCCGACCCGAAAACGTAAATCTGGACTTTATATTGACTAAAGCAATCAATCTAACAAACCTGTCACTATTATATAACTTTATCCAATTAACTAATAAACTCTGACTGAAATATTTTATTAGAATAACTAACAAAACTAATTTACGCAAACTAAATAAATGAAGGAACTTGTTTAACTCAAGGTTTTACTTTGAAAATAATTGGAGCTCAAATATAATTGAATACTAACAGAGTTCAGTAAATGAGAAACTTTTGGATAGTTCATTTTGAGATAGTTATGGAGTTTTAAGGCTTTTTGATAAATTTCAAACTTACTCTAAGATTGTTTTTATTTTTCTTGCGCTATTAAAGCACATAAAAATATGCCTTTAACATACAGCGTGGCTGAGACGGTAGTTAGTAGCTGTTTGGACACTGTCTAATGACTAACATAGAATCTTTTATGTTGTGTGTGTTGCATGCGTTTTATATAATATATAATCATATCTACGAGTATATTATGTGTTCACCATATGGCCTGTTGACATCACACCGATAAACGGTCATGTAACCAGACTGTGCTCATAGCACATGAGACCGAAAGCACGTTTTCGGCCGATTGCAAGATTATGTCACAACACTAATGAGGAAGCTATAAATGAGCTTCTCAAAAGGGCTGCAATTAAAAAGCCGTCAAAGATATTGATGGAACTCCTGGAGTTGTCTGAAAAGTCTTTCCAATATAATCATTAGAATGTACATATAAAGATTATGATTACGATTAAGAAACAAATTGTATAATGATGGCTGAATATACTTCCATTAATCTGTCAATTTTTGGAATGCCAGACATGATTGAAAACCTGTTGTGTTTAACCGCCCGTGGGCCGGTGCTACTCAGAAGGTAAAGGGGAACACACATAATGTGTGTTCCCCTTAACCTACTGAGTACAATGTCGTTTTGCTTTCATTCTAATAACACTTTACCTACTATTGAATATAAAGTCCATGTTTTACGAAAAGCACACCTTGTTCTCACTATCTCAAAATTAAAAAGTAAAATGATTACCTTAGCATCGTACAACGAATTCCTTTTGGACGTAAGCACCGTCAGATGTTGGATATCTCTCCACGTCAAACTCGGGCTGAAACAAGATAACACTATATACGCAAGTATGCATGTCAAGTCGATAAAGGACTAAAGTAATATATAAAAGACTAAAGTTATTGAGAGCCCGCATATCACCTATTCATCATAAATCGCAGGTGCCTTGTACCTTTGACCAATAAAAAAATCATTTCACATATGTCTTAAGATACGGCTTCCGTGGCGCAGCGGTAGTGGATGCGACTGCTGTGCATGAGGTCACGGGTTCGAATCCCGGTTCGAGCCAACAAACAGTTATTGGGTTTTTCAGTTAAGAAATCTTAATAACCCGGAGTTATGAAATTGGCGTTATAAGACACCTCATCTCGAAATAACTAAACAGAAGATATAATTATTTAAAATTGTGTGATTTGAAGTCTAATGTAGACTGCCTAAAATACTTTGCATTTCTAATTACTATTTCCGATGACAGTCAACCACGTACCTTCACCTAGCAGTATTCTATGTAGACCTATGTCCCATCACACTTAAGAGACAAAATGACCAAGTATATCTTTCTTCTACGACTTTCTTTATAATATACTATATTATAGTTATATATAGTTGACTGGGATTGTAATCCTACACGTTGGGACAGGACAATATGACATGCAGGAACGCCTTTATGTGCCTTCCAAAGCAAGAAGCACACACACACATACATATACAAATAATCTAACCTTGACCTTACCTACAACTCATATTAACAAAATTACAACAGCTTGTTTTTGTTTCCACCAAACATTTACCTTATACTAAACGACTTGACTATAATTCACTATCGTACGGTACCACCTAATTAATGACTCTGCAATGTGTCCACACCCTTACAGTAAGATACTTAGACACGTCAGTACACATAATCTATTGTAATCGCCCCTCAAGGACTGAGCCGAGCCAGTAATACTAGAACCACTTTGTAAGATAAACAGCTTGGTCTACTTCGTTTGTCCGATGTAGCGCAATAACACTCTCTAATATAAAGGTAAAGTGCGATAAATCGTACTCACAACACGAGGGAGGTAGGAACTAAAGCCTGAGTTTTAGTACTGGCAAGACATTTGTTTTGATTGTGTGTTTGACTTTGTAGAAGATTTGTGGATTTTAGTTAGATAAAAAAATATGTTTTGTTGATAAAAGAAAGGAGATTTAGCGTATTACAATGTCTTATACTGATTGTCTAAGTTTATAGTACTTAGGTGATACATGAGTCGTCTAAAAAAGGTAAGACATTATCACAGTTAAATATCTTGGCGACTCTTAGTAATCGTGCTTTTTACCTACTATCTTTTGTAGAATAGAGCTACGTAAGAAGACGAGCAATGTTATTTAGAATTGTATCTAATCTGTGCATTGCCAACAAGGTTTAAACTACAGATGCGCTCCACTAACTTTCAATATAGTCACCGTCTTTCTGGATACTAAGTACTCATTTCATACATAATGCTGCATGACGTCTGAATTATATATATAGTTTTATCACTATATAATGTGCAAGCTTATACTTATTAGTGTGGATACATTTCGTGCAATCTTAGGACTTTGTAGTAAAATCTATGATTTAAATCTTCGATTGCACATTATATTTAGATCAGGTCGACTGCAGTCTTGCAAAGAAACTGCTGTCTTTGACATAATAATATAATTAATAAAGTTAATTGTTTACTGACGCTAAGAATAATGCAGAGCTGGGTTTTTACTGCAGAAGAGCAATAAGTGAAAAGTAGTAGACCAGAGAGACCTACCAAGAAAGAGTTTTAAGTAATTGCATGATTTGCCTTGCAATTAAATTAGAAATGTACACTTTACAGCGGTACTAACCATTTTACCTATATAACTTATTAAGTATATTCTGCTAGACTCCTTTTTTATGGTAGTACTTCTATGAAGTCTAACGTAGCAAGTTAAATAGACAAAGTCCGTAGAGAGCCCGCTTCGCTAACAGTGGAAGCCTGGCTTAATTAATTTAGGTGACAAAGTAACACTTATGAACGACAAAGCTTTGTGGTAAGTGAGTTAACTGAAATTACATTAAAGTTAGTAGTATGTGTGCGTTTACATTTAGCTTGGCTGCTATGTATGGAAATGATTTGAACTTATTAGAAGATGCATGAAACGAACTACTATCCAATACTACTATACGATAGACTAAGGACAAAGTTTTTAATCGTCTGATATTTTTATCTCCATCTAAGGAATAAATATTGCGGTTTGACATATTTTCTATACAAAAGCTGTCAAAGCGTCAAACATATTCCTCAGATAAAAGTTGTGTCGTTTGGCTCTCTGATTGGTTAAAAGCTTGAAGCGGGCCAATCGGCGCGTCGAATTTCATATACGTGTCGATCGCCTTAACGTAAAAAAAACTCACACTAAACAGAACTAAAATGTCATGTAATGTGAAGTAAAGTACTTACTTGGCATGAAGTGCCAATGCGAACACGCCAGCGGCCTCGGGTGCCGCGGCCGAAGTGCCAGAGTGCGTCGCAGTACATTTGCCATACAGGTCAGTTGTCGCCACACCCGTGCTCGGGTCTCTTGCTCCGTTGCTGAAAGTACTCGCAAGAGTAGAGGAACAGGACTCATCGTAGTGTGCGTTCTGACCGTCGTTGATAGCACTGGAAATAAAGTAAATTCACCGATGAGTTTATGAGTAGAACAGTGTTCTTAATGTAGTGAATATGGGTCTCTGAAGTCAGATCTAACTGCACAGAGTGAACAGCGTTTTAGACATTTAAGAGTTTTAGACCTAGAGTATTTAGAATGTTGGCACAGTTTGAATGCTTACATAGCTCTATGCCATACAAGTTAGTTTTAAAAGATAGTTGTCTTTTCAATACTAGCTTGTGTGGCAAAAGCACTGAAAACAAATACTGTGTCATGAGGGATGAGCATCCAATCAACGCACCCAAAGAACATCCAGACTCGGTACAACTATTTGTGTGACATAAAATGTTTGTGTCGTCTGGAGATTAAGCTATCACGACGACTTATACCACTACGTCGTGTATCCATAATAATCGTACGTAATACAAGATATATGTATAGTTTGTAGGTATCTGGTGGCAAGCAACTATAAGGTCTGCCTGATGGTAAGTAGTTCCACAGTCGCTGTCTAACCGCAAGGGACAAAGACGGCAGCTCCCGTTAATGATAGCACAGTGTCTAATTAAGGAGCTTAATGGAACACCTACTAAACGCACGAATACTACACTAGCTTATAAGGCTCCAACTTTTTGTAGGTTGGCAGTACCATTCGACACACTCCAGTGCGGATGCCGCTTATCTAGGTATTAAGCCATCTAGACAAACTTAGTACAATACAAGTGTTATAGGATGCCATATTATCAATGAATATGTCGACGTCCGTTGGGTAGATGGAACTGGCACAATACCAACAATAAAGCAAACACAAGTAGTCTTGTGACGACTGTATCGTCACTCCCATACCATCGCGTGCTGTCGTGAGGTGTCCAAGTCAATCGCTAAATCGCGCTAAGTGTTATTAAGTTTTTCTGTAAAGAAAGTTCCAGTAGCAACACGATCTCTGGAAGTGTGTCTGTAGGCGACTATAGTCTATGTGATACCTAAAAATATAGTCGGCAAAATGTAGGTGTATTTAACCTGTGTTTATACCTTCAGGAACATACAGGGCCGAATCTATTTTATACTAATATTATAAAGCTGAAGAGTTTGTTTGTTTGTTTGAACGCGCTAATCTCAGGAACGACTGGTCCGAATTGTAAAATTCTTTTAGTGTTGGATAGCTCATTTATCGAGGAAGGCTATAGCTATATGACATCACGCTACGACCCACGGGGGCGGCGCAGTAATCATAAACGCGGGCACATCTAGTATGATTATAAAATTCTAAAGAACTTTCCATAAAAACTCATTTTTGCCTGGATCCCACTGTGTCCTTTGGCATTTTGAAGTTAGACATTGAATTTATCCTGTCGTGCACGAAAGCTTACAATAATAGCTTTAATAAAAGCACTGTTAGTAAACATCTTTGATGTTGAATCGATAGTAGGATTAATTAAGGTTCTTGTTGTTTCATGTTGTGTTTAATTAACATACAAAGTGGCCCAGTGGGCTGGGTCTTTGATCTGTTAGTTAAATGTAACCTAAATATATGGTAGTGTTCTAAATGTTAAAGTAAATTGATCTCTTTGTTAACTCAGTGAACTGATTTTAAATAATTTTAGATATAGTTTACACACTGAAAAACGGGATGGAAATGATTTTATTATAAAAATCATGAATTTATATTCACTTAGATTTTTTATTAAAATATTTTTATTATCGAACTCAGCAACAGAAATCACTTTTGTCATGCACTGTTTTTTGCACAAAACACAAAAACGCTATTATATAGTAATCAAGCAATAATAATCTTATGTTAGTGACTCAAAAAATATTTTTTGTCCAAATATTACACAAATATTTAATTAAGCTCGATATTTTGGTGGATTTATAATTAATTCACTCCATCATCACAAACATTTGAAGGAATATAGACCAGGAGATCATTTCCATGATTAACATCCAAGTTACTTTTAATTTTGGGTTTGATATGTGTATCCGGCACACATAATTTGACATCTACTAGGTATTTTACTAACAGGTAACGACAAAATATTAAATAGCCATTGCCATTTAATAACTAACTAACTAAACATATGGCTAAATCGTAGTTTTCAAATATCAATCGACGAACACGGCTAATCCTAACTAATATTATAAATGCGATTGTGATTTTGTTTGTTTATTTGTTACGCTTTCACGTCTTACCTACTCGATCGATAACCATGAATTTTCGCACACTCGTAGTCAGGGATACAGAAAAGACTTTCATCCACAAAAAAAGTTCTGGTCTCGGTCGAAGCGCGGGTAGAAGTCAGTAACTTATAAAATAATAAAGTTGACGGTAAAATCATAACGGCGATGTCTTCGCTTTTTTTAGAAATAGTAAGAAATCTAAACTTGCTTAATAGACCGCGACGGAGACCAGTAGAGCGCAATATACGTATGCCTCCGGTAAAACGCAATACGCCCGACAGGTAGACCGGAATAGGGTCGCCCACTATTACGTTGTTACGTCGAATATAATTGGTGAAATATTTTTGACACGACTCGGCTTCGGCCTTCGGCTACAATTTGATAGAAACACGTGGGTGTGAAGCGCCTATGCATGTATCGACTGTGTTTAAAAACTGTTCCATTGCTGGCAGTGGACGATTTTATTGTTATAATTGTATATTGTTCTCATATAATTACAGTAATATAAGTACAGGTAAGCGACGGTAGCCAATAATAATAATAACCATTTTATTTCGCGTTGCATAGACGCATAGATAAATACTAATGCATGGATACTTATGGATCGATACATACAAGTTGTGTTAGTATTTATATAACTTATTAACTATGTTTGTAATGCTTCACTTGCACTCTGTTGTTGTGCGGTAATGTGGCTCTTGTCCGCGGAAGCGATGGAACACCACACCCTTCGGCCAAAAGTCCTAAAAATGATTACACGCAGAAAGCAAGTTGGGACTCGCACCACGATTACCTTGAAGTTGACGTTGCGATGCGATTCCAACAGCTGCACTCTTGGCATATATGTATTTTGGCTTCTGGCGTACATACTCCGCGATGTCCAAGGAGTTAGGGTAGCCATTAAACTAGTGATTTAAAACTCATCCATTACACTTTAGATAACTCACTCATGTTATTCGCCACTTTAGTTTACAAAAAAAAAAAGCCTTTGTCTTGGCCGGCGAGTTCTATAGATACGTAGTACATTAATTTAATTTGATTATAACTAAGGGGTATGCGAAGTATTTGATCAGTACTACGTTTGTACTAAGTAAATAGGAAAACCCCATTTAATATACAGGACTGTGCTTCAGAGTAAGACTTTACACGGAAAACATTATTTTCTAAAGGACAAAGATAAGTAGTTTTCTTGAAAATAAGAGTTTTGAAGTCATTTATAAGTATAAGTAAGCGCATATGTTGTCTGTCCAGACGTCCTTTTAGAATAATGTAAAGTTATGTTAGGGTCTACGACAGCTACAGTCGCTACGCCGCCTACGACGACGTAGCGAATGTGAATAAATGTGGTGAAAGTTTGTTATTTTAATTTAATTTGAATTGCCTTGAAGGTTCAGACAATGTAATTTTGTTTGAAAAGACGTCTCTTTTAGAATATTTTAAATTTATTCGTATCCAAATAGTTTGCCGTTTATATAGTTAAATTGTAACCTAGGTGTACCTACCTAGACATTTAATCAAACTCTGTTATTATAGTGCAAATAACAATAAAATGTAATAGTATACTTGTATAAAGTCCAAAGATGCTTTAACTTTTTTGTGCTAATACGTTTTTAGAAAAATAAAATGCGCTTAATTCTCACTTTTTATCGATGACGACTGATATAAATATCGACGCTTAGCAACGACGTGAGTATTAGCGGCAATTTCACTATATCAAATACCTGCAAGTCTTAGTAACTAAAGAAAGTTTACATAAATATCCTTAACGTACTTTCAGGTTGAATTATATTATAATATTTAAAGACGTTGCTCGTATAAACTTGCGTTATATTATAGATAACTTAAGCGAAAACGGCAAAAACCTACCTAGTAAATAAACCCCGAACACACCATATAGTTAGGGACGGGTTAATGTATGAAACCACCGCTATTATTGCGTAGTTTTGATTGAATATTACTATATGTTTTGAAATAATCGGATAGAATTATTACAATGGATTATTTGGCTAAGCAAGGCCTGCTTCGATTCTATATAATTTATAGCAGTTTTTGTAACCATAATTTTTGTAATCATTATAATAAATGAATGGCATAATATCAAATGTATTAAAATTACTAGCGACATTTATTTTCATTACTTATCATTACTTGTCTTGCCATCCCGCCAAGGCGTTGAGCCTAGTTGTATTAAAAACCGACCGCAATCTTTCGTATCTTCAGTAAAATATTATAAATGGCAAAAAATGCTTCAACATTTTTGCGATAATATTCTTAGCATTCAATTTATCACTTGTCAGCAGAAATATGCCGAGTAATAATTCTCTGTCAACGCCAGCCAAAACAGTAATTACTAACAAACTTTAGATTACACTTTACTGCTTTGTTTAAAATATAAATAAATGTTAAGTTTTAGTGTCCCTCAACATAACTAGGTCAATGTGACCAAGTTAATTTACATGTAAACTGTGTTTAATTTGGGAATTATTACTGAAGAAAACGACTATCTATAAAGCAAGACTTAATTCATTTTAAAAGGCAACTCTTGCACTGGGAAATATTCTTGTATCGGGTAGAATGTTTATACATTCAAACACCTTATACAAAGAACACTTGAGATATTTATTGGTAGCAAGCGAAAATATTCTAAGTTTTTGATTTGTAGGTCACAAAATTGTGTACTGAACTCACAACATTCAGAGAACACGGTGAGGTTACTACTAAAATTACTACGAGCCAGCCATGCAGTAAATTTTGCAGGTAGCAATAAAAAGGTTTTCAGATAGCTTCGCGCTTGTTTCCTGGAGGGGTAGGCTGATCGAAAATGTTTATGAGAGAGATAACGCTTGCATCTTGCTGATCATGTTTACGTCCATGTAATAGGAAGTAATCACAAAACTGTATATCGGGTGCGCTGTTAGTGTAAAAATCGTTGCAGAAACTGGATTTGGTACTATTGGACAACCAGGAATCTTTAGCATTTAAGGAAGATGTATACAGTTAGTATATTTTGAATGCCACTTTTGTGCTTTAATATAGTAATATATATTGAATCGAAATTGTCTGATACTTATTGCACTAATACTCTAGATAATCTTTACATTTGTTTCATATAATAATTAAATTCCCAGTATTTCGAGTAGAGAGAGAGAGAGTAGAGAGATAAGTATTCCTATTAATAAAATAATTCCCAGTCACACTTAATTATTAATCAACTTTATATAAGCGAAGACCTGTAATCGGCTTTCTGTCACTGTTCTATTGCTAATCTGTTAGATTAGCTGTAAGTCTTCCATAGAACAAATAAATAAATAAATAAAATACATAATCAATGGCTAATTAATTCGAATAACGATCAGTAAGTCATTTACTTGAACAAATATATCGTTAAAATATTTAATCGATTATAACATGTTGTTACTCTAACCAGTAATACAAAATGTATGCCTGTTAAACAGCAAGCTTCCTTACACGGTTGCATAGGTCTTCAAAATATAGGTTTCACTTTGTTGTTTTTCCTATTAGCGAATTTCTCTCTAGATGCCAATCGCCACGACACAAGGCAAGACCTTTTGTCGTGGTGGTTTTACAAACATACAAGTAACAGACTCGAAAATTATTTCTAGATCACAATAGTGATCCATCGTTTAGCTCTGGAGTATACAAGCGTAATGCCATGAAAAACCGACCTGTTGATAGACACAGTCCACATGGAAGCAGCGTAGCCATCACAGTTGCAGTCGTCGTCTTCGCCACCGTCTCCACTCGCCCACACGTAGATATTGCCCAAACCATTGCGACCCTGAAATAAAATATACTTGTAAATATTGTGTTATGTACAATTCTGATCGCGCATGTGCTTAATTCAGACGCGACTCTTTAGAGAAAATACACCTCTCTCTGGATATTTTACTATCTTCAGAATCTGTACAAGTATAGGATAAAAATATGACGATAATATACGTTAATACAAATAAAAGTCACTTATGTTTCTGAATATTATATAATCTAATCTAATATTTAATTTGTGCTATCATGAACCCCTTCTCGAGTAACCTGTTTGCGTTGATCATCTTTCTAAACTCTGATTAACTGTATTTCGTATTATACGGTCTGAAGTTTCGACTTAAATACTTCTGCATTTTACCAAACAAAGCATGAAATAACTGATAGATTATAAGTAATATAAGAAAATATATTCGTATTCGTACACTTACAATTAAGCACGTCATTCTAACTAATAAAAAATATTAATGTGAGTTTATTTGTTTGTTTACGCTTTCACGCCTTAAGTACCCGACCGATCATCACGGGTACAGAAAACGACATCGGGTACTTTCATTCAGTAAAGCTCTGTTAGTAACTAGCCTAACCTAGATTTACGTGAGCGAAGTCGCGGTCAATATCTAATGTTATTATAATTATACCCTACATTACAGGTTCTTGAACTTATCCAACTATAAGTAATGGAAGAAACGAATAAAACTTACATTGTGATTAACTTATTACTTAAAATGTTTACATCGATCCTATGAAATTCAAAACATAAATAAGGATAGACTGTTCTGAGTAAACTAATTTTGTCGAACATCTACAAAGGAAAGCAATATATATAAGTACCTGTATTATGTTTTTACAATGTCAATCATTTACTCTTTTTGAGATATTGCGATTGGTCTGTCGTTTGATCCTTGTCTTCAAATATGAGAAATTGTTTTCTTTATTTATTTCTTGGGTATAAAGAATCTGGGTCACATCTATAAATCGTATGGTTTGTTTTGACCATCCAAAAAGGCAGGAGGTAGAAATACATATAACATGAACTTTATGAACTGACCTGACAACATTGGATTATGTGTTACAGTAGTATATACATAATTTCCCAACTGCTTGTATATTCCCTCATGAATTTACATATACTAATATTATAAAGACGACAGATTAGATTTTTTGTTTGTTTGTAAGGATTTTTTTTTTTTAACGCTGGGAAATTTTCAAATCACATTCACCATCGCCGGTTTTGGGGCGGGCGATGGGGATACGTCGGGATCCAGCCCATAAGATGGAAATTTGGGCTGAACCGACTAAAACCACCGCGGTGTTCCTCACACCTTTATGGCGGGGTCGCGCGGATCGCTCTCGCATTCAAATCGCGACCCCGTCAAAGGTTTGACCCGCCGATGGACGTGGCGGGTCCCACACAACCATCACACAAACTCACAAACACAACAAAAAACACACACAATTGGGGGACCTGGTCCCCGACGACAAAGCGGGGACCTAGTCCCCCTTCTGACATCAAGAGGCGTGCGCGGAACACGAACGCCGCCTACTCGGTGTTTGTAAGGATAAGATAATAGTAGAATAATAATAATAGAACCGATTTTAAAAATTATTTCACCATTTAAAAGCTATTTTATCACCGAGTAACAGGATATATTTTATTTAAAAAAAGTGCTATTACTGACATAATCTAACCTACTTTTTGCGAGCGAAGCCTTGGGCAAAAGCTAGTTTAAGATAAACAGGCAATGTATATTTCATTTATACTTTGTAACAAAGTTAATTTTAATTTGATTTATGTCAACCGTTACGTAACATACTAATAGGTAATCGTAATAATATATCATATTTTGTTGTAAAATTAAAGCATGTTATGTTTTACATATTATTCAAATTTATTCTCTTATATTCTGGCGTCTTTATTTATTTTCACATAATCGATCATCGCATTATTTTTATATAGTGTAAAATCATTATTATGCGATTTCAGATTCAATGTCCAAGTTGGGCAGTACGTGGTCACTATAAAAATATTCGGTAACAAAAATAATGGTATGTCATCTTAAAACTGCTTTAAATAGCGAAATATCCGATCTAGATACTATTGGCGAAATGTCGATATTATAAATGACTAAATATTTCATGTATTCCTATATTTTTGAATGGTTTGATAGGTGTATAATATAGCTACATGTATATTATATTATACTATATTTTAGATCTCATGTAATAGACGGCCAGCTCTTTAACATCTACCAAGCACATTTCCACGCGAAATACTTACACAGACAATTTCCTATCAGACGAGCACAAGATATTGATTCCGGAAACTAGGTCAAAACCGACTAACGACGAAGTGATTTATTAATGATTATTATAATTATTTATTTGTACATCTCTGCATATGCTCTTTATATTCATGATTCGATTGCACGTATTGCGTAGAGGTTTAAGTGGTCACCTCGCCGCTGCCACTGCGCCGAGTGTTGTGGGTTCGAATCGCACACGGTACAAAACTTTGTGTGAGCCACTAATGGTTGTTCCAAGTCTGGGTGTTTTTTGTGTCCGTTGTTTGAATGTTTATAACATCCCCCGTGACACAGGATTAATGTCTAGAGTGGAGGTTGTCTTTTAATAATATAATAATATCAGCCCTGTAATAAACTGTCTCACAGCTGGGCACGGGCCTCTTCTCAGTGTGAGAAGGGTAAGGCCATAGTCCACCACGCTGGCCCAGTGCAGGGTGGTAGACTTTACATATCTTCGAGAACATTATTGAGAACTCTTAGATATGCAGGTTTCTTCACGATGTTTTCCTTCACCGTTAAAGCAAGTGATAATTAACTTTTTAATACGCACGTAACTTCGAAAAGTCAGAGATGCGCGGCTTGGGATCGAGCTCGAGACCTCTGCGTGGCAGTCCAACGGTTTCCCACTAGGCAATCGCTGTTTGTCTTTTAAAGAAAAAAATATATACATACTTAATCTATATCACCGAAGGGGTAAGAAGAGGTATTACACCCACAATTCGCCCCCCTGTGCTTTAAGGTCCCAGGCAATAAGAGTCGAGCCTATTGCCGTCTACCAGGCACAGTTCCAAGCTCCGTGCTGCTACTAAAAAAACTTGACACATAAATACAACAAAACTGCCTATCCTTGGAAATTAAACACCTGAACCTTCTCGGGAGTGTTTAATTTTCCAGGATATGCATGAGGTCTCCATCATTCACAGCAGTACACTACCGCTTTGACACCGAGATAATCGTACGTCAGAGCGAAGTCTTAAATGAAGAAATATTAAATAATATATCAAGAAAATACCGCAATACCGCGGTGAAATCGAACTATTGACATTTACAGGTCACGGCCAACAACTGACACTGAAAAGTTAACTTTACCTTGTAATACGATGCTGATTACTATCTAATGTTTATGTTCAAACACAATATCGTTATATCACGATATAGTGAGCTCACAAATTGTCGTGATTTTACCACCAGTATTTACTGAGTAGCAACGTAGATACCTACTAATATTGGAACATTTTTGCCAAAGTACTGATTCTTTGTTTGAATTTTTTATTATTATTATTTATACTTGAGTCGGAAATTATTATGTCTAAGCAAAGCCAATATTTACTAGTTAGCAGCTTTAAGACGATTTAAATATGCGTCACACAAGTTAAAAGTAAAATATAGAGCACGAAAAAGAAACTGCCTGAATATCGTGTTGGCACTGAGCCAATGGTATTAGTTTGTGCTTATGTTTGTAGGTCATTGTAAGATCCCGAGATCATTTTATGAGTCGGGCAAAGTCGTATTGGGTCTTACTGTTGATAAACTCTTGGCAGCAGAAGACAGAAACTCCGTCACATTAACTAACATATTGAGTATGTTTTTAGGTCCCATCAAATATATAGTGGTTACGTGGTATGGTAGGAACGAAATGTGGTTGCAATAATACGGCCTCTGCTTACTCTTTTAAAGATATTCTAGCGTCTCTTCGTGTTTATATATTCAGACAAAGTCCGCCCAAGTTAACAGTATAATATACCACGAGCAAAAGGAAAACGCCTAAACAATTTATATTGACTTGAAATACGATGACACACAAATATTTTGACACCCAAAACTCCGTAACACGACGACTAAAATGATCATACTCTCGCAGTAAAACCTTTTTATCTTTAACATGAGCCGTTTGAACTACGAAGCTGACTTTGACGCTTGTTAAAGTATCTTACTGGCATAATACCACCATAACATGACATATTCTCTAAACACTGCGATAAAGCTACAAAGGGTTGTAGAATTAATGTCGTCGTGCGTTAATAAGTCAGACCCTACCCTTGTTGATGCTGCTAAAATTTCAAGGTTTATATGTACTGAAATGTATAGTATTATCTTTGTTTTGTTACATGTTTAAAATGCAAATGTACGGTTTGCCCGCTGTTAAGTTTGTTTATTTAAGGTACTGATTATAAGAGATGCTTTGCATGTAAAAGCGAATAAATAACTTTCAGGCACGACTGCACACTAGTGCAGTCATCCACTAGGTTTAAATGATCGTTCAGCTAAAGTCAGTGTACCGAGTGTTGTGGGTTCGGTACAGTTCGGAGTTGGTACCTACTTAAGACAAAAAAATGTATGATTTACAACTGGTTATGTTAAGTTGTAAGGATTTATGCTCATTGTTTCAACGTTTATAAGGACCGAGACACAGACATAATCTCCAGTGAGGAAATTTATCAATTACCGTCACGTAAGTTTAACTACGTTGTCACTGCCATGACAACAAACTCATTTACAAAATACCCAATTATCCGTGTCTTGGAGAGCGTCACGTCAAGCTCTTGGTCTTGGGTATAATTAATTATCACATATATTAAATATTTCCTGGTTTATTTATTTAATTGGAATGAAACACACACATAGCCATGTTCATGAGCTGCGATTAGCATTTACGATGATAAGCGGTAATTCTTCTTTAGTTTTGGTGACAAATCGACGTGATGAGGTTATAAAAATATAACCTCGTCAGGCCATAAAGTCATACCCTAATTCTAATACTTGAAAGATCAATAACTACCCACCAGACTTACTAATTAAGATTAAACTAAATGAATATTACAATTATATTAATATGTATGTATTTACAAAGAAAAAGTATATCCATTGTCTAGTACCCATAGTACAAGCTCTGCTTAGTTTGGGCTAGTTGGTGTTGTGTGTATGTGGTAGAATATTATTACATATTATTATTATTATTATAATTACTAGATCTTATCCGTGTCTGCGCTTGCGCTTGCTAATTAAATTAAATTGTTAATAAATTTCTACTGTCTGAGAGAGTTCTAGAGTACTGTCTTTTTGGATGAAAGGTACCAGTTGATAAGATAGGGTAAATAGGTTTTACAATCCTGACAACGTGTATGCGAATAATTATGATAATCGGTTGAATAGTTAAGGCGTAAAAGCGTAACAAACAGATAAACAAACTCATTCGCATTTATAATATTAGTTAGGATATTACTACCTAAGGACTACGCATATCTTGTCACAATAAGCAAATCCAATCTTTCTCATCCCTTAAGGACATGTTTTTCTGCGTAAACAGAAGTTATTTTCGAGCTACCGAGAAATTCGTCTTCGTCGTAAAGTTTGTTTGTTTTCCATACAGATTACATAAACGAACCATTCAACAAGTATAATTCCAAGGAAGAAAACATTTAGATAAGATAGAATAACACTCACCCCACAAACGTCTAACTAAAAATAAATTAGGGGAGGAAATGGATACAAATTATTTTTACAAGGTATGGGGAAAGCACTCGTTATATTAATTCTGCAAAAACGAAGCTGTTGACACTATTAATAGTCTTACACTGTGTAAAATCGACAGTAACATAATATATACAATTTTAATACAAAGAAAATCATAAAACAGTAACTGGTACTACAGGCAGAACTTGCGCGTAGTTTCTCATATTATATCATGTTGGTAAATTTTGCATATGATTTGGTAGGGAAAAAGATTAATTTATTTAGATTTTGAATATATTATATTTTTTCAATATATTTTTAATAAATTAAATATTTTATAGAACAATTACATGTTTTAACGTAATAATGCCATTAATTTACTTAAGTAATCCTACATGCGACAAAAATTTGTGTGATCCATAAATGGTTGTCCGAGTTTTTCTTTCCGTTTGTTGTTTGAATGTTTATAAAATCCCCCGCGATACAGGAATTATTCCTAGTATTGCAGTTGTCTTTTTTTCGAAAAGTGTGGTAATTTGTCAGATGAAAAAAAATCTATAATTTATGATTGTATAAGGCTGTACGTCGTGTAAATCGTTAATGTCGTAAATTATTTTGTAATTGGTTAGTTAATCGAAATTTGTTCAACAAAAAGAAAGTTAAAATTAATTTGCAATAAAATACACGGTATCTATCTGTCAATAATAATTACTAATTATTCCTTAGGTTATTTTTTAACAATGTTAAATTATGTACCTTGCAAATGTTTTTTTACTGTTTATCTACTATATTCTGTTTGGTCAACTGCGGACATCGGATGGTGGACACAATTATAGCGCGATAAGATATAATTGTAGCAGTGTTTATGTCATTTCTAACTCTTTCGCTGCTTTAAATCGAATCATTCGATTTGGTAATTAATTGATTTACAATTGACGCTACTATTGGACATCACTAAAATGTCTATGGTCATGTCAATGAACTGTTTATTTATCTTTTGATTTTATTGTATTGGAATTGACTATAATTAGATTCTGGCCACGGTTTTACCTTTTTAAATCCCACGGTAACGCATACCGGTATCAAAGTATCCTTTGTTGCTATCCAAGACATATTTTATTTTTGTGTCTAGTTTGATCTAAAGCCATTTAGCAGATTAAGCGTGATTGAGTAACATTCATCCAAATATCTTTACAAACTTTCATGTTTATAACTTTAGAAGGATTTTTATAATCAGCGCGTCAACTGAATTAACATATTAAAGCTTTAAACTTTACATCCATGTCGTACCGTCTACTCTTAAAAATCTTCAAAGTAACTACTAACCATACTTTTAAAGTTCAAAGAAACACTTTATAAGCGTAGGCTTTAATTTAAAAGATCAGATTAGAATCTGAGTTGCCGATAACTAAGTCTCGAGTCCTATTAAAGACAGGAAAAGCTGTCGATGTCGTTTTTCAACTGAAACGCTCCAACCACTTTGAGCGGCAGGAAATAATGTCGTACGGCGGCGGAAATGAACCGCTTTTCCTGAAGGCAAGACTTGTTTAAACAGGCGAGCTTTAGTTTACTTATTAAAGTGGAAAAGTATAAAATATATTTCTACTTGTTATTTTATACGTAGACATATATATAATGCACTATATATATACAATTGCTGTGTTAGTCTCGTAAAATCTCGAAAATTACTCAATCGATTTTAATAATTTTTATATGTTTGTTGGCCCTAATTCTGGGATAGTTTAATAAAAAAGAAAATTAGGAAACGTCTAAAGGATCAGCCTAAAAATTTTATAAGAATTGACACTGCGAATTATAAATTTTTGATGGAATGACGTTCACCGGGTTATCTAGTCCTTACATGTATTTCTTTTGTGTGTATGTCACTGAACTACTCCTAAACAGCTGACGAATTTTGGTCAAATGTTTTGTGTGTGTTTCAGTTGGTCATTAGTATGTATGTATGTACATAAAACGAGTCATAAATGCGTCATCTGGTTATGATCAAAGCGACGTTTTCCGAGTGTGTTTTTCATTACTCGATACCCAACTACCCGCCTATAATATTCGTATCTAACGGCATAAATCTTGACGGTGCCGATATATCTTGTATGTAATATAAGTGGAAGCGTCCCACAAAGCGCTCCTTTTATCTCGACAACAAAGGATCAGATTCGGGTCCCTATCATTTTCATTGTTGTGACATTTCTTGACGACACAAAGATTCAAAGGAAAGGTCGATAAAGTCAAATGAATAATGTTTAATCCATTCAGGAAAAATCAGAGTCAATTTAGAAGCGGCCCTTCATATGGGTGAGTTGAATACGGCTATACATTCCCAATCTGATAAAGGGCTATCCTTATTAAGTGTAGCTTAAGTTCTAAGATATTTTATTCGTATGAATT
The DNA here is from genome assembly GCA_930367265.1 of Catocala fraxini. Lineage (NCBI taxonomy): Eukaryota > Metazoa > Arthropoda > Insecta > Lepidoptera > Erebidae > Catocala > Catocala fraxini. The sequence continues at coordinate 8,398,401 of OV884040.1, read as the reverse complement.
GAGTTGAAGACTCAATTCATATTCTTAGCTTTATATAATAATATCCAAGGGTAATTGCGACCTAGAAATTGTACTGAAGTGTATTTTTGTAAAATCAGGTTTACCTGCTTATAGGTTAATATATGGTCTTTGGACTTAGCATGGATTAACATATCATAATTATAGAAAAATGAACATAATTAATTTTTTTATATATTTTTGTACCGCTAGCTTGGTGAATCCCTGAAGGTTTATTTCTTACGCAGACCAAGAAAACGCTGACACGTGAGACCCAGGTATTGAATTGAGACCTAATACCTAATGCATAGCAATCCAGTCGTGTGAATACGACTGGACGATCGTGATTGTCAACAATTTTATGAATAAAATACATTGATATCATCTTTAACCAAATATTTAACGACGACTGCTTTAAAAAATTGAGAGTAATTAATACTTCTGATGAGCTAATGCTGACTTAATAATGAAATTGTATCGTTGACTGTACTTATCCAGCCGGGGTGTTTCAATTAAAATTATATCCCAGGCTTAAACGATTATTTAAATACGAAAATACGATTTCTGTAAGCTGATTTATTTTGTTAGACTGTGTTATTAAACGAAGATGTGTGAATCGCTTATTGTGTTATAATTTATATTGGTGACTTCGTTAGTCTCCTGACGTAATAAACGCTGATGTTAACATACGATCGTAAAGTTCCGTGTTTGATGCCCGGGTCGGATAGTATTAATGGCGATACGCCCGATACACGGCAAAGAGTCCGCTTCCTATTACGTGAAATCTAAAAGTATGGTTGGCTAAATCTGACTGAAATATATGTCTGCCTACTACCTTTTGCATATGCACACGTACGTTTTGTATGAACATAATTAATATAAATAAAGTACGATTCAGGCTAACGTAGAGACTGCCTACCCCTTAGACGATATAAAGACGTCTATATGCATTAGTAAAGTAAAATGATTACGCCATGTCTTACTGTATTTGTTCGCCGTCTCTTTCAGCACTGACGTCAATTATTCAAGTTGCTCACTTTATCTTCATGACGTATATTATATATTCTCATATAAGTGGAAGGCCTAGACGTTTCTTTGTATGTCTTCTTGACAGCACTTAGGGTACGACCTAGATAAGTATTTATATATAACGTCACAGCCAACCCTTTTAACGTTCCAAACTTCGCTCTTATTAATGGACTAGCTTTTGTCTGCGAATGCGACCGCGTGGACTTTCGTTGCTAAGTGCTTTTTATCCTATTCCGATAGTATATCGATATATCTTGAAAGTAGGTTTTAGTGATTATAATTGCCTGCATGTCAAATTTGACGTATCTATTAGTAATATATTTATAACACTAAGAAAAGTCGACAATGCTACACTGTGCCAAAATAATTTTTTTCGTGTCCATAAGAATTTTGGCATCTATATAAAATACTAAAAATGCAATATGGAGCAAAATTTCAAGTCAATAAAACTGCACACAAACCGGTAATCAATCTTAGAATCTCACAAACATAAATACAAATTATATAGATACATACATAGTTTCACGCCTGTATCTCTGATGAGTAGTCAGAAATGTATTTATACCTACATTTCACCAAGTAAAGTTTTACGTCCCACGTACGGTTTTATCCCTATGGGTGAGGCTACTGTCGTTCACCGGGAAAATTTACAGGCTCCGAGTAGCTACTAAAAACTTCTCAATAGATAAACCCAATAACACTATAGCCTTCTTAGAAGTCGAACCGGACACCTTATTCACAGTAGTCGCATGCACTACTAACTTTATACTAAATGTATAAAAACTGAACTATTCTCCATTAACTACTTTTAAGGTGAAGTCATAAGTACAAGTGGCAAGTAAGGATTACTTTTATTAACGCACGTGATAAAGTAACATGAAAGCCGACGGGTGGTTCAATTTATACCAGTGATTTTTCCACCTCTACCAACCAACTAAGATCTTTTTTAACTACCTGTCGTGAAGCTTAACTCGCCCGGATTTGCCGCTACCTTTAATGGAACTATATAAAGGTTTTTAATGATTCAGTTCTAACTAAAGTGGTTTTAAACGTGCACTCAGATGTTTTACAATATCTTTAGTAGCTGTAAAGAAAATGGACGATTAGAGATAGCGTAAAACAACTGTTGTTAATATGTGTCGTATCCGCAAGATGGTGAGAGTGGAACTAACTTAACAATGGCACAAAATCCTAACTAATATTATAAATGCGAATGTGAGTTTATTTGTTCCGTTTTCACGCACACCTTAATTACACGACCGATCATCATGAGATTTCGCATACACGTTTTGAAAAGAACAGAAAAGGATATAGGGTACCTTTCATCCAGAAAAAGGACGCTTTGAGCTAAGCCACGGGCAAAATCTAGATTAAATATAACAAAGCGTTTGATTATTTAATGTTAAAGAGAGTACCCGTACTTTTCGGACTTAGTGGGGAGATTATTTCTTTAGAAGTTCGCAGTTAATCAGCCTTTTGTCGTTTTCTACCGTAAACAAGGTTTCTGGAACTCCATAAAACGTCATTCTATTAAGTAGAGGAGTAGTAGTTCATTTAAGTGTTTTTTTTTTTCTTTATTTTAGGAGCTTAGTCAGTTATGACTATGCCGCTCCATTGGAACTTTCTACAGCATTACTATAAAACTACTATATTATATTAATAATACGATACAATTATGAATGATTACTGTGAACGTCGTCGCATGCCAACTTCAACAAGTTTATAGATTAATTTAGCTGCCTTGGACAGCGGATATGCTAAAATACTGTTACATCGTCCAATATCCTTATAATCTGTAATTGTAGACAAAATTTCAGATATTTAAGTGTTTATAAAAGCAGGGTTGTATCCTCTTTTTTTACAGTCTAGAACTTGCTGCTAATAAACACAACGTTGCTTTTGGCAATGAGTATATACCATAGTGATAAGTCGTAAAACTAAGACATGACTGGTGAAAAATATAACTTACTTAATAAAAAATAGCTCTCGCCTACTCGTCGAAACTCAACCAAAAACGTACACAAATGACATTTTCCAACATTATTTTTTTCCCGTTTTACATTGCTTCGTCAATAACTAGTAAACAAAAAAGGAAAATCGGTTGACATCGGGCGAAAAGGTTAAGTACCTTTTGCTCGTCTGTTTGTCAACCGATTTTATCTTTTTTATTTATATATACATATGTAGATATTAAACTCGCCCAGTTTTTCAGGTTAAAGTATTTGTTATAACTAAGTTCCGCCAACAACTACCACGAAAATGTTACTGTTAGGAATCACAAGATCATGGTATTTACTAAGAAATATAGGTACACTAGATTTTGCATGTGGCTGCGTTCGCGTAAATGTTATGGTCAAGCTATATTAATTTTCTATCCCTCGGTAACAGTACTTTTTTGGATGAAACCCTATGTCCCTTTTGTACCCCTGACAACGTGTATGTGAAATATCATGAAGATTCATTAAGTAATAGAACGTGAAAATGCAACAAACAAACTCATGTTCGCATTTATAATATTAGTTAGGATTTTTGCGTAAATGCGTGACCTGTTGTGGAATGCAGGTATTTTTCTATCAGCCTGTATTTATGTAACAGCACTTAGTTAATACACGAAATTATTAGCGATCACTACAATAAAGAGCTTTCATAATAGATTATAACATTTTAACCTTATTTAGTTCTCGCCGAAGGAGCTGCTGCGCCCACAGCGGGAGCTCTAGTGCTTTGAGTTCTATAAACATGTACAGGTAAGTACATGGAGAGGTGGGCGATCTTTATATTAGTTCTTAAAAACAAAAAAATAAGGAGCGGCCTTTATTGATAAAGACTTCCAGGAATGGAATGTACCTACATAATTCTTTACGTATGTAATATGTTTTGGTTGTGCTTCTGGCTATTGTACGACGGGTAGCATGCGCTAGTTGAGGCTATAGCGCATGTAGTATGCATCGTAAATGACCCTCAGAAGCCGTGCGCGCAAGTAATCCGTATAATTAACTCGCGCATGAAACATATGCAACTAGCTTGCGCATGAAACCGGTGCAATAAATTTGTGCATGAAGTCACAAAGCCCGCACGAGTAACTTGCGCATAAAGTCCGTGCGATCAGTATAAGCATATAGGGTTAGTGGATTAGTTGCTATGAAGGGGTATTAACAGTTTAGTTTAGACTGCCTAGCTAGTCCCGTGGTATAAGTTAGTCCTTATGGTTGCATGCGATCATGCAGTAACGGGTCTGATTACCGGTCCAGGCAATATTGAGTTGAGATTGAGTTATTCTGTCAACCAATAATACATAACTGCATGGACTCTGGAGATGTGGTCAGTTGATAGCAGTAAGCTCGCCCCTATTACGTGAAATGTGAAAACATTGGTGACAAAATATGCATGTAGTACTCTACTAATATATCTAAATCTATGATGTATTGAAGTTTAAGATTTCGTACGTTATTACTTAGACGATTAATGTGTACACCGAGAAATACTACAGTCAGTCGCACTTCATATTCAAGGTAGAAAGGAATGGGTCATAGAGCAAACGACTACAAGGAAGTAAAGTTTAAGTATCGCACTTAAAATACGAACCTGGAGAAGTGAAAATTATTTCGTTTTAAATCTTACATTTTTGTGTCGTTTATATGACTAACTGGGTTTTAACGCATAGTTCAGATTGCAAGATCTGGAACCTTAAAATTTTTTGTTCACTGCCAGGCCGAGCAGTGATATTGAATGTTTCTGTAACGAAAGTCATCAGTAAGCAGCACGGAGTTGGCATTTTATCCGGTAAACGTCAATGGGCTCGCACTCTATTTTGTATGATTTTTGCGAAATGTGGGTGTGTATCATTATTCTGTCTTACACTTCAAGGATACAGTCTTTAGACTATGTATCTATCATAAGCATCCACACGGACATGGTTTTTCAATTTCCATTACGATTACGATTGTATATAGTCTATTAAATTCTTTGATTACAATTGCTGCTTATTAGGCGTGACCCATATCTATTTATTTGCATTAACATAATATTTTAAAATTCTTCTAAGTCGACTCGTGCGAAAGTAAATTACTATGAAAACATTTGTGTGCTTAATTGCGCTGTCAATCTTCATTATTTGATGCTTAAGCATTCAGAATTGTATCTTAATTTATTATTTACAAGTCTGGGACAGTCCCTCGATCTTCTCGGGTTCAATTAATAATATTCGCAATTCAAACTACGTTTGAAAATTTATTGATTTGATTTTAAACAATAAATAAAAACTATTGACCGTTTGCCTTGTGAATTACAAGCATTCATGTTAATGTCTACAGCTTAGTAACCTGTAAGCTCTCAATAGTATATATCTACTTCGCATATGGAATCTGTGTATAATTTCAAGTGAAGGCCCTGTGGTTTAAATTGTGTTGATACAGCTGTCATTTGTATGTTAATTATTGAGTCTCTCCGTCATTTCAATAAAGATATAGAAATAGCGAAATACTTGTCTCTTTTAAGAGGATTAACTTTAAAAAATACAAGTACCTATTTTACAATCCTAACTAATATTATAAATGCCAATGTAAGTTTTCTTGTGTATATATATATATATATATATATATACACGTTGTCAGGGATACAGAAAAGGAAGGAAAAAGCGTACCTTTCATGTATAAAAAGGTACTGTTCCCGTTGGATAGAAATTTATAGACGAAATCTAAATTAACGCAATAATATTTATTAATTAAAGCATTATTAATAATACCTACTGATTTCTTACGTTTATAATGATTTTGACTGCCTCCGTGGCGCAGCGGTAGTGAATGCGACTGCTGTGCATGAGGTCTCAGTTTCGAATCCCAGGTCGGGCCAAGAAAAATTTGGGATTTTCTGTTAAGAAATGTCAATAGCAGCCCGGAGTTAGGAAGTTAGTGGTGTTAGACACTCCCGTGCCTCGGAAAGCACGTAAAGCCATGTAAAGATCCTGCGCCTGATTTCTCTCCGGTCGTGTCGGATTACCGTCCCATCGGATCATGAGGGTTAAGGAACAGAGAGTGCAATTGTGTTTGCGCACACACTTGTGCACTACAATATCTACTGCGCAGATGGCCAGTCTCCGCTAAGACTGGTTGCCGTGACCGAAATTCGGTCTGGAGGACATTGTTATTATTATAATGATGTTAAACTATTGTCAGAACATCGTCGGTTTTATTAAATACAGTTTAAAATGGCCATTTCTAGGTACTCGGGGGATTAGATAGAGTTCGCTAGGGGGTTATTAAAGGCTACTCACACGTTTATTTTGCTCGTACGTACTAGTATTGCTACTGATAATTTGTTAAAATATTACTTTAGTAATAGCCTACAGTTGGATAGCAACTGAAGCTTTGTTTTGCCTTTGCTTACCACAGTAATCTAAACATTCCTAATATTAATTTGCCTGTTTTGGGAATCAAACTCATGCTCTATGCCTTTAAGGCCTCAGAGCACCGCTAGGCTATTGATGTTTGTCTTGGTCTGGGTGTTTCTATGTATAATATGTACGTATTTACAAAAAATAAGTACAGTGTAAACTCCATGTAACGTCACTCGATTTAACCCGTAATAAACTCGACTGTCGGCATCATACATACCGAACTTTCTAAGAAATCCGTTCTTTTGCTTACAAATTAGGACTGCTTGCAAGTGTAGACGTCAGACGAAAATAACAGACTATACGCAATAGCGTTCAAATAAGAATTGTTTCTATGTAATTACTAACACTAGTCTGAAATAAACTTTTCTTTTTCTAATACAGATTTTACTTCTCTCCATTTAACGACAACTCTCTATAACGTCGAAATATGCACAGTCCCTTAAGTGTCGAGTGTATGTAGAGTTAACACTGTATATATGTACGTTTATAGACAATAGTACAAGCTGTGCTTAGTTTGGGCTAGATGGTGTTGTGTATGTGATAGATTATTATTATTATATTATTTATATTATTGAGCTAAAACTTTTGCTAAAGTATGCAAATATCAAAAACATTAAAAAGCTTTAGTAGTTAATTAACCAGCGCCAAAGGTTATAAGTTCAATGCTCGCGAAGTACAAACATTTGCGCGATTAATAAATATTTATTGATATGTTTGTTCTTGGATGAACAGCTTTTAGCAAAATAATCAAAATACTACTTCAAGTAGCATTACAGTTAGTCAATTATCTATTAAAGGTATAGAATATTATATAACAAATATTATAAATGAAAAATTTCGTGAAAATGTTTAGATATTTGTTATTCAATCACGCATATACTGCTGAACAGATTTGGATAAAATTTAGCACAGAGATAGACCGTATCCTAGATTAACACATGGAATACTTTATATCCCAATAATAGGTACATGTGGGTTTCAAATGGGCAACGCCACGGGCAGGAACGAGTAAAGGAATTTGCTTGATTACAGAGATAAATATATAATTGTATTACCTAGGTATCATTATTTACACAAGTTAATTCGATATTTATAAAGCCTGTAGCGTGACAAAGAATCTCTCCAGCACGGAATTATCTATTTTTAAAAAGTAAGACTTAGTTATTATGCTGACCTTACTTCACTAAGGTTATGATTTATTATGAATGTTAGATGTCGAGATTTGTAGCATCAGTATAAAAATAGCGAACATTAAACAAGGATTAAATAATAAAATGATACAATAAAGTCTGGCAGAGTTGTAATTTCGGAACGAGCCCAGGAAATTTGCGTGAATCAGGTCGTTATTTTTTTCGTTGTATTAAGGTTTAATAAAATAAGTTAGGATCTGTTGATCTAACTATTTATCTTTGGGCACGCCACGATCGTGGCGGTAAGTCCTGTTCTTGAAGAGTGGCTGGAGAGGCGGCATGGCGCCCTCACCTTTCAGCTGACACAGGTAATGATTGGCCATGATTGTTTTGGCCAGTTTCTGTGTAGCATAGTCCGGCAGGAGACGCCCGGCTGTCATCACTGCGGCGACTGTTGCGATGTTGTTGTGGATACGGCGCTGGAAACTTTGGTAGATTGTCCCGCCTGGGCATCGCAGCGCCGTGAGTTGATCGCGGCAGTCGGTATGGTTGCCCTCTCACTCCCGGTTGTGGTTCAATCTATGGTCCGGAGTGAGAAGTCGTGAAACACCGTCGCCTCCTTCTGTGAGGAACTCATGTCCATCAAGGTGGCGGCGGAGCGGGAGAAGGAGTGCTTAAATCCTCTCTCCAACCACTAGAACCAGGTGCCGGAGGGCGCGAGGTGACCTCCAGCTACCCTGAGGTTTGACCTAGGTGTGGTGGGCTGCGTGGGCCTGCTCGCCACCCGATCAGCACCAGGTCCGAGAGGCGGTGTGCGTGTTCCCACGCGTGCCTCTGAGTCATGTTTTTGTCGCCCTACAAGGGGACCATAGAGGGTCTTTTTTCTGTAGTAGCCTGCCGTTGCACACGCAGTTTCCATGGAATTGTAAAATAGAAATGGTAAAGGAACCTTCGGCACTGCTACTCACCGGGTAAAATATAAATAACTTTAACACGCCATAGAAGCGTAAGCGTAAGTAGCGAATGTAACTTGTGTGCATGAGGTCTCAGGTTCGAATTCCTGGCAACGAGTCATTGTCTTTTGCTATCAATACATTTTTAGTAGCAGCAGAGGGTCTAGTACTGCTCCTGTAGGAGGGCAATAGATTGGCCCTTATGGGACTTTAATATTCTTTTAAAAACACAACTCCCGGACTACGTATAACTCATGTGAACATTGTGATCATTCCGGCAACAAAGAACACCCAAACTCAAACCATCTATTTGTGGAATTTTCGTCTGATGTGGGGATCGAATATTCGGCGCGGCGGCAGTGGCAAGACGACCACTTAAACCGTAATTCGTGCAGACCTAAAGCAAGCTGATGTAAGTGTGCGTAATATACTCCTGCTTTATAAGTTATAATAATAATAATAACACCCATAGCCCATATATTAGAATCCATACGTAGCAATAGTCCTACGCCTACTACGACTAGTGCCGCTGTAGGCGTTCCATCCTATCTTTGATTAAAACTCTCGAAGGGCCTCTTCACGTTGGACCCATGTCTCCGTGTAAGCCTCCCAAAAGGTCGGGTATTTTCCTAACGTATTAGGGAAATACTTGTGAAAGAGAAACAAATAGTAATAATATTCTACCACATACACAAAACACCATCTAGCCCAAACTAAGCAGAGCTTGTATTATGCGTACTAGACAATCGATAAACATACATATATACTTCTTTTTTGTAAATACTTACATATTATACATAGAAACATCCAGACCAAGGCAAACATCCATGTTCATGCACACAAATATTTGACTTTTGTGGGAATCGAACCCGCAACGTCAGGCATGGCAGTCGGTTACACTAACCACTACGCTATGGAGTTATCATGTATAAATTACAGCCCTTAATGATCGCATCGCTCGGTTTACCGTTGTATGAAAACCAATCAAAGTGCACCTCCACGTGAAATATTAAAATATTATCATGGAGCCCGAAGCCTGCGTGTGTTTACACGACGTTAATTACAGATTACTTAATTAATGAGGCTTTTAATATTCGTTATCCTATGTATTGTAAGTATTATTATACTCTACATCTCATCATCAATATGACGTAATACTGGCTGATTTCGAGTTTATATTGTAGATTAAATTATGCAGGTGTATTTTGAATGAAGTTTTATAAAGAACTGGCTTTTGCTCACGACTTCGCTCGCATAAAAGTAAGTTTGGTTTGGTGTAATAGTACCTTTTATATCACCGAGTAAAATAGGCTATATATAAAATATAGCCTATTTTACTCGGTGATAAGTCTAATGGTGAAAAACTTTTTAAATCGGTTGTCTAGTTTTTGAGAACAATCAAACAAAAATCAAATCTTTCCTCTTATAATATTAGTATATAGATGAATATATAGTCTCTCCTTCTTTCTCCTCTTTTTGCCCGAAAGGGTAGGCAGAGATGTATTATATACCCACATGTCGTCAGCCTAGGTTTTAGGTTAGGTTAGGTTAGCTCCAGTTCTAGACTCCGTACTGCTGAGAATTTCTTGAGAGAAAATCCCAACAACGCTTTGGCCTATTCGGGAATTGAACTGGAGACCTGATTCACAACAGTAGCATACATACATCATCGCATACATACTGTTTATATTTATTATACAGTAGATAACTCGCCAACTGTTAAATTCATGAATATTTTAACATGCAAAATGAGGCTCACATTTATTTCTACACAACATGGCCGGCTATTTTCGGACGGTAACGAATGCAGACGGATGGCAGTGGTATAATTTCGTTAAGTCCGTACCGCTAAAAGTGTAAAATGAACGCAGCTGGAAAATTTTTTTCGCTTAATCCATACTAATATAATAAAGCTGAAGAGTATGTATTTTAAAGCGCTATTCGCTGGAACTACCAGTCGAATTTAAAAAATATTTTTACATTTGACAGCCTAATTCTTGGGGAAGGTTTTAGGTTATAACATTACGCTACAAGCTACGGCATGTAGCAGCACAAGTGTGAGTAAAACCGCGGGGTCAGCTAGCAGAATGACCAGAAAATCTGTATTTATATTGACATGCACAGAAAAATAATAATGGTCCTCCTAATCAAACTTCAGTAATGACGGCCAATCGTTACGGATTGACCATCTGCGCAATAGAGATTATAGGTACTTGTGTATAAGGGTGTGAGCAAACACAATCGATTCTATAAAATAATATTCATAGTCCGATGTGTCGGCAACTTGACACAATTGAGAGGTATAAAGGTAAAAATACAACCAGGCACAGACAAACACAGTCTATTAATGATTGTATTCTCAAGAGTTATTTGTTAAAGCAATCCTTAACAAGCTTTGTTCAAACAGTACGATTGCACGATATTTAGACAACATCACAACTCAAAACCGAGTGTTTATCGAGAGCACTCCTGTAAATCGAATTTCTGTTTTGCTTAGAGCTTTGATTAACTAGCATCTCAGCAGAGCCGTGTTGTATTTGCTAATTAATGGGGTTGGTTAATTACTCTCTAATAAGAGACTACGGCTGCTTTAACCCATCGGCAGTTTAGATTCATATTAGGTACTTAATTTGCGCAATTCTAGATGTAAGTGAGGGGTTTTATCTTAATAGGTCTTTAAGGCATACATAGGCTAGATATTTTTTTTTTAATTTTTCTTTTCGCTAAAACTAAATAACTTACTTAGTAAAAGATATAAAATGCGTAGTCTTCTATTCTGCTATAAAAGCCTGCTCTTAATATCTTTGGAATTTTCCTGACCTGATTGAACAAAATGTGCAACTTGCCTCTAAATACGCAATTATTTTTATTTTCTTTCACAGAGCGTACAGCAAAGGATTTAAAAAAGTATTTACAATTGTAGACATTAAAACAGCCATCAAGAAAAATAGTTTCGTTTCAAAATGAAGTCTATATACAGCAAAGCTCATTTAAACAACAAATGCTTTTAAAAATAATTTATTTACCATTTCCTGATTAAAATAGAAATGTAAGAATCTACTTTAGCGCCAATTTTTCTTTACCGTAGGGTCTACATTAATAGTAAGAATAAAAAACCTTGTAAGTAAAAAATAGCACATTAGTATACCATTTCTTAAATAGCACTAGATATCATTTTTGCAAGAATTAAAAAGAAGACACGTTATATAATTTTATTTTGTCAATTTAAATAATATAATATGTATTAAGAATATAACTGATACTATAAACTTCAGATACTTCCTAAAACCTCGGTTAATCTACATAATCCATACTAATGATAAAAAGAGAAAATGTTTCTTTTGTTTGTTTGTAAAAGATAAACTCTGAAACCATTAAACCGATTTGAATAATGCTTTCTCCATTAAAAAGCTACTTTATCCAAATGTAACATCACGCTACGGGCTACGGAAGCCGTGCAGTAATAATAAACATGAGTGAAACCACGGAGGGTAGCTAGTATTCAACAAAAACGATACTCTTCGCTAGCAAGCATTGTAAAGATACAGCAACCGAACTAAAAGTCACATTTATTTCTTAACATTAAATATTGATACTTGCTTATTTTTAATTACTTGGCAAACGAACTAGCAGCCCACGTGTTGTAGTCTTAACCATCGCTCATGGACTGCTCTCAGGTATTTGAAGAAATCTGAGGTTGGTATGAAATGTTTCATCTCTTTCCTTTGGTGTTTAATAGAAAGAGAGGTAGTTAAGCTTTTGGACGTTTCTACGGACTTACCTCATTAACTCCTCGAACAATAGCTCTCATGGTGGCGTTTCTTGGTCCGTCCACTGTTCTGCCATCATCTGTAGGGCCCCAAGACGCGCTGTATATGTGGATTTTGTGGGGCTCGTGCCCCATGGAGTTGGCCTCAATCAGGTCTGTCATATAGGGCTGGTCCAACATCCTGATACCTAGAAGAAAAATTGTACTTGGTTACAAACCTAAGATTTTATTCTTATAACTTTTAAGGATGTGCGTGGCTTTTAATTATGATAATACAATTTTTATTGTGACTTTCCTCATCACAACGATCGTGTTTATCAAAGCCGATGGACAAAGTTCAACTTTTGTGCTTCAGTACATGTAGTCGAAGATGCAGAAAAAACACTACAGATGAACCTTATCCGAATTTAATGAATTCAAACGTAATAGAGTCCTGCGAGACTGAGTGCCAAGGGCGGAAGACTGTGACCGCTAATTGGGAGTCGTCTATCTCCAGCAGTGAACATAGTAAAGTATTCGTTTTAATTACTAGCAATTTAATATGCAAATTACTGGTACACTTACAGCTTTTCTTAATTAATGCGAAAGCTGTGTTTATATCAGTAGTACCTACAATAGGTCCAATACCCAACGTAATTAGTCGGATTAGACCCATTAACCCAAGTCGTGATGATCGCAAGTTTAATGCTTTTTCCATATCGGCACTTTAATTTAATCGAAAGCACCTCAAAGGACTTTTCCATGTGGTTTTGAACAAGCTAGTACTCATAGTCACAGTCCGCTTATTATGCAGGTACCTGGTCACTAGGGGGCTAACCATAAATACTTAGTAACTAAAAAGTAAACAAAATTAATTAAATAACGAGATATTGCGGCTTTTAAAGGTCAACCATACAGCATATTTTCCCAAGTTGCAATCCATTATGCTGTAAAACTTGTACTGGTTAAGGCTCTGGAGGCATTGAATTGTATATGTAGTGGCTCCACACAAACTGTGAAGTATCAAGAGACTAATGTCAAAAGATGGCGCTGCAATCAATTACACACTTTGCCGTACATTTCTGAAACGCGCAAGCCATGTTTACACTGCTAGTTAATATACTATATAGTTTAAAATAAATCATGTTGATAGTTTTACACTTTTTACTTAGATTTCTACTTCACACTGCTGTGGAACTGCGAGCTCACAATCGTTTACCGAGCGTATCCACATAAGTGCTGTTTTTTTCCTATTTCTCAAGGGTTTCTGATTATATTAATAAAAAAACATAAAAAAACTGGATACCTTTAATATTTTATGTTAATTCAGAAGCGACTGTTGTGCCGAAAGGGTATAAACGAGCCTACGATAATATAATTAATAATTGATTATGTTCTCAAGTTTACTTGAGATGTAAATATCTTAGGCTTAAACAATTTATTTATAAAGTTAATTATGGGTACAATTATATTATAATTACTGTCTGAAATAGAATATTAAAATAACGTAAAGGCATTCAAGACTATTAACTAAATAAGCTGATTATGTCATCATCAGTCAAGTTATTCATTGAACAAATAATAAACCTGGCTAAATCTTTGTCCGATAAATAACTTTCACCTAATCCTTACTAATAGTACAGTTTGAGTTTGTTTATTTGTTACGGTTTCACGATTTAACTACTCGACCGATCATCATGAAATTTCGCATACACTTTTTCAAGGGTACAGAAAAGGTCGTAGGGCAAAATATTGTTGTCGAGCAAATGACACCGCGGATAAAAGCAATTGATTGATAAATAAAATCGAGCCTTAGTCTCTATGATTATATTACCGAACATCTTACTTTGTTGAAATTAAACTGCTATATACGGATTTTATCGCGTTGTTTATTTGACACTTTATTACAAAATTTTGAAAATTTTTACACTACTACTACTATTCTACTGTTAAACTTTACTAATGTTTAAGCTAATTAAATTATTATTAAACTATTTAGATTTAATTTATTTTTACACCTTCTCCGACGTTTCGGTTGCTTTTCAGCAGCCATGGTCACGTAATTTTTTAATTAATTTTTTAAAATTAATTTTTTTGTAATAAAGTGTCAAATAAACAACGCGATAAAATCCGTATATAGCAGTTTAATTTCAATGAATAATATTCGCGTAAATAGAAGACAATATCTTACTTTGTCTTTGTCAAATGAGCAAGTTGAGATTAGGAAACAAATACTTGATTGAAATAGTACAAAGTTCAAAACGAACAACGTTTGAAAAGGTTCACTAAGATCTCTTCACTGGAGCACCGTTTAAAGAAGTTTCTTAATAAAACGAAACTAGACAAGAAAAACAAAACTAATTACTTTTAAGTACTACACAGTCCTTTTATAGAGCACAACAATTCACTCCAATCTTGAATACCTAGATTTAAATCTTTTGATAAATTCAATTCGAAATACACAATAATACAAATTTATTTTCCGTTGAGAAATCTAAAAATATTTTCTAATATAAAAACTGTTTGAACAGATATAATCTCCAATTTATATCACAAAGGGCGGTTAAGCTGGCAATCGGGCAGGGTTGCCGCAAAGCCTTGTCAAATAAGCTGTAATGCGGCATATTGAAGAAATGCCTGATAACGGTAATGCATATGTTTATCTCACTCATGTAGTTTAACAGCGGCTTTTTGTAAGGTAATCAATTTGATATTAGCTGATTTGGGTTTATAGTGTTACGTAAACAGTTGGTCTATGTTTTGACTAACATATTATATTTATGGCGATATAATGCTACTGATGAGTCTAAACACAATTCCTTAAAGATTTCACCCAAAATGGGCAAAGAATCTGTTTCCAGATTATCAATAGCTGTCTTTAATATAATAACAACTATATTTTGCCCGTGACTTCACTTGCGTAAATTTAGGACAGGTTAGGTTAGAAATAATACTCTTTTCTGGATGAAAGGTACCTTTTGTCCTTTTCTATTCCCCTGACAACGTGTATGCGAAACTTCATGATGGTTGGTCGTGAAAGCGTAGCAAACAAACTGACATTTGTATTTATGATATCGGTTCTGTTTAAAATTGTTACAATAGTAGTCGTGACTAACAATGTAACAGACGTCTTCTTAGAGCGGAAAGGGTCTATCACGCTAGCCCTGCAAAGTTTAGCAGATATCACATATCTATAAGAATATTATGGAAAACTTTTCAGTTGCAAGCTTACACACAATGTATTCCTTAACAGTTAAAATGTTTGATTAATTAATTAACTATTCAACACGCACATTTAAAAATAAAACATAGAGGTTCGTGCCTTGGGATACTTAGTTTAATTTATTTTATAAATGTATATAATTTATCGCCAAATAAAACTTTTCGGATAATCCAAAGTTATTGTGAACTGTTTGACATATAACTATTTAATTTATGATTATAATTTTATGAAACATAGCCTCACTTCTATATCCTATTCCTGATGGGATAAAAGGACGTATATGATGCCCACATTTTCCAGTTGGTATTATGATTTTTAATAAGAGGCGAGTATATTTCCGTTTACTGGGTACATTATCTGATAGACCTTAGATCTCAGAGTGGTATCTCAACGATCTCTACAAGGTAATTTCTGCTCTTTACGCTCCCACAATAGACTGAACAATGCATTATATCATAATAGCTCTATGAATATTCATTAAATCATAATAATATTATAAAACTCTATTATAAAAATGTGATGAAAGTGAATGAAGCCAGAGAAGTGTGTCAGGATCGTAGCAAATGGAAATCCGTAGTCTCTGCCTACCCCTCTGGGAAACAGGCGTGAATCTATGTATGTATGTATGTAATAATAGTTGACTTAATTTTTAAGGGACAGACATGTCTTGACATGTCTCGATAATTGTTCCGTTTTACGTTATACCTACCATGAGTATAGTAATAGTTTATAATTTAATATTTTTGTAGACGTTTTACACGTACAATACATATTTACATATGTCATATTCATGTTTTAACTGTACAAAGTGAGTTTTATTTTTTTATCAAAAATATAAAAACCCATAATTATTCAAGATCAAATCTAAAGTATAAACAAATATATTGTAGATTGGCACGTAATCCCACACAAGCTGCGTTTTGTAAATGCACAATGACTCATTTTTTAATCAATTAAAATCAATCCTATTTTTTAAATCCCTTCTATCCCTGTAGTCCTTTCACAATAATCCCAAGATGATTACTTTCTAGGCGTTGAATAACCCCAGTATATCTTCGCACGTGTCCGTAGTCTCGATTGCCTTGAAGTACGTACCATATTATACGCGGCCCGACGGACCGTATAATTGCCACATTTTTGTACCTCGTAGTATCGACATTTCACATCAGCTAAAGCACTGACCGTTATTACCGAAAATTTAAATTTAAAATAAGAACGCTTTGCATTTTTTGAAAGGTTACATGTGAACCACACCGTTAAGAATTATAATGCTGATTTCTTTTTAATTTTAATATAAATGTGTTATCAACATCATATATTTTTATGACATTTAAAAATATAAAGTAATACTGCAATTCTGCTTTAAAGCACATCAAACATTTAAATTAAGTATTTTTATTACTAGATAAATAAATGAATAAATGAATATTATGTGAAAATGGATTTGAATATCTATAAAAATAAATGATTACTGATTCATATCGAAAATAAAATCTATATATATAAAACTCTTCCGTTACTGAGTGACTGACAGACAACGCACAGCCGAAACTCCTGAACGCAAGAAGCTGAAATTTGGCATGTATGTTCCTTGGAGAGTGTAGGGGGGCACTAAGAGAGGATTTTTAGAAATTCCACCCCGAAGGAGGTGAAAGGGCTGAAACCCGATATTCACACGGGAACGGGACTTACGCGGGTGAAACCGCGGCAAAACTACTAGTAATATATAAAATGTCTGACAGACCACTAATATAATATGGTGATTTAGTGATTAAGGCGAAATCTACCGCCGGTGTTAGGTTTTTTAAAGGCACTTGAATGAACTCTTGCAAAGTGACTTTACAAACTTCCAAACAACCGACAGAAAGAACACCGAGACTCGGAAAACTATTTATGAAACACACTATTATTTGCACTCACGGCCTTGACATTGCCACACTTGGCGCAATAGCAATGCCGAGGCCACTACGCCATCCACACTCTCACGTTCTTGTTTTCGTTTTATTTTAGTACTCCTTTTGATACATTTTATACATTGACTAAAAAGTATGTGCTTATTGTTTTACATATTGTTCTAATTCATAATTATACTTTGATGATAAATAAATTCAAAGCTAAATCTCTGAAAACCAGTCGAAGGCTAACAGCTCCATTAATCCAGCCATAGTTTTAAGGATCACGAAATAGAGAGCAAGCCGTTTGCCGATTATCGGGTACAATACCAGACACCGTACTGCTACTGAAATTTCTTTACCAAAAAACCCAATAACAATTTTTATTGTCGAAAACCAATCCTAGGCTGTTACTAACGGCCCAAAGCAAAGCTCAAACTGATACTGGCGTAAACGTGACCGTATTTTGTATACTTTACTTTTAATTCAAGTGACTGAGTATAAAAATGATTAACCATATTTCTAGTCCATTAACTTACGCTATTTACGTATACTTTTAAATAAACGGCGTGGCTGTTATAGCGTTCGATATAATCTAACTACCTACATTATTATAAAACTATGAATATAACCGGTGCATGATAGAATAGACTAGAATAGAATTTCTATTACAGAAATTGTATGCGTAGTCATACTTGTTGGTTAACAAACAATGTAGAACTTATATTACTATATTAATGTTCTTGAATGTGTATCGAACATGAAGAATTATACACGTGTGTGTATCTCGTACAAAGATACCACGTGATACCGCCTTAATAAGCGCCGAATTTAAGAATTGAAACAGCAAAAACAAATGAAAAATATATTTGAAAATTTAGCTCATAAAGAAACACTTATGAACATGAAGGTTACACTACCAAAGCTATTCTAAAAATTTACATTGCCCTGTTGCAACTTCTGCAACTTCAGCAAAGTAAGGGCCACACCACTTCTTTTAATCGCCAATTTTACAATGCTGCTTATTTTACAAACTATATCTGTAAGGAGCTGCAACCATTCTACCATTTACCTGTCACTGACCTGTACACACTGAAGCTAATAATTAATAGATATTAATAATGGTTGGAATATGTTAATGTTAGCCTCTCATTGCAGTTATGGCAAAATACGAGCATCTACTCATATGCATATAAAGTAATAAAAATAACGCGACCATATTGAAATCAGGGTGAAATCTATCAGAGCTTGTGGCTCAGAAGTGTCCACTCGAACGTCCAGTGTTGGTACCATAAGAAAATTCAATGTATACCTACGAGACTTTGTCTCGAGTCGAAGCTGTGTATGACTTAGGAAATTATAAAGTTACCACTTGTGAGGCTTGCCACATTAATGGAGTAAGTGCTGCCGCACACTAAGGAACTAGCAGCTACGATCGGTAGCAACAAGAAGCTTCTAGACGCAGCAACCAGGTGCAGCAATTAGTGTCTGGTTACAGCCGCCACTAGTAGCCACTGATGGCTAAACGTATCTGTATTGTCATTCAGTTTTGAGGCGGCGTGGGTTAGCGATTATGTTCGATTGTGTGCAGACGACGGGCTACTAACCGCGGCCACAAGAAGCGGACGCCGACCTCTTTCGTAGCTTGTGGCCCGGTGCGCAGCAGCACTATAAATACGTAAACTTTACTTATACGCAGGTACCACATTTGTATGTGTATCAAAGATCTTTAACTAGTTGTGAGTTTTTATAATTTAGTATTTGAAATTGGGGTTTAGAGTTTGTACTTGCATCAAAAGTTAAACATTTATATTTCTTTTCACATAATAGTGACACTATAAAGTGTAAGATATAGGTTTGTTGCCCCCTGCGTATTGCAATAAAATCAAAAATGAACATATCATATTTTCATTTCAAGTAAGCTGCCTTTGAGTCCTTTTAAAGGTCCCGTTACTTCGCTTGAAGCATAATATCGAATATTTTTCTCACTTCTGTCGAATGAACTTCAAGTGCACCGTCATTTTCTTAAAGTGAGTGGCAGTAAAAGAGAAAATAGGAACAATTGCATTAAAATATATTAAGTCTCAAAGCGTCCGGAACGTTAAATATAAAAGTACGTATGTCCTTTTTATTGTGCCACATAAAAGTTCGTTTCCGTAATATTTCTTTTGTGTGAATCACATTACCATATATTTTCAGAATAGGATTTTTAAGGCATAAACGTGAACAGAATTTATATAAACCGAACAATACGTTATAACAAGCTATCATATACCGATACATAGTGGGGAGACCAACAGACTGCAATGCAGAGGGTCTTGGGTTCGAACCCACGTCGCGCACCTCTGACTTTCGGAAGATATATGACTTTTCAAAATTTCGTAATGTGCGTATTGATTGACAATTATTGCCTGCTCCGTGCCTCGAAGAGCACGTTAAGCCGTCGGTCCTGGCTGCCATGAACATCTATGGCTGTCGTTATTTGAAGAGTGTCGACACAAAATATCTCACTGGGTCGAAGTGTCGCCGGTCTGCACTGACTAGCTCCTACATAAGATAAGATAAGATGTACCTAGTATGAGAAGGGTAAGTCGTAAACCAATAGTTAGTAGACCTCACACATCTTCCAAAATATTACGGAGAACACTTATTAGACAAACATCGTTAGGAAACCAGGGTGAGTTCCTCACGATATTTCCTTGCACCGTTAAAGTCAGCGATAATTATAATAATAATAATAATATTCTACCACATACACACAACACCATCTAGCCCAAACTAAGCAGAGCTTGTACTATGGGTACTAGACAATGGATAAACATACATATATACTTTTTTTTATAAATACCTATATTTTAACATAGAAACACCCAGACCAAGACAAACATCCATGTTCATGCACACAAATGTTTGACTTGTGCGGGAATCGACACCGCGACCTCAGGCGTGGCAGTCGGTTACATTAACCACTACGCCACCGAAGGCGACGAAATTAACTGTATACAAAGTCTTACGCCTCACTATATCCATGAAAGGATACCTAGATATGTATTACTTCTACATTACGCCACCTATAGTTTTAGATCCCATGTGTTATCAAGTTACACTTCCGGCCTCACATATACTGCTAGTTCGGGTACATCTTAACCACTATATGTACATACATTAAAACCTATTATCGTTTTATAATTTAATTAATAATTTTATAATCAATAATCTAAATAGTTATTTCATATTTCTTTATTAAGTATAAAGATTATATTTATTAGCTCGGCGCCTTCCGCTTGTCAGCTTCCGGCGCGATTAATAAATAGTAGGTATTGTTACTGATCTCTGTACTTTTTTACACTATGTCGAATAATCAATCCTATAATCATTTTGTTTTACTATGTATAATATAATGATAAAGCTATTAGATTCTTACTGATTTTGGGTTAGGCATAATTTTGTCACACCGGCGCCTCTGCTTCCGGTGTAATAAATCCTTAATGTTACATAATCCTGTATTATTAAATAATAATTGTACATAAATAATCATCAGAATAATTAAGATAAACAATGTTTAATATTATCTATTGAGTTTGTGAATTTATTTATTTATTTATTTATTTATTTATCATTTGGAAAACCAACAGCTATAACAATAAAAATAGGTAACTGATATATGAAGTAGTAAGCCAATTACAGGTTCTCACGGATAGTAATAGAAAAGCACACTTACGAGTCAATTAAGATATGAAATGTAAAGGACTAGCTTATTACTAAGACTTGAAGAATTTAAGGTTCAGCTGCACGCGTGCCACGTTGCTTTTAGTATTAAAAGGGTCAAAAGAGTTTTCCTTACATATGTTGTTAAAATCCTTGATTGCTCGCACCATATATGTATTTTGTCTGTAGTTTGTAGATGAAAACGGGATAGAAATAGGCGGGTTAAATCTAACCGATCTTTGAGGTACATTGAAATGCAATTTTTGCAATAAGTAGGGACAATCAATTTCATTGGATATGATCTTTAACATGAATGAAAAGTCAGCCAACTGACGACGATGTACAAGTGGCTGAAGATGAAACTTTTTGCATAATTGTAAGTAAATATTAGAACTATACGGCACTTTTAGACGAAAACATAGAAACCTTATAAACGTTTTTGAATATTCTCTATGCGATCAATGTATTTATGGTAACACGGATTCCAAATTTGAGAGGCATATTCAAGGTGACTCCTTACGAACGCACAGTATAATATTTTAAAAGTTTTAGCTTTTTTAAAGCACTTGGACATCCTCATGACAAAACCAAGTGCTTTCGAGGCTTTGGAGATAATTTGCTCAATGTGCACATCAAATAGCAGCTTCGCGTCATGGCAGACTCCGAGGTCTCGAATCTCATTCTGTTTCGGTAACACTTGACCTTTTAGCGCATAAGAAGTTAATAGTGGGAATCGTTTCCTGGTAAAGGTCACTACTGAGCACTTAGCTGGGTTAAGGTCAAGCTTATTAACCTTGCAATAATCATCAAGACGTGACAGATCTGCCTGAAGAGCCTCCATATCATTTGCTGTCGATATTTTAGAATAAATCTTCATATCGTCAGCAAATGACAGAAGACCAGAACTGAGGAAGCAAGAGTCGATGTCGCTTACATATATAATAAAGAGCAAAGGGCCGATCAAGGATCCTTGCGGCACGCCGCTAGGAATAGAAACCCAGCTAGATATGTAGTTACTTACAACGACCGCCTGAGATCTATTTTCCAAATAGGAGGCAAACCATCTGAGAAGGTCACCTCTTATGCCGATGCCAGAAAGTTTAGATATTAGAATATTATGGTCGATCCTATCAAAAGCTTTACTATAATCAGTGTAAACGACATCGACCTGTGCCCCACCATCCATACTTTCAGTGAGATAGTCGTTCAACAAAACCAAATTTGATACCGTGGAACGACCCCGCAAGAAACCATGTTGCGAAGGGCTAAAAGAATTTCTGATCGCGGCATAAACTTGATCATAAACAACTCTTTCGAAGACTTTTGCCAGTATACATAATTTAGAGATTGGCCTATAATTTTCTATCTCATTTTTTGAACCTTTTTTATGCACAGGCGTTATGTACGCAGACTTCCAGATTTGAGGGAAAGTAGAAGTAGTGAGCGATTTCTCAAACAGTAGGCAAACAGGAATAGCAATAGTTATAGCGGTTTTTATAATAAATTTTGGTGACAGGTGATCAGGACCAGCGGACTTAAATGGGTCGATATTAATTAATAATTTTGTGACAGTTTCAATATCAATTACAATTGAATTTATATAAGACAATGTATTTGAGTTTGATAAAGAACTAACGCTCTGTGTTACATTATTAGTAGTAGGACCAAGAAAGCTCGAGTGAAAATGAGAGGAAAACGCATTACAAATTGCATCAGCGGAAGAAACTGTTACATCTCCATATTTAAAGTAGCTAGGAGTTGAGGTGGACTTGGTTCGTTGTTTAACAAAACTCCAAAAGTATTTGGGGTTATTCTCAATAGACGCTTCAGTAGATGCAAGATAATTAGAATAGCATTCCTCTTCAAGCCTTTTTACCCTATCACGTAAGAGTTTGTACGTACGTTCATCAGCAAGCCTACCATACAACTTGAACTTACATAGATACTTGTACTTTTCTTTAATTAAACGCTTTAATGATTTAGTATACCAGACTGGAAAGGAGTCATAATACACATTTATTGATGGAACGTATTTATTTCGTGTAGCTGTTATGATTTTATAAAAAAGTTTAATACAATCCTCAAGCGAACGATCCGTAAACAAATCTTTCCAGTTAATTTCCGATAATTCATTATTAATTATATCAAAGTCCGCTTTATTGTAAAGATAGCGGGTATGCGGCGCTGGAATTAAGTGAGTGAACTCGGCGAAACTCACTTCAATTAAAAGAACGGGGTGATATTTATCAACAGGTACCAAGGGCGACAAACATTCACTAACAGTCACTACATCGTTACACAAAACCAAGTCTAAGATTCTCCCGTAGGAGTTAAATATTCCGTTATACTGATTGAGACCTAGGATACCTAACTCATCTAATAACTTATGCTCGTCACCACTACTAAGAGCCGGAGGTAACAGTAAATTATTTGATAACCGCCATGAAATTCCACTCAAATTAAAATCGCCTACAATCAGAAACTTATCATTCGGATTACCTAAAACTGAGTTATTCAATTTACTAAGAAAATGTATTAATTGTTCTGAGAAGGAATAACCACGACCTTCACTGCACAAATAAATAACACACACATTTAATTTAAAGTAGCTTCTAGTGTCAGGATATCGCAAATTCACTGCCACCCACAAATCTTCGGCGGTCGAATGAAATATCGGTTGCGGAATAGCAGATATGCATTTCTTTATGGCTATTAATACGCCACCGCCACGAGATTGGCCAGTACGACAATAATCGCGATCACGACGCCACACAATATAATCATCACCAAATAACTCCGAGTCTGAGACACCGCTCACCAACCAAGTCTCCGTCAAAATAATCACATCGTAAGATATAAGGCAAAGCTGTCTATAAAATGTGTCAGTTTTAGTCCGAAGTCCACGTACATTTTGGTAATAAACTAGCAAGTTCCTAACTACACCATTAGCCATTATTTATAATTATAAAAAGCATAACATCAGCATACATAACACAACAATAACCTGTGCACCCAAAGTAAAATACTAAAGTAAGCATAGATTGTAAAAAATAATTTATATTAAGTTCAATGACAGGTAGTGAATAATACCTCGACAAGAAATAAGCAGTGTAAATGAGCGAGCAATAGTTCGAGTTACATACAAATGCAACAAGCGTGAGCGAGACAACTATATTCAACGATACAACTTCGTAAGGAACAGCGCGATTAGCTAAACAAAAGGTCCATATATTATAAAGACAGTAGTCAAGTGACGCATCAACGTGCAAGGCAGGGAAGCTAAACCTTTTACAAAATCTAAAAAATATGTAAACAACATTCAATAATACTATTTTATAATGAAGTTGAGAACTTAATATGTAATAGCAAAAACGTAATGAAGAACGAATAATGTAGCAGATTAAGAAATTTTGTTTAAATCATTTTCGTTATTAATTATAAATACATGAGATCCATCCGATTTGCGAACGTGAATTTTGCCGTGTTTAACCCAAACGTGTTTGTAGTCTCTGTCCTTCGCCAACATCCTTGTCTTGTTAAGTAACTTCTTAGAAGTTGAATTGAGATGATCATTTACAAAAACCCTAATTGATGGGCCTTTAAATCCTAGATCTTGAGTAGTTAAGGTCTTGTAAGAACGCGCAGCAGCAATAAAGTCCTCTTTTACGTACCTATTAAGAAAACTTATAATTATAGATTTTTCCTTCGAGTTAAAAAGTGGTATCCTAGTTAAATAATTAATTTGACTTTTAGGTAAGATAAAGTCCACTTTACGGCTGATATGCTCCAATATTGTATATAAATTTTCGTTCTTGTTGAGCGGAATTCCCTTAATTTCAACGTTGTTTAATCTTGACCTTTGATCATTGGCAGATAGTTCTGACTTGATACTCTCGATCTCCGTTTCCAGGGACTGCACTTTATTCCGGATTGTATCCATGCCGGCTATTCTGGATTCGAACTTGTTCAACTTCTCTGCAAACTCATCAATCCTGCCACTATCGAATTCCAAGCTCTTTTTGAGTTCACTGAGTTCATCCCTCATACTTCGTATATCATCTGGAAGCGATCTGAAGCCCTGTAATTGCATCTTCATTTCTCGGATCTCAGCAAGAATAGTTTCATTAGACGCAGATTCAAGTGTGGTCTGCGCACTGGGTGATGGAGAAGTGGCCCGACAAGCCATACACTTCCACAGGGCTCGTCTTTCAGCTCCAAGTTTTCTCCATCCCGCTTCGGTCATATTGACACAACCGAAGTCGTAATGCTTCTTGCATATACCACATTGAACACCATCATTAAAGTCAACATTACAGGCTGCACACTTCATGTTTACTTATTGAGAATTAAAAAGCGAAGGAATGCTACAAAAGGTTGCGAATCACTGATCGACTGCGGTGACAAACGTAACGTGCTTAGTGAACGCTTTAAATTAGGTCAAATGTTTGTATAAATACCGGCGGTTAGAATGTTGTGGGGACATTCATATTCTAACCGTTGAAACGTGCATTCAAGATAATATAAGTGCTTTCTGTACAACTTGTGTCTTCATTATCGCCGCCACCCTGACTATTCACCTTTTTACACATGTTATAGGGGCCAAGCGTATTACCGTTTACTGGGTATACTTCTAGACTCCGTGCTGCTGAGAGTTTAACAGCTAAAACCCAATAACACAACACTACTACTACATCATATCAAAGAAAGCTACGACAAGTTGTAAGAGAGACAGATGAAGTAAAGGGCAGCAAACTACGAGTACACACGCAACTTTTAACGAGGGAATACACTCCAAAAGAATAAAAACTAACTAAACTAACTTTATAAAAAATTATAAAGCTGCGTCGGAAAGAGCTGGCTTTTAATATTTCACTATTACTCACTTGTCAGTTTGTTCATAATTTAAATAGAAGCCTATGTCTTTCACTAGCATTCAATCTATGTATTCAGTTCAGTTGTTCATAAGTTTTACGTGTTTTTGGGTTGATAAAATCGTAAAACTAGTCAAAGGCCTGACAGCTACTTCCCCATTATGGAAAATAATAAAATAATGGAATATTCTTGTGCCACGTAGTTTATTTAAAATATAGTATAACTTATAATAATATTATTCTTAAGTAACATGACTTAAGAACAATATTATAATAAGATAATATCTATAAGTAAAAGGAACATTAGATTCGGTTCAATAATACCAGAGTGTACACATTTCAACTAATACTTCATATATATTACTATATTTTGATCAATATTGTAAGTCTACCATCTAACCCTAACATTGTAATAATTCTACAGAAATATAACTTGAACCAAGGTTTATATAAACGTCACCCTCAAAGCTCTTCGAATTTCATATCTCTGAAATATCGCCCGTCCGCAGCTGACCTTTCAGGTATAAAGAAATATTTACAAACTTCTCACGTTACGGGTGAAAAAGGACCTCCATTACTATCGATAGCACTCACATTCTTCAACTTTATCTCGGTAAAACAATACGGGACAACAGAATTTGACTTCACCGGGTATATAAAGTTTTGTGTTTAGTTTTAGACATACAAGCAGGGCTACTTTACTTTTTTACTGAATGCCTCGTGGTTCAGATGCATTTTAAACTTCCTAGTGTAAGCGAAAGTGTTTGTCAATGTTTACGCGCTTAAAACATAACTGACTAAATATGTGTGAGATACTAGGTTGTTAATATAAAGATTATTTAGCAGATAAATAGACCAGGATACACGATGTTAACTGCATGCGCAAATTGTGGTACTTGCGGGGCTTGTATGCATCGTGTTAGTTTTTAATGTAAGCCTTTTGCGTAACCCATGTGATAAAACTGCGCATGTAGCCCCCCCTGTTACCTTGCGCATGTACTCTGTGCCAGGTCCTTGCATTCTATATAAGCACCTTCAGGTTATGTTATATTATATATAAAATAACCGTGACAAGAGCTATATAGCAAATCTCAACAACGCCATGCGGGTTTTGATCTTGACATTTTGACAATCACCACACTAACTTGTAATGTTAATGTTAACTTTAAATTTTTCATAACGTAATCCTAAATCACTCATACTTAGCACATATCTATAACCAGCTGCTTAACTTTATTATAGCACACTACGTAAAGGGTATTAAATGTTGAGCTTTCTAATTCATTTAACGCTGAAACAAGAAATATATATTCAGTATGGATACATATTAACGCAAAACGAATAATTATAATGTCACGGGTGAAAACATTAAAAGGACGGACATAATGAACACCCAAACTTGAAATAACTACATTTCGTATATCACACCTTTTTTATCTCATGTTGACTCATTTATATCCAGCACAGAGTGATGACCACTGAAACTACCCACAACCACGTTAAACATGAAAACTTAAACAACCTACATCCCACTTCCATCTTATCTCATAACCCCAAAACAGTTTGTGTGTCTGTGATAGCTCAGTCACGGATTAGACGGGGCGACCCTAGAGGGCAAGTGGACGATTCCCTCAGCGCTATAAAGGCCGTCCTCAAGATTACGACACCGGCTTATTATGTTTGTGTTTGGGCGTGATTGTGGACGCGGTCTCTAAAGAAAATAACCAAGTTATTTGTGATCCCGTCTTGCGTGTAATGAGAAATATCTTGCTATTACAGCGTTCAAGGATATGACCTGAATTAATAATAACCAATTTCGTCTTAAATTACGGGTTTATATAAAAATGCCGCTCATTATCGAAAAGAGATCCAGAAACAAATTGTATTTTAAATAGGGTATATTAGAGTTTACTGTTTTACATTATAAATATACACACAGCTTTTATTATATACATATAGAGGTTGTTTATATACATATTGAGATACAAATGTTTGCCGATGACACTGTAGTATTATTTCACAGTAACACATGGGAAAATGTACAGCAGTTAGCTGAAAAAGGCATGTCTCATATTACCGCATGGCTTGAAGATAGTTTATTATCACTTAATGTGGATAAAACTAAATACGTCTGTTTTAGTAAAACTATGGCCTCATCTCCAAAAACGTTCAATCTAAGATTGCACTCTTATCCCTGTAACCGATCAAACGTTGAGTTTTCAGCACGTTGTAATTGTCCTCAGTTATCAAGAACAAATGAAATTAAATATTTAGGCGTAAATATAGATGATAAACTAAATTGGAAAAAGCATATAACTACGGTTAGTGGGAGGTTAAGGAAACTTATTTATATCTTTAAGGACTTGAGACTTATACCTGACACAAAACTGTTGATACAAACGTACAAAGCGCTAGCTGAGTGCTTAATCACCTACTGCATATGTTCATGGGGTTCAGCGGCCAAGAAACATTTAATTGAGGTTGAAAGAGCACAACGGGCTTTACTTAAAGTACTCCTCTGCTTACCATTTCGTCACCCTACACATTTAGTGTATGAGAAAGCAGAAGTGCTAAGCGTGCGAAAGTTATTTGTGTATCAATGTATTCGTAAATACCATAAGAATACCGTACCTCTTCTACAACCCTCGGGTAAAAGGATAGACAAATGTCCAGTCCCAAGTGTCAAAAGCAAATTTGCCCAACAACAATACAATAGTATTGCACCTAGACTGTACAATAAACTTAATCTAACGCATAAAACCAAGTCTTTAACAAATTACAAAATCAAAGACACTATTAAACTTTGGCTTAAGAATTTTGACTACAAGGATGTGGAAAACTTATTTCTAATCGTAACATAAGCACACACACACACGCAAGCACACAAATATACTTACACGCGTGCACCTACACACACACACACACACACACACACCACACACACACACACACACACACACACACACACACACACACACACACACACACACACACACACACACACATGGACACACACACACACATGGACACACACACGCACATGGACACACACACGCACACATGCACACACACACATGCACACATATACTACCACCACTAAATTCACTCGTAAACTAACAAAAAAGTTACTTATTTTTATTTTATTTTTTAAGTCTGCTCTAGTCTATGTGTCATGTTTGTATTATTGTAACAATTTTGTATAATTTGTTTTTGGGAAGGACTGTTTCCCAACATACAGCTCACGCTAGTTTGGGAATCAGGGCTGACACTGTAAATGTATAAACCTTTTGTTGCAATAAAAAATTTATTATTATTATTATTAAATTTATATTACAAAGTTAAAGCTTAGTGTAGCATTTAACCTTACTAGAACTTCACAAACATTTAAGCAACACCATGTATACACAAACTCGAAACTGCTATTTAAAGATCACAACTTTTCTTTACTATTTTTTTATCTATTAGTAGTATTTCAAATTCGCAGAACATCATACTTCTTAAAGATTTGGTAAAGAAAAAGCATTTTCGAGTTATTCTTGAAAACCTTGAGCGTAATAATGTAAAATTCAAATTAATTAACTAAAATAACTATTTAAGTTATTGTTGGACATCTCTAAAGACACTTTGCACGTTGTTATTTCAAGTCCTAAATTAAGCTCGTGACTCTTAAGTTTATTTAAGATTTTGGACCTAAAAGACGGCATACGAAATCTAATACTTCTTTGGTCCATGCAGCAGATATTAGATATTTGCCTGCAGTCAAAGTGAGCAACCAGTGAAGTTGAATCGATTTCGTGCAATATTGTAGCCGTAGAGAATATATAAAATCGTCGAATGCAATACATGTAATTTGGTTGATAGTTAATATCACAGTGTTACATTGTCTTGTTAAATATTAGCTTCTGAATCTCACGGGGACTCATAACAGGATGAAATCATTCTATATTTTAATACAAGACTCAATCTATCCTTGTGCCAAGTTTTATCCAAATCGGTCCAACGGTTTTCACGTGATTGAGTAACAAACATACAAACCTACAAACATCTTCATTAACTTTCAGATTACATGTGGTATATATAATCATCAAAAACATAAGCTTACTCGACCTACTTTCACCCAAAGAAAGCTATCTTTTTCCAATACAAGGTTATACCCTCCACGTCATTTTTTTCAAGGGTAGAAATGTAATTTCATTTCCCTGATTGCCTCCAACAATATTACGGAAGGCCACCGCCGAATCATGCGCCACAATTCCAATCTGGAGTTATAACAGAATTTTCCAAACTCAATTACAATTCTGCCGACTTTAGGATCGAAGCGAATTCCTGGAAGTTCAGACAGATCCGGCGATGTATACCACGAAGCCGTTAAACTTAGGAATACTTCGACCGAAGTTAGTCATTCTGTTAGGTTTTTGTAATTTTGTCTCCCCGTTTGGCATGGCTTTGTGTGAATAGAAGCGGGTAGCCACAGTCATCTCGCTGTTGGCAGATTTTAGCTCGTCGGTTTTATAACGACTGTATATATTTTAGATACGGATGGCGTTATACTAGTTACCTTGCTACTAAGCCTCGCTGAACATTGAAGGTCTGATGTCCTCATAGACCAAAAAATGTGACCTACTAATAGACATGTTTGAGTCTGTTTTCGACATACCTACAAATTATTATTAGAGTTTTAAAAAGTATATATATGTATATGTACATGGTGTTGGTAATCGCCCGTTGTGGCCTGCTAATTTGCTTTTGGTTCCATAGAATACGTTAATTTTCGTTTACATTATGTCCTCTAGACCTAATTTCGATCACGGCGGCCAATCTAAACGGAGACTGGCCATCTGCGCAGAAGATATTATAGTACATTAGTGTTTGCGCTCACACAAGTGAAATTTCTGTTCCCTAACTCTCATGATCCGATGAGACGGTAATCCGACACGACCGGAGAGAGATTTGGCGCAGGATCAGCTCTACGTGCTTTCATAGGTGGAGTTGCCGGTGTTAGACACGCCCGTGTGTCTAACACCACCAACTTCCTGACGCCGGGCTGCTATTGAGATTTCTTAACCGAAAAACCCATTATATTATTTACTGGCCCGACCCGGGATTCGAACTCGAAACCTCATGCACAGCAATCGCATTCACTACCGTTGCGCCACGGAGGCAGTCATATTTTATAAGAAGTACTTAGTTACTTACTCAAATAAACCGCGATAGAATCCGTATAAAGTATTTTTATTTCAATGTATAAGATTCACGTAAAGATAAAGACAATATTACTTATAATATCTATAACGTTTATAGATATTGAGATAAGGGTAAATATACACTGACTTACCGGCAACCTTCGAGTGATAGGCGACTCCCACACCACAGACCCCATTGTCTCGTGCCGCTGCTACTTCACCCGCGCACCGAGTGCCATGGCTGTTGACAAGGAAAATGAATAAGCGATCTCGTAGCATAAGTTCGAGAGATTTTGGTCGTCGGTATAAACATAGTAGGGCAGAGTGTTCTAAGGTTTTTGGGAGGCATGATTGTGGCAATTTTCAGCAACAGCACCGAGTCAGGAATTGTGCCTGGTTCATATTACGTTGGATCTAAAACACTGCAGGTTAAATGTCTGTTATCCTAACTACAGTTAATGTGAATGTGAGTTTGTTCATTTTTTAGTTGTTACGCTTTTGCATCGACTACTCAACCGATCATTATGGACTTGGGTAATAGCTATTATATTATAAAATTATGATTGACCAATAATACTGACACATGGCCTATTGGCGTTTAAATATAATTTTGATAATAAGCAATTTCGTCCTATCAACGCATCGAGTGACATATTTTAAAATAACTGAAACTTAAAATGAATGTGTAACCACGCATTACAAACTCATATAAATGTAAATGCACTGAATAAATATGGATTCATGAGCCAGAAATTCAACGGTAAAGAGCAAAGAGACAGGTAAAGAGGTAAAAAGGGTAATGATATTCCATGTTTTTATAAGTTAATCAAATTTTATACCAAACTTATAATCCTACCTTAATATTAAAAATGCGAGTGTGAGTTTGTTTCTTACGCTTTCACGCCTTAACTACTCGGTCGATCGTCATTTTCACATACACGTTGTCAGGTTGTCAGGGGTATAGAAAAGACCATATGATAACTTTCATCTAGAAAAAAGTAGTGTCTGCGACCGAGCGAAGCAGCGGGTAAAAACTAGTAATAAGTAAAAATAAAAGAAAAACGACGTGATTTTCTATAAAAGATCCTAAAGAACGTGATAAATATTCTTGGCAATATAATTTAAACTTATGCCATATCGTTGAGTTGAAGTATAAACATCTTTTTGATATTTATTATTTAAAATGTAGAAGGAATGGATGACGTATGAAGTACCAAAAATATATCTATAAGGTAATCGTAAAGCGAACTACAAAATAAACCAACGAGCAAGCATAAAGGAAGTAATGGTAGTAAATGAAGATAGGTCATATGCCAGTATCATAGGTTCATCACCTGACCTGAGTCTATGTATATAGAGAACGGGTCGCTAGTTCTTTACAAATTGTTTTCCGCACTGCTTCGTAAACCCGTTTCGCAAAAAGGTCAATTATAGTTATCCAAGGATTTACTTAATTAACTGGATAAGGATTCAAATTACATCTGTTAAATTTGCGTTGCAAGTTAAGCGGCTGTTAATTTATGCAGACTCCGATTTGTTTTATAGGTACTATTTAAAGATAAATTATGAATATAAAAAAAGATGAGTAAGAATGCAAAGATGAAAATCTCTAATAGATAGTTATCTTTCAAATTAAACTGCTATATACGGATTTTATCGCGTTGTTTATTTGACACTTTATTACAAAATTTTGAAAATTGTTACACTACTTCTACTATTAAACTTTACTAATTTTTAAGCTAATTAAATTATTATTAAACTATTTCGATTTAATTTATTTTTACACTTTCCCCGACGTTTCGGTTGCTTTTCAGCAGCCATGGTCACGGGGAGACTAAGATGGTAGTTGTCTCAATGTTCCAGTGTAGTTATTTCAAAGTACCCGAACATAATTTAATCATTGGTGTTTCTATTTACGCAGAATGAGCTCAAAGTATCATGAAGTCCAGCTGTGGTTTGTTTCTTCTTGGGTTTGACTATTTTCAAAATTTTGTAATAAAGTGTCAAATAAACAACGTGATAAAATCCGTATATAGCAGTTTAATTTCAATGAATAATATTCGCGTAAATAGAAGACAATATTAGATAGTTATCTGTTTTGATAATTTGTCCATGACCAGACATAAGCTATGACTAAATCGAAGATTAATATCATATCTTACTTACTAGCGACCTGCCCCTGCGTCGCACGGGTAGAACAAAACCTTTACAAATTATACATCTAAACCATCCTCATGAATCACTCTGTCAATTGGTGAAAGCCGCATGAAAGTCCGTTCAGTAGTTTTTGAATTTATCACGAACAGACAGACAGACAATTTAAATTTACGCTTATGTTTGCGATAATCCGCGATGTTTGTGCCTTTACGTACGTATCCAATAACCTTTTTAATGGATTTTTCTGATACGAAATTCTCAGTATCAGCCCGGTAATACAGTAGTTGTGAAGTGACTTCGTGATGTTACCTAGAATTATCTGACAATAAACAGAAGTCTCACCAGATAAAAAGAATACAGTTTACGTAGGTATGTGCAAACAATTGTACAACACGAAAGAGGCTGCTGGCAAACTTTGTTAAAAGAAAAATGTAGTATCAAATTCAACATTATTAAATTGTACATCATATTATACGATAATAAATGTTGTTACCTAAAACTAGGCCATCATAAGACTTATTCATTTTAATAGTTTCTAAGTAAAAAGTCTTCTACACTTGTAATCCTAACTTATATTATAATTTTATAATAGAGCACCTTGAACCGACGGGCGTGTATGAGGAATGTGATGAAAGTGAATGAAACCAGAGAAGTGTGTCAGGATCGTAGCAAATGGAAATCCGTAGTCTCTGCCTACCCTTCTGGGAAACAGGCGTGAATCTATGTATGTATGTATGTATGTATATTATAAATGCGAAATTGAGTTTGATGGTTTGTATAACTTACAACTTCTATGCCATAACTACTCGACCGATCATCATGAAATTCCGCATACACATAACCCCCCTGGTTATGTGTATGCGGAATTTCATGATGTACCGAAAAGGAGATGGGGTACCCTTTATCCGAAAAATGAATGTACTCAAGGGATAGAAATTTATTGACATAATCGAGATTACGCGAGCAAAGCCGCGGGGGCGAAAACTAGTAAGAAGTAAAAAACATCAGTTATAGAACTAAATAAGACCGCGTCAAAGCCTTCGAATATTCGGATAAGTTTAATCAACTTGTATTAAGTGGAAAACTCTGACAATACACGTTTTAACGATTCAGCTGATAATTATTATTTGGGAGAAGTTTTCGAGAATATTCGATGGTATTAAAGGAAAAAGTTTTTCGATTGAGTACTAAGAATTTGAAATCTTCGTGATCTGTAATGCTTAACAGACAGCGCCTGAAAGTTTTTCAATCGGATTTATTTAGATGAGTATTCCCGACAAATATTAATGTTACATTTTAAATTTAAGTATAAAATTTGACAGCATGGATGGTGTAGTGGTTTAAAGTGGTTGCCGCCACTGCCGTCACACCGACTGTTGTGGGTTCGATCCCCACACGGGACAAAAATTTGTGTGATCCACATATGGTTATTCTGAGTTTTGGTGTTCTTTGTGTCCGTTTTTTGAATGTTTGTAAAGTCCTTCGCGACATAGGAATTATTCCAAATGCGGTCATCAACTGAAGTACTAATCATGGCTAAGACTATTGCTATAAAGATAAAGTAATACATAAATGAGGATTTGATGGCCTGGATATTAGTATATTACTATATAAATTTAGTCACATCTTAAGAATCTATCTCGTGAGGAACTTTACCAATATTGAAAAATGGATGAAAAAAAGTTTTAGGCCTAAACAACTTTATGAGGATCATAGAATTTGTACCGCGTAGGGACCGAACCAAAAATAATGCAAACTCCCAAAACATGAGCATTAAATCCCTGTAGAGATTAGCATGTTCTGATTTAATTAATTTCAGTAAATAATTTTTCGCAGTGTACAAAGATGTTAATCCAGATTGCTGTGTAATATTCATCGTTAGAAAGCTCTAACAATAATAGGTAATTGTTGATTTACATATTCCATTATATTCAAATAAAACTTTATCCTTTGTGAGGGAACCAGTCGAAATTGCTTTTAAATTCAGCATGAGGATTCATCTGCGGGTCCTTGAATAAATTAAAGTGGATATTTCAATATATGCCGCCCTTTCGACATAACTTGCCAAAGTCTGTCAGAATATAAAATTTAAGATTCAACGTTAGAACAACTTAATAATTAACTTCATTTGTCCATCCGACTTGATGCTGTTAAGGTATTTAGGGCAGTCGTTGAATTTCTTCCGTAGTTACCATAATACTGGTCTATCAAACACCCACCGCCTTAGTCCAAATTTATTAGAATACATGTATAGCAGTAGTCCTGAACTTGCCAGCCAGAGCCTCGGAAGTCCCATTTCAATATAGATCAAAATTCTCGAAGGGCCACTGCACTCATGTTTTCATGTAAGGAGCAGCTATTTTCCTAACAGTAATTATGAGAGTACTTGTGAAGAGATAAACGTAATATTATATATTTGCAAAACCCCAAACCAGTTTTTGCTGGCTTAGGTTTTTGTTGGGTCAACGCCTCTGTTTTTCTCAAAGGAATTATTTTTTTGGAAAATAAAGATGTTTACATATTATATGCTTATAATGTTAGAGAGCATATAGCTACGAATTATAATAACCGATATTACTAATGTGCTCCAGGCCAAATACGTCATGGCGCCTTGTCATAAAGGAGACTAGCATTCTGCAAATACTAATC
The DNA here is from genome assembly GCA_930367265.1 of Catocala fraxini. Lineage (NCBI taxonomy): Eukaryota > Metazoa > Arthropoda > Insecta > Lepidoptera > Erebidae > Catocala > Catocala fraxini. The sequence goes on along the minus strand of OV884040.1, from coordinate 8,362,466 downwards.
TCTCATAGTTCGATGGAACAGCAATCCGACATGACCGGAGAGAGGACGGACGCAGGATCAACGGCTTGAAGAGGTAATAAGTCACAGATGCATACAGTCAATTCTTTTTTAATTATCTTTTGAATACAACAACAATATCGGCAATAGCAGATAGCTGAATGTCTATATTATCAGAGATATTGGAATGTGGTTTGAGGTATGAAACTAACACTTTGCATTTAGTATTTTTCTCATGTCGAGCTGAATATATGTATGTATTTTATATCGAAGCTCAATAAAGATAAAATAAATCATAAAAATAAAAGACATTCAAACGTGGCAATATATTTATCATGTCACATCATTTTTAGTAGGTACTCGTAAACCTGAATATGTTTTGGTCGAAATCGTATAAAGAATCTATATAAACATAAGGGCGCAATACATCAAAAATAAAGACTTACAAGTAACGACTGATTCAATTTTTTTACTTGATGGCAGGATTTTATTACTTATTCTCAAAATCAGAACAGCTTACTAGCGCTGCAGTGATCATGTTATTCATATTATGCTCCGCGTCGCACGCGTTTCATTTGTATATAGTGATAAATAAAAGATATGTAGACACTATATATAAATAACTCACAATTATGTGTGCCTTGGCAAGCTGATTATGCCATCTATCCAGGCTACTATACATATCTATGACAGTTAATATCGAGTGAAAGTGTGTACATTGTACGATCACATGAGATTTCAGTGTTCAAATATCCTGAAATCTTTAGAATTTAGCTAACTTTAGAATTTATCCATACCTAAAGTACAGAATCAAATCACACTAACTACTTATCAGAGACGCTTCAATTGACGTAATTTATATAAACCAATCGTGTGTAAAACGATTTTTGCACTGTGCCGTTCATCACTATCATTATTGTTACTTATCTCTTATGTCTTATCACACATATTTTTAACATACTGTATATTCCATAGTAAGGAAGATATTATTGTTAACTTTAAATCTTGAAGAAGCGAGGCGCGCTGAATACCGCGTTCTCGTTATTCCTTTCACTTGCGGATGAGAGATGAAAGTCACTCCGTGGGAAAACTAAACATACACAGCATGGCACATGCGCGCCGCGCATCTCTACGCAACGCTTAACCGAGCATCATTTGTTTCTCAGTTCTATGGTGAAAATAAAGTACTTTCAATATTCTCTATTAGCTTTCGGTTGTGGTTTCGCTTCTCTAGTTTTTCTGAATTGCAGATTTTAAACACTTCCAACAATCGAATGTAGGGTCCTATGAGCATTTTAACTGCTACAGGATATTGTATTTTGAATATCCATACATCCATATGATGTAATTATACATATTTGCAGACTTTGAAGATATTTTAAAGAAACGCCAGGTTAAGAGTACAATAACATTAATCACTATTACCAGTTTTACATTTTTTACATACAATGCTGTCACTGTGTGTCAAATTGTAGGTTGTGCCAAGCTAAGATTAAACTTGTGTTATGGGTGCCAGGACTTTCAAAAATTTACTCCTATATTACAATCCGTAAGAACGTCGTGTGTGACGTGATGTTTTACTTTGTTGGTAATTTTTTTAGGGGGGGTATAAAGAAATCTTATATGCAAAATAACCTTAACCAAACAATAAACCAGGCGGACATGAAAAATGTGATGAGGGAATAGAAAATGAATATGTCGGGACCGTAAAAAGTGCAGATCTTTGCAATCAATGATATAGTAGCCCCTGCCAACCCCTCCTGAGAAAAGCGTGAGTGTATATTTTATTATATGTTACATACCTGTTAAACCAGTCGTCGGTATATCTCGGATACGGGAACGGATCGTTGCTACTGAAGTCATACGACGCCTCCGCGTTCTATAACAAACAGAAACATTAATTAGATGAGTGTAATTAGTTACTTTACCTACAAGACAAATTCAAGAAGAGTCTCTTCATACAATTCTTTATTAATCACTTGATCATTGAAATAAAAACTCTTTCTTAAAATAGGTTGCTTGGCAAAATTGTTGAAATTCGGTTTCGTCGTTATAATAAGATTTTTGTTGCTAGTGCTAATATATTTTTGAATATATGTGCGCCGCGTGATAAGCTAGTTAGGCAGTACATATATTCAAAAATATATTCACTTTTGTCACGTCACGCATGACGCGATAAAAAGTATTATATGTTACACGTGTTTGAGTAATAAATATCTAAATAAAACTTAACAAACTTTCACAATTATTATGTTAATCAGAGTATGGACTGACTGGCTTAATTAGACATAAAACTGCGCTACCCCGCGCTATTGTGCCAACCCAGTTCACTGTTCCGGACGTATCAAGTCACTTATTCCAAATGTATTAAGAAATTTTACTGAGTTAGTTATGTCTAAGCCTAACCTTGTTGAGTATTAGTCAATTAAGCCAGCCAGTGCTCAGCAAAAGCCATGCAATTTGGCTTATGACACAACGTCGATGCTTCATCGCGATTTTGCGAACTTGCATTATTATTTTTTTGTTTAGAACGGCCACTCCCGCCCTAGAAATAATTTCAGTGTCGCGGCGGGTTTTATAAACATGCAAACAACGGACACAGAGAACATCCAAAATTGGAGCAATAATTTGTGGATCACACAATTTTATGACCCATGTGGGATTCGAACCCACAACACTCAGGTAGAAGCAGTGGTGATACAATCACTTAAACCACCATGCCATCCGTGCATTGCCTCATAATATTAAAACGAAAAGTCACGAAAGCATGATGATTTACATTTCTAAATCCTATTCTCATATTGCGGCACTTTCTTTGTCTTTTAGAGTTCACTTGCTGCAACGTGACTCGATTATGAGAAAAAGCGATTGCATGTGTACGTAATGAAGGGTTAAGTTGCTGTATATAACTTGTACTGTGTATATAAACCGCCAATCGATGATTCTAACAGTAGCATGGCTGAGGTCGAACATCGGTCTTCTATTTGTATTGACACAAGGTGACTGGAAATACCTTACTGTACAATACTGGAAATCTATGTAGTACAGGCCTCGGCTTAGTTTAGACTCCAGATCTCCCACAAATTACGATTTGTCTAACAATTATTCGTGTCAACTATATACTGTATAACATGATGTAATTTGTGGAGATGAAATAAACATTTTATTATTATGTTTCTCTTATCACAGGTATTTTCTAACATGTTATATAATGAAAATACTGGCCCTTTGGGAGGCTTACACGGAGACATAGGTCCAACGTGAAGAGGCCCTTCGAAAATTAACTATTATTTATTATTATCTTATTATTAATACATTTTCTATGTATAATAAGTACGTATTTACAACAAAAAAAAGGGTTTGAGTATGTTTATCCATTGTCTAGTACCCATAGTACAAGCTCTGCTTAGTTTGGGCTAGATGGTGTTGTGTGCATGTGGTAAAATATTATTATATATTATTTTTATTTCACTTAAATTTGATACTTCACTTAATTATGATACTATACAGCGATTTTATGATTATATACTATATGATACATAGAGCTGTAGTCATGGATGGCCTCACGATGTTTTTAGTCCAATTTTGTTTTTACTTATAGATAGACAAACTATTGATGACTGCATAGATGGCGTAATGGATTAAATGATTAGACGGCCGAGAAAAAATTTTGTGATTCCGAAATGTTTATACCTAATTTGAGTTTTATCTTTAAATGTTTGTAAAGTCTCCAGCGACACAGGATTTATTCTTAGTGCAAGAATCGTCTTTTTAAAACAAAAATTATAAACACTTTTTATTATATTTGCATATCAATGTCAGTAATTTAGATTCTTAATTTTTACATCCGTACATTTCCAAACAACTCAAACATGATAGCAATTCTCTTAACGGTCAATATAAAGCTACAGTTATTTCCAATCGGCTAATCTATCTGATGTGAAATACACTACATCAAATTTATCAAGTACAAATATAGCGGCAAAATACTATTAAAGATTTGTATGTAACAATTGTATGCAAAATTTTATGAATTTTAATTTAGTACGATAGTTTAAAGATGATAATAATAATAATAATAATAATTAATCGCGTTAGATGGCTGGATCAAGTCCTTGATGCAAAAGGCAGTACTACTCGACACGGCGCGTATTGTGAGGAGATTCCTCTCTCTGGGTCCCTAACCACCGGCAGCTTGGACCCTGTTTCCGATGTCGATGGATCATTTCAGTTTTTATATTTTTATATATGTGTAGTTTTTATATTTATAATTAAAATGTAATTATTAGAAAAAAAGAGTAATAAAGAGAATAATAACAATATTCTATCACATACACACAACACCATCTAGCCCAAACTAAGCAGAGCTTGTACTATGGGTACTAGACAATGGATAAACATACATATATACTTTTTTTGTAAATACATACATATTATACATAGAAACACCCAGAACAAGACAAACATTCATGTTTAACATTGAGATAATCGATATCGTTAGTCACAAGTTGAGATACACTCAACTTGTGACTAACGTATTAACTATAATTCTCAAAAGTTTACCTTAGAATATTACCCGACTTTATGGTTACATACTGTAAAAGTATACATTTATGTTACTAAGTTTACATTACGCTATTATTATTATTACCCGGCCAGCGTGGGTAGTATTATTAAGTTTAATCAATCGTTGTTTTCATAATTGTTCACCCATTGTTTGATTTATTTCCAATTAAATACAATAAAACTTATTGCCCTTTAAAATTAAAGATAACTTTGCAGTTTACTTAATAAACTTCCATTTATTTAACAAGATATTTTCGTAACATTTAGTCCGGTCTATATAATTAATAATAAATAATCGTTGGTTTTAATAGAGTTTCAGATTTGTTTAATAAAGATTTTACCACGTAAATCTCATGAGAATACAGATTGGGGAAAAGGTGGACCCAAGTTACAATCTAACTTCTTGCCAAATTTGATTAAAATCGATTAAGTGTGTCAGCCATTGAAGCGTAACAGACAGAATTACTTCTGCATTTATAATATAAACATGGATAACACAATGTATTACGGCGAAATTACAGGCTATTCTATTATTATTACTTGCCATTCTCTAGTCGATAATGTAGTTTTCAAATTATTTCAGTTAGCGCGGCCAATCTTAATGGAGACTAGCCATCTGCGCAGGAGATATAATAGTACACATGTATGTATGTGTTGTGTTGCAAACACTAGTGCCCTCTTATTTTCTAATTCTCATACAGGATAGCAATCCCAAACGACCACTGCAACCACGCCACCGAGGCTTACCGAACTTAAAAGTGAGTACCTATCTAATTAATGAGGCACCTTTACTTTGATTGGCAACTCATTAAAGTTTATACAAGTGAAATATAATCCGATTTAGTTTTCTATTAAAGGCATTTCTTTAACTTAAAATAAACTTCATCATCTCAAACATCACCCTAGAAATAAATAAAATTATGTGTTCCATTCTACCGACTACATAAAGTTCATGGTTCCTTCATGGGTCTTGGTATACGTTTTTATAATAAAATTCCGACCAATATTCTAGAATTACCAGATAATACATTTAAAGTGAAAATTAAAACTTGCTTAATTTCTAAAGCATATTATAATATAGATGATTATTTGAATGACAAACATCCATGGCACTAATATTTGCATCAGATTACAGGACGTTAAATGACAAATAATAACACTTATTTTTTTAAAATATATATTGTAAATTATTTTGTAATGTTACACCTTGTTTAAGCTAGAATTTGCATTGTTGTTACACTCAGTCTTATTTTAATCAAGAATAATGTGCAATGAAGGCAACTCGTGATCATGGACAGTTCCGTAAAGTTTTATTTTTGAGTCTTATTCTGAGTTAGCATGCCAAGGACCGTCATGCTCACTCAAATGTCATTGCTTGTGGTGTCGTCATGGGCCGGGTCGATCCCTTCCCTTCAATATAGCGAAGGGGACAATGGCTGGCCCATGCGTCTTACTCGTGAACGGGTGCTACTTGTGGTGACTGGTCGACCTTGGTATCGTGGAATTCGATGATTTACTAACTACATTTTTATTTAAACAGTTAGATTAAACTACGGACTACAATCATGCCTTGTCTTGATTATTAATGTATATGTAAGTGGATGCTCCTATTTACCATTCTGCTGCTTTAGAGGCTACCATCAAATTTTATTAAATGCTTGAGTATGTTCAGTAATAGTTCATGGAGAAATGGTTGCAGCACCTTACAGCTCTTATGATTTGTAAACAAAACTTGACGATTAAAAAGAGTGACCATGAGTTTCTTGCCCGTTCTTCTCATGAGCCTTACACCCTTGATTTGCTGAACGTGGCAGTAAATGTAAATTCGCAGAAAAAAATAGGGTAAATTTGACATTCATAAGTGTTACCTTGTAACCTAATCTGAATAAATTTATTTTGATTTTGATTTTGATTTTGACTTAATGTTAAAATAAATCTGCTAATGGCAAATCCAGGCTTAATCCTAATGAATTCCTGCGCTGCTCCGTCAAACTGTTAAAACGAGAGTTAAAATTAATTAGCTTAATAATGACCCATTATGATTGTAGTGCGAAGCGCAGTGGTAGTAAATGTGTCTGTTGTGCATAAGATCTCAAGTTCGATTTCCAAGTTGAGCATAATGTGATTGAGTTTTTCTGTTAGGAATTCCAAGTAGCTACATGGAGTCTAGAACTGTACTCGGTAGACGCCAATAGCCGTCATATGTGTTATAGGTGGCACCCTGTGGGTCCTCAGACATCTGGCATAATGTGTATGTCATGACACTTTTTCTCCAACATTACGAGAAAAAGATAAGTATGCAACAAACTTATGTTGTTACTAGTTGTCCCACGCGGTTCCACCCGCCTTTATGATTACTGCTTCGCTTCCGTGATGTTTTATAGTCCATGTTACTTCTAGATAAATTAACTTTCTTATAGTAAAAGAATTGTTAAAATTCGCTCAGTAGTTTTTTTAATATTACTAGCATTTGCACGCGGCTTCGCTTGCGTAAAAGTAGATTAGGTTATAATAGTAACAGAAAACTTATTAAAAATAAAATGTTATCTATGTTACTCGAGGATAATATAGCTGTCTAATAGTGAAATAGTTTTCAAAATCGGTTACGTAATTTTTGAGTTAAACCCTTACAAACAAACAAATAAAAAATCAAACCTTTCCTCTTTTTAATATTAGTATAGATTAACTATTATTATCTAGTTATAATGAATTTAGCCTTTGCTATAGCTTAAATTTACCTATCATTATATTTTATCCTACATTTTATAAACAAAAAAAAAGCCGTAATGAATTGCCACACCTCGTCAAGCTTTCTTTAAAGAATAATTGAGATTAATTAACTGAGTAATGACCGAAAAGAAAGCTGATTTCATTAAAACATTAAGAGGCAAGGACATAAATAAAAGATATCGAATTCTGAATTCTAAGGACTAATACTAAAGGTCAGAATTGTATATATTTTATGAAGTGATTGGATAATAAGAGAAAACTCAAACTATCTATAAATTTGAAGCGACCATGATAAATGTTTTGTTTGATATGTATAGATATTTATTCAGCTATGTATCTAAAGTGCCCAGTGTTGATTAAGAACAATTAAACACTGCGACATTTTGTAGCGCTGCCCTAACAAATAAGTCACGATAAAATAGCTACAAAGTCTGTATCGTCTGCCTAACACAGTTCACACATACACACAACCTTAAGCAGTGATTCACTTGAAATGTAACCGCGCTCTTTTGTTCATTCATAAAGCAATTCGAGCGATGTAATCGAAACAAGAATCTATTACAGTTATTAATCGCTTATTAAAATAAATAAAAATGAGTTTATTTGACAAAAAAGGGGTTGTGCAATAACACTAAAAACTAAAGTAGAAATAATCGGATACAACTAAAATTATTAGGCATAAGTGTTTGGTTGAACTCTGATACCCAAGATAAGAATAAACTTGTGTTATGGGTATCAGTGCTCTCTCAGTATGAACTAGTTGTGAAATTGACACTAGAACGAGAAAATAGACATGTTATCGGTTAACCTAAATGCATGTAATATTAAACAAAATTAATAAGAAAGAAACATAAGGATTATACTATCAGTAATATTCTGCACGTATGTGTGTGTGTTTGTGTGTGTTTGTGTATATGTGTGTGTTTGTGTATATGTGTGCTGATGTGTGCGTGTTTGTATTTGATATGATTTTAGTTTAGATGATAGACAACATTAGGAGGTTTTCTGTGTCGTCGTAATTAAGTGTCTGCAACCATTTATAAATCTTCCGCTTACATTCATTTACACAAAGTGGATATATGTACCATTGTTTGTTCACTTTATTGTACAGATGCCCACTCAAAATATTAAAATGGTGTTGAGCAAGTGTTGTTCTAGCTTTTAGGGTGGGACATACTTGATAGTATCTTCTTTTTTTAGCATATGGAACATATACAAGAGAAGAATGTCGACGTAAAAGTGTCTGTAACAAGAAAAGCTGTCTAACAGTCAGAACCTGACACTCAGAATAAAAAACAGTGGTGGGATGGTTTAAAGGTCATGACTTTTAGTAAGGCTCTCTGTGCTCGCTCCACTGTAATAAGATGTGTCCTGTGGGCCCCACCCCACACAGTTATGCAATAGGTTAGTAGAGACTGACACAGAGCATAATAAACAGTTTTTAAAAGATCGTAATCTGACACGTGTCTGAGTTTTTTAAAGATTGATCTCAATGTAGATCACTCTTAACTAGTCAATGCTTAAAATGCCAGGCATAATTGAAAACTTATTCGGTCCAGCAGCCAGCGCGCGTGCCGCTGCCACTTAGTAGATTAATAGTATTTAGCATGACATGCTTCCTAACACTTTGTTCAATACAGTTTTAAAAAACGAGTCTCGCCACGGGGCTTACTAGTGTGTGAATAATGTTATGCTATGTAATATTAAACAAAAACAAATCTTTCGTAAAACTCCAATGAAAATTGTACTTTTGTTTACAGTGCACAGCCTACAAAGTTAATATTATTATTGCCTAAACAAGCCTCCAATTTTCCCGTGTTGTGTACCCTTTAAATATTATATTGCGAGTCTGTTCATTCGCTCGTTTAAATGTTGGAGGGGCAATCTCACTGATCATTCGAAAGCGATAAAAGATGATAAGAAACTGTATTGCAGGCAACTTCATTTTATATAACCTATATGGCAATTTATAAAATTACTGGCGACTTGCAGCCGGACCTTCGCACGAGTAGTACAAAACCTTAACAAATTATACCTAACCTAAACCTTCCTCATGAATTACTCTGTCTATTGATAAAAACCGCATGAAAATCTGTTCATTCGTTTTTGAGTTTATCGCGAACAGACAGACGCGGCGGGGGACTTTGATTTATAATATGTACCTAGTTATAGCCGGCGAAATGTAGGTGCAAAGTATATGTATGTTTTGCGGATATGAACATGAGACTATGTATAATTACATGTAGTGTGTTATGAGTAGTAAATGGTGATTACATCACCATCAGCATATTTAAGGCTGTGCAATTAGTATTTTTGGTGATCATTATATTTAATCCCGATTCTAAGTAATATAATTGCTGAGGCAACGGGTAAATTTAAATTAGAACTATGAGTGCGATGAAATATTTAATTTATTGTAAGGTTATATTGGTATCTTTAATTATAGCATTCACAATATATTTACATCATTAATTTTAAAACGTACTAATCTAATATATATTTACAAACGTATTAAAAAAGATAATAACATAATTACAATAACACAAATGATTATAATACTAAATATTTACAAAAATGGTTTAGGCATCATAGAATTCTTCAGCATGGCTGTCAACTGGTAACGTGCCCCGAAGACTGGCAGCACTGCCACGTTGAATGGCAATGCTGATTCTTTGGGCCAAGAAAAGACCAGCCCTCTGATCACGCGAAACGTCGATCAGGCGTTTTGCGATCTTCCTGTACAAAATACGAGCACTCGAACCCTATGAACCTAGGTTTTTGTTTATTTATGCCTCGTAACGTAAATATTTTATATTATATTATGATAATATTATATTTATTAAAGCGACTGCAGCCCAATGAATAAAGCACCGGAGTTGCGATTGAGAGGTCATGGGTTTGAATCCCAGCCATTGTACTACGGGTGTGAACCCACTTCTAACATAAGCATATCAGCTTAGATGAAAAGGTTAACACAAAAATACTATTAATAACAACTATTGGCAGATTATAATTATTTATAAAAATATATATGACTTTCATTTCTATACTTATATTATAAAGAGGAAAGATTATATTTTTTGCTTGTTTTATTGTAAAGATTTAACTCAAAAACTACTAAGCCAATTTTAAAAATTCTTTCATCATTAGAAAGCTATATTATCAGCAAGTAACATAGGTTATATTTTATTTAAAAAAGTATTGTTACTAACATAATCTAACCTACTTTTAAGCGAGTGAAGCCGCGAGCAAAAGTTAGTATTTAATATACAGAGCAAAACGTAATAGGCTTAATCCAATCGTAATTTTTATTCAAATATTCAACAGCCCTATATTCTCTGTAAACAAGACACCCCTTCACACCCTTCTATCTCGTTGCAGAGACCTCGGGGATAGATTTCCGACGATCATGTTACATTCGCGTTAATTATACCAAAACCACTCACAAGTCAACCCTCAGAAACTATAATAGGATATTGATATCCAATCAGTTTCAGATGTCAAGTGTTTAGTTACTGATTATTATAGCAACAATATCAATTTACCGCATTATTATTATGTTGTATTATCGACTGTGATGGACCAATTTTCATGCGACTGCGTCATAGGGAATAATGTTAATCGAGTGTATATTATGTCTAGTTCTTTAGCAAGCTATGTAGCATGCTTTGGTTATATAAGTAAACATAGGACTTGTCGTAATAGTAGCAGGTTATATTATGACTCGACCACAGCAGCGGCCATTATTAATGCAAGAGTATTTTCAACCAAATACCTACTTTTAAAATAATTGATAACTTGCCAATTAGTAAAATATTTATGTTTTTAAATCACTACGCATTACGGATCAACCCTATGTACGTCGAGATTTTTTCGAAACATTGACAACACAAATGATTGACATATACATAGTACTTCCGAACTTAGAATAATCACTAGTGGATAATAAAAATAATTGTTCTATTTGGGATTCGAAAGCACAATATTCAGCGCGGCGACAACAGTGAAACGATCACTTGCTCGGTGCGCCATTTGTCATTATGGTCTTTTCTCTAGACCATCAGTTAATATACATATATTGCAAGAATGAACTAAATAATTTGGAAAATAAAGATACAAACCGGCCATTATTTCGACAAATCCTAAAATTCCTCCTATATATTCAATCCTAATATTTAAAGCACAAAAAAAATGCGTTAGAGCGGTATGTGGCATTTTCGTGACCGATAGTTGTGTCCCTTATTTTAAGCAGTTAAAAATATTAACTATGCCTGCCCTGTATGTATATGAAGTCGCAACATTCGTAAAAATAAACATTAATATGTTCGGAAATCTAAAATCTGCAAGACATGCAGACAAAATATCAAATATGCCTTCGAAAACAGCTCTATTGTCTAAGAGCTTTTTTGGCATGTCTTCTAGAATATACAATAAGTTACCTAAAAAAATAAGAGAGATTAATAATATAGCTATATTCAAGAGAAGCCTACATATGTTTTTAATAACCAGACCGTACTACACAGTGACTGAATTTTTGGCCGATGTCACAACAGACTTTTAGTGACCAAAATATTATGTTTTGATGCAATTTCTTTGATTCCTTGGTTGACTATACTTTTTGGTTGACATTTATTAATATTTGTACTTATTATTACCAATAATTATTTATAATGAATATTAATACTATTATTATTTGACATTTTTATGATTTTAATATTTTTTGTTATACTGATTTTATTTCTATTTGTAGGCTTTGACATTGTGACTTATTAGTAATTTTATAGAAACGATTTTATTGTATAATTATTATGCTTATTATTGTACGCTTTAAACGGCAGAGCAGTGAGCTCGCGCTCTAAGCTTTAATTTGAAACAACACCTTGTAATAACCACTGTCTCACAATAAAGAATACTTTGACTTTGACTTTGACTTTGACTTTGAAATCCCAGGAACAGATGTTACATATGAACCGTTTTGTGATTTTAACTGACAGAAGAGAACATATTAAAGTATAAAATAATACATTTTTTTTATGTTAGCAATGGAATAGTAATATGAGAGCGCAGTGGAATATCATGTTAATATATATATGATAGGTAACTAGAAATATCATGATCATGGTTAGTTATATCTTTGGACGTTATACGTTTCAGCCAGCATGAACCGGGCTTAGTTACAAGCTACAGACTACTTGTAACCACGGCGATTAGGTATAACATTTGATAAATATATTGCATGATAGCGTTAATTCCCTGTACACCTTTTTAATTAAAAAGGTAATTATTGTTTTGAAATTGGTCAATTCCTTTGGAATCATATGCGCTGACAACATGTATATGTTTATTAAAGATTTAAACTATGATGACTAAGGTTTGTTATGATATTATTCATACTTTGGCATATATCAAGAAAATCAGTTATTTTAAAATAAAGTTATAGTGTTATTTAATTGTGCTTAGTACGTAATAATATATTATCATAATCCGAAATAAAGGTTTAATCTTACGGACATACGTTATTTGTATTATATATTGTCTATACGGCCATCATAAGGAGAAAGAGGTAACTAGAATTTTTCGAAATTGACTAATTTTACTTATATGGAATCAGTAAAAACACATTTGAGATTACGTCGTTTTTCCTTATGACGGCAGTATAGCGTCTATAAGAATAATAATAAGTTATACTTACATAGTTATATTTTAAATCCGGATGCATGTAGTCGACACCTGAAACAAAGACAATTTAGTTAGGCACAGATCTGATCTAAAATCTTTCTTACCGCAAGAATACAAGTAAAAACAGAATATACGATACGTACTAAAAAGTAAGTGTACATATATGTATGAATATAATATAAATATATTGTTATAAGTTTATATTTATTATTTTTGATAAATTTTTTGTATGTATTATTTTTTTATGCATTAGTTTGTAATTAATTATTGTTAGTAGGCCTGCGAGAATACCGGCGTTGTAATCTATACTGCAACAATAGCTGACGCAGTTGCCTAATTTGATCTCCATGTACCGCCTTTTGTTTAATTGTATTTATTATAGTATTATTAATTTTTTTTTATACACCTAAGGTGGCAAACAACACGGTCCAACCTGATGGTAAGTGGTCACCGTAGCCTATGGACGCCTGCAACACCAGAGGCATCACTTGCGCGTTGCTGACCCTTTAGGAAAGGAAGTGGGTAGGAGAAGGAGCGGGAAGGGGGAAAGGGAGTGATTGGACCTCCGACACTCAAACTCGCCGAACGAAACACATCAGTAGGAATACTGCTATTTCACGTCGATATTCTGTGAGAGGGTAGTACTTCCCCGGTCAAGCCGGCCCGTGCATGCTAATATCGGCGAGGCTCTACTACTCTAAATATAAATATAATAATTATGTATGGATGAAGATTTAAATAATACATTTTTCTTTCTTTTTTTCTTTCTAATACTATTTGCTGTTACGTATTTAATACCATACGAAATCATACATAAAATTATTTCTTGTACTATTATTGAAAAAAAAGAATTTATATATAAGCCCTCCCAAAGGGCCATGTTTTTGCCTAACATACTAGAAAAATACCCATGTAAGAGAAACCAATAATTATTGATTAAACTATAATATTTAGCTCCCGATAATCGCATGCTTCAAAACGATGCTAATTCATAAGTCCCATTATAATACATCATATTTTTTCAAATACAATTCTTCATACATCTTTATTAATCTTAAATCCTGTGTTGGGTGGGACTTTACAAGCATTCAAGCAGTGGATTCAAAGAAAATCCAGACTCGGTACAAACATTTGTAGATCACACTAATATTTGGCGCGTGTGGGATTCGAACCCACAAAATTGGGCATAGTAGGACTTGGCGACCACTTAAACGACTACGTCATCAGTGTACTTTAAGTGACAATATAGGTACAGTGTACAATAACTTGATATACAAACTTATAACAATTTTAGAAACTGCAAGGTTAATAAAACAAATTTCCAATAATAATTAAAGCAAATAAATTTCTTTGAAGACACCCAAAACACTTAAAACATTGTAAAGCATTCAGTATTAAGATTTTTCTTGTTTAATTATGAAAGTGTTTCATTAAAAAATATATCAAGTAAAGGACTCCAGCTTCTCCTTTGATATTCATTAAGGTTCGCCGTGATTATATTTTCATAATTAATATTCGTCACAGCGAAGCGTAACTATAATAAGTTATTTTAAGCAAAGGTAAGTGATATTTTAATTTTTTAGGAGATTGGTAAGTGGAGCGTTATATTACAATCTTAATAAAATTGTGTTTAAAATTGGAGACGTTGGATCATAAGTAAAAGGAATGAAATTAGATTCGTATAATATGTTAATATTTAAATTCGTCATCTGAGAAACGTCAGTACCCCTTTAAATTTTCACAAGCATGTTATCTTCTCATCGCGAGCATTTTATTTCGTGTGCCGAATATTCAGACCCAGACTATGATAAAATAATAATTTGAAATATAGGTCATAGGAGTAACGCAGCCATCGACTTCGATACATATCATGCTGATTATAATTAAGATTTGGGCAGCCAGATATTTGCTCTCATAAGGACATTAGCTTTACCCGAATGTAGCAAATAACTCATTATTAAACGTAGATCAATATTCTGCTACCTATCAAACCTTACAAGAACCTTATACTTATCATCTTTCTAACCTAACCAACCCAGGAGAATTGGCGGGCTTCTCGCCCAACATTGATTAGAAGATTATTATAACTCAGTACCTACATTCTTTTTCTTTTTGTACTTCAATTTAGCTCCTTTGTTCTAATATTACGTTTCTCGGAATCGATCAGTCGAGAGATTAGGATACGCATTTTTATTTGCCAACGCCTTCAATAGTAATCCGAGCGTACGCCCATTACATCTTTGTTTCTATGTTTCACGATTGCGAGAATATAAAAGTTCTCTTAAATTTTCCTCAAGAAAAAACGATCAAATTGAAAGCTACATACTTCGTATTAGACTCTGTATTTTACAAGTCTCTCGGACATTTTATTGTATTTTACAACTTTTTGTTGAATATTGTATTCTTGATAGATAATAAATTCTTGAGCATGAAATTACTTAAAGATGAGTAATTAATGTATCATTGATCACAACTTCAATTAGTGAACTCGACACTTCATGTTCACTTCACTTTCATATTTTCGACCCTTTCAATTGACTATCCCAAAATATTTTTCCGTTTACTCATCTTATAAGTGATTCCTATCAAGAATAAGATAGGTATTTAAAAAAATGTTATAAAATTTCATTTGCAGCGATAGTCACTTATTTTACGAGGCTTGTACTATCGACAAACTTGAATCACGACCCAATATGCCGATAAATCGTATGAAACCGTCAAAACAACAAAGATTTCCCTCCAGTCCATGCCGCACTTAGGACGTTTTAAATATTAAGCAAACTACGTCAATACGGGTCGGAGATCTATGTAATTTTAACCTTTGTCATCATTTTAGTAGATAATATTTTGAATAAAGCATTGAATCTAAGCTCTTTGGAATTAACTATAACGCAGAACAAACGTTTCTTTTTAAAAACCATGTTCGGATTCTCTTCTATTATAAAATCCCAGAGCCAAAAAGTCACTCTAAAATTATATCAAATGTGACTACGGTATACGAGAAATGTCTCGAGAGTTAAATATGTCTCCAAATACTGTGAGAACGTAGATCAGACAAAATGAAGAAGAGAGTACCCTGGAAGATGTTGATATAATCATGGCGTTCGTCAAATCACAAACCAACAAAAAACCGACATGCGTCATCACTACGAAGAACATCCTTTTATTCCCACACTCGATATTTTGCGGCACGTTACGACGTTTGTCTACAAACGATAAAAAATCATCTGCACTTCACTGGACTGTATTATAGACATCACGCTAAGAAAGTCGACTTAATGCACATGCACTTGATGCACACAAACTTGCAAGGTTAAATTTTGCACGTGAATATTTAAACTTTAAATGGAATAACGTTATCTTTTTAGATGAGAAATATGATCTTCTCAGCACAGTGATGTGTTACACATCGTACGTGTGGTGTTACAATAATACACGATACGCTGAAGGCCACGTAGTGCCGAATCAATTATCAGGCTGAATCTTAGCTAACATGTGGGGCTGGATGGGAACCGGAGGTGTAGGCGAGCTGGTTCCGATTTCTTCTCATGCGAATGCAATGAGTTATGTAGATTTATTAAAAAAATCTATGTTACCAACGGTGCGAACGGTTTACCTGCGAGAAAAAGTTCTAAGGTTTTGTTACGTTCATGATAACTGTAGAGTGGATACGTCCAGAGTTGTGTCTAACTGGATTAGCCAGCATCCAGAAGTTACTCTCATTCCCTGGCTGTCTAGGTCCCCGGACTTGAATCCTATTGAGAATTTATGGGGTCTGATGGTCCAAATATGGTACAATAGAAACGAGAGGACAAAGCAAGCAATTGAGCAACATTGCAACGAAATTTGGGATTATATGAGAGGAAGTGACAATCGCAGTCGCCTCATCCGATCTATGCGTTGGAGACCATTGGATGTTATTGCAAGTAATAATAATAATAATAATAATAATTCTTTATTTAAGACAACATTGATCTATTGTGTTAGTAACATTTTCTTAAATAACTATGTTAATTAATTTAATGTTGGTTACACACGATTTTAAATAATAATGTGTTATCTATTTCTATGAATAATATGTACGTATTTACAAAAAATAAGGTATATATGTATGTTTATCCATTGTCTAGTACCCATAGTACAAGCTCTTCTTAGTTTGGTCTAGATGGTGTTGTGTGTATGTGGTAGAATATTATTATATTATATTATTATTATATTATAATTTTTATATTTTTTTAAGCTTTCTAATTTTTACCCATTTCTTATTGTTGTCTTAACGCACTTTGCAAACAAGATTCAGTACAGACATATACAAAGATGGCTAAATCTCGTTTGCAGCATGTTTAAGCTGAACGCATATTTAAATAAATAAATCAAGTTTATTGCATCGATTACACATTAATTTTAAGATAATTCTCTGTGTAATTAAATGACAGGTAACAAGGTCGTTACCATGGAAATGTATGTTCTTGCGAATGTCGAACTAATAAATTGTATTTTTATTTTTATTTTTTGTATACTCTAATAGTCTTGCGTTTGACCGCGATCTCACCTGATCTTAAGTGTAGATGCAGTCGACGATGGAGCACGCTTGAAAGTCTAAGAAAATAATCTTATGGTGGGTCATGACTCATGATTCAAATTTGGCGATTGTACATTTGTAGACAAAAGTCGTTTACGTTGCTATACCTTTTATCCGATCGCGATGAAACTATATTACTATGAATAGATGAATTTATGTTTCAAATCAATCATCGTATAATCATATAGTTCCCTGCTAGAAATAGGGATCGCCTAATTTGTAACAACATCCACGGCAACGATTATGTTTCTGCTATATCCACTTCATGCCAGCTATCTTCTTTAGGTCATCGTTCCGCCTAGCTGAAGACGGTAATTAAATATACCAATTGGCGGTCTCCACTTAGAGTCGTAACTTCCAACCGTCTTATACAGCTATTGCCAGCCCTATACTTGTTGAGCTTACTGATTTTACAAGCTTCCTTAGTAAATTAAGTTATTTAAATAATCGCATCATTGCTGTTTGTCCCCCAAAGAAGTTTCATAGGTTGTTTGCTTGGTGTTACTGTTTACGATTCAGCACCGTATTAATCAACTCTTAGGATGCATTGGTTATTGACATTTGCCATCAATTTCTATTTATATTTAGTTAATCACTTTGATATTACAACTATATTGACTTACTAAATAACCTGTATAAACTCATGACATTCGTCACATTCTAGATACAATTTAAAGTTCTACTTACCATCATCCATAATCGCAGTAGTGACATTAGCTCCTGTATAGCCCTGGGCCCAGGCAGCCTCCACATTAAGATCCAGCTTGGGTTTGCCTCCATTCTGTCCTGTGTTCTTCAGGTACCATTGTAGAGGGAAGTAGGGATCACGAGGCTCAGCGGCTGGCGCCGGCGCGGGCTCTGGCAGCCGGAGAGGGCGGAAGCCCCTCTTTACCCTTTTAAAGCCAGTTTGTTGGACAGCTGTGTGTACCTGGAGACAAGTAAAATTTATTAAGTATGTGTAAAATAGCTCAATGATTAAGGGGAATGGAGATCGAATACTGAATAATAACAAAATGTTAATGGTTTTTGTGTCAATAAAAGCTTTTCATTTATATATTTAATAGTTGTGAATTCTATTACAGCATTGTATGACCAACGTAAAAACCTAACCTTACACAAGCAAATTAACTCGAATCTAAAATATGGTTAAGTATAAATTACTCTTAAGATTTAAATACCTCGTAAAATAATTAAATGAATATTTAATTGTAACAGAATTTGTTGAAATAACAACCAAAAATTACGATTAATAGTCCTTGTTACGAAATGATCGTCGGCAACAAATAATAGAATTAACATTTCTCTACTTCATCACGAAACGATTGTTTCATTGACGAGAGCAACATTTAAGATGGCTTTTCTTATCGGTAAACCAATCGCTTAGTTGTCTTTAGAGTTGAATAGTTAATATATAAATAAATAATTTTGAACGTTAACACTACTATTATTGAACTTTACTAAAATTTGCTATTTAAATAAATTTAAACCATTTATATTTAAGTTTACACTTTTCTCCGACGTTTCGGTTGCTTAAAAACAGCCATGTTCACGGGGAGACTAAGATGGGTGTTGTCTCAATGTTCTACAGTGTAGTTATTTCAAAGAAAAAGCTCTTCAAAGACTTTTTTCCGCTTTTATATTTCTAGCTCCTGCCCGCGGCTTCACTGTGATTACCACTGGAACACATACCGGCTTAAAAGCAATAAAAAAATATACTTAGGTTAAATATAGGTTATGTCAATATTCTATAGCTCGGGAACAGTATTCTGGATGAAAGGTAGTCCATGTCCTTTGTTGTACCCCTGACAACGTGTACGTGAAATTTCATAATGATCGGTCAAGTAGTTATGGCGTGAAAGCGTAACAAACAAACAAACTCACATTCGCATTGATTATATTAGTTAGGATTGAACATGTACATCTGGAACACGTACAAAATGATTACTCAAAATATACCGCGCTAGTTGAAAAGTTACAAATGTAACTGATTGTTTTGCTATTTTTATTTTTATTGATTTTTAAATAAGGAGGGCTGTTACAGCGTTTGAACGGTAATTATTGTATATTGTAATTTGTATCACCGAATTAAACTACAAAAAGTTTATTTGCTGTTCATCTTTTGAATTTTACAATGTTGACTTATTATTATTACTATTATTTTTACTGACATTTTTATATTATTTTATCTTGTTATTTGGATTATGTGTTAAATGAATTGTTAACGACCTATATTTTAAATTGATAAACGAATCTTTTGGTTATGTTATTGACATTTGATATTTGTACACCAGATATGGTCAAACATGTTGATACAAAGTATTATTTGACATCTGTAACTAAGCATCTCAAAATGTTTAATTATGTACCTACACGTGTTTTAGCAAATAAATATATCTTATCTTATCTTATCATCTGTTGTAATTTGCTCACATACTGTACAGGTCCTACGAGAATACCAGCGTTGTAGTTTCAACTGCAACAATAGCTGACACAGGTACCTAATTTGGTCTCCATACTATATACTGTTCTGTATATATTTATATTTTATTGTATTGTGTAAAGGAGATACAAATAAAAAATATTTTATTTTTTATTTTTCATTCACTTCAGATCCAAAGCATGAGACGACGATCACATAAGTTCACTGCTGACTAAGCATTATATCTACACGTTCCTGACGGAGCCTAGAAGGTTGAAATTCTGATTGATGACTTCTGGGCATTAAATCTGGCCAGATAATAGTAGCTCTGGTCAAAAATTGCGGACAAGCTTCCCTGCTATAGAGTTTCTAAGAAAGCACATATTGTGTGTGATGTTACAAACGTTTTCTATGGTAACCTTTTACCATCTGGCGGGTAATATGCTTCTTTACCACCTCAGCATTATTAGAATACACATAATGTAATATAAGATACAGTAAATATCTTATTTTATATTCCTGAAGATGAAAATTATCTTGTACAGACAATATTAAGAGGAGTATTATATAAAATAGAAGGGCTTCAATAATTTTATAATATTATGGAAGCCTTCGTGTCTTGTTGGAGATAATAATATTCTCCTTGAACGTTGAACGAGGGTCTCTCTCGAGGGAGAGTGTGCCCTAATTATGAAGATCAACTGGCTTTTACCAGAAATTATGTATTAATTAGTACTCGCATCATGCATGCATACATCATCGTAGAAATATAAGTAGGGTTTAATTTTGCAGGCAACCATAAATATTCATTACTAGTGACCCGCTTCGGCTCCACACGGGTAGTACAGAACCTTAACAAATTATACACCTAAACCTTCCTCATGAATCGCTCTGTCTATTGGTGACAACCGCATGAAAATCCGTTCAGTCGTTTTTGAGTTTATCGCAAACATACAAATAGACAGAGACTTATTATTCTTGCTGCTTTTTATTTCATCTTTACCATTATAATGTGACATAAAGACTTATTTGGCTCAAAGGCTGAATGAATACCGTCGTCTCACAGTACCCTTGCTAATCTGTCAGATATATCGATTCAAATACAAAGAAATCGAATTATTTTCTATTATTTTCTTTCTCTTTCACCTACTTACATCTGAAATTACGTAGACGAGTCCATTAAGACGACTATATATTAATATATGCCTACTACTACTATAATCTACCTACTAGTTTTTACCTAACCCAAAGAGCAATACGTAAAACACCTTGCAAAAGTTACAGTTTCCTGGCATTCAAAACATAGTTTCCTCCGTGCCTCGGCTCCGAAATCCATCCATGGTTATAGAGGACTCAAAGGTCGTCTCATTAGTATTCCACCGGAAACTGTGAGCAGATAAATGGGTTACCGAAAAACTGATTAATGTTACCCTCAACTTGAGCGGAATAATAACCGTTTCACCGAATATATTTCTCGTTTGTAACGATACAACGAACCTACAGACTTTTTACCGATAATTTGCTTGTACTGGCGTAACGTACTTTGGTTTTTTAATTTATAGCCTCGTTTTATTGACTGAGTATTGCTTTTGCTTTTGTTTTTTGGAGAGATTTTTATCATTGAAATGCTACGCTTCATTTTAAGCTGCTGGCTTTTAAAATGTTAAGTTCTACGCTATCTATAATTTCTCTGTCATGTGTAGGTACAATATTCACAATTTATACACGTTTAAATTCCAAACATAAAGCATATAAAATTTTGAAACTATACTTCAAATATTATTTCTTGTTGCTTGAGGCAATTGAATACTATTACTAAATTCGTAATCACATAAAGCAGGATAACTATTTTCGATCAAAAGGATTTGATCCCCTCAGACATAACCCATTTGTAACATAAACATATATATATATATATATATAGCTTGGCTGGAGGTCTAGAAGCATCTATATCTAGGTTAGATAGCATGCGAATAATTTATTGAAAAGCAATCTTCTAAAAAAATGTAGCCATATCAAATAATTAAAAATAAATCGCAAAGAAAGCAATATACAGAGCCTGCATATAGTCCAAAATCCTAGTCAGCTTGATAAAAATACTTATACATTGTACATAATACAATATCATGTACGATATGTAATAGTTCATTATATCCAATCTAGCATTAGTATGCCTTCAACACGCTTTAGTGTGCATGTCTATGGTATCCAATTGAAATTGCAATCCTCAGCACGCTACTGACAAGATATGCATATCAAAAGCTTGTTGTTGCATATTGAAACAAAAATAATTCAAATTTCTGTGCATTCGACGTGGATTTGAATAGTTGTATAGTTGTTATACGAGTACATTGCTTTGTTATAGTAAGCGTGTTAAGTTAGTCACTCGATACAAATGTCAATGAAAATGAAACTGGAAATATTTTCACAATGCAGGCGAGTAGATACTTTAGTAGGTTGCAGTTATTAAATGACCGAACACAGGAACGAAGGCTAGTAAAGCAGGTTTTTGACAACATTTCTATATCGATCTCAGACTATAGTTATGTTATGTGTGAAATATAAGTTCTGATTACTTGACGCTTGCTTGTTCACTAAACTTTAGCAGTCAAATCCAATTGAAAACGATATTAACTCATATCAAACTTTGTAATAGCAATTTGTGGAGTCGTTAAAATCATTCAAACATACCATGTGCTTCCAAAACTTAGTTAGTTTGCAAATAAACTTTTAATAATAAATCATTATAAAGTTGGTTTGACAACGCTGTGAATCATAATGTTACTTTAATATTGGTCATTATTTTTACCTTGGCACTGCTTTATTGTCTTGTGGGATAAATCAATGCTTTTGCTTACACCATCCCAGATTCATAACTGAGTCGGATAAAGGGAAAAATTGTAAAATTTTGACATGTTCACCGTAAACGAAATATTGTGTGGTATATAATTATGTATATAATTATGCATGATCGCGTTAATACCCGTGTAAATGATATATATCACTAGCTTTTGCTCGCGGCTTCGCTCGCGTAAAAGTAAATAGGTTAGGTTATGTGAGTAATAGTACTTTTTTTCCAATTAAAAATAACCTTTGTCTGCCTTGCTTCGGTGAAACTAAAACTACGCAACTTTAAAATTCGAAAATCAATTGAATATCCAGACTCGAAACAACTATTTGTGGATCACACATTTTATGCCACGGGATGACTGAATCCGCAACCGTTCAGTATACTGACATTGTCGAAAGGACCACTTTTCTTAACTTCTACTTTTTATAATTAAATAAACTCAGTATATTACACAAAGGTCAAGACCAAAAAGAATTCATATTCTATTTAGGTCACAAAGCAACACATATGAACTACAAGTTGAACTCCTAAATCACAATGAAAATCTTTTACAGACTCCTATTTTTTGAAATTCCAAAGAAAATAACGGGTATTATTTTCTTTATGGCGTCAAGGAAAGAACTGCCGTTATTTTCTTTCTGTCATACACGTAAGATTTCCAATACATTTTACAATATACTTCAGAAAATGTAGTTACATATTTCGTCGGCACCTTCGAGATTGCTTTCGAAGCGTCTAGTGAGACATCTCGAGAAGGTTGAGCTTTTGATCGAATAAGTAAACGACTAGAACACGAAGCACATGCCATTACCGTTTGAAATCATGTCGCAGACATTTTGAAAGGATATTTTGCGTAATAATGTGTATAAATAAATATTGCTTGCGTATAACATCCAGATCTGAATGTTCTTTGTGTCTATTGGTTAAATGCTTATGAAGTCTCCCTACATCGCGTCTTTGTCGAGACATATCTTTCCTCCTTTCTTTGAATCTGGAGCTGGGCATGAAAAGCAACTTCTTAAGTCGTCAAAGTAGAGACCTTAGCATCACTTCAGTTGTAATGAAGACGTGGTGACATTTGAAAGGGCTCTGCTGTTGAACTAACCAACTGCTTACTATCAGGCGGAGTGTAGTCATTTGACTGGTAGAAATAAAAAGACAAAATATGAGACGCACCCAGCAAGCTTAATGTTATTCAATATATAGAAAACAAAACCAACGTTGTAAATATAATATCTATCGCAATATAAGACCGCAAATTGTACCTATGTTTTTATTGCAAAAATAAGGTTCAGAAGGTCTATTATTTCACCTGGACAAAGGCCAGGTTAAGAGCACCTTGAACCGACGGGCGTGTATGAGGAATGTGATGAAAGTGAATGAAGCCAGAGAAGTGTGTCAGGATCGTAGCAAATGGAAATCCGTAGTCTCTGCCTACCCCTCTGGGAAACAGGCGTGAATCTATAATAATAATAATAATAATAATAATACATAGTTTATTAGCAACAAAAAAGGATTCAGAGCTGTATACATCATCATATTTAAATAAATGAAATAAGTCGGGTACATCTGAGGTATACAAAGTGAGCAATGTCCCCCGAGCTAGGAAATTCCTGTGTTACGGGGGACATCCCTCCATCCTGTGTAATGTCATGGAAATACAAAAATAATTTTGATTATATACAGAGTTGTTGATGCAAAATGCGAGTACGATGCTGTGCTTAGTAAACTAATTTCGAAACAAAATTCAAGTAGACTAATTTAGAGAAATTTAAAGAAGAAAAACAACAAATAATAAATGAAATAATTAAAGGAAATGAGGGCCATCTTCCTCCTCAGTATTTTATATTGTTGTTTTATATATATTTATATAGTATGTATGTATGTATTATTTCACATTTTGGATATTTTCCTTGCGAGTTTGTTTTTCGTTTGAATATGCAGGATAGAATATGAAAGAGAAACTCGCCAGATGTTTCTATTTACGAATGCTCTCAAATTCAACGAAGAGTAAGTTATTGTATTTCAAGCGTATTCATGTGTTCATAAAACAGTGTTTTTAAATCGTTATATAGTTCGGGAGTACGTGTTAAATACTTAGTTAAAGTATGGTTTCACTGGAGCATATTTGAATGGAGTAATCGGATTTTCGATGAACACCTCCCATTTATATAAAAGATATATGTAACTTGGGCTATATCTATACCATCTATACTAATATGATAAAGCTAAAAAGGTACCACTACTACCATTCGGATTTAAAAATATATATTTGTATTAGATTGCCCAATTCCTTAGGAATTTCGTTACTTATATAGCATCCCGCTACTAGCCATGGGAGCGGAGTAGTAATTACAAAAGAGGATGGAACCTTAAGGGACAGCTAGAAAAGCAAAACGTATACAAAAGGTTTCGGTGTTTTACTAATATAACATATACAACGTACTATAGTAGTAAGCCTAATTATATTAGGTATTGAGTGACTATATAGTCACGCCAAGAAATATTAGGATCATTGTAAGCGATCAAACCCATCTGTCCCAAGACAAGAAGAAAAAACGCACTAGTCTTAAAATTAACGAGTAGCCTTACGTTGTTTACCTTCATATTCCACGTTTACTGTAGAAACTTTAGTTTTGTTTAAAAGGCCTAGGTTTGACGTTTCGTATCACAATTTTGATTTACCGCATTCAGATAAATGTATAAGCTTTTGTACTGGTTTTCACGCATACCTACATAATATGTAATTTATACATACACTCGCATATTATGTTTTCATATGCCACTGAAAACTGTTCAGCAGACCGATTCGTAAAACTGTAATAGTGAACGTAGCGTATCGTGTCGAACCTAGCCCCTAAAAAGTTCAATCGATGGAGTCTACATTTGACACACAAGTTGGCAAAGATATTTATATAAGATAGATTTCTTTTAGTGTCTCGAATGTCTTCTTAAAATAACAAACAGACTAGAATATTTATAACTTGTGTCTGCAAATAAACCTAATCCTAACTAATATTATGAATGGAAATCTGAGTTTGTTACGATTTCATGCCTTGAATACTCGAAAGATTACGCAATTTCGCATAAACTTTGTTAAGGGTACAGAAAAGGATATACGGATATTATATAAGAGGATAAATTTTCTCCAGGAAAAGTACTGTTCTAAAGGGACAAACATTTATTTAAAAAAATTACATTAACACGAGCGATGCCGCGTGCAAAAGGTAGTGATAAAATAAATAACAGACTAACGCTAAGTGCGAGACGTAGTACCATATTCATAACTTGCATTTGCAGATAATCCTGACAAATATTATAAAAGCGATTTTGACTTTGTTTGTTTGTATGTCCGTTACGCTTTCACGCCTTAACTACTCAATCGATACACGTTTTTTTCATAATTTTTTTATGCAACTTTGCTGGCAAACACGCTTACGGCCCACCTGGTGGTAAGTGGTCACCGTAGCCTATGGACGTCTGCAATACCAGAGGCATCACTTGCGCATTGCCGACCTTTTAGGAAAGGAAGCGGGAAGGGAGAAAGAGGGTGATTGGGCCTCCGGCACTCTCACTCATCGAACGAAATACAACAATAGGAATACTGCTATTTCATATCGATATTCTGGGTATTATATTCTGATCGATATTGACAGGGATACAGAAAAGGACATAAGCCTTTTTTTTCGAAAAAGTATTGTTGCCGAGGGATAGAAATTCATTGAATAAATCTAAATTAACGCGAATGAAGACGCGGGCAGAACGTAGTAATAAAATACGTAACAGACTTACGATAGAACATCTCCGAAATGGGGATCAGAGGTATATTTCATCCACATTTCGCACACCTATGAATTAAGTTCCAAGTAATGAAAACCATTTTTATATTTTTAACGTGGTGGAATACATTGGCGCACACCAGCCGTCCACCAATCAGACTGTGCTGTTTCAGGGAATTTTGTATCGCCGCAAACGTATCCAACGATTTGGTATTCCTCGGACATCATATTGATATCAACAAATATAACTAAAATATACTTACATAAATATGCAATATGTAAAAGTTCATGGCGACAAGAACTTTACGTAATTAAATAACTTTAATATAACAGCGATAACCTACTATTGTACTGCCACGCAAAGGTCTCTAGTTCAATGCCAAGGCCGTACATCTTGATTTTTGAAGTTGTGTGTGTAATAAATAGGTAATTATTATATTGTTTCCAGACTTTCATTTACAGACTTTACATATGTGAAGTCTGCCAATTTCGCCCAGAGGGCCAGCGTGGTGGACTATGGCCTATCCCTTCTCACATTAAGAAGAGGCTCATACCTAGCAGTAGGCAGCTTATATACAGGCTGGTATAATAGGTATATAAAACATCAGATGTTCAGTCGTAAATCGAGTATAATAAATAATTTAAATATAAAATATTAATTATGTAAACAACATCATTTTGCTAGCAATACTGCAATATAGGATGGCAATGTTCTATTTAATTAAACGATTTAATCTTGTCCCAAACTTTCGTGCTTATTTATGCCATACAGTACCGCATATCAATTTATACTATTGCAAAATATATAATCCCATCTCTTCAATTCAAAGATCCCTCATTATAATAAAAATATATTTTAGCATACTCTATATATGTATTTATTTGGATGTAACCACCTACAGTACCTATCTACGAAACAAACAGGACTTTACACTTCTTTCACGCTCTCTACGCGGGATACATATCGACTTAACCATACAGGTGGCTCGCGTTGGTCTATAAAGATGTTGATAGCCTTGAGCATTTACTTGTAATAAGCATTATAGCGAATGTTACATTACAGAAAAGTAAATGGGAGCGTTTTAACGAGCATTCTAGCGAGCGTTCTAGCGAGCATTCTAGCGAAAGGACAGTGTTTCGAGCTTTTTGCCGAGCCGAGCCTTTCTGTCATTATTCCGCGACCGTCAAGTCTGACATCATCGTGAAGAATATTTTTTGGCAAGCATTGACTAGAGCGTTCGTTAGAATGTTTGATGAAAATGTTCGTAGCTATGTTTTGCTCTATGCTTGGCTCTGTTCGTTGTTCAGTTCGACAATTTAAAAACGGCAGCTCGATGTTCTGTCATAAGTGAATGGTGAAGTCCATCAGCACCTTAACACAATATACCCCGCGCGATTGCCTACCTTTCACATATAATCCACATCGTGTTCAATCGCCGTTAATAACTTACAACCTTCCACAAATGAATACCCGTATAACGTTCTATTTAGCTTCTAAATTGTTGTGTACTTATTGAAGCTTTCATCAAACGTCGACATGAAAGACACACACGAAAACAATCCTCAGAATAAACAGAACCCTTAAACATGAAACGAAGCTGTCGAACATATAAACGGTTCTTTGTATTCGTAAGTGTGTGTGTTTGAAGTGAAGCTAAGCACCTGTTACATACGTGACGGAGGAACTTAACCTACACGTGGCTTATATGCTACGAATTCCTTCGTGGCATGTGAACGTGTCATATTTAAAAAGATGTACGTAGTTTTAGATTGAGTACATATAATTGTTTTTATCGCTTTAGATATTCGTAGAGGTTATTCTTGTGGATATACATTTATTGGTAAAAGTTATAATGAACATAAATTCATATTGAGCCACAACCGAACTGAGTGGTTGCGGGAAAACGACTGCCACGCGGCGTTACTGTATACTTGCGCCTGACTATATAAAACTAAGGCTCTAAACTGACGGACTGCATTTCAACTGCATTCCAACTACAAATTTGCAGATTGAATGCAGTTAGTATGACTGCAATTAAACTGCAAACCAACCGTGCAGCCCATTTGCTATCGGTGTGTAGTACAAGTGCAGTTGGACCAACTGCATTAAGATTGCTATAGACCAACTGCATTTGAACTGCACGTCGACCACTCAGCTAGCTCTCAGTCAGCGGGTATTCGTTGAAACTGCACGCCAACTGCACACCGACTGCAATTGGACTGCGCGGTTGGTTTGCAGTTTTATTGCAGTCGTACTTACAGCATTCAAACTGCAATTTTGAAGTCGGAGTGCAGTTGAAATGCAATCCGTCTGTCTAGAGCCTAAAGCGTCAGCAGTGTCACCACAGTACCCTTATTACTCTATCCTACAGAATTAGTAGTAGCTATTTTGGGTATATTATGTTGTTGGTTTCCTATATGTTGCTCACGAGTTATCCATTCGATAGTGTACCAAATTATCTTTGCCTATGATCATAGTTTTTAATACTAAATGTTAATATATCTATATATATTTAATATCTATAACTAAAATAAGTTTGCTCTCATATTTTAATACAGCAGTAGGTGAGTTGGATTTCCAGGCTTTTTAACGAAGCAATGTGCTGCCTGCTAAGGCAGTAATATAACCTTTTCTTTAAGACTGGCAGCACTAGTGCTGCTTAAAGAAAAGGTTAGATTACTCAGTCATAAACATGATGACGGCTACTATGACACTTACGGCACCCCTGATGAGGAGTACCGTATCTTTTGTTCTATAATTGAATATGAATATGGCTCTTCCATAACAAAAGAACATTCTAAAAACTTTTCTATTTTCAGCGCCTTAAATAACCGTACAAGGAACCAAGTTATTTAAGGTCAAATTCTTAGAACATCATTCGTCGTCGGTATATTTCCCGGAACAAATTCGGAAAATTCAAGTGTCATTCTTTCCTTATACTCAAGATGTTCAGGTACAGAAATAAAACGTGAAGACACTTCACTTCTCATAATTGAGGCAGTCTGAAGGTAATTTCATTTTTTTACCTCGACAGAAGCACAATAACGTGCTTATTTACTTTTTACAGAGCTTTCCACTTAAGTAATCAGTGTCTTCATTTCATAGCTTACTTTAATAAAGAATGAAGTGCAAATGATATAGCCGTTATTTAATGCACAGGATGATGATACAATTATTAGAGACATGGTCATGATTAGGCATACCTTTGTTAAGAAGACGTTGGACTTTGTTTGTCGATAAAAGTGATGTTTAAATTGGAAAATGTGCATAAGATTTATTTTTTCATTAAATTTTATTTGGGGTGTATAAGAAATGCGACGGAGCGATTAAAACAAAAGAAGTAAATTCGAAACAGAGCAAGTGGAAACAAGACACAGCATATCCTTTTTAAAAAAATATGAATGTTTTAGAAAAGTTATGATTTAACAACATAAATCGTCATGTATGTACATTTACATTACATAGATGCCTTTAGTAATTACCTATTTGAGCCTTTTAAAAATAACTGGTTGTATCATTAATTTTTTATTATTTATCCTTGTCTGCTCGGGCTTGCTTTGGCCAAGGAAGCGTGGACTTGTTAGTAAGGACTAGAGTTGTCTTAACTGGAACTCGTAAATCCGTTCATTTTCAATACTTTTCACAAGGTGTAATAAACGTGAGATATGCGGTTGATATGATTTTATTACATATAACATTTTCGAAAACCTATTTCATATAATATTATTGAATAACGTTTGACCGAAAAATATTTAATATAAAACCGTTTCATCTATTAGTTATAATCTATATATATAAAACTCTTCCGTTACTGAGTGACTGACAGACAACGCACAGCCGAAACTACTGAACGCAATTAGCTGAAGCTTGGCATGTATGTTTCTTGGAGAGTGTAGGGGAGAACTAAGAGAGGATTTTTGGCAATTCCACCCTGAAGGGGGTGAAAGGGGTGAAACCCGATCTTCACTCGGGAACGGGACTTACGCGGGTGAAACCGCGGCAAAACTACTAGTATAATATATATTGATACCGCTATGACGGTTAAACCCTTACTCAAAACAGTCTGAATTAGATAGATTAGGTTAGTGATACTCTTTATAACCTCTCATAAATAGGAACCCCGCTTCGTTGAGCCCCGTCGAGAAACAGTTGTAATAGATTTATAAAAGTTTTTACTAATATAAGAATTGATTGTACAAAATAGTGTGATAAACTTTGCAATAATGTCAATAGCACTACGCTACCCTTGCTTATATCTTTTATAGTTTCTTATCGTTAGCATAAAATTTAATTGTGTTAAAGTTGTGAGAAGGCACTGACTTCTATAACACAGGTAGTTAATACCTAGCTCAGAGGTCAGAGACTTCAATATTTTCAGTGTAAAGATTTTATGCCAATAATTATAATAATAATTATTATTATTATATCCTTTACTATTTATATCCTATACACACATTAGTACCCACACTAATGTATGGAAGTGAAAGTTGGGTATGCCAAAAGAAGCATGAGAACAGAATAAATGCTGTAGAAATGAGAGCGCTGAGAAGCATATGTGGTGTGACTCTAAAATATAGAATAAGGAATAGTCTTATTAGAGAGAGATGCGGCATGAAAGCGGATATAGTGACAAAAATACAAAGGGTATGTTAAGCTGCTTTGTGCATGTGGAAAAACGAGAAAAGACAGACTAAGGAAGTTTATAAGGCTAGTGTGAATGGAACAGTCGCAAAAGCAAGACCTAGGCGAACGTTTCTCGATCAGATCGGAGACGTTCTTGACAAAGGCCAGGTTAAGAGCACCTCATACCGACGAGCGTGTATGCGGCATGTGATAAAGTGAATGAAGCCAGAGAAGTGTGTCAGGATCGTAGCAAATGGAAATCCGTAGTCTCTGCCTACCGCTCTGGGAAACAGGCGTGAATCTATTGTAAGGAATCAACGCAAAAACCAAAAACCGATTTTAAAAATTCTTCCATCATTAGAAAGCTATATTATCACCAAGTAATATACACTAAACTTTATTTAAAAATGTACTTTTACTAACATAACATAACCTACATTTGATACCTACCGCGAGCGAAGCCGCGGGCAAAAGTCAGTATACAATAATAATACACAAACAAATTAACGTTAATAGCACGTATAATCACGTGCCTTTCTTTCAACGCAATAAAACAAAAATCACATAAAACCGCTTTATTACAAAGCGTAGCTTAAGCTTAAGTACTTCATAATTACCATTCTAATATTAAATGTTTATTTTACGAGTATAATACTGTTTTATATAAATCATTCAATGTAGTTCTCGCAGGTTTATTTTTTTGCCGACAGAAACAGACTTTTGTTGTAATTATTAATAAGCCGCGGCGTTGAAATGAGGTTGTTTAAGTTTTATCCATCATAAGAACTACACTCTTGGCACAGGCTTTTATTTCAAGCGATTTGCCAGCTAATCTACATAATTAGAATTGAATCGTTTTTTATGTATAGTATTGTTGATGTACGGCAAAGCGGTGTTCTATGAATGAGTGTATTACATTTGTGCCTTTTTAAAGTATAACCAGGCGGACTTTTGCGGCTATCTGGAAAATCGCATACACGTCTATTATAAATGATTAGTAGTTTTCCCGCGGTTTCACCGGCGTAAGTCCCGTTCCCGTGTGAATATCGGGTTTCACCCCTTTCACCCCCTTAAGGGTGGAATTTCCAAAAATCCTCTCTTAGTGCTCCCCTAGACTCTCCAAGGAACATACATGCCAAATTTAAACTTTTTGCGTTCAGTAGTTTCGGCTGTATGTTGTCTGTCAGTCACTCAGTAACGGAAGAGTTTTATATATATAGATTATGTTATATTTCTCATATTTTATTCTAAATACTAACTATGCCCGCGATTTCACCCGCGTGATGTTATATAGCTTATAGCCTTCCTCGATAAATAAGCTATCCAACACTAAAATAATTTTTCAATTCGAACCAGAAGTTCCTGAGATTATCGCGTTCAACCAAACAAACGATCAAACAAACAGACTCTTCAGCTTTATAACATAAGTATAGATATATAATTTAAACTAATAACTAACAACCGGCCAGTGTCTTCAATGAAATGTATATCTAGAGAACTCATCTATGTATTTTTTAAGAAATTTTGTTACACTAAGTCTGGTTTTGGTAATGAATTAGTTTTTTTAGACAACGCCTACTACCCTCTAACCTCTCTTATAATTCATCACTGGGAATATTTCATTTGTCGCGAAGGACTTTAGAAATATTCAAACAGCACACACAATTTAGTTGTTATTGCATAAAAATAGACCTCATTTCCAAAATAAAACGCCAGAAAGTTATTTCCACTGTCCTTAAATTGACATAATCCGAAGAACAATAAATCTAGCAGTCAGCAGACAGATGGCGTGACAATGTCAGCGTGAGGATTATAGCGTGATGGATGGGTCTGCGTCGCTAATACGTAGACTGCGGTGATCCTTTATTCTCTCTCTGACTTTGGAAACGTAATGGTGTATCAATCACTTGTAATTTACGTCCTTATATCTATAAGACATTATGTTGTTCTATATTTTAAAATAACTTGATTAAGTTATTAGAGTTTTACCGCAGCTCATATAGGTTAGGTTAGTAACAATACTTTTATCTAGATGAAAAGTGGAAAGTATCCTTTTTGTTCCCCTGACAACATGTATGCGAAATTTCTTGATGATCGGTTGAGTAGTTGAGCCGTAAAAGCATACAAACAAACTCACATTCGCATAACAATATTAGTAAGGATTTGCACCGCCTTATGTACACCTCTAAGAAATATGTTACGGATATATAGGCGTTGGTCTATAAACATAAGTATTTTAATACAGTATTGATATTGTAGAAACATTTCCGACGCATTAGTTTAGTGTAGGCACAAGTAAGCAATAGTGCCGCGCGGCAGTCTTCTGCCCACAACCACGCAGTTACATCATATTTCAATATGTATTTATTTAATTTGTAACTGGTACTAGTAAGCATATATCTATATTTTTACCGTGACGTATTTGTTAGACATCCACAATAAGAACACTTCTGCTTACCCCAACAATACTCGTTCCTTTTTCCTTAAATCAAAATTATTTATTTTCATATAATATTGCCCCTATTTATTGTTCCATTTCGTTTTATTTATTCATCTGTAACGTTATCATTGTTATTGTTATCCTGTTTCACAAATGCCTCATAAGAAATAAAAATAGTATTTTTCTGGAAGATAAGGCGACGTAACGCGATATTAATACTTATCAAATCTTTTTTGGATGATGGATCTTGTGAAAATAAGTTAAGTATTATCGTCTAGTAGATAGTAGCACTGTCTCATGTACTAAAGTATTATATTTTACACAGTGTTGTCATAAATAATGATAGAAATTTTGATAATCTAGAATTAGTACTAAGTTAGCCTAAGTTCGGAGTTCATTTTAATGATCTCTCCGGAGATACTTAACTCAGCGAAAAAGCTTACTTAAATCTTAGTTCTTCTAAAATGTCCAAGTTAAAAACTTGGTTTAATTAACTGTTCTATTGAGTTAATATTGTAATTAAGTATTATTAATTTATAAATTCTATCTCAACGAATGCAGCGATAGCTCAGTGGGGAGGCCAACAGACTGCAATGCAGAGAGTCTCGGGTTCGAACCCACGTCCCGCACTTTTGACTTTCGGAAATTATGACTTTATGAAATTATGTGCGTATTGATTGACAATTATCGCCTGCTCCGTGCCACGGAGAGCACGTTAAGCCGTCGGTTCCGGCTGCCATGAACATCTATGGCAGTCGTTATTGGGAAAGTTAGTACCCTTTAATATCCTGACACTGGTCTAGTCTTAGGGTATCGTTAGCTTTCGGATTGCGGAGGTCAGGTGGCAGCTGCTCCGTGTAAAAACTGATATCCAGTCAGATCCGGTTAGACTAGAAAAGCCGACCTCAAGTGACTTGGGAATAATAAAGGCTAAGAGAGAGAAAGACTTTCTCAATGAAATACTGCGAATTTTGTTCGGCTGGATTCCTAGATCAGGCAGTGTTATTGGATTTTATCTGTATCTGATTTCATTGATTTTTATAATTATTGCTACGTTTTCACATAAAGACTTTAGTAGCCTATCAAGAATAGAGCTATAGAACTGGTTCTTTTTTAAATCCTCTATGCTGTTCCTGAAATGAGCGCGATCAAACAAAAAACAAAGAAACTCTTTAGCTTTATTATTTATTATAAATTAACTGAGTCCGTTAGTTAGCAATATGGTCGATTTGTATTACAAAGGACCTATACTAATAGTGCAAATTGTTGTTATCTTAAACCTTTGCATCACACTTTAAGTCTTCCGTGCCTTACCCCACTATCTGGAGATAGGCATCCTCGTCTGTCTTCCCATATCTCTCTTTTTTAAATTAAAGTACTTTATGAAGATTTTATCGCGCTGTTTATTTAAAAAAAACTATTATTATATAATTATGAAACTATTACATTACTACTATCAAACTTTACTGCTATTTTAGGCTGTTTAAATTATTAAACTATTTAGATTTACACTTTCCCCAACGTTTCAATCAGAAATGGTCACGGGGACACTAGACCAACAAGTAGTAACAGTAGTTACCAGTAGTAGTTGAAAAGTTTCAATTTATATTTTATACAACTCTACGCACTTGGAATTATTATTCCGGTATCGCGGGGAACTTTACGAACAGTCAAACAATGGACACTAAGAACATCCAGATTTGGGACAACCATTTATGGATCACAAAATTTTTGTACCGTATGGGGTTCAAACCCACAACACTCGCCGCGGTGGCAGTGGCGAGGCGAACACTTAAACCACTACGCCTTCCGTGTAATAATAGTGTTTTTAGAGATTAAAAACTCTTATACAACAGCTTTGTCCATCCATCCGTCTGTTATACAACTTTCAACTCAAGAACCGTAAGAGCTTGAGACTCGCGGTCAACGCCATTTGACTCAGCATAGTCGATATACCCCTAAATGACTATGACCTTTGACCTCTGACCTCTAGGTCACGTGGTATCATCGTAGTACCTTTGCATATTACTTGAACCATTTTGTCTAACTCTTAGATTTACGGCAATTCATTGCCAATTCTCACTTGTTAAAATAAACAGAGCGATAAAATTCGTAAAATTTAAATTCGTATTTCAATGTAAAACATTATCGTAAACGTAAGACAATATTATCTCTCTTCTTTCCAAGTATAGTAGGTATGATAGCTGCCTCAAATAATACGTATGTAGGTAATTAATTACACCGATAATACTCGATAGATAGGCGTAGGTGTACACATAATATCGGAAATAATACAAAAGAGAATAGCGAATGAATAAGTAACTATTCCTATGAATAAAATGAAGACTAACACAAAGATATTATCTGCCTCTTAGATAATGGTCGTAGTTATTTTATGTAAAAGGACTTTTATCTGTAACTCATTTTTATTATTTTTGCACCCGTTTTATATAAGCTACGAAAACTCTCGTAGACCCTCTACGAGAGTTTTCGTAGCTCTTGACACAGCTTAACACGGACTCAATAAATGGCAAAGTGTAGGTACACATTACAGTGTACCGAAAAATTATTGTAACAAGAAATTCCAATCACACTTTTTCCGATCCGGGAATAGTATTCTGAAATGCATGATTAGCAGCATGATTATAACACGAGGTGAATGAAATAATGACGTGTAATATCTTTCTGCCTTTTTTAAAAGACAGAAAGTTATAGTGCGGGCTCTAGAATTATGTGGGGATCTTCACTAACTTTCAAACAACGGTCAGAATGAACACTCAGGCTCAGAACAACTATAAGTGGATCACACAAACTCTTGTCGTGTAGATAAACTTTGTACTTCTTAATACTATGTTTGTAAAGTCCCGCGACGTAGAGCTTACTCCCTAAACCTCTCGAATGTTATTTATTAATTTAGAAACATCCTCTATTAATATTATAAATGAAAATGTGAGTTTGTTTGTTTGTTTGTTTGTTTGTTTGTTTGTTACGCTTTCACGCCTTAACTACTAAATCTATCATAAAATGTGTATACAACATTTTATGATAGATTTAGTAGTTAAGGCTGTTGTCAATAGTACAGTATAGGACATAGGATACCTTTTATCCAGAAAAAAATCTGTTACTAATTCAAAATTCAAAATACAAAATAAATTTATTCAGATTAGGTTACAAGGCAACACTTATGAATGTCAAAGTTACACTAATTTTTTTCTGCTATTTTACATTTACTGCCACGTTCAGCAAAGCAAGGGTGTAGGGCTCATGAGAAGAACGGGCAAGAAACTCATGGTCACTCTTTTTAATCGCCAAGTTTTTGTTTACAAATCATAAGAGCTGTAAGGTGCTGCAACCATTTCTCTATAAACTATTACTGAACATAAACAAGCATTTAAAAAAAAATTAATGGTAGCCTCTAAAGCAGCAGTATGGTAAATAGGAGCATCCACTTACATGTACATTAATAATCACGACAAGGCATGATTGTAGTTCGTAGTTTAATCTAACTGTTTAAATAAAAATGTAGTAAGTAAATCATCGAATTCCACGATACCAAGGTCGACCAGTCACCACAAGTAGCACCAGTTCACGAGTACGACGCATGGGCCAGCCATCGCCCCCTTCGCCATATTGAAGGGAAGGGATCGACCCGGCCCATGACGACACCACAAGCAATGACATTTGAGTGAGTATAATCTCACCATACCTAAGTTACAGTTACACAGGTGAAGCCGTGGGCAAAATCTAGTAATGTATTTATTTTATCATACTGTCGAAGATCAGCCATTATAAACAGCGTTCATGGCCATGAATGATAAACACAAAACACATTTTCATGAAATACCTCACATGATTGATCAGGTGCTTTATTAACCAGATAATGAACACCATTAATCATTACATACCGTTGTGCGACAAAATTACAGCGCGCTTAGTACTCTTGTATTATGTCAATTTAATGTGTTTTGTGAGATTTTGAATGGTATGTAATAAATGATCATATTTTCTGTGTACTAACAAATTATTATAACTATAATTGCGTTATGACAAAATAATAAAGATGGGTCTGTATATACTGTCAATAGTTACCAATAGGTACATAATATCTGTTTACTAAATAAGACAAGTAAGAAAAATTTATATAACTATTTAAGCTGCATTGCATATAATTATCTGTACTTACTTATTCTAGAGACAATCAACCACTTTATGATTAATTCTGTTTATGATATAGCATCTCCTCAACACCAACCTCCAAGGTTATGAAGAGAGGGGAGAAAAGAATAATACCGTACTTTTACGCAAATGTTCAAACGTACATATAAACATACATTAAAATTAAAATCCTTTAAGTGGATTTTCACTTTGAACGCGGTTTATTTTATACAAATACTAGATTTTGCCCGCGGTTTCCCGCGCATAAATGCAGGTTATGTCAATTTATATCCCTCGGAAACAGGCATTTTTCTTGATGCAAGTATGCTTTGACACATTCCGCACTCCTAACAACTTACTGGAATTTCATGATAATTAGTCGAGTAGTTAAGGCTTGAAAGAGTTACCAACAAACTCACATTCACATTTATAATATTAGTTAGGATTTATATTTACACCTTGCCAGACGTTTTGGTTGCTTTTCAGCAGCCAGTCCCGTAGAATCACTAAGAGGTTATTTATTTCAATGTCTTGAAGACAAAAGTTCATTTATTTGTAGAATATTCAGGTACTTTGCTTTGTACAAAAGAAAACAGCCAATGACAAATGAGTTTCAAAAGAAAACATAATTGTTGTGCGTGAAGTCGCAATATTAAATGAATAATGTCTCTTCACGAAAAGCTATGCCTTGATCACTGTATAGATAGGGTATCTGGTCAATATACTATTCAATCATCTGCAATATGAAAAGGTAAAAAAAGTAGAAATTAAAATACTTTTGCTGATATCAGAATCAGCAAAAAAGTAAAGTACCTACCCTGATTTTAATACGCAGTTTATCTCGATAATAAGCAGATTACGACACGCGCTGATCATACGATAAGGGGCACAAGTGCGATGCATCAAGTCAATGTCTGATTAGGTGCGCATCTTATTTATTTTCTTTAAGAATACTAATTACCTTATCACGTCATTTTTTTAACGATACAATGATATAAATTATCCTTACTAATATAACAAATGCAAATGTGAGTGTGTTTATTTGTTTGTTATGCTTTTACACCTTATGTCATCATGTAACTTAGCATACATGTCTTCTGGAGTACAGAGAAGGACACAGAGTACCTTTTATCCAGAAAAATAAACATTCAGAGTAAATACATACATAGATTCACGCCTTTTTCCCAGAGGGGTAGGCAGAGACTACGGATTTCCATTTGCTACGATCCTGACACACTTCTCTGGCTTCATTCACTTTCATCACATTCCTCATACACGCCCGTCGGTTCAAGGTGCTCTTAACCTGGCCTTTGTTCAGAACGCCTCCGATCTGATCAAGAAACGTTCGCCTAGGTCTTCCTCTTGCGACTGTTCCATTCACACTAGCCTTATAAACTTTCTTAGTCAGTCTTTTCTCGTCCATTTACTTTTCAGAGTAAAAATTTACAAAATACACATCAACGCGAGCAAAACCGCGGACAAAATCTAGATATATACATATATATTATCTAAGCCCGTACTACCACCAACATATATTTTGAAGTGATTAAGTCATCACCCTGTAAAATAAAACTAATTTTACAATCATAACACTCATATAAAGCAATAAACAACTATAAACTCGACTAACAAGGACTTACTAATTATCATGAGACAGTTTATCCATTTATAATTAATGAAATTAACTTGCTCACATGCTTTATATCCACATATTAAAGTCGTTAAATATGTAAAGTGACAATAATCACGTTACATTTACATCGCAATTCGTCATTCATTAAACTTTTGTATTAACCGGGATGGAATATAAAGTTGTTTTTATTAGAATTATAACGGAGGTAAACTTTTAGGTACGAGAACTTTTAAAATCTCTGGATCCTCATAAAAGTTTTTGCCGCCGCTCCTACCACAAGTAATAAAATATATTTTCAAGTGTAAGTATATTCTTTATCCCTCTTTTGACCGTGAGAATTGAGAATTAATAATAATAATAATGATATTTATTTGCAAAAGGTTTTACAATATTTGCACTTTGATTATGTACACTGTATCCTTAAATAATAAAGAGAATTACATCATCATCAATTATATCATCTTTGTCTACTTCCGTCTATTGTTCCTCATATCGCCAGATAAAAAATTGTCCAGCAGATCTTTCGCTTGGTCTGGCCATCTATTTAGACTCACTCTAAAAGTTAAAAAAACTTCTCTAATATTACTGTGTTGTTTACAAACATTGAAACAACGTACACAAAGAATACTGACAGCAGCTACCCGAAGGCTATCAATTATTTGTACCTTACAATCCATTGTACCAGTCCGATGACGCAAGGAACATCACCCAATACGAGGCATGCCTTTTAAGTTTTGTCGTTTGAAGAAAAAAACACAACTAGAACCTTATAGTACTTTTTATTGTTTTTCAAAGTATTCACCACGTAGCTTAATACACTTTTCCATTCGCTCAAACCAGTTATTATAACATTTATTCCACTCTAAAGTGGGGGGGTTCAAAATGGCTGACTTGAAAGCGTCGACTGCTTCTTCACCGGACTGAAACCTTTGACCACGAAGACTTTTCTTAATTTTAGGAAATGTAAAGAAATCGTTAGGGCTTAGGTCAGGACTGTATGGAGTATGGTCAAGAATTTCTACTTTTTCCTGCTTCAAATACTCAATCGTTTGACGAGCGCTGTGTGAGCTTGCGTTGTCGTGATGCAGGATGATGCGTCGCTTTGAGTTCGATTTTCGAAATTCGGCGATGACTTGTGGTAAACAAACTGTGGTATACCACTCTGCGTTAACCGTTCTACGATCTTCAAGTGCAATAGTCGCAACATGGCCGGTTTTTTTTTAACGAACGTGGCCACCATCTTCTTTGAAGTGCTTCGAGAACGAACAATTTTAGTCGGCTTTGGCTCGTCTTGAAATACCCAGATTGTAGATTGTTGTTTGGAATCAGGATCGTAGGCATAGATCCAAGATTCGTCACCACTGATGATGTCGTAGACGTGATTTGACTCTCCTCGGTTGAACCTTTGCAGAGTTTTCTTACACCATCTGACGCGGGCCGCCTTGTGATCGTCGGAAAGCAGATGCGGTATCCAACGGCAAACTAGCTTTCTCACACCAAGCGCTTCATGCAAGATCTTCTGAATGGTTGTCCCTGAGATGCCTAATAGAGCCTCTATCTCTCGATATGTCACATGACGATCTTCGAGAATTAGTTGTCTCACAGCAATGATGTTATCTTCAGTGAAGGCGGATTTTGGGCGTCCTTCGCGAGATTTGTCACTAACACTAGTATGTCCACGCTGGAATTCTAAATACCAGCGTTCGACAGTCCGCAGACATGGGGCTTTATCACAGATGTTAGCTCTTCAAAACACTGAAGCCGAGTCGGGCCTGTTCTAAAGTTGTAGAAAATTATTGCACGAACATTTTCCATAGAAAGATTCATTTTCGTACGTAACCTGACAGATTCCAATCGACGCTGTGACTAAACAATAGCATTAATCCTAATACTTTCAACTGTTTTGAGATTCAAAATTTAAACACATTCGAATATAGAACAGTTCCAAATTCAAAATTGCCGGGAAATATAGAAACGACAGAACTTAAAAGGCACGCCTAGTATAGCAATCAACAATTTTACCATTATGTTTTTCTTTAAAAGCGTCAACACCGGCTCTAGGAATAAATCCTGTATCACGGGGGACTTTACACACTTTCAAATAACGGACACAAAGAATACCCAAACTCGGAACAACCATTTGTGGAACACACAAAGTTCTGTCGTGTGGGCTTCGAACCCACAACACTCGGCGCAGTGGCGAGACGACCACTTAACTATTAAGCCATACATGCAGTCAATTAGGCAAAAGCATGAACGTGAGCAATGTTCTTTGACATTATCTCTAAAAGCTTTGTTTCAAAACGAAAACAAGACCTTAACATCTCGGAGACATTCTTAATATTTAATTTTAATTAATATTGACATGAACTTAATTAAAAATCTTCACAGTTTAATATTAATTATAATATCAAAGCTTTGAATTTGATTAACGTCTTTGTTACTCAGTTTTATTTAATTAGTCTTTCAAATGCCGCTTTCCACGAATTTAATCAAATAATAAGACATCACGTTCCGTTTAATAATCTCTCCAAAACGCGTCGGTTTGTAATAAAGGTGAGGTCATATTTAACCTTAAAATAAATGTATCAAGTAGTCTTATTTATTCCTAGCTTCTGCCCGCGGTTTTAATACCACGGACACGTATACTGGCATAAAAATAATCCTATATGTAATCCAGAGTATAATGTATCTCTAGTCTCGGTTAAATCCGATTACGCGTGACTGAGTAACACAACATACAAATATTCTACCGTCTTCACAAACTTTCGTATTAGTTGGACTAAGGTGCACAGTAACGGTTACCATAGCTTTTTAAATCTTAGAACAAGAAGGGTATCAAACACACGCGTTGTTGAATCTTCAAAAGGAAACCAATATGCTTCACAACACAAGGTTGTTTGATTATCTTATTTTCTTACTAGCTTTTGCCCGCGGCTTCGCTCGCGTAAAAGTAGGATAGTTTAGGTTAGGTTATGAAAAAAAAAAAAAAAAAAAAAATATTAGTAACAGTACTATATTTTAAATAAAATATAGACTATGTTACTCGTTGATATAGCTTTATATTGGTAAAAGATTTTTTTAAACCGGTTGAGTAGTTTTTGAGTTAAATCCTTACAAACGAACAAAAAATCAAATCTTTCCTCT
The DNA here is from genome assembly GCA_930367265.1 of Catocala fraxini. Taxonomy (NCBI): domain Eukaryota; kingdom Metazoa; phylum Arthropoda; class Insecta; order Lepidoptera; family Erebidae; genus Catocala; species Catocala fraxini. The sequence goes on along the minus strand of OV884040.1, from coordinate 8,319,864 downwards.
TTATAATATTAGTATAGATTGATTACACATCTATACTAATATTAATGTACTGTATTACTATACTAATATTGATGTACTTTTTCAGCCGGTCCGGCTAAGAAAATACATCTACACATTTATACTAACATTATATATAATATAATATTATAATGAGGAAAGATTGATTTGTCACATAGATCATCTAATTTCTACACAACACCACTTATTATACTAATCAGCTTTGGGTTTTTAATTTGCTAAAACGTCAGCAATTCTTTATTAGGAGACATTCGTTCTTTTAATAAATTTACAAGACGATACTAACAGTTTGTGGAGACACGTTTAATTTTCATTTAATTTTAGTGGCTGTCTTTATATTTCCAGATAATAGAATTACAATATACTTCTGCTTTATTTGTTTTCATCTACCACCATCAAACCACGAGTTCTATAAAAATGTTGTAGTATTTAGAGTTACTTAATGCTGCGTGGGGCAGTGATTCCAATTAGTAGCAGGCGTAACCTCGGGGCACGTAAGGTAACTTGATTCAATCATTAAAACAATTACGCTAACATTTCACTCTATAGCAAGTGTATAGCAGCCGCTCTTTTTCTGAAATTATACTCGGAAAAATAACAAATTAGGAACCGTTACTAAAAGACAAACAAATTGCTATGATTACTTCACGTAATGTGTTTTACTCCATAATACCTTTATTTTAATCGCAATATTATTATTTCAATATAATCCAAGAATATGTTAGTCCCATGTCAGGTAAGCTTTTAATTAAAATTACAATAGACTATAGAATATAACAACCAAGGCCAAAAGTGTTAAATCTATAGCACTATTCGTCTGCATATAAATAAATTAAATTCAACGAAATACTAGTAGATTAGGATTGAGAAATATATTTCTCCGCGTGGGTGTATGAGATTTCTGCCAAAAACGCACTTCTTACGATACGATGTAAGTCCCAAAAGATTTGCGGCGTACGTTTTTATCGAAAATAGAAATTATTGACAGATCCCGCTGTATTGTAGGGTTGACACTAGGTGAAGTCTAAAAACTATAATAAGTAGAATATTTAAGATTATGCTGTAAAGTTTGAATAGGTGTTAAGGGGATTATAATAATATATTCTTACCATTAACTGTATTTTACATTCTTCTCAAAATATCTGTCACGAAGATTTGCCACAGATTTTATATTCGGCTGTGTTGTACTCTATTAAGATTAGTAATATATTCATTTAATTCTGATCATTTTGTTACAATAAAGTAAGTGTGGTCCATAAGTATCACACATTGAGTCACGCATTTATCGCTTCAAAAGAGTAATTAAAGATGTCCTGGCAGCTATGTTTTAAAACGCCATAAAATGCAAATCTATTGACAACTACCAAGCAAATTTCATTCTGTGGTTCTACTGAGAGTTTCCCTACAAAAATTCTTAAACTCAAAAATCGAAATCCTTATTCAAAAATCGAATTCAAAAGGTAACCATTATATGTAAACTTATATCTCGGCAGCAAAACAAAGACACATAGATACACTTTTATCTCATTACAGAGGACATCTGAAAAATATGCTCTTGCTAAAAACACAAGTGTGCCACCCCTAGTTATATCCGCGATACAAGGCTGAATACTCTAAGCACTCGTTCTACGTCAGCTCTATAGTGAAGCTCGACTCAATCGAGCTAGCCGCGTATATTCTCACAAAAAATACTACCTTATATCTCAACACGACCCAAAGCAAAAAGTCATTCGTTCTTCGGCGATAAATATACGTGCTTAAGTATTTTTATTTATTATATTATGGTTTAGACGTTTCATAAGAAATAGTTTTATCTGAGATAAGAATTTTGATACAGGTTTTTTTTGTATTTTAACCAATCTAAGACCCGGCTTCTGAAAAGTCAAACAACGTTGTGCCAATATCTAAATTATATCAAGTAATTTAATTGTTTGTTGTTAATTCGGTGAGCCAATCACAGAAGTTAACATGCGTTTGACCGCTTGTTAGAATAATTTTGTGTTCATCTGTCATTTATAAAAAAATTATGTCTGGAATTGTCTGCCAATCGCTGAAATGCTAGACATAATTCAAGGCATATTGTATCTGGCCGTCCGTGTGACAATGCGACTCCATGTGTTAAAAGCGCCAGAGTTAATATTTAATTTGGCGGTAAATAATTTAGTAAATGTTTTATAATTTTTCTAACGTCTGCTACTGAGAGCATTAACATCATGAGTTGGTTGAAATGCTAATTGGACGAAACTAGATTCGATAAACGATTAAATAAATCATTTAATTGGTAAGTACTCCATGTAGAATATTCGAAGTTAAAAAGAGATAGGGCTCGTTGTGATCATCTAACCTAAGAGTTTCATTTAATCAAAAGCAGGCTGTTGGCTTCAAAAGTAGGCATCATTTAATCAAAAGCAGGTAATGTACAGCTATATGGTTTTGATCCCTCGTAACAAAGGTCGCGCCAATAACACTATGTGTGACTCAAGGATAAAACCTAGAATCACACACAGACATTAACGCAAACTTAGGGACACCACGAGACCAACGAGGGAATTTTACATATACATACGTAATATTTTATGTGTGTATGAATACATAAACCTTAGTAATAGACACTTTTCTATGTCGTAAACCTAACTAATATTATAAATGCAAAAGTGTGTTTGTTTGTCTGTTACGCTTTTACGCCTTAACTACTACCGATCATCATAAAATTTTGCATATTAATTATATCTATATTAAAGCGAACGAAGCCAGGCGGCGGGCAGAATCTAGTACCAACAATAGCTATTAGTATAAAAACACAAGTGTTAATAGTACTTAATAATAATAATGTCCTCTTAACCGTATTTCGGTCATGGTGGCCAATATTAACGGAGACTGGCCATCTGCGCAGGAGATATTATAATGCACAAGTGTGTGCGCAAACACAAGTGCCTAACACTCTGTTCCCTAACTCTCATCATCCGATGGGACGGATATCCTGACACGACCGGAGAGAGATCAGTCGCAGGACCGACGGCCTTACGTGCTTTTCGAGGCACGGGGCTGTCTAACATCGCCAACTTTCAAACTTTGGCTCGTATTGAGATTTCTTAACAAAAAAACTCAATAACTTTTGTTGGCCCGACCCGGGTTTCAAACCCGAGACCTCATGCACAACACTCGCATTCACTGCCGCTGCGCCACGGAGAATAGATATACGTAATATATTATGCGTATATATAAACCAATACTATATGTGTAAACACCAGTGTTAATAGTTCGTGTTCCCAGCGATAATCTATTCTACTATTGGCCACTCATGCATGTAGCGATCCAGTCACCCGTTACGTTGTAAATCCATATCGTACACTGAAAAAATAGGCGTACACTATTAGGTTTTCGCGGGTTAATAGTTTATTAACACATACACTGCGGAACCAGTTTTGAAGTGCCTCGTGTGTAGTTTATTATTGGTACGCGTTGTAGTTATTCTACTATCCGTACCGATGGTAAACTGCTCTATTTATCTGTTACTGCGTTTTTGTTGTTACTAGCGCAAGACTGACAAATATTACATCTAGTATATGCTGTAAGTAGCACCGATAACCTAGTGAGAAACTGTTAGACCGCTATGCAGAAGACTCGACTTCGTGTCGTGACTCAGTGGGGAGACCAACAGACTGCAATGCAGAGGGTCTCGAGTTCGAACCCACGTCGCGCACCTCTGACTTTCGGAAGTTATATGACTTTTCGAAATTATGTGCGTATTGATTGACAATTATCGCCTACTCCGTGCCTCGGAGAGCTCGTTAAGCCGTCGGTCCCGGCTGCCATGAACATCTATGTAATGGCAGTCGTTATTGGGAGAGTGTCGACACAAAAGATCCCACTGGGTCGAAGTGTCGCCGGTCTGCGCTGACTGGGCCCCACATAAGATAAGATAAGATAAGTATGGCAAGATATAGGGCTAAAACTTCAAAAACAAAACAAGGCTATATATACGTAATGAAAAGTATTCATTATTTCGTAGCGTAACGAACGTGTTAAATAATATACCACAAACCACAACCTACTGCATTAGGTTTCTGATTTGCTTTTCTCATCAGACTAATACTTTTAAGGTATGGTAATCGTGCTTCAAAAGATAAAGTCAAACACTAAATCTTAGCAAGGGGTACATTAGACCTCTTACTTAAGTATTCGAGGTCTAAAGTACAGGCACATCATGAATGGTACTTACAAGAGGGTTTTGTTTGAGTATGCGAGTATGTGCGATGGAGCGACGCGGGCGCGCGTGCGGCAGTCCCCGGTGAGCGAAGTGCCAGTCTGTGTCAGAACCGAGTACCTGCAAACAAATGTACATGTTACATACAGTTATATTACATCAGCAGCTATGTCGTTCATCTTCTTTCGTGTTACAGTAAGTGGGTACTGTTAGCTGCTTCGCGTTGTAACGTAATGTTATAATGGCAACTAGCTGATCCACGCAAGTTTGTCTGCTTCACATAAGAGAATTTACCCTGTTTTTGCAACATTTTATATATCTATAGGTTGTAGCATAATATTATATAGCCTACAGTCTTTTTTTTTTAATGCCTCCGTGGTTGCAAATTAGCATACAGCCCACCTGATGCTAAGTGGTCACCGTAGCCTATGGACGCCTGCAACACCAGAGGCATCACTTGCGCGTTGCCGACCCTTTAAGAAAAAAGGAAGTAGGAAGGAAGAGGAGCGCAAAGGGGGAAAGAGGGTGAATGAGCCTCCGACACTCTCACTCACCAAACGAAATAGTAGGAATACTGCTATTTCACGTCGATATATGTCTTCCTCGATAAATGGGCTATCCAACACTGAAAGAATTTTCAATTCGAGCCAGTAGTTCCTAAGATTAGCGCGTTCAACCAAACAAACAAACAAACCCTTCAGCTTTATAATTACAACGTCATTAAAATCGGTAAACGGTTCCGTATTTAGTGTCAAATAGGTTTTTAATCGGCTTGATAGTTTCTGAGATTAGCGCTTTTAGTATACTAAACTCTTCAGGTTTTTCTGCTAAAAAACAACCGTCGAGAAGAGCGTTAACCTAAACCTAAATAGTTTAAAAGTAGAAAAGTTTACCAGTAGAAATTTAATAGATTCAAAATAATGTAACAATTGTGTTATAAAATAAACAACGCGATAAAATCAGTATAAAGTAGTTTAATTTCAATTACCTAATAATATTATTAAGGTCTACAGATCTACAATAAAACCTAATAACACATTGCTATCACTTAGGTCATTATCACAATCTATTTTCATTATACTATTTTTTATTTTTATTCATGAATAAGCAATATTCACTTATTTCGTTCCAAAATAAGTTCTTTCGTAAAATTAAACGACAATCTCTGCACTACTTTTCAAAGCCCACGTAAAATAAGGCGAGCACAATACCGTCTTCAGGGCACATATTCAGACTCCCTGAACTGCTAGTCTACAAAAATGATCTAACAAAAAAAACACGACTACACATTCTCTGAGCTAGGAAGTGAATCCAAGACCTCGCGGTCTACCGCGAATTATACCGCAGGGAGGCAGGCAAGTAGTATTTAATTTAAACAATACAATCACTCTAACGTCTGTCAATACTTTATATGCTCTTTCTAGCTACTCTTGAAAGTCCATATTCAGTACATTCTCATAAATATTTTATTTATTACCAAGATATTCAGTAATAACTCCAAAATCATATAAAAGGCAACCTGTAATTTTATTTCTACGTCGACACGTTGCCGGTTTTTATTCTACAAATCCGTGTCTGTATGGTAAGTGTAAACAAATTGAGATGTAGGTAATAAAAATGAAATGCGACTTTACACAGATGTCGCAATAAAAACAAAATGGCGTAACGCAGGCTTTGGCGGGAACACGAGCTTAGCGACAAATCTACGAGAAAATTAAGTCGTATTTACATGTACAGTACAATTTTATGGATTTTATATATTTGTTTGTGTTTAAGTGCTAATATTTAACCACTTTATATTTCTAGAAAGCTTAAATAGGCTTTATAGTGCTAGGATTGCACTTAAACGAAGCGGGTAGCGCGTAATAATATTTATATTTTTTAAATATTTTTGTAGAATTAAAAATGGCCTAGTGGTGTTGTGGGTTGTTGAATGTTTGTAAAATAGACTCGTATAAAATCGATTAATTCCAATGTATAACATTCGCGTAAACATAAGGCATCATGACATTATGTAACTAAAGTAAATGATCGAATAGAGTTATAACTCTGAAATAATTATAAAGACTTTATCCAATACAGCTTAACACCAATAATGTAGCTTTCTCTTTAAATAAATACATTGAAATCTGTCGAACTGTTTTAGACAACGGTGTCAAAGTAATAACACACCTTGTTGTTTAACGCCGAGATTTAAAAATAAATAAACTCTAGACAGTTACAACCTCAACAAAAACTTAAAATAAAGCACCCAAAATATAATATTATCTCTAATCCTCATTATTTATGTACCTTCAGAGAGAAAAAGGTTTCACAACACTAAGCTGATAATAAATGTACCGAAGTTTTTAAGCCAGCATCGCTGAAAACGTTCATTAAAATTTGTAGATTTCAGTCTCATAACGGACTTGCTTTGTTTTTTTAAAGTATTAAGGATTAATCTTTTTAAATTTAAAATAACACGAAGAACACATGAGCTTATTTTTAAAGTCTAACGTTAAAATAACACATTTTATGTCGTCAGCATTACTAAATAAGCTTTTTCACGTTAAAATTGCTTCAAAATATTTGCCACTAGATTTTGGCCCGCGACTTCGCTCGCGTAAATGTTATGTTAAGATAATGTTATTTCTATTTTCAATCCCTCGAAAACACTACTCGTTCTACTTTTCACCTGAAAACAAGTATACAAAATTGTATAATGATTCGTCGAGTAGTTAAGGCGTGACAGCGTAACAAACAAAGTCACATTCGCATTTATAATATTAGTTAGGATATAACTAAGACGTGACGTTATTATGTAGTATTATAAAACATAATTATACTTTCTGGTGCGGCAAACCTGTCAAAAACCGAGTGCTTCAGTTTAATTACAAACTAAATAAGGTTAGTATAATTACTTAGCTAACTCTTTCAGTAAATTAATAACAAAAACAAGGCCGTTAAGATCCGAGCATCCAATAATTTTTACCTTTTTTTATTAGTTACAAGTTAATTTAGTGATAGCAGTTTTGTAATGGATTCCACATATCATAAGAAGTTACAGCTAGCGACGAGAGATGACACTGGACTCAATTACACGATTCTCTACAACTTATACTTTAGCATCAATCGCACAACCGAAGTTTGCAAGGAGAACTACAAGTTCTCAACATAAATCGATCTCCCGACAGGCACGATGACATAGTCTTGTAGGTGTTCCTCCATTTGTGTCGGAGGAACATCACACCTTTTTTTACCATACCATCTAACTTGGCTCAACAAACTAACTAATGTTTAAGAGAGGCTGCCTTATCCGTGCCGGGACATAAGCGCTAACTGCGCTTCGATTACCGGGTAAAATTTAAAGAACTATCAGCTTACCATTTAGGTAGTTATCAATAGCATGCACGCAGAGTCTAATAATGCTCGATGGACGGTTATTTTTGGTTCGTTCTTATAATGTGACATTTCCAATGGCAAAATATGGATATATACTGTCTCTGCTTATTACAGCCCGGTACACAGGCGACTCTTTTTGTCTGTTGCTATGTAACATTCGAGAATACTGTATTCCCATAATTATAGGCTCTAAAAGTCCACGCTGGCATGTGTAGCAGACTCCTGCTTATAAAATTTGCTATCAGACTGTGCTATTATTGTGGCAACTCAAGCAATATTTACTGAAAATTACTCGAATAAAGAAACCTTGACAATATTTTGTAATAATATGAACTTATTTGTACATAATTAGAAAATGTAAACACGATGTTGTATGAAATAATTTTCATACAACAAAATTTGACATAACCTACATTTAAGCGAGCGAAGCCGCGGGAGAATCTAGCATAAAATAAATCTTAATATACATTAAATATTGCGAAATTAAAAGCCTTTTTCTTTACAATAAAGTCTCGTAGGTTTGAAATAATATGATATGTACTCATTAAATAAAATCCTTTCAATGTAAATGGAGTTGTTTTAAAACCAAATTACGACCTTAACCGCCTTTTCATGCGTTCTAATTCTTGAGATCCGGGTTACGAGGCCGAGCATGACATAATTACTCTGCCTGCCGAGTAATTTATGTGTGAAACTTTGCATATGTTTTCTTCATATACATACATATACCGGGTATAAGGGACAGCTTACTTAAAACTGAAGTTAATATACTCAGACCATTATACCAAATTAAAATTGATGAAATTTTCTTTAGGAAATTTCATATATTATTTTTCTGGTTGCGCTTATAAAAAAACGAGAAATCAGTCAATAAACCACTAATAACTAAAGTACCACAATGTAATTCAAACATACGAGATGTAAACAGTTTACAAAATCAGCTTTGCATTAGCATGGTGCGTAGAAGTCATTTCCCATACGGCCTTAAACTTGGGCTGTTATCAAGAAATGTTTGCATCGAGATTTGAACATACCTATAAAATCACTTTTTCCTATACTTTTCGGTGCCTTTATACCACGTAAATGGCAACATGACTGTATATTTCGAAAGAGTAGGCAGAGATTTCTTACTTTAATATTGCGTCATCAAATTAAAGGTCTCAGGGAGCCTATTGACATCAACCCGTTATATTTACAACCACCCTCTAATACTGCAAATTTGTTAAGGAGAACATCCAATATTCTTGTCTATCTTAGAAATCCAAGACTTACCATTGCGCGCATCAACTAGCTAGTCTACGTTTTAATAGGCTTACGAAGTGGCGTGCTCCGAAACAAAAGTAAAAAATCTAGAAGTTGCTTCTGAGCCAGCATATTACACGTGAGTTTTGTCCCTCCTGCTGAAAAGTCCTTAAAAAGTAATGCTATTCACCGAAGAAATAAAACAAGAGGCTCTTGGCTGCAATCTTCTATAGGATAGCGCTGGTTCTCTTAATAAGTATACTATAATAATGAGCAGAGATGCCGCTATTGCCAACGTCACATGAAAAGAATTGCACATAAATCCTTTATTCACCAAGGCACGTGTTAAAAGTAGCTACAGTCAATATTACTTTATTTCCAAGTGAAAACATTATTTACTAAACAAACGTTTGTGTTGCAAGACTAAATTAAAGTTGAACTAACTTAGAGTTGCCAACAAAGATACGTAGACTTGATAGTTTACGTTCAGTTTCGAATTCAACTTCGTTTGCTTTCAAAGTTAGGAGTGAAAACAATGGGACTCCAGTACATATGAATGGAAGGAAAATACAGGTAAATAAACTTTTAGTATTCATATCTTTTAAGGTCTCGTCGGTTCAATTCAATCCGAGTCGGGCAGAGTGTTATTGAGGTTTCCATCAAAAAATTCTCTACTGGAGTCGGGATATATCACACCTACTTTTAGTCATTTATATTTAAGACCCGCGAAAGAAGGAGGTAGCTTATTGTCTTCTACCGGGTGCAGTCCAAGAAGCCGTCTTGCTGTCATCCATTTTATTGCTTAGAGATTTAACATCTGAAGAACCATTCAATATCCAACATCAATAAATTTCGGATGATCAGGATGTCATATTTAGCATCATGTAGTAGTACGTGTAGTCTGCTAACGGACAATGAGCTAAAATTTCGAACACACTATTTTATATTTAGCCCAGACGAAATTTAACAAAAGAATTCGAAATACAAAACTTGTTTCTCAAAATTGCCATTATATTTTATAATCTTATTGCCAGAGTAAATAATAAATACGCCGAAAAACAATTACAGTTTACGCCGTACGAATTTTATTATAGCTGTTCTTATGTACTATATACTATTATGTACATTGACGTAATTTGTCGGATTTACTGGCAATGCTTTAATGCCGACGACTGGGCCGAAAATGAAAACGGGCTTTATTACCTGGAGGGTAAAGTCCAAGAGGCTATTATGTTTTAGAGGCAATACTCCGCCAATTGTTCGTTGTTTTAACGTACAAGCGGAATAATATGGGAGGGGGAAGTTAATTGGAATAACCGTATTATTGGCAGAGCACTTAACAATTACAAACACGTGTCGTGAACTTCGAACGTTTGAGTATTTTATATTAGCCCGCGACTTTGCCTGTATACTGGACTACGGATCTCTCGCGATTTTATAGCGTTTTATAGCTCACTGTTTACATCCATATTCGGCACTAAACTGTAAAAGCATAATATTTCATTGAGTAGTTTTGCGTGATATCAAAACTTTTTTGTCTTTTTTTAATAGTTCCAAAGTCCTACCAATGAAAATACTAAAACATGCAGGTTACACCCGCACAAGAACTGGTGACAGAAAAATATTTACAGTTTCAGCCTGCCCAACCAGATATTGTACCCGGGATCGCTTGATTTCAATTTTAATCTCTTTATTTTCAATTGAATAAATATACATTTTTAAAACTAGCTTCCGTCGCTTTTAAACGTTACCCATATTACTCAAGAATAGTCCATCTTTCTATTAGTGAAAGAATTTTTAGAATCAACTAAGTATTCCAGAGAAAATCTCCTTCATAGAAACAAACAAAATACTTCTTTATTATATAATTATAGATAAAAGCCTGCTATAAATAAAAGCTGTCTCTTATATAGCTACTTAAATATCTATGTGATAGGACAAAACGTGAGAAAGCCTTCACGTTTCTAGACGACACGTGTGATGTCATCGCTATCACGTTGACATGACTTTAGATCGCTACGGCCCCCTACGGCGAGACGACGACTCGGCGAGTATTTATTATCATTGGAAACTGTTAACGCCTAGTTGGCTTAATGCTCGCAAGCTCGAATAATGGTTAAATGAGGCATCAGTTTTGATGCCTGGGTTGGTTCAATATTCTAGGGTTAAGTGTCAGGATATTTCCACTAGTCTTGTATATAAGCACTGTGCCTAATCACTGGTAGATATAACTATTGCTTTTATGATTGATGACGGATAGTGCAATGGTCTAAGTACTCACCCACTTCAGCCATGTCACCTCGCGATGAGTGTCGAAAGTTCGATTTCCGCAGGAGATAAATATGATGTATGCCGCAAATTGGTGTTATTTGTGTTCGATGCTTTGATATTGATAAAGGTCCATGTCAGAAGATATAGTTATTTCTAGTACGCCCTACGTAAAGAATTATATCGACGTATTATAAAAATAGTTTAGAAACTCTATTTAGCAATTTTTAATAGTTCGTTACGAAGTGTGGCGATTTCAGTTTCACATAAAATATATCTATACAGCACATACATATAAACAAGATTTTCTGAACGCAAGATAAACTTCGATGGAACGTCTTTAGCGGTTTCTTATCTTACTACGAGCAACTTTGTAAATGAAGAAGGTTTTAAGATCTACCAAAGCCAGATTAAAGACCCTAAGAACAAGGCCGTGAATTAATTCTGTTATGCATCAAACTCTTTATCTGGTTGGTAAATAACATTTGAGATCTTATAAGAGACTATGTGCTGACTACAATGGATGAATTCATTGCTTATTTGATTTTTAAATACGACTCCCGCATTTGTAATAATTCTCGTGTGGCGGGGGACTTTACAAACATTCAAACAACGGACACAAACAACACCCAGACTGGGAACAACCATTTGTGTATCACACAAATTTTTGTCCCGTGTGGTGATCGAACCCACAACACTCGGTGCAGTAGTAGCGGCGAGGCGACCACTTAAACTACTACGCCATCCGTGCACTCAAAATCTAAAACATGATCATATTCATGTGCGTTGGAATCCAAAATGGGGGCGGCGAAATATAAGGCAATTTACTTCTACGTACACCTTCGAAGTATACAGACGAGAATCTATGAACGTGTACAATACAAAAGGCATTCGTCGCATAGCTCCATAAGCTATGCGATAGATGGCGCATAGTGTCGCTTAGATACTTTATACAAGGGCATTTCAATTACCGCCGTAGGACTATGAATTACTTAGTTGGTAATGAACGACACGTTTTATCATAGTTCTGCTTTATAAACTGTCTTTTTTATTATTTACTTAGCATGCGAAATGCTGATAATATATAATATATATCCTAACTAGCGATCCACTCCGGCTTCACACGGGTAGTACAAAACATTAACAAATTATACACCTATACCTTCCTCATGAATCACTCGATCTATTGGTGAAAACCGCATGAAAATCCGTTCAGCAATTTTTGAGTTTATCGCGAACAGACTTTTTTTATAATGTGTAGTGAGTTTTATAATATGTAGTGATGATATAAAAGCCAGATGTTTACTAACCACAATATAACATAAAATATTTTAAATATGTTAAGACGTTTTTATCTTCAATATCTTACAAGCCAGACGGTTGTGTCATACTTATATAAGTGAACATCTAAATATTAATAAGCGGGCAAGACGTAGGTGTACTGAAAGGTTCAAGCATCTCTACTATACATTTTTGTATCTATTCTTTCATGTAGCTAAAAGTTCCATTTACTAAAGAGATAGAATGAAAAATATATTTTGACAGCTGTCGCCCGTGACGTTACTTGCAAAGCTTCAACGACGAGGTATTTTGAGAACTCAGCTCTATTAATATCATAATTTATTTCAGTAATAGTTATTGTACTAAGATTACACAAAGAAATATAAGGTCTGACAAAAAAATTGAGGGTATCCTTAGGCTATATTTACAATGCCAAACAGTCACTTACACGTTATCAACCCTAAAAAACTTTGCTGCCAACGAAAGGCAAAATTGACTACATTTATAGCGTAGTGGTTTAAGTAGTCGCCTCGCCTGCCGCCGCGCTGAGTGTTGTGGGTTCGATCTTCTCACGAGACAAAAATTTGTGTGATCCACAAATTGTTCTTTCGAGTCTGGGTGTTCTTTGTGTCCGTTGTTTGAATGTTTGTGAAGTCCCCGCGACATATGAATCATAAGTAATGCGGGAGATAATTTAAAAAAAAAAGAAAGAAAGGAAAGGGAAAGAAAATCACACTTATCCTCTTCCGAAAGTATGGAGTCTGGCAACCACGCCACAGTAACATAATTCGATGATGTTGGGCTGCGATAAGTGATGGCGCGAAATCCAAGATTAAGCAGTGATTACGTACACTATGGTCTGCCTATATTCTTTAATAACGCGTGATATAGGAATATTTATGTATATTGATTTTCTAAACAAAAGAAACCAATGTTTATCTTCATTCTTTCAGCTAACTATCTTAAAATGACGTCGGTTGGTTACTCCTTTTTTGGATAAACTAATATAACTTTACTTGTTTTTTCTTGCTACAAAATGAACAAACCGCTTATAACCCTTCGTATCGTAGCCAAATGTATACTAAAAGTCCAGACATACTTATATACTAAAAGAATATTACGTCAATAGAACCAGTGATTCTCGAGTAATAATAGACAGATAGATAGTTGTTGTATTTAACAATATGAAAATAAAGATGATCTAACATATTCTACGCGCCCTGAAATGCCAAGCAACCGTGTTCGTTCCATTGTCCAAAAGGTTACATTGTTAGCTTACGTAATGTTTCAAATTCCTAAACATCTGTCGTGAAAACTCCGTCGTTTCGGGGCAGCAAGCGCTTCATTATGTAAATACTCATCTTCCGCTACAGAATTAGGGTTGCCAACGATAAAATATTACAAACCGGCAATTTAACAAGTAACTATAAAAAATATATCATACAAGCCACACGATTTTTGCAGACTGTGTGCGCAGTCTTACTATTCTAAAAAAAATTTATCCCTAACCTAAATGTCACTTTAATACTAACCACTATTATTATAACGATAACTTTAGAGGTTTTAACGGTTACGTAAGAAGGACAGTGACATTTCACAGAATTGCACCAATAATACTAAAATAGCCACACAAAGGCAGCACCGAGTTAAAATTCTATTTAATTCAGAACCACTTTTATTTTATTTAACATATTGCAATTCTACTATACTACTAAAATTATAAATGTAAAGGTTTGTATGTTTGTTACTCCATCACGAAATAAAATACGCAAATCGATTAGCGTATTTGGATGCACCTGGGCACACAGATAAACCATGCAATGGACTAACACATAGTAGTACATTTTATTCGGCAATCAATGCCGTGGGATTAACGTGGCAAAATTAGCAGTCACCGCAACTAGTCCTAACTAATATTATAATTACGAATGTGAGTTTGTTCGTTTGTTAGGCTTTCACGCCTTAACTACTAGACCGATTATCATAAAATTTTGCATACACGTTTTCAGGGGAACAGAAAAGGACAAACGGTATCTTTTAGCCAGGAAAAATTCTCTATCTTAGACTTTTGAGACTTTTTTCCGGATAAAAGGTTCCGTATGTCCTTTTCTGTGTCTGATATTTACGCGAGCGAAGCTGTGGTTAAAACTAGTATATAAATAAAACTCGGCGGATTGGTAGCCCTAGTTAAAATAGGAATATGAAATGTGACCTTCAGCTTTTCGACTGAATGCCTGACATTAATATGTCAGGCATTGCTTGTGTGGCGCAGGCTTTTGTTTTCCTTTCACATGTTTCTACATATGTGTTCAGTTATCATGTATGTACTTTTTATGTACGTAACATTGTTTTGGCTTTTACTTTTGTTTTAATTCGCCATTTTATCATTACGTCCCGATGTGGTTAAGTTGACTGGTTAAACCTTTTATTGTAAATGTCTTTATTTGGTTCATGTTACTTCATCGGATAAATATACAGTACTAGATTTTGGCCGCGGCTTCACTCGCATAGATGTAGCTTAGGTTAGGTTAGTAACAGTACTTTTTTTTAGATGAGAGGTACCCTATGTCCTTTTCTATTCCCCGGACAACATGTATGCGAAATTTCATGATAATCGGTCGAGTAGTTAGGATGTGAAAGCGTAGCAAACAAACAAACTCACATTCGCATTTATAATATTAATTAGGATTAGGATGTTATGATTAAGTGTGATCATATGACTTGATCCAGATTAGGGTGAAAATATTTGTGAAACAAATTCCGTTTTTGTCAGCTTTGAGTCTGGGTTTATATTTTATCCGTTGTTTTAATGTTTGTAAAATATCTCGCGATACAGAGGTTATCCCCAGTGTGGCAATACTAATATCCCAATCTGGAAAATGTGCATGAAGAATGTTGAAAAGGCTCTTAATCGTCTGGTTCGGACAAACACCTTTTTGGTTTTATGATTGGTTTACGGTTGGTATAAATGATACTAAAATTACGACTTTAAATTAATAATGTATTAGAAAAATAACAAGAAAGTATAAATGGTTACTAAAGTAAACTAATGGTTTAAATATAAATGGTTAGCTAAACTAGAATAATCTGATATTGATAGGTTTGGTAAATGGTTTGAGTTTCGCGCGAACTGATTCGACAGCTGATCGTGTACTAACTTTAATAACTTAATGCCGATGTATTTATAAAATTATGCAACGACAAAACTGCTGATCTGTTCGTTGCAATGCACCGAACAAATGTAAAAGAATAAATGAAGCTATATACGAGATATACGAGAATTATAGCATATAAAAATCTGTGGATCCTGCATATTATTTCGTCAACAAGCGAGGTTTGGATATGTATATAACATAGCATAAGTAATTTCATAGCTGTTAAAGAAAAATCAGCGTAATTATTGCCCTTTGCACTAGCAATATAGCAACTTCGTCTTTGAAGGTTTGAAACGCGATGGTGATACCTTGGACTTACAAGCACCGTCATATCCGACACAGGTACTAACCTACCTACAAATGAACTTTGAACATATTTGAAATCTTAGGGAAGAATCCACTCTCGACTTTAAATTTCAACATTTAATGTACACATTTCAGTAAAACTTTGTACAGTGTTTAATAGTTCTAATATTAACTTGGGGACTCAGACGAAGTCCTTATTCCCAAACGGTTTATCTTTGAAGATAACTCAAAGCTTCGGATGCAAGTAAACCTCTTACAGTAAATATAGACTTGCATAGATCAGTTTAATGCCCATCGGGAGTTTGAACAAGGCTGTTCTTTAGAAGTAAAAGTGCTTTTGTTCTCTTTGAAAAGGAGGTACTTTTATAATAGCAATATTTTGTTGCGTTAGTTTAATCTATCTATGAAATGCACAATGCTTTCTTTACATAGTGTAAATGTATAACTAAAGGTCTTATTTAAAGGTCGGTAGGTAATAAAATTAATATAGAAAACAATTTTTTTTAAAAAAGATTCCTTAAAGTTTATGCTCTGCATCTTAAGAAGAAGGGGGAAGCTATAGGTACAAGAATAGACGTCTGTACATACCTGGAAGAGGATATCTAGACTTACGTATACCTGGGATACAAACATTACACAAACAAGGCTGGTTTTATATTAAACAACTTTTAAAGCCTATCCAACAGCGTCAATGTCGCCATGTGCAAAGACGCTTAAATGAAGAACGTTTTGCCAAAGTTTGGTTTAATAAAACGGAACATAAATCTCTCTTTTGCAACAACAACGTCTCAACTCGAAATTAGTTTTGAGAATACGAAAACAATCCGGAGATCTATGGCTCAAAAACTTTAAGAAACTCGATAAACAAGTAGAATATTGGGCATGTTACCATGTATAATTACTATGTGGTTTATTTCTTAGACGAAGATTTGCCTCTGCTCATACATACTCTCCCTTCATATAACTTTTGCCTCTGAGTTAATATCACTCGATTCTTAGACAGGTAATTTATTCAGTATTTATTTACATGCCGTATAATATGTAGGTTATAGGTTAAAGGCTATAAACTTTTTGGAAAGGTTAACGTTTTGGCCGTGATCATTACCAGACTAACTCACCTAACTACAATATTTTATTATATTGACAACTTGTTGCATACTACGATATTTCTGTCAGCGAGATACGTGTTGCATAACATCTTAACTTAAAAGAAAACATTTAAGGACATCAAAGCAATGTTTTAATGTATATTTTTGTATCTCAGGCTTTCATAGCAAACAAGGAATCATTTGAATACTCAAGTACTGTGTATAATGATCGAGATCTTAGTTCAATTTTCCAAAAATCTTTGTTGTATTTACTACTTCTAATGCATCTTTTTCTTGAATGGTGTTAATCTGTAATCTATTTCAATATAGAAATAGGTATATGTATATATAAAATTAATACATTTGTATAATTGCAGTACCCTGACAGGGTGTCATGTATTAAACTTTATCAAAATGTAACACCCAAAATGAACACATAATATGCAATGAAGATTTTGATTTTATTTTACTTATTATGTTAGTAGTCTATGTTTGTATGTGTGTCCAGCAACTCCCTTTTAACTGCTAAACTTATAATCGTCTTCTATGCAAATTAAGGACCATTTAATGCCTCTTTATGTTTCGCGTGTCGTAAGACGATGGATCATAAAATTTACAAAATGTTACTGCCGCTGTTTGGAAGATTGAAAAATGCCAAAGAAGATTATTTTAACTCTCAAGATTAATGATTGTTTTTTGAACTACTGCAGGCGATAAATGATAATACGACACGCCGGTTTATGATGGTGACTCTAAGAGAAAAGATAAAATAGAAAGAAAGAAATGGGAGAGCGCAAGTAAGCGTCTTGAACTCATACTTACCAGCTCAAACGTATTTATCGTGTTAATATTCCTACGCTATTTACCTGTAACAGGATAGTACGTTGCCAAACAAATCGACTCATTCGAACCGCCACCAAATAATTCGCAACATCTCGTTACTCAAATCAAATTCAGATCTTCTCAACCTTAATCCAAAATCGATTGATGGAAACATCGTATTTTCCTTTGTATTCCGATCTGTGTGACCAGTACGGCGGTGTTGCTAATTCAGATAATATGCGTGGGTTGTCAGCGTTAGGACTTACCTTGTTTACATTATTATGTTTACCAACAATAACATTTGCACGGCGTGACCTCGTTTAGACAATACACGTGCCGGCCTCCAGTTCGATTAATTATTAACCGCAAACAGTTAAACAGGTACACATTGTTAATTAATACACTCAACCACAAGCGTATAATAATTATTTGTGGGCATCATACATAATTATATACGATTATACTCATGTTAGTTTCCCGGCAAGATAGGCAGGGTTGAGGCAGGGCTCTCACACATTTATATTACTTCATTCACTCTTATCATATTCCTCGAGCACGATAGTAAATTGAGGATCAGCAGATCGTATACCCTTAGTTATGCTTGTTCCCATATACCAAACAATATAAAAAGCCTGCCTGTAAATATGTATAGATTAAATCTCAAAATTGGCTATTAGATAAAAAATTGGCGATTGGCTTTTCGTACTGTTGCTGACTTTACGAGGTAATAAATCATTAATAATACTGTACAATATGGTACTCTTTGCTAGACGTTATAAACGACGTACGTCCGCCGGAATATATCCGATTCAGAAACTATCGCTTTAAATAACTTTTACCTATGCCTTCCCCTTCTAGTTCCAGTAATCCACCCACCAGTAAAACACAGAGTAGGCGCACCTGGTTTTAGTCGATAGGCCCGAACTTCTGGAGAACCCGACATACTCTCCTCATCTCCCTTTGTAACATAAGGGGATTCGCTCGTCTATCTACGAATAAACAAGTTTGCCCTATCTGACTGTTATATTTAAATTTGCCTTATATAGTCAGTCTTCCTTAGTAAAAATTTCTACTCAATTTTTTAGAATACTTTTGTATAATTAATCCTTTCAACTTATATTCCCAAATGTACTTATATCTACAATACATAAAGCTTGTGTACTTTTTCATCCACTCGTGTTGTCTAATAGCTGGTAATTAGTATAATGGGGTTGCCATTAGGTAATCTAGAGAGGTGACCTGACCCGCTTTCCACCCACACTCTGCAGATATATGGCCCCTGACACGACACACCTGATTTAGTTTAGAATATACGAAGCTAGCGTGAAAATAATATATCTGGGCATCATTATAGCACGTTTAGATTATTACATTATACGGTGCTGTAGTAGTAGTGTGTAGTTAAGACATAGGTACTTTTGGTTTTTGGGTAAAGCAAAAATATTATTGGATTCTTTTAAAAATGTTTCTGACTGAAGCTCAACGCTCGCTTCCATCTGTATAGCCAAATACCTACAATTATACTAGCAAAATGATCTAGCAAAATCTGCGTGTATCACATTATTGTATCCAACCTGTCAGAAAGATAGATATATATCTGACTGCAAATGCAGAGTGGTTTGATTTTATAATAGTAAAGTGGCTTATGGCCCGAATGATATGATTATCAATGTAGCCTATACCCTAAGAATAAGTTATTAAAGAATTGAGCTTTCATAACTGTTACTGACATGGCAAAACAACAGTGTCACTCCTCTTTTGTCGGTTCCGTGAGAGTGTGGTACTTCCACAGGCAAACCGATTTATATCAATTGTTACTAAATGATTAGCTACGATAGGCTCTTCAAGTCGCAACGTCATAACGCGTAGAAAACAAACGGTGACCAGGTGGACAGATGTGTTGCGCAGTGACATGAACGCATGTAATGTCCTAAATAAGTCATCGAGGGCAGGACGAAGTGGAATAATAAAACAAAGCCACCTGCCACCATGTGGAATAAATAGCTATATCTGTTCATATAATAAAATTGTAGATTAGTAGCCAAAATAATTATTTTCGTATTTTTGTATATCTTTATTTTTGTACGCACATCACGCAGAGACTGACATGACATTGATGGAGGTCAAACTTAAGATCAGGTACATGTTTCATCTTGATATCTCTCCTTGGAGTCGAGTATATTTATATGTAAGAAGTATTTGTATGTAAGAAAATATAGGTGAGCCTATCTATAGGTACCTACTTCCAAATTGCAGGCGTAGGAAGTCGCTGGCAAAAGCTAGAAACAAATAGAAAGAGAGAGAGGGTAATCAAAAGGTACAAAAACTTATATGTAGGATACAACTTGTGCTTTGAAGCTTTAAAATCGCACACGTATATTGATTAAAGCGCAAAAGCCAAGTTTGAAACGTAGTTAAATATTGCCAGTGAGACCTGTTTGCGTGTCATTCGTCGTATTTAACTTAGTTTCAAAGGATATCGTAATTGCATTACGGTTGCCACGAGAACGTAAATAGAGTATCACTTTAAAGTTGACTACATCGTTAGCTTTGTGTAAAAGTTGTATTTTTAAAATGTTAAAATTCAGGTAAACGTATAGTAGCATGAGCTTTCTATTCAACGAACTACAAAATGTCACCTACAAATACATATATTTATGATTGTTTCCTAGAGGGGTACACTTACTACGAACCTGGCATATCTCTTTTGTTTAAGCAATTGTAATGAGCTAAATAGTATATATGTTTCAATACCATAGCGCGTTTGTATTTACAAAAATATGCCTCACGCACACGGAATACATCGTCTGTCGGAGGCGACTTTACAAATATTCTTACAACTGACACAAAGAATACTCGGAACAAATATTTGTGGATTACACAAATTATAGAGATCAAATCCTTATAGAAATCACAGCACTCGGCGCAGTGACAACCGAGGCAACCATAAACCACTAATCTATCTGTGCAGTAAATTCTATTCTATCACGTTTCTAATTCTTCTGTATATTTGTACTAGCTTTTGCTCGCGGCTTCGCTCACGTAAAAGTAGGTTTGGTTATGTTAGATAAAATAGAAGTTATGTTACTCTTGTTAAAATCGGTCAAGTATTTTTTGAATTACATCTTTACAAATAAAGAAACAAAAAATCAAATCTTTATAATATTAGTATAGATGTATCAATCTACCTTTCCATTTAAAGGTACTTTAGTGGCAAGATAGATTCATACATCTTTCTATCCTATTG
This sequence comes from Catocala fraxini, assembly GCA_930367265.1. Taxonomy (NCBI): domain Eukaryota; kingdom Metazoa; phylum Arthropoda; class Insecta; order Lepidoptera; family Erebidae; genus Catocala; species Catocala fraxini. The sequence goes on along the minus strand of OV884040.1, from coordinate 8,298,849 downwards.
AATGAAATCTGCAGTTATCTCGTTTAATAAGAGTGGTAGAGCCTCGCTGATTTCAGCTCGACCGGGGATGGACTATTCTCTCACAGAATATGGATGGAATAGCAGTATTCCTACTGTTGTTTTTCGTTCGGTGAGTGAGAGTGCTGGAGGCCTAATCGACCTCTTACCCTTCCCGCTCCTTCTCCTTCCCTTATTAAAATATCCTCCCTAAAAGGTCGGCAACGCGCAAGTGATGCCTCTGGTATTGCAGGCGTCCATAGGCTACGGTGACCACTTACCATCAGGTAGGCCTTTGCTTGTTTGCCACCTTAGTGGTATAAAAAGGTAGTAGTAGAGGTGTAGAGGTTCCTTCCATTTATCGCCCTTATTCTACATTCAAATAACAATACAAATCATTACACTAATCTATAATTCTAAGAGATTCTAGCTAAGCTGAATAATTACACAAACCAAAGCTAGCACTGACCTCTAATTCATTACATCGTATAGAAAGAGCGTCGAAGCAACTTAAGCACGAATTAGGGATATCTGAAACCTTTAGTTTTGCTTGGAGCATTTACGTTTGTTATTTACTACCTACTCTAGTGAGAGATAAGGTTTTATTTTCACGTGATTCTTGGAAATGTAAAAGTAATTCGCTTTAATTAAGGTTACGCCGCGCGTCATCTATTGAACGGATATACTTGTATCCGAAATGCCGAAAAGTGAAACAATTTGGAAAATTAATTATTATTTTGTTAAATTGGAGAATTGATAGATTTTTGAAGCAATTTGCTGGTGAAAAGAGTGTAATTAAGTTATATAAGAAGAAAAATTACAAGTTGTCGGATTTTTACAGTGACCTTGGGAAGTCTTTCCTCGGGAAATACTTGTCATCTAAGCTATGCTTGGCCTGAACTAGACGACTATTCATAATAATCCCTACTCAATATTTTAACTGCGAGAGTAGCCTTCGTCTCTCTCTTTGTTTGCCACGTTTTAACTACTAAACTGCTGAACAAATTGCATTTTACGCAAGGAATCTCTACCACTATCCAGGTAAAATACGGTAATAATTATTATTTAAAAAGAAATAGTATTCCTACACTAGTAATCATTCCTGTATCGCGGGATTCAAAAAACGGTACACCTATTTGTGGATCACACCAATGTTTGACCCGGCTGAGGATCAAAACTTATGTCAAGGGACCAATAAGGTATTCATGAATTATGTATCTACTAGTTTTAGAACAGAGTACCTATGCATTAATCTAGAATATGATCAAGCTTTCTTATTTTAAAAGACAGCTCCTTCGCTAGGAATAAAGCTGCGTCGCGGTAGACATTAGTACCATTCAAATAAAATACAAAGACCACCGAGACTCGGCCCAACTATATTTGGAACCCACAAATATTTGCTCCGTGTTCGAATCCACAATACCTGGCACAGAGAGAACAGTACGCAGTGAAACAAACATTCAAACATCTTTAGAAACTTTCATATTTATGATAGCCGTAGGATTACTCCTAAGTACATACATACGTAACTAATTCATAAGTGCGCAATTGTCAAACTCACGTTGATAGTGCATGTGACATGTTGGGACAATAATTTCAAATAATTTAGTTGGCATTGACAGTCAAATTTGTGGTAAACAATATTATATGGCATAAGGCAGTAGCCTGTCTACAGTTTCATATAGGGCTAACCCAGTATGTGTTTAATATTATAGCCTCTTATTTTAAACCAACTTTCTTTCGAAATTCTAACCTGGTTGCAATATTAAGTTACCATTTAAATGACTACTTAATCCCTGCATTCATAATATAACATGATTAAAATTGATATTCACGCGACAGTAATAACAATAATAACAGTAATAAGTGCTACTGCTATAAATGAGGTCTTAGCTGGAAAATTGTGGGTAAAGTACACCATTGCCTACCCCTTTGAAGACGTACACACAGCGACTCATCAACGTAGACTGTTTGGACTTTGAACTATTAGAAGTTCAACGCTGCAAATCGTGCCAGAGAGTACGTTATATTTTTGTTATTTTGTCTCATTCACCCTGAACGGGCCGCGGGCGTCGCCGCACGCGCTAGTGCACCGTGATGGGTCTACACCACTATGCACTGTCCCTTTCCGACAATTCTCTATTGTGTATAAAGCGTAATTATGCGTATATAGGGTGTCTAACTTGATGTGTAGCCTTGTGTACATGTGAGACTGTGTACTTACATGTATATCTATATGAATTTGTATACCTATTAGATATAATTAGGCATCATTACGTGCGGTTTCTAAGGGGGCTGATTAGGTTCCATGCTCTCTGATTTGACTACAAACAAGTTTTACTAATTCAACCGTAATTTTACAAACTCAAAACCCAATGATATTAAATTCTCTGCATGCTAAATCAAATATGCAAATGACTTTCTGGAACTATTTGAGTATTTTGATCATGCATATTATAACTCTGTCCTAATAGAATTAATATTTTATGTAAACAATCGTTTCATGCCTAATTAAATATAAAGTCATTTAGAAAATTCAAACTCTCATTGAAAAGTAGTTAATGAATACAACATATAAAAATATATATGAAAGTCCTTCTTTTGATAAATATCCATAAATTTATTTTACAGATGAATATTTTATGATGTAAGTCACTAAAAGTTGTTTACCTTTTTCTCAAATTCTATTAGGATAGACTATATATGATAATGGCGTCCGCGATGTCAAGTTCAGGGTGACACGTAACAATATGGCGACGTACGCGACCCGCCATTTTGGTAATCATAAACCATTTTACGCGCCACATGCTCAAACGTAAATGTAATTCCGGGTATCGTAATAACCGCGTGTGAATAATGTTTACCTTTTATTCAGCGGTTTGAGCAGGAAAGTAGGAAACAAGCAATACCAAAAGGTTATAGAGTATAAAATTTATTCGTTTCAGTAAGGTTATGAGTCATAAATTGGCCCTTACTGTTAAGAAAAGAATATGCAGTTCATTATTAGGTACCACAACTGCTATAAAAATAAAAGCAATTTGAAGCAAAGGTGCTAACAAAATGTTATGTGTCTTATTTAGTACAATAGTTACACGAATATAGTGTTTTATTTTCATTATTATAAAGCCAGTTGGATGGAGCACAACATATTTTATTGTAGTTTTCCATATAATAAATAGCAGAACGCAATCCTCTATTATTCAAGCTTGTTCGCGACAACCATTCATTGCGGTTTTTTTAATAACTTGAGTCGGTTCATTATACCAACATAATGAATAGGTCTCGAGAAATATCGCCGCGATTCTTAATTACTGGCTTCGATGGACCTAATTATTCGAAGAATCCTTAACTAATGAATCGTCTGAAATTTTGATCAAACTCTATATATTTAGGTAGTTATATAAACATAAGTCTGTGTTCAGCAACCACTTCGATCTAAAAATGCCTTATGAACTAATTCTACTTATATTTATTTCAGTAAACACTAAATGATAAAATTTTAATAATTTAGGTCATAAAGAAACACGTATGAATGTTAAAGTTTAATAAATTAGTAATTTAATGGAAGTTACTTTTTAAGCAAATAAAAATCCTGCTAGAAATCGCGGCGGCAATTGCTTTTAAATTACAATTAGGTAGGCTCCTAATTTACAGGCTTAAGTCAAGTCAAAGTTTCTGTCAAAAGTATCCATCTGGCCATTGAGCTGTTTTAAATAAGACATCTATAGCACTGGCCATAGTTCCTGGATCGTCAGGGACTTTATAAACATGTAAACAATGGCTCCAAGGAGAACCTAGACGCGGAACAACCTTATGTAGATCACAATTTTTTGTGCCATGAGGGATTTGAACCAACTACACTAGGCGATGACGGGGCGATCACTTAAATCACTAGGTCCTCCGAGACATCATCATTATAACACGCATTTATCCGAAATAATATTTATTAATAATTTTTCATGCTCCATTCCCCCTTATTACACTCACCATATATACTCGTCAATTTAGAATGCTCTTTACTAAGACTTTTTCCTTAATATCTCAGATCTGGTCTGAGAACATTCGCTTGGGATTCGCCTTCCATTACTTTCACATGCTGAAATCATATAAGTAGACCTTTCTTTCTTAGTTCTTGCCACTATATCGTCTTTGTGTTCTTACTGTCCCAATGACGTAGTGAATGCGACTAATGCGCATGAAGACTCGGATTCGATTACCGGCTCGGACAAAGTGTTATTCGATTTTTCTGTCCAAAAATTATTAGTAGCGGAACAGCGTCTGGAACTTTATTCGGTAGACGGCTCTAAGAGTACCACCCCTTGGAGTATATAGTTAGCGTTTTAATCATACTGTTCTATGCATGAAATGAAACCATTGAAAAGTATGTTTGGCGTACATACTTTTCAATGCTTTTATTTTAACTGCTTACTCAACTTTTACGTATGTACTGCTATTCCACACATTCCAGCTTACTAACGATATTAAAACGAAAAAACAAAAAAGTCCCGATTAATAATAAAAGTAAATATCTACATATATGGCAATATATAAATATTTTTTCGCGTACAAAGGGTTATCCATTTTGTCTTCAAAGCAATTTCTGCACAAATTGCTTACTCGCTCATAATGTGGAACAGAAAATGTGTAATTTGAAGCACCACACCGCAATATTCATATTACATACATAATGATGAAACAAAGGATTTCATGCAGTGTAAACGATAGAAAATTAATTAAAATCCTTGTCTTTAGTAGTAAATCAAATCATTTTACTTTGAAATCTGTTATAACTAAGATTAAAAGATGAATCTAATGGTTTTTAGATATTAAGACGTAATATATTTATATATTTTATGTTGATATTTTAAAATAGGAACCGCAGCTAACCTTCTCTCTAATTTTTTTCTTTAAATATAAAAAGCTGATTAGCACACATAAAACATAAATAATAATAACAAGCTTTTTATCGTCAACCGCTTACAGAATTTTCTTACAAAAAATGCAATAACCTTCTTTTTATATTTTTAGAATTATAATATTTATTATGTACAACGTGCCTCGGAGAGCACGTTAAGCCGTCGGTCCCGGCTGCCATGAAAATCTATGGCAGTCGTTATTGGGAAGTTAGTGCCCTATAATATCCTGACACTGGTCTAGCCTTAGGGTATTGTTAGCCTTCGGGTTGCGGAGGTCAGGTGGCAGCCGCTCCGTGTTAAAACTGATATCCAGTCAAATCTGGTTAGACCAGAAAAGCCGAGTGACTTGGCCACAATAAAAAAAAAAGGCTAGGGAAAAGAATTATGTACAACAGGGATCTTGTAATAATCCGAACTAATATTATTATGGCGAATGTATTTGTTTGTTACGCTTTGACGCCTTAACTACTCGACCGATGATCATGAAATTTCACATACACGTTGTCAGGGGAACAGAAAAGGTCATCCAGAAAGAAGTACTATTACTTACCTAACCTAACCTCCATTTTCGTGACCGAAGCCGTGGGCAAAATCTAGTTATACTATAAATGAATACCAAGGTATATTTCTGAAATATTAAACACATTATTGTAAAATACTCATTAGTCATTTCACATTTCAAATCGGCAGTCAGATATATTGCACAGCAAAGATATACAATGATAGTTGCACACTGTGCAACAAAGATTGTTGCACAGTTATTATATTATAATAATAACAACCCATAGTACAAACTGCGCAAGGTCACAGATAATACAAAACCTCGAATAATCCCTCACCGTGCGCGATGGGTATTCTTTTATTATATTCACACAATCTTCTCGATATAAAATGTTCCAGATAGCTGTGACAAGTCGGTCATCAGCTGCCAACGTATTTTATTTATTTATACAGTATTTCATAAAACGTATTTAACAGTGTGGGGAAGCCATCTCTGTATACAAGATTTTAGTAATATTTCATACCTATACATATTATAAATACAACAGAACCTCTACTTAGTACAGTTTCACAGCTAAATGGATCACAGTTATGATACAAAATTTGTAATAGAGATCGCTAGGAAGGACATTGGTCATAAGTATTTTACTGGAGTGCTTATAAAACCATTATAATTATTTTTTAATGTTTGTGGTGGCAGTAGATCTGGCACTACGGTAAGCGACTGGCTTAGCATTGCAGAACCAAATATCAATAATAAAGAAAGCCTATGACAAAGGAAGGAAAGAAGTAACGACCATTCTATTCTTTTGACTTATGTAATTTCTGATTAGCTACCGAAATCTACTTGACGATAAAACTCGTAATAATGCTCTGGATTGAAATAGAGAGAATGTGCTTATGAATATTAGTATGCCTTGCAACAAATTTATACTTCCATCTAAAATTGCTTTAAGTAGCTTCGCAAAGACAAAATACAGGCGTTCGGACTGAACGCGGCAAGTAGAAGGGGATTGCAACCACAAGGGCGTACTAAAAATTTGACGCTAGGTACCAATTATTCACCAGTGACAGGAAAGCAGATAGGTATAAGTCAAAAATTCCGCGAATAAGTTTGAAAGTGACATATTAATTGTTCAAGATGCCGAGGTGGTATGCTATGCCCTGTCAGCATGACCTTCTGACTATGAAATTAATGTAATAAAAGTAGCCACATGTTTATTTATAAAAAACATAAACTAATAATCTATCCTAACTAATATTATAAATGCGATTGTAAGTTTGTTTGTTTATTACACTTTCAGGCCTTAATTACTCGATCGATCATTATAAAATTTCGCTCACACGTTCAGGGCCACAGAAAAGGGCATAAGGTACAAAAAAATTATTACTGTTACTAACCTAATCTAATCTATATTTACACCTGCGCAACTGCGGGTAAAATCTAGTATTACATAAAAGAATACTTGAATATCACCATATATTCAATGGATATATTGAATCGAACTCTAATGTTAAGGATTAAAGACTGACATATGCAGATATTTTTACAAAATCATACATTAATTATACAGTTGTAGTTTAAATAAACAATTTATCGATTGGGTGTTAGAATCAACGTATTTAATATGTCAATTATTAGAAAGCCAGACATAATTGAAAACCTATTGTTTCTCGCCGCCAGTGTGCTTGCGATTCAATAAATGTAGATCATGCAAATTTATTTTTACCGGAAACACAAGAAAGCTCATTTCAAGTCTCAAGTAGTCTTCAGATACAAAGTTTAGCCTACGGACTTGTCAAAAACGGTCGTCGCGAACCGCGCGAAGTACAAACTTATTTGAATAGTCACAAACCATAGTAATGGTTTAGTTTCTCTGAACTGACTTTGAAGTTACCTGAACTTCGTACATATACATACACTTCATAACTTGACCGACCCCGACTGTTGTGAACATGTTTTAAATTAAAGGTTTATTCAGATTAGTGATACGCATAATTGCATTCGAATATTCGAATACAGTTACTTAAGTAAAATACGATACGTAATACGTATACTTATAGACAATAGACTAAGAGCCAGAGTTGAGAGTCCTACGGGCACTCTTGTAGTTCCACCCCAACCAACCAGTAACGGCAAGCTGGGGACGAGGCCCTAACCGACTCTCTCGAGACATTCAGGACCGCAGTGTCGCCACTCACATTCAGCTCGCCACAAGCTGCCCTGCGGTTTGTGCGCTTTTATTTAACCTGGTGATACATTGATTGTTTATATCACAAGGCGAAGGTGATAGTTTAAAAGCTAGTGTACTGTGCCCTCCGATATCGCGTTAGTCTCATGATGAGATAACGACTGTCCTAGAGGGATTTATTATTATTATTATTAGATGATAAACTGTCGTTACAAATGATACATCACGTTAACATGACACATTTGCGAGAGGGAAACAGAATAATATGGGATACATCTAATAGCTCAGCTATGTATATATGTAAGCACAAAAGACAACGCACCTAGGCGCGTGCTTACTTATATTGACATCCATTTTAGCAGCGACCCATTAACACCATCACAAAATATTAAGCAACGGTTGCCTCTTTCATTCGTAAAATGTTTGGATGATACACATATTTAATCTCATCTAATTTATGATACTGATATGCAGGTAGACCTCAATGAACCTAGAAGAGATTGGATCCTAGAAGATTTAACGTCCAAAGCCTTTCGCAAATTGTACACATACTTAATATAGTCAGTCAATATTAGTATTTATTACCTTTAAATAATTAAGCGCGATTAAGATCCTAGAAGATTGTTCTGTATTCGGTACATTTATTTCGTATTCTATTGATATCCTCACCGTAAAAAGTATTAGTAGACGATGATGTTGTAATTTTTATCACGATATTCGACTTCCTATCGAAATGTAAAGTAGTTTAACCACAAATTTAGTAGAAATTCTAACATATAGAACATTATCTATCAAATAACATACAATACATTTCACCAACACCACAAACAATACTTGTCACCGTCAAACGAAGCATCGAATATCGAAGATGTTCGCCTAGATACTCCATACAACGTCTCCCGTTAAATCGATAACAAGCAACGGCATTCCCTTTCAGCCAACGGCGATACAATTGTTCCACAGTAACTGAATTCTAGTACAAACACAACGAGCCTTAAATTAGATTTTTCAACTGCACAGTTATACGAGCAGGCCAGTTAACACGCGAAGTGTTTCATTGAATTTGTGAACGAACAAAGCATTTTTGAATGAATAGAGAATCCAATTATGTAATACAATGTAAGTATTAGTATAAATTGAATTTGTAATATGGTCGGTTACATCACATTCACATGTCAAGCCGTTTCGGTTTGATAACTCTTTTTAAAAAGAAGTTACTAACGGTATATTTTATGAATGAATAAAATATTTAGCTTTTGCTCGCGTCTTCGCTCGCCTAAAAGTTAGTTAGGTAACTTTAGTAACAGCCCATTTTTTAGAGTTCGATAAAACTCTTATACAGCTACTTTGTCCGTCCGTCAGTCTGTTATACAACTTTCAACTCAAGAACCGTAAGAGCTAGAGACTCGCGGTCAACGCCATTCGACTTAGCATAGTCGATATACCCCCGAAATGACTATGACCTTTGACATCTGACCTCTAGTTCACGTGGTATCACGTGACCTTTGCATATTACTTGAACCATTTTTCAAACTCTAAGATTTACGGCAATTCATTGCTGTTTCTCACTTGTTTTCAAATAAAATATAGACTATGTTACTGATGACAATATAGCTTTCTGAATGAAAGAATTTTTTAATTGGATCTTTTAAATGTTTGGCTAATTTTACCACTCAGTGTAAGTAACACCTTATAACTCTTATAATTGTTTTAAAATTGCTGTTATGTTTTGTAAAATCCATGATAGCTTAAATCATATTAATTTCACTTTATAATGACAAGTTAGGCGTATTTTAAACAGCGTTGTTAGAAGTTTAAACAGGACTTATAGTTATCCATAGACAACATCAATAATATTTATTCTCCTTGTATAACAAACAAATAAATATTACCGAACAATATACGATGTAATTGGAAAATAATGGTTTGAATGTGTATTTTATGTGCAACATATTGCCAGAATTTGGCAATAAATTCCACTAGGCTGGGTGATTGAACCGATCCATCCGTTCTTTATGACTTTTAAATGCTTTATGTTTGCTATTAAAATCTTGGTTATCTATACGTATAATAATATTGGAACTAGTCGATATCTATACCTAAGGAATATTTTTGAAAATATGTGACGATTTTTTATAAGAACTATGATATTATCTAGATATAGAAGCCAAAACAAATATGTATAGAATTTTTGTCTGTCTACATGTTTGGACGCATATCGCGCAAAAACTACTGCACGAATTAAATGCAGTTTTCACAGTTACATTCCTGGAGGTCTATCTTAAAATCTGGTGCATGTTTAATCTTGATACCCCACCAAAAATTCGACTATAATGTGTATAGATCAAATTCTTCTTACAAGCAAATAAACAAAATACACATAAATAAGTACCTACTTCCAAATGCCGCGCGTCGTCTCGGGCCAAAGTAAGCCGTTATATAAAATTATTTGCCGTCAACGTCACAAAGATGGAGATTAATGAAAATATTATTGATACACACTAATGTAAATTAATGGCTTTATATCTTTACGTAGTATGGACAGCCTTACTACAAAAAGATTGGCGCAGACATATCTGAGCGCCAATTCTTGAAACAAAAACTGTACACAATTGAGGTTGTAACTTTTAGGGTTTACTTTAGGAGTAATGTAGAATAATTAGGAAGTACAATGAGAGAAGGTATAACAAATACACTTTTAATGAATTAAGATACAATTAAAAGAGACAATCTTTACTTATAGAACTATAGTCAGGGCGTGGTTCGCTAAAGACTTGCTTCGTGGTCCTTGTACATCAGGACACTTAGCTAGGAGTGTGAAGCCGGACCGCAAGGAGCTGCGACTGACGCCGTCCGTCCTTATATAGTCTGGCCCCACCGGTCGCGAGAGGTGGCTAGTGACGTGCGCCCGCGTTCGCCGGGCGTCTAGGCAATTATCGTCACAAGGTGAGTGTAGTAGTAGTATAATATTAACTTAAATGCAATTAATATTACATTTGTTCCGATCTAGTCAAATAAACGTTAAATTTAAACTGCAATACTATTTATGCTTACATTTGACGTTTTAGAAGTAAGTATACCATTTGTGATATTTATGACATTGAGTCTGGATCGAAGCTCTATTTTGAACAGTGTTTATTTCGACAACTGGCTCCTAGATCGGAACGACTCACCACCAGCGCAACAACATAACATCAATTGAGCCTAAATCGTTGAAGCAATTACAGATAGGTGATATCCCTTAGACAGCTAACCATCAATGAAGACGTAGAGCGGTCATTCAAAGATTATTATTATTATTATTCATCAAGGAGACGCCGACGACTAGTCATTAATGCGGTGATGGCCAGACGTAAGGCGGATGATGTTGAAACGGAGGCGCAACAGAGTATTTACTATGGACCACATGCCGTTCACAAGGTTATCGAGACGAGACGAGTATCGCCAATAAGTGCGTGTTGCAGTATGGCAATGCAATTATTTATAAAAAGATCAAGTTAAGAGGGTTAAATATGGTGCCGGGATGACGACTCGATGGCGTAGTGGTTAGTGTAACCGACTGCCACGCCTGAGGTCGCGGGTTCGATTCCCGCACAAGTCAAACATTTGTGTGCATGAACATGGATGTTTGTCTTGGTCTGGGTGTTTCTATGTATAATATGTATGTATATACACAAAAATAAGTGTATATGTATGTTTATCCATTGTCTAGTAGCCATAGTACAAACTCTGCTTAGTTTGATGGTGTTGTGTGTATGTTATAGAATATTATTATTATTACATAAAATAATTCTAAACTCAAATGTTCTTTCGACCTTATTGTTAGATCAATGCATTATAATTTTTTCAAAAAATAAAAATAAATAATTACTGCTTTACCTAATAATTGAACGTCAATCTATAAATTTTCAACTAAGAAGAGATCTGCTGATTACTATACAAAATAAAATAATATTAAAATGTTAATATATAATATGGGGTATATTAACATTTTTAATATTATTTTATTTTATTTAATACGGTATGCCGTATACCATATTTACAAAATATCTTGAATTGATTAAAATAATTAAATCAAAGTAACGCAATTAGCTTTAGGTTAACTTAGTTTAATTGGCTCTTTAAAGAATAAAAAAACATAGGTATAAATAGACTGAAACAGTAAACCCTACTAAAAATACAGTGTATAAAATCCTTAACAGTTAGTTATGTTATGTTTACCGTCCTATTATACAGTAAAATTAAACTCTATTGCACAGATTTGATTGCAGTTCATTTTGTTTCTACACGTTTTAGCTCGTTTTTATTAATACTTATCACCTTATAAATGCTTTCGGTAGAAATAAGTTTCTTCGCGAAGACGACTGCAGAAAATTATACATTGAGTATCTTCAAGCAAAAAGGTGCAATGATTCCAGCAATAAAATTATTGTTGAATCTTGAAACCTCCTGTAATAGATTTACGCTGATGTTTGCGTGCCATTATAAGGTTTTGAGTTAAATTTATGAGTTGGGCAGAGATTTATGGTGTTTTCCTGATTGGAAATCATTGGTGGTTTGGAAATGTATACGGTAGACGGTATTAGATTCGTCCTGTAACATGGGTACTAAAACCATAATTCAGGGAAATGCTTTTGCAAGTCCTAAGTAGACATAAATATATTCTCTTGATTGGATATGTGAATATGTTTATAAAAACCTTTAGAATATAATATAAGGATTAATTCAAACAGTCCGGTTCATTATATAACAACTTTGTTCAATCATTCATTGGGTTTAGGTAATATGTGAACCCATTTAGATAGCATCGACCAACGTACACACTCCTCACTAATTGAAATGGCCGCAAAACCAATGGCAGCTCCACGAGTTAATACATTAGAGGCTTTTACACATTCTGTTGAACATTTGAACTTTGCCAATCGCGTTTTAAATTTATTTGATCGAACTGACTTCAACAACGACTGTAGGCTATTAGTTTATTGGCAATTACTTTATTCGCGTTAACTTTAAATATATACATTATTTTACCTACATTTTACTAGTTTTATTTAGGACTTTTGTACTGTGACTTTTGTTGTTGCTAGATGCCGTTGTTACTGCGATATAAAAATAGAGACAACGCTGTACCGGAGAGTGAACGGCAATATCAAAAACGAAGATCCTGTGTCGTACCACAAAATGTTGAGAGAAAATGTCACGCTTCTTTAATATCAAATTCAACATTTCTAATACACGCAAAATACGAGGAAGGTAGCTTAAAATATTAAGCTATTAGAAAATAATTACTAATTAAGAAAAAAAGTTTAACTCTTTATTTATGGGTTTTATCGCTTAACGATAACGTCGCCCCAGAAAAAAGTTAATATTCGAACAAATTCAAGAGTCAGAAATAATGTACCAAGTAAAACATTCGATCTATTACAATGCGTAACTGGAAAAATAAATGAAATTTTATGATGTTCGTATGCTAAAGGGAAAAGCAAATGTGGAAAACATGTCATCGAAATTACTTCGAATGAGATTATCTAAATCAGATATATGCGGTACGTATTGGAGGGAGATGAGATCTCTGCCATCCGTTTTATATAAGCCTGTGGGCAGGTAGATAGATTTTTATTTATGCGGGATGATTTTAATTTTAGCAGGAATTGCTTCAATCAATATAATTTAGAAGCAGTCAACAACAGTATCCGATAAAACAAGAGAATAATTTCGTCTAAAGGAAGTAGTTATTTTTAAACCCTAGAAGGGTACTTTAATAATGTAATTAACGCCTCGCTTTATTGAAAGCTAACTAGATATACATGCACCTCAAAAATATTACTAGCATGCTACGAATGCTTTGTAAATGTCACCCAGGTTTCAAATAGCTATCGCCGCGGTAACAACAGAAAGTCTTCTCAAACACAAAGGTGTTTATTCATTATTTTTGCTATAACATACATACATACATACATTATTTATTCAGGGGAATAATCCATTCAGTTCAGGAAAAAACACTGGGCTATTTTAATGACTATTCTCAAATTCCATAAATATCAGACGCAAACAACACCCAGACTCGTTATAAATATTAGCTTATATTTGATTTAATATTTGGCTACAATAATTATTTCATCGCGAATTAAAAGTCGTTTGATTTTAATTTCTTTAATTTATTGCTTACTTTTAACATTTTAATTTTGCCTTGCAATAAAGCACATGTATGATGAAAAGCAAAGTTAAATCTTATCGGCTTAAATCTTAGAGTAAACTGTTTTACCTTGCAACCTGAGAGTCAATTCTCTTAATAACTCTGTTTAAAATAGAGAGAGACTGACCTCAGTGTATATATATATATATATTACAAATGGTATTCTCATAAAGTAACGTCAGATGTAAAAATAAATTGCTTTCCAAGCCCATGATTGCACTGTCTCTGAAACATCAAATCTTTTTGCATAATTATCATCGTCTGGGCCAGAGATATGTACAATAATTAAAGCATTTATAAAGACACAAATGGTACTGCTATTTTATCTACAATCTCTTAATTAAAATCCTTTACAACACAGCATTACAAACAACAGCAAGCAAAAGCAGTAACTGCCGCTTAATGTAAATAATGTTGCTATACCAAAGAAAAATCGTCCACTGTTTTTTCGCAACGATTACCTCAAGCAAAATTTAAAGTACCTTCTCGTAATAAATACCTTTTTAACTCCAACTTATTACAGTGAACACGAGGCGCCGTCAAGAAAGAATACCGTACAATAAAAAAGTTAAATGTAGCGAGAATTAAGTGGGGTATAATAAATGGGAGAAGTTGGCCGACATGGCTAAATTATTCAAGGGATCTCGGTCTTGGGTATTGTGTTGTTACAAAAACTACGTTCGGCTTACATGTTGAATATAAGATTAAGCTATTTTATCGATAGACGATATATTTGCGCCGCCCGCGGCGTGACACGAAAACTAACTTAAAATATTCACGTGTTAATTTTGTTGTTTCAAACAATATGACAAGGACGATGTAAGGCTTTTTTTACTTTGTATCGATTTGAACTGGTTTTAAACTGTAGCTATGGAGATAATTTTTTTTGTTGTTGTATTTATCATAATCTCTTTAAAACCTTTGCCGGTAAGCAAATGCATTTTCATGTTTATAAATAGGTTTTAAAGAAATTTATTACGAAAAGTTAATCATGCTTCAATTCATATTAAAAGATGAGAATGTTTAAAAAATTATAAATAATATGACTGTAGCAGGCATAACTAACACTTTGCTAGTATGCAGAAGTAATGATATACTTATATCGACTGATCGTGTTTATAAAACAACTTTATTATAAAATACATCTTTTCCTCATCCTCAATAAGACCATTCAACACAACAGTTATCACATCAGTTACTAAAACACATCCTCGCCATCAAAATACATCCTTGACTGCACTATACTAAAACATCATCTGAACAGTAAATGATAACAGTAAATAAACTGTACAGTAATGAACTTAAATTCATTAAAATGAAATAACTTTATAGGGATTTTATCGCGTTGTTTATTTTTTATAAACTTTAAACTACTATTGTTAAGCACTTTTACTAGTTACTATTTACTTCTATTTAAGCTATTTGAATTATAAAAACAATTTAGATTTAATTTTACAAATTCTTCTTTTCAGCAGCCATGGTCATGCAAAAGCAACCGAAACGTCGAGATTTAATTTTACACTTTCCCTGACGTTTCGATTGCTTTTCAGCCACCATAGTCACGGGGAGACACCGAGGAGAAAATTTAAAAATTATCAAATAATTGTGTTTTATAAAAATAAACAATGCGATAAAATTCATATGAAGTTGTTTAATTTCAATGTATAACATTCGCGTAAACGTAAGGCAATATTATGTTAAATTCAACTGGTGATGTAAATATATAAACAGTAATACTCTTCTTTAAAATATTTGTAGCGATATTAGACGATTTTAATCCACTATTAGGCTATGGGAGCATAGTAATTAGCAGAAACAATTAGTACAAGCCTACGCGGTGTTAATAAACATATTTCAGCAACAAAACTATCAATATCGTGTTGAATTTGATAGTCAAACTACCATTATTGAAAAACGCACTTTGATTTTTATATTTTAAATTTAGTTTATTTTTATAAAGTTTGACTTTTATACAAACACCCCTTTTTTAAATTATGAGGATGTGTATGAGGCGTATGCGTGCCTAAATTAAAAAAACGGGGATGTAACTTCTTAGTTATTTAAAAATACGAGAATATTCTTTAGTAGTAGATACGGTGGGAGTACTACCCTATTCAACTACCATCTTAGCTGTATATTTTGTAAGTTTCACTGCGATAAGCCTTCAGTTGGTCTGGACAAAGGCTCACTAACCAAACAGACTGGAAGCCTACCCATTGTTACATTCAAAGAAAGCATAAAATAAGAGTCTCTTCTTTCATACTTCGAGTGTTTCAAGATTACAATAGAATTTATGTATAGAGTACAATTGTGAAAATAGCCTTGACTTTCATCTTTAAATAAAGTAAATCGTTATTAGTCTAAGGTTATACGAAGAGCTAGCAAAGTCACTGTAACCCAGTCTTCAAAAAGATGAATTCATAGAGAGAGTAATGCCTATATCTCCACACCCACATTTCGTCAGCTTTGTTTTTAGGTCAAACGTAATACATACCAACCTGTTGCCGTTTAACGGGCATAGTTCCAGACTCCGTATTGACTACTGAGCATAATTACGGTACGGTGCCCACTTACCATCAGGTGGGTCGTATGCTAGTTTGTCACTTTATAGTATAAAAAAAACTTACCAGTAAAACTAAATGATACTTTGCGTGGCCATCGAACCCAAGATCTTAAGCATAGCAGTCTCCAATACACCCGATGTGCCAAGGTGGCAATAAAAGAAAATGTGATTTTAAAAGGACAACAAACACACTCAAACTGAACAATAACAATCTAGACATTGCAACCAAATATCTAATTTTTGTATATATTATTAGTTAGAAGATGACATTTAGAACATAGCTAGCCATTTCTCTTAACAACAATTGTATAGACACTAATCGTCATAGTTCAACAATTACAAGAGCAAAGACGTCTTAATCAATTCTAGACTTTGTCTAGCACTTACTAAGACTGCTCAAGACGTTCAATGTAAACTATCGAGGACTGTCAAGGAGTTGAGTACGTCGACGACTGATGGTAAGTACCATTAGTTTATTTTACCGTCGTTAGCCTCGGCGTTTAGTACCACTGTTTGTACAGCTGACGGTATTAACCTTGCTACAATGTGTATACCTTATTCATGCTAGTCACCGCATGAAGGTAATAAAACATTTGATAGAGCTTAACTTTATAATGTGCCCTTTTACTTCACTGTATACTAGAAACACTGAAATGAGCCTACAAACATATTTAATGTTTAACGAAGGATCTGTTTATGATCTAAATTTAAAACTGAAGTAAAATCCTATACACGAAGCAGGACTTTAAGCAGCGACCTTAACAAACCGTGTAATCGCTCTGCCAACTAAGCTTAACATATAAAACATTAAATAGCTATGTTATAATTTAAATTTAACCTAAGAATGTGCAAGCTTACAAAATAAATTTACTAAGCTCTTTAATTTTTTTAATATTTTGGGCTTTTCAATATTTTCAATATTTTGAAAAATATGTACGCCTTGCACAGCTGTTTTGATTGTACATTACTTATATAATGCTAAGATAGGGATTAGGTTAAGTATACTCAATCAACTTTCAAAATATCTAAACTTCTTTTTTCATTAACATATAGAATGTAAGTAGATAAGATAAATAGGATTAAATACACCATTGATTTTTATATCAATACAAGACAGATATACGAGCAATAAAACTTAAACTTTACACACACAACCACTGTGTACCCAGCATATTAGCTCTGTCTCGTTAAGCCTGTATAGTGCCGGTGAATAAATCCAATCTGCGTACAGTTACTAAAGACCAGTTATATATCTACATATATAAATATTTCGCAGCAAGCGTAGCAAAGGCTACGAATGCTACGAAATCTCGCGTCGTGAATTTGCAAAGGATTAATTAGCCGTGAAAATTAGGTTGTGTAGCTGCTGTGTTGTAAAAGCATTTTAGTGTACATACGAATGCCTCTGCTAGCTGTGGATATGACGATAAAATTCACTGCTATTATAAATTACTAAGTTTTAGGATTATTCTACGTATGAAATGAGCTGTTGGATAATGATTTAAACTCAAACATTGTAAAATATGATAACAATATTTAATATATGTATATTCAATCTACTAAAGAAGGCTGGTCTTTTCTTAGCCCAAAGAATCAGCATTGCCATTCAACGTGGCAATGCTGCCAGTCTTCTGGGCACGTTACCAGTTGACAGCGATGCTGAAGAATTCTACGATGCTTAAACCATTTTTGTAAATATTTAGTATTATAATTATTTGTGTTTTTGTAATTATGTTATGTTTTTAAGTACGTTTGTAAATATAGGTTATTAGATTATTAATAGCTTTAATATTATTAAATATTTCTGTATTAGACTCATCTACTGAAATGATGCTAGATATGTGGTGTAAGGTCAATTGTACAATAACAATTTAGTAATAACATATTTTGTTTAAATCTGTGAAAATTGCTTGCAACCAAAGTTTCATCACACAATTTAAAAAATAAAGTTAAACATAATGATTAGCCTAATTTACTTATAACTTTGCAAGATTTCATAATTTTTGTTATAAAACTGTTTTTTTGGTTTAACCCTTCGGCATGCATATTTACGCAAATCACGATGTTTTGTTCATTGTATCTAAAATTTCGTCATACATAAAATAAAAGAACCAAGAACTGCTAAATCAAAAGCATTTTAAGGTAGTTCACTGAAAATTTCGATTTAAAATCAAACCAATTTTCTCGATATAGGGGTAGGCTATAAAACATAATAATACATATATAGAAAAAATATACGGCGATCAACATACATATAAGTAGGCACTTGCAATTGCAAATACAGCTAAGCCATGTCTAAACCTCACCCATACGTGGGCGTATATAGTTGAAAGCACTCTGATTACGTGCATTTTTATTATTGTGTTGAGTATCTCGTGCGTTAAGATAGCAATATCGTCACTTTCTATCAGACATTGCGTCATTAGGCGCGTCATCGATCCCACATACTTTATTAAGAATAACACATTTGTTAGCCTGTTGAGTGACCTTCCGTAGGCTTCGCCCACGAGATACATAAAAAAGCATTTTAATTTAAGACATGCGTATATTTTTATAGGTAAGCATACTAGTTGCCCGATGGTAAACAGTTATAGATATAGCTGCGATAGCATAACGGGAAAATGCTGGACTGTCCGACAGAAACCTTGAGATTCATCCCGACCTTAGAATTTTCGAAGTTATGTGTGTCCCAACTAATATCATAAATGCCAATGTGAGTTTGTTTTTATGTTACGCTTTGACGCCTTAACTAATCGACCGATAATAATGCAATTTTGTGAATACGTTGTCAGGGGTACAGAAAATGACATGAGGTACCTTTCATCCAGAAAAAAGTACTCTTTCCGAAGGAAACTTATTGACAAAGCTATGTAGCTTTGTCAGCTTTACCTTAATACGAACTTTCAGGCAAAAGCTCGTATCTTTACAATTTAGGCTAATGCATGTGTATGGTCTATATTCACACTCACGTCTTGTAAATATTGCTTTCAATCTCAATCAATTACTATAACTCTTATAAAGAAAGAAAGAAAGAAATCATTCTTTATTGCCACAAAGAAATATGATTACATATTTTTCTTACAAAATAGACAAAATAATAAAAAAGACAATTAAATAAACAGTTAGTAATTAAAGAAAATATATATATATACATATTATGCTATTGTGGCAACAAATGGTCTCCATTCAGCATTGATGTTGCGATAAAACCGATGTGATGTCGCAACGCTGATTTTCAATGGAGACCACCGTTACGCACGGACATCAAGCCAGCTGCATACAATTTTACAACTAACAATAAATTAGAAAATTTCAAAGATACGTACCCAGAGAAAAAACAAACTATTACTCAACCCATATAAAAAAGAAATAAATGACAAAAAAAAAAAAAAAAAAAAAAAAAAAAAAAAAAACCTTTACAATATGCACGTATTGTCTCATGCGGTGATCCAACCCACAACACTCCCCACCGGCAGAGGCGAGGCACACACAAACGTGCCATCCGTGCCGTCAGGACAAGAATAATAATTTTATATTGAACTAAATTTAAACAATGGATGACGTACATTACACGGGCGCCGCGATCCATCTGTCTCCCTTACACCGCGCATAGAGGGGGATAAAACAACTCGCGTGATATCGAGAGATCGCTCCTCGCAATACACGGCCAAACCGGCTCGGCAGCAATGCGCGCGAGTCTCGCGAATTTCGTAAACAACGCTTATACACAACAAACAAAACATCATGCTCACTAGCAGATTTTTCTATGCTGTTATCTATAACTTGCAAATAGAAAGGCAGCCAACGGGACCACAAAATGCAAAACCAGCCTCCCGACATGCATTTTGATCGTTAACTGAGAGGTAAGTGATTATAATTTCCTTTTTGCTTTTGTTCATTTAAGAGAAATGATTTAAAGTGTTTTTTAAACGTAAATTTACTTGTTTTAGATCGACACGGCGGCGGGATGCTGTTCCAGCATTTGGTGGCTGCGTATTTGAAGCAACCTCTAAAAGCAGTGGTTCTATACATTGGGACGGACAGCGGCACTGTTGTGGATCGTGTATGGTATTTTAAACGATCTTGCCTCCAATCCAATTGCGCATAGAGGTATTTAGGCTTTTTTGTGATTATAACACCGAATAATAAATTTGCCAGATGAAGTCTTCGCCTTGCCTGCATTTTTAACATATCGCCTTCATTTAAAAATGGCGTGACATGGTTACGACGTGGTATATGAAAACAGAACCTAGCGCATGCGTTTTGGACCCGTTGTATGAGTTTTTCGGTTCTAGATAATAAGCATGGCCCGTATACGGTGTCACAGTAGTTAAGCTTTGCCAGTACTAGGCTGTCTACTAGTCTTTTTCTAATCTCGACACTGAGATATTGCTTGAAGCGGTAAAGAAGTTTTAGCCTATAGAAACAATTCCTAACCATGGTACCTATATGCTTTTCAAAACGTAGTTCGGGATCTATGACTAATCCTAGATTGCAAGCGCTATCTACGCGGTTAATACTATCACTTTTTATTTTTATATCTGGTCGGGCGCATAATATGGAACCGATTTGACTCTTGCTTCCCATGATAAGAAACTTAGATTTACGGGGATTTAGTACTAGAGAGTTCAATTCAGACCAGGTTATTATTCTTTCCAGCTCGTCGTTCATTTTTTGTACCGATAATAATGTATCGCTGGGTTTAAATGACAAATACAGCTGGATATCGTCCGCATACATATGATATTTGCATACTCGCATGCATCTTGTAATATCGGCACTGTATATAATGTAAAGAAGGGGCCCGAGCAGAGAACCTTGTGGTATTCCTCTGGTTACTAACCGCGATGATGATGTTGTAGTGGAACCGTCCTCTTTACGAAGCTCAACTCTCTGCGACCTCTTGCATAGGAAACTATCAAACCATTTTATAGAATTTTGGTCAAAGCCGTAGTATGCAAGTTTTATTTAAGTTATCAGTTTGGATCTCACTTAAATGTCACCACTGCCCACTACAGGGACGCTATTCATTACAACCCACGACTTACAACACAGTGTTATTCATACCATTGTCCACAACGACACATACACACACACACATATACACACACACACACATACACATGCACGCTCACACGCTAACACACATATGCATATCTATTAATATATATAAATAGAATCGTTCTAACTCTTTGAACTCTGAACGAACATAATTGGAAAAGGCAGTATTTTCAACTTTTCTTTGTACTTACATATTTTTTCCTTATTCTTTGTTTGCTTGAAGTTTTAAAAGGGATTCATTTTAAGCTAGTCTCCATTCATGGCTTCGTTCACGTGGTGTATAGAAAATGGAATTAAAAAACAAACAACGTTATTTATCGAAGCGTCAACACTGTTAAGAGAAATGTATTTTAGGACTTTATTCGAAGTAGAAGAAGTCTGTCTACTTCATTATTCACTACATTTTGCCCGCGGCTTCGCTCGCTTAAATGTAGGCTGACTTACTAATAGTATTAATAACTTTTTGTGGATGAAAGGTACCCATGTCCATCTCTGTTCCCCTGAGAACGTGTATGTGAATTTCATGATAGTCGGTCAAGTAGTACAGGCGTGAAAGTGTTACAAACAAGCGAACTCACATTCGCATTTTTTATATTAGTTAAAAAGATTGAGCATGGGATTCAACAAAATGTAACCAATGCACATATTCAAAAATAATTATAAATTAAAGGTCCCCACGAGGGACGAATAGAGATAAGGTCTGCAATCCTCTGACAAGGGTTGTCTCATCTGGTACACTGATGATTCCAAAATGGAAACAGGATCAGGTGCTGGTATTTATGGCAACGATTACAAGTTGAGCCAATGCATGGGCAAATATGCAACGGTCTTCCAAGCGGAAACCTATGCTATAATTGCCTGTGCTCGGGAGAATATTAACAATAATGTCACTGACAGGACTGTGTATATTGTCAGTGACAGTCAAGCTGCTCTCAAGGCTCTGGACTCTTGTAGAGTAGACTCCAGACTGGTCCTGAACTATGTTAAGGCCCTTAACAAACTTGACATGAAGAACACGGTCAGACTAGTGTAGGTTCCGGGGCATGCAGGGCAATGACGAGGCTGATGAATTAGCCAGAAAGGGCTCGGAGCAACTGTTTGAGGGACCCGAGCCATTCGTAGGACTCTCTGAGAGCACCGTCAAGGCAGCATTGAATGCACATGGCAATGATAAACACAGGTTAGAGTGGATGGCCTTTAAAGGTCTGGAATACTACAAGAAATTCATTGCAAACCGAGCCACGAGCTTCACCCGGAAGTTCTGCGGGTACAGCAAGGGCCAAATACGCCTGCTCACCGGAGCGTTCATTGGCCATTTTGGCACCAACAACTTCCTGTGCATATTGAGATTGGCAAACAATTTGATCACCACAGAGTGAACAAGACGAATCCATATCCCACCTACTATGTGAATGTGAGTCGTTAGCTAGATTGAGGATGGATCTGATGGGATAGGCATATCCAAACCCTGAAGTGTACGCTGCGGCTGATGCAGTACATTCATTAGGAGATAGCTAAAAGATAGATCTTGGGGCTGACACAAAAGATCCCACTGGGTCGAAGTGTCGCCGGTCTGCAATGACTGGCCCCCACATAAGATAAGATAAGATTATATTAGTTAGGATTCCGTCGGCTTGGCTGATTTCGATCGTGATGATGATCACCCCTTTAAGGAGCTTGAGAGCTCAAAATTTTTATTCCAGGGACTTGATTTAGAGTGCATTCTCAATGTCAAATCCAACTGTCTAGAGCATCTTTTGATTTAAAATAAATATTGGTATTATGTTGGCTAATTCTTACGTTTCAAGTTACGCGGCCATATTGCCTGCGTTATCGGAGGCAGACAATATTATTGTTATGATAAGTGTTGAATTTAGACAAAACTAAAACTCCCAACGAAATCCTAAAACAACAATGGATAATATAAAAAGACCTGACATTTAATAGCGTCCGCTATTTGGATAGATTTGTGAATAATCTGATGCATCGGTATATTGGCACGTTGTGTTGTGGTTTTGTTCAACTGAAATTGCACGTATAGCAAATTGATTTCATAGAGGTGATTATAGTACAGGTTTAATTTAAACTTTGTTTGTGTAGCTCTGTATATAGAGCAGATAATGCCAGGTGTGCTAACAATCATATCTTAATTACATGGGATCAACAAAGCAGTAATTTATATCAAATAATTAACTATTCATATGTAGTTATACTATTTAGTGAATGCGATAAGTATGCATGAGGTCTCGGGTTCGAATCCCGGGTCAGACAAGCAAATAGTTATTGTGTTTTTTAGCCTAGAAATTCTTAATAGCAGACCACAGTTAGGCAGTTGACAGTGTTGACTCGACAAGTATATAAAGTCATTGGTCCTAAGCCTATTCAGGCGTAGGACCAATGTGAAGAAGCGATCTCTCTTCAGTCGTGTTGGATTGCCGTTCTATAAAATTATGAGAGTTAGGGAATAGAGAGTGCACTAGTGTTTGCGGACACACTTGCGCAGATAACCAGTCTCAATTGAGATTTGTCGCCGTGATCGAAAATTGAACTGGAGGACTTTATATACCAATTTAAATCCACTCGATTAATTTAAAACATATTTTTGTGTAAATTCATGAATGCGATCAACTTGCTAGCAACTTGATAAACGTATACATAGAACAAAAGAAACCTCAATCAAAGTAACATAAGTTACAGCAAACACAAAAAAGGTAGTTTAGAATAGTTCGAAACCGCTTAAAGTTGGGCTACAAGCAAGCATTTAAGTTCAAACTTAAGTACTCACGAGTATAGTTCCAAACTACGAACTTGAATCTTAAATCAGTCTCGTGAACCGCGTAATAATGGTACATTGTGAACTTGTAGAACTTTACACACATTAGAGCCGTACCAGTTGTTGCTAACAACTAATTTAATCATCGCCATGTATCTGAGTAATAACGAATATATATATATAGATAAAGGCTTTTCAGAACTATCAAATTAGTCTTGTGAGGGAGTGTTTGCGTATGATTTCGAGATATCGGGTTCGATTCAACGGTCGGAAGAATGTTATTGGGTTATTATGTTAAGAAAATAGAAGTAGTACGGATTCTAAAATTTACTCTGTGAACAAAAATAAGCTTCCTATAACGTGAGGCCTAAATAGGGACTGTAACGGGCTGGCGAAATTAATAGGCCGGGCCGTGACAGTGAACTATGTACGTACCACTTAAATTCAGATACAAAAATGCCAATTTAAATTTCCTTTTTTTATAAACCACACCAGTACTGCGGCGAACTATACAAAATAGGTATTTACATCGGTCGAGCCGTTTTTTAGTTTTTGCGAGACTACCGAATGGCAATTTATTTTTATACGTATAAATATGTAATTTTACTATAGAACTTGCTAGACGATTTAAAAAAATATTTACGATGTAAATAACGTAGACGTTAAACGCATTTTAAAACCCGTTTTTAGAGTTTTAGTATGAAAGGTGACTTGTGTAAGCTGTGCAGTTACACTTATTCTCCAAATATTATAAGTGAGAAACTCAACGGTTACCTGATTTTTGTAAGTTTTCAGATAGACGATAATCATAGTGGTTCCAGGAAATAAGCAAATAATAACCATAACAAAAAACGTGACGTTATTTTCTATTATAAGTCAAAATTAATGTACATAAATTTAGCAGAGTTTCTAATGGGTTAGAGTATTCTTCGTCTTTAAATCATTTTGGAGCACACAAAGGAATTTATGCAATACAAAGTTTAGCTCGTGGTTTAACCAACGGCAAAACAGTACATAGTACAACAAACGCCACATTAATGAGCTTCTTCAACTTTCTATATACATCACGTACATATATTCCTTGAAAGTTCAGTATACGTTACACCTACTCTAATAATCCTTTATATACGCATACATATATTTCGTCCTTGGCAGAGAGGTATTGACTGTACGTCGTCTAAAACTAGATCTGATAGGCGGCAATAACACATTCTACGTTTTTTTTTTATAGGCCGCAACCGGCCGACTTATCCCCTGATGTTAAGCGATTACCGCCCCCCATGGACACCCGCAACACCAGAGGAGTTACAAGTGCGTTGCGTTCCTTTTAAATTTGCCCCCACCAGAAGAGGAGGGACGGTTGGGCTTCCGGTACCCTAACTCACTCGACGAAACACAACGCAAGCGCTATTTCACGCCGGTTTTCTGTGAGGCCGTGGTATCACTCCGGTCGAGCCAGCCCATTCGTGCCGAAGCGTGGCTCTCCCACGGACAATAATCTCACGCTTTTATTTCCAAAATAATACACAGCGGTGTATTAAATCTACATAACTAGGTACATGGCTAGTGTGAATGGAACAGTTGCAAGAGGAAAAAGACCTAGGCGAACGTTTCTCGATCAGATCGGAGATGTTCTGGACAAAGGCCAGGTTAAGAGCACCTTAAACCGGCGAGCGTGTATGAGGAATGTGATGAAATTGAATGAAGCCAGAAAAGTGTGTCAGGATCGTAGCAAATGGTAATCTGTATTCTCTACCTACCGCTCTGGGAAACAGGCGTAAATCTATGTATGTATGTATTTATGCTAGGTATATTTTAGGCCCCAATAGGCAAGGTATTATAGGCAAAGGCAAGCCTATAATACCAGACTACGCTGATACTGAGAACTGTCTACTGTTAATAAATATTAATGCACAGTTTTAAAATATCGGTGTGTTCAATATAGCCTTTTTTAAGTTACGTTTCTCAACTTTGGGGTCCATCCCCGAAGTATAGTAGAAACACACATATGCACCGCCTCACTCATATGTAACCGACAAGATGTAAGCAAGTTCATAAACAAAGATAATGGATATCTAAAAGGAATAGGTTTTCTAAAAAGCTTGAGAACCAATACTCTAGAGATGTTATCCAAATTAATTTCGTGACCAGGACGACTCGTGGACGTCATGGCTACGACCTCGCTACTCCCAAAAGGGATGGCATGAATAAAATTTTATTTAAAAACTTATTATGTTATCTGGATGGTAAATAACGTGATTTTATCATTAGAAAATGGAGTAAACATTGGCTAGGAAAACGTGCTTGAATGATAACATAAAACATTCAAAGCTGTTTGAAAGGATTTTACTGTACTTTTAACACTGTCGTGTCACCTTAGTAATCATATCATAAGGCTGTAATAGTCCACTGCTGGACATAGCCTTCGCCTAATGAGCGCCATAGCCACCTTAGTAATACTACCTTTTAATAACCAAGTTGAGCAAAATATCATGTGGGATTGTATAAGGTCATTTGAAGAGGCAGTCTAGCTTCTATATTAATTGTACTTACAGTATAATTGTCCAGTTACTTCGACCAACATCTCATGCTTAACCGTTTCGGAACAGACACAAACATCATGTTAAGGATAACTATACTTATGTTTGTAATTAATAAACTTAAAAACTACTGGGACGATTTTCAGCATTAGAAAGCTACTTTATCCTCAAGTAACATAAGCTATATAACATCACTCTACGAGCCACGGGAGCGGCGCAGTAAACATAAACATACGTGAAACAACTAGCATCATGTAAATCCAATACATCACATTAATTTGCCTCAAACCCTTCACAAATCAAATATGACTATGTATATATTAAGCATATATAATTTTAGCGAAGATCCTATGAAAACATTGAGAGCTTTGACAAGAGATTGAACAGTAATCTACTTAACGTATAATTAGGCTAGTGATGATAAAGTAAACAATATATCAAATAAGCTTAGGCCGCAGTGTTAGATCGAAGTTTGACCACTTTATATGCAGACCCCGAGGCGAGAAAACTTTGTTAATATCAAGTTGAACATTGAACCGATATTGGCAGCGGCGGTGATGGAAAACTGTCTCTTGACATCGGTTATTGAATAATCATAGTTTTATTAAAAACAAGTATTTTTATCATGACTTTGTACACGGAGGTAACAGCACTTGCAACGTATTGCATAGATCACACTATGCACAATATCTCCTGTTGTGATAAACGGAATTAAATGAAGCTGATCTTAAATTTAAAGCTAAGCACCACGCTTCTTAATTAATAAAACTACATTAGGATCGGTGTAGAGATTTCTATACACTGTCGGAACAAACTTACAGACAGACGACAATATTTAAGTCGTTGTTTTGGATACAGCTTGCAGATGCCAATAAGTTTCTAAGAATATTTCATAAATACAAACATTATATCGCTATAATTTTGTAATATATAATTATATAGAGTAGCTTAGGTGGCGATAGCCCAGACTGAATTTGTGATTGAAAGGTACCCGTTGCTCTACCGAATTGAACCTACTCATAACACTTATGTACATAGCATAGCTGGAGTTAGCAAGAATACTAATATTTTGTCAACCATATTGCAAGTCATGTTTAGAAGAAATGTAGCTATTATCAGAATAGTACTTTGTATCTAAACGAGCAAATTTGTTTCTTATTGGTAAATATTTGTTCATATTAAGCGACGGGCCAGCATAACAATTTTGTTGCTTTTTATCACTTTACTTTTTAACTTATCTGCAAACTATCAACAGAATACAAACAGGCAAAATATGATTCACGTCTATACAAATGTTACTTATTAGGTTAAGCTACTATTAGGGCTTTTATGCATGTCTTTTACGACCTTTTTATGTGACATGATTGATAGCCATTCCCATGCTGACCCAAAAAAACTTACAAGGCGGTCATATATGCGAAACATTTGCAACTATACAAGTTTGGAAAGGGGCTTCAAACGTGCAATAATTTTACTCCAATGTGTGGCTGCAATGTTTTTACGTATAGCCTGGTTAATTACTACCACAAGTAGTGATGAAAGAGCTTACAGCCGTTATTTAGACAAAAAAGGTATCTGCCAATATTTTTATATATAATATAAAAGTAATGGCATATGAAACGTTTCTAAGCAAAACTCTATTTCGAAAAAATAAATTGATACGTATTTTACCGTATGACGGCAGCATAGTAAAGGGCTAACTTATATAAAAATTGACTTTAACACGTCTTTGTATTACATATGTACATAATGTGACGCCTATATTGCCAAAAGGAAAAGCAAAAGCAAAAGTGTATTGCGGCCACAGTTCTCTAGCTGTGTGTTTAAGCCACACGTAAAAGAAGGCGAGCTTAATATATAAGTATACTGTGCACAGTTCACAGTACAGCCAGTTGCACTCACTGGTCGGTAAACGATTAGCGAGGTTAAGCAACAACAAGTGCGGTCAGTCTATAGATAGGTGACCGCTTAGTGGTATTTCATCTGAGCGTCTCCGTGCTTCGGAGGGCACGTAAAAAGTCGATCCCGGTTGTTGCCAAATTGACAGCAGTCGTTAAGCCATGTCAGAGGCCTACGGGCGGCTTGAACAACTCTTGACAACAGGTTGGCCACTAACCACACGAAAAGAAAAGAAGACTGAACACAGTTTTATACTCCGTGGTGCTTCAATCAATTTCTTAATAGAGAAACCTAGTACACTTTTCTCGATCCAGGAATCGAACCGGTGCAAGTGTTCAGCAGTCGCTTTTACTACCGTAGTCTTTAACTTCTGTTACATGATTACATAATATTCATATAAAGGATATATACATAGACAACTATAAAATGTCTTCTATTCAGGATTTCGTATCCGAAGAGTGCCAACGAGACCCTATACCCAATAGATTAGGATTAGTAATAACTAAGTCTTTGCTTTCCGTCCGTGAGTCTGCCTGTCAGCGGATTATAACTGCGGACCATAATAGGTAAAGAGTTGTAATTTTTACAGAGTGTGTGTTTCTAATACCGCTATATTAATTACAAACAATAGAAAGTACGTACAGTTATATCTTGCACGATGGTAAGAAACCCTTCACGTGCGAGTCCAACCCGCATTTGACCGGTTTTTGTCTTCCCAACTCAACTTGTATTAAGGATTTTCAATCACTTCAAAGCTTAATGTAAAATGGCTTTAATATTCCCGCTTTCCAGTCAAATTGTCAATCAACTGGGACCAAGGCTAGTAGGATCCATCCGAAACGTCGGAATGTCAAAGATTGGCTTTAAAATTTAACGTTATTGAGACCCTCGTCTATAAAATAGGTATATAACGTGATTAATAATGCAAAGGGTAACAGACACGTTTAGTTAATGAGAACCGTTTTTACTACTTTGTCATAAACAAGGATAGTAAAGGGGTAGCTTGTAAGTGTTTGTACCATCAGAGGTATCACTCCTGTATTGTAAACCTCCTGAATGCTTTATACCCCTTTTCTAATCTAATAAATATCATAGGAGAGAGATCATTTCTCAGTGTAAACTTAGAAGTGAAGAATTTCCTTTAAATTTTTTGGTACGCGATCTGTTTACTACTAAGATGCGAAGGAGAACTCCCAAACTTAAACCCGATTTGAATTTGAAAATAATAAGACAATAAATTTAAAAATAAATTTGAAAATAATATGTGCAAGTATTTCAACTGGTCAGTCTGTCCATATAATTGTCTAGATCGCAAAGCAAATGATTAACGAATGAGTGTCGAATGAATTGTGACGCCGGTATGAACCCGCCGATTTATTCAGGGAAGTATCACCCTCTTTCAGAAATTCACCGTAAAAGTAGTGTGCCACTATCATAATGTTGCTCCGGGAAAGTAAGAGTGCCATAGGCTCAGATACCTGTTCCTGTTCTTAGCTCTATTCCCATGTTAGGTATTGCGATCGTTCAAGGCTGCGGTAATCGCTTGGCATCAGCAAGCTACAGCTTATTAGCCACTTTAGTTTTATAAATAAAAGCATTACTATTTAACGTTGCCTAGTACTTTTACTTATTGTTTACTGTATTGTGAAAATCTTGCTGAAAAAGACATTCAGAAACAGAAAGGTTTTTTATATTTTGTGAACATAATCCTTCCTTACTAAATTATTGACCATGAAAATGTGGTCATAACGATAAACTTTTATTATCAGAAGCAAATCTACTGACCGTTAAATATTTCATGACGCATAAACATTTGAAATAATCCTCAATATATAAAATAACAAATTCTGTTGATTATAACTGTATGATTCATCATAGCCGAGATGAAACTGCTGAAGTATTAAAAGAAAATTAGATCAATTTGATTATATTATGTACAGCGTGTAACAAAAAGGTGTGGTCATAATAAAATGTCATATAATATAGCTTTAGTACAATAAAAAGTTTTCACTAAGATATAGCAATTTCCTTTTTATCGCCTTATCAATATTATATATTCTAGACGATACTTAAACAATACTTACAGCTGACTTAAGTGAGCTCCGTAAACTCGAAAATGACCAGGTACAATCTTATAGTGGTGTAACACGTTTATTTGTATGTTAACATAATATATAAGTTTAATTTTTTATAAAAATTAAAATCGTACCTATATTTTGTTCTGGTGATAGAGCACATAGGTTATTTTTCAGATATTCATTACCGGGCTAAAATATAACCACAAATTTTTGTTACACGCTGTATAAAGCCTCTCTACTAAATACATAGACTAGCACCTGTATAATATACGAGGTAATAGTAAATCGCCTAAGTCAATATCGTTTCTAATAACGGTCGCCCATAAACGCCTATGAATTGCTGCTAATATACTCGTAGGTTACCAAAAACAGATCGTAACCATTTTAGTTTTTAGTTTATATATTGTAAATGTGCAAAATATTTTACAGTTTCTATTTTTTTATAAACGATATGCTTTCTAATGGATCATGTACATGACGCGGGTAACATGCGGCAGCTCACACACATATGTACGTGTTGCATGTATCATGCCCACGCAAGTAGCTTGCGCATGTATCCCACCCTACTAGCTTGCACTTGTAGCCCGTACGGGTGGCTTGTACATGTAGCTCACACAAGAAGCTGTGTGCTCGCTAGTAGTGTGAGTCAGTAGCCTGCGCGAATACCTTACGCATGTAGTCCGTGCGAGTAGCTTGCGTCAGTAGCCCGCGTGAATAAATGACGCATGTAAACTTTTCTTGCGTCGTGTACAAGCACCTGGCAATAAAGACACTAGCTTCGCTCCACAATTTTCCACCGAGCTTCTGCTAGTAAGTACAGCATAAAATACGCCCGTTTACTAACAAGAACTAGCAAAAAGGCTGACAGGTCACGTTTATAAAAGTATCACTATACACACGTAAACACTAAAAGCGTTGTATAAACCTCGTGTCGCCAACATAGCAAAATTTAATGTACGAGAAAGGGGAGTATTGAGGCTATTTCAGTAAGCAAACTTATAGCAAAGTTATGGGTAAAGTTTATTAAACGGGCGCCTACTAAGTGGTTAGATAGTTATGCTAACAATGTTGGGAGGTAGTCTGCCGTGGGCAATATTGACCACAATAAGCTGTTTTCATTTTGGCAACCTTTCATTTGTACGCTTGGAAGAAAATGTTACATGTTAGAAGGACGATGGATAAACGTAGAATCCTTTAAAAGGTTGGTATTTTACTTCAATGTTGGTACAAAATTTTCCTTTTATTATTCGTGTTGAAACGTCTGATTGAATAATTGCGGTTTGAATCAAATATTCAATTGAAAACTGAAATCACAAAAGTTTGTATTCCTTACTGTATAATTGAGCGCGTGGGCTTGTTAGGTTCTCTAAGTAATTATAATTGCTTTTGTCTAATAAAGGTGTTACAGTATATTTTAACGTTTAATATTGGAATTTCACTTTTAGCGTCTTTATTATATGTAAGTGATGTCTTATTGAAATTTTGACACATAGTCTTATATTTTGACATTTAATTTTAATTATAAATAGGTTATGTTCAAGACTTTATCCACGTGTTTGCCTACAACGCCAGTAAACCTAAAGATATTGTGAAAACCGCATCAAAATCCGTTAAGCGGTGTTTGAGTGAATCTTGAACGTATCATCAAATAAGCAAAAAAAAACATGGTTTCGAATTGGGAAACTCCAAATGAGTTTTTATTTTTAACATATAATTTATGCAGCGACACTACTTCTTTAAAGTGTTGCTATGCAGTATTCTTTATTGCAAATCTACAATGTTTACGAGGTGATACAAACTTATTATTATATGAAGCTTAGATTGCGGTATTTAAGAAAGTCATCTTTACTTAGATAATAAGTTTTCAGATTTCTTCTCGAGGTAAGGAATTATATATTTAAATATACATATAATATACTTCTTCTTAAATATATACACAAAGACATACAAATAAATACATTTACACCTTTATAAATTACGTTAATTCACAGATTATATCGAAAAGCTACCTACAATTTATTAAATGTCCTAATTTCGAATTCGGCTTGGCAAATTTAAAGGTTCTCATACCCTAGAAGCTAGACTAACATTTTAATATGTATGTGTATAAACATAAATAAACGCTTACTAAAATAATAATAAAACAGAGTCGCACTGACAGACTCGATAAATTGAACATAAAACGTTGTCTGTCCACAGCAGAATTGAAGTGTCACATAAATAAATAGAATTGCTTACTTTTATTATTCGAGGCTAAGCATAACCATTTCATAAATTATATTGTTATTTTATGTATCTAAAGGCCACACAAAAAACTAAATAATGCCACTCGCGATCTCAAATCACTGGGTATCATAGTTTTGCAGTTGCACCATTGAAATTAAACTATTATATACGGATTTTATCGCGTTGTTTATTTGACACTTCATTACATAATTTTGAAAACTGTTACACTACTATTACTATTAAACTTTACTAATTTTTAAGCTAATTAAATTATTATTAAAACTATTAAAACTATTTAGATTTAATTTAATTTTACACTTTCACCGACGTTGTACCATATTAATATTTGTCAAAATGTAGTCACAAATGTACAATGTACAACAGCAACTTTACCCGCTCAACTAATACAACTAACGTTTTATTAGCATTATGATGATGATAATAATAATAATAAAATAATAATGTCCTTCAGACCGAATACCAGTCACGACGCGATCTTAATAACGGCCACTAGACAATAACTAATATCACCGACGTAGAGGGACGTCGGTGATATTATAGTGTAACGGCCACTGGCCATCTCCGCGGGAGATTCATCAGTATGTAATTCTGCGCTAACACATGTGCTCTCTCTGTTCACTTACTCTGAATTCCACCATGAACGAAAGAAACCAAGCGCAGGGCCAACCATTTTACATGCCTTCCGATCACAGGGATGTATAATACCGCCAACTTCCTCACTCCGGGCTGGAAAACGTCGTGAACCTGTATATTGCAGAGTTCTCTATAATGATTTTTAAGGTGTGTAAAGTCTACCAAACAACCACAGAGCCACTGTGATGGACTACGGCCAAACCCTCTTATACTAAGAAGAAACACCTAGCAATGGGTTTAGTAGTAAATAAACAGGACTGATGTTATTATTATTTGTGTAACACTTTTGAGTTTGCCACTGCTTTGCCAGTACAGTTTGTCAATAATACAACGCCATCTGTAAAGTTTAACTTTGTGTATAAGATTAACACTTATAGAAAAACAATGTCATGGCAATAAAAGGGAATGATTGCTTATCATATTTTCACAACGACTGGATTCGCGTTTAAGCCCCATTCAACGCAATCGTAACAACAGAAGCGCTGTAAAGTGCTCGTAAAAGCCTCTAAAATGGCGGCATCTGCATCAAATGTTGAGATAACACATGAAATTGATGGAAAAGATGTAATGATTCTAGCGCGATTTTGTATTAAATGTTCTTTGTTTCACTCACGTGATTATGTGCTTACACATACACGGTGCTGTGAATATAAGAAATGTAAATTTATTTATTTATTTGCTTTAAGGATCTCCAACAAAAGCTGTACACATCTTATTCACAAAAGAAAATACAATTCAAGACGTTTTTGGTCTGTGTACTCCTTCAATAACAGAAGACCACATCATGCGTTAAATACAGCGTTTTAACGTGGAAGTATATTATGAGAAATGATTAATTTAAAAAATAATAAGATTAACATACAAGTGCATGCATCAAAAAAGGATAAAATAAAGTTACAATTATAATTTTAGGTTTAAAAGGAAATCAAATTTAAATAGATACTCACATGCGACACAATATTTAAAAAGTAGAATAATAAAGACAAAACCACAGACTATTAAAAACACAAAACATTTAAGACACAAATATAAACATAGCATGTCATCTATACATTTCTGAAATATCGCTAATGTCTGCTTCACTCGTTTTAGTAAGCATATCGTGTTGCCTACAAAGCCTTGGCACAGCAGCATAGTAATGGGTTTTTTCTAGAATAGGGTACACTGAACAAATTATATGTGTTGCTCCTGGGGATATGAGTTGGGATATTAATAGTTAATGAACTAAATAAATTGCAATAATCAACATTGCTATTACATAGTTCATGAAAAAAATTGCATCTCTTATCTTTATGCAGCTTGATAATGCATTCATGTGATAATGTTTTAGCCTTGACGCATAACTGTAAGGCTCTTTAGCTATGTGATCGCTGTAACAAAGATGGTAGAGGAAGCATTTTTGGACGCTCTCTAAGCGTTTGTTATAAATTATATTTTTATGTTATAAATATCATAATGCGGATTCCGAATGACAGAATTGTATTCAAGAATTGGTCTAACTAAGACATTAAATAGTTTGACTAAGGATGAAGATTTTTTAAAAAATCGGTCTTATATTACGCTATAAAAATCTCTAAGTTATCAATGGGACACCCAACAATAATCCTGAGTCGTATAGTAAGAACACAGCACCTCCATAGAGATGCGATAGATATTATTACATGCATAAGAAAAACATATATAGAATATATTCAGTTTTGTAAATGATATCCTGTATAACTATGATCACGACAGTAGGTAGCTTGATCATTCTTGCGAGTCAATTGATCGGCCCGCTCAGCTTCTTTATATTTAATCAACAAATAAATTTTCGTACAGAAACTCTCAAGCATAAGGTTTGAGAGTTCTCCGTTATGTTTTCAAGGACGTCTGATAGCAACACGTCTGAGCGATGGGGCTGGCCATAATTGTCACACGCCTTCGAGAATATAAAAGGAATAAGTAAATTTAATTCACATACTAGCTTCTGCTCGCTACTTCGTCCATGTTAAATTATGAAATTAAAGCTTGAATTGATAATAGCCAGTACACCTATCTATGAATAAAATCAAAGTGTATATCAGTAACAGAGAAATAATTGCCTTATTTGGTTATTTATATGCAACAAAAATATACACAAACTTTTCTATTTAACCTGTCAATCTGTCCATTTGTCTGTCTGTGCGGGGACAGCTGTGATTATTCCCAAAGTCAAAAGCAATTTATTCATTAAGGTCACAAAACAACACATGTCAACGTCAAAGTATAGGGCTTAGTAAGTTTACTGAAGTTACATTTAAGTTAGATATTAAGTTCAAGCAAAGGGTTGAACCTATG
Organism: Catocala fraxini; assembly: GCA_930367265.1. Taxonomy (NCBI): domain Eukaryota; kingdom Metazoa; phylum Arthropoda; class Insecta; order Lepidoptera; family Erebidae; genus Catocala; species Catocala fraxini. The sequence goes on along the minus strand of OV884040.1, from coordinate 8,262,937 downwards.
AGAAGATACCTACAAGAAACAGACCGTCTTTTCTAATAGCTATTCATCGCAATCTTCACAGGAAAATATACAACTGGCAAAAAAAAGTAATAAATTGGTTTATATTATACAAAAAATTTAAATATCTCATAAGTTAATTGTCTTACTCTGCTGACAGTAAAATGTGGTTATACACACTACATTCAACGTTAGCGAAACTTAATTATAACGTTATCCCACACGTAAAAACGATTCGTATGAAATATTTATGTAATAAATATGTATGAATAACCTATTATTCAGAGCTACATAAACTCTGAGTAGGGTTAGTACCGAAATGACTTGCAAGGCACATCATATGGGTTTATATTGCTGTGTATACATATATGTATGTATATACAGAACTTTTAAGAGTGATGTTTTTAATGGTCATCAAATTTTGGCTAAAATATTCTACGAGTAATACAACTCAAAGATGCCTAAATTTGCGACAGAATGTCCCAATAAAAAATATTAAGATCCCTTCTCCAAATTGACATAATAATTGAAATTAAAGTACTATATACGGATTTTATCGCGTTGTTTATTTTACACTTAATTACATAATTTTAAAACTGTATAGTAGTTTGATTTCAATGAATAACATTCGCGTAAACAGAAGACAATATTGACATAATAAATTATTATGATACAATGCTAGGATGTCCTCCTAACTATTTAAAAACGTAAATAAAATATTTTAAACATTTTACGCTCATAGCTGACAAAGATGACGTCATTAATAAATAATATCCATTGCGATATGATACATATATATAGTAGGGGAGGCCAATAGGGTAATTAGGGATTTACTCGAGCGTCGTGGGGACCTATTGGATTGTTAAGATTAGATGCTAAAAAGAAAAAGTTTATGTGAAGTATATTCAAAAATATAAAAAAACCAGTCACAAAGAAATACTCGAGCGTTTCAGATATTAATAGCGTATGTGCCCCACATCTTTCTGATAGAGTAAAAATATTAATCTGCCGTTTTGCATGGTAGAGGTACGTACGAAGGGGTAGAAAATAGGAAAACAAAAATTTATTCGAGCGCGTCAGTCATTGATAAGGGATGTTAAGTGAATCCTCCAGTAGCTCCTATTCAGAAGACTGACGATTTGGAGGCCACCAAAAGTCATGGCCGATTTTTGACAATACAGAAAAATAGTGACCTTGAAATACTCGGGTGCGTCAGATTATTATACAGACGCTTCATCTTGATGTCCTTGTCGTACTGACCCATAATCTGACAATTATGTGGAGGAATTTCCTTAATCGGACGGTTTAAAAATTTTATGTTATTCTACCGCGCTCGAGTAAATCCCGAAATCCCCGCTTGTGCTCCCCTACTATTAGCTATGACCTTTCTACTACACGTTGCATACAGCTATAGATATAAGTCAAATAATGCTAGCTAAACCATTTCTATCACGGGTATTCAGACTTGTTATTACGTATACTTTCTTATCAATATTATAATATAATAAAGCTAGAGGAGGTAGATTTTGTACTTGAACTGCCCTATTCTTGATAAAGGTTATAGGCTATATAACATCATACTACGAGCCACGGCAGGGGCGGAGTAATCATAAACATAGGTATAGCCACAGGAAACAACTAGCGTATGTATAATATTGAAGATTGTATGCTTTCTAACAAAAAGAAAAATAACCTAAGGTTAAAATCTTAGGTTCGTGGCAGCAGTTAGCAATTATAATAAGTGTTACTGTTACGTTAATGTTAAATTAAAAAATCTCGAGGATGTTGAAACACTAGTACTAAACTTAAACACCCGTATAAATAAAACAATAAAATAATGCTATAAATTTTTTTCAGAACTTACGAAATAAAACATGAATTTGAATTTGTGAATATTAATAATAAGAAAAATTATCTGTTCTATTCTGATATATTACATATAGGCTGCCTCAAAAGCACAGTTATAGTGAATACGACTGCATTACATGAGGTTCGTTTCCAGGATACGACGAAAGGTTAGTGGTTGCCGGGCCAGTTCCTCTTGTTGGTTCTACACCCTTGCTTTGCTGAACGTGGCAACAAGTATATTGAAATACACATATAAATATAAGTTAGTGTCAATTTCACTTACATATGTATGTGTTACTTTGTGATCTAAAGTAATAAACTTGTTTCGATTTTCATTTGAGAACCCTACACATTACCTTAACCGATACCTAGTTACATCAAAACTTCTGCTGAAAATCGGCAACTAATATTTAATCTTACAAATAAATAATTAATATAGGTATGTGTATCACTTGACCTAATTAGCTACTATCGTTGATTACCACTTACATTAGTTAGTAGCCACCCCGAGCCGCTAATTTGACCACAGAACACGTCGTGGGTCGCCACCTTTACAACAAAGTTTTTTGTAACATATCTACTTGGGAGTCTTCTAAATCAAATTAGTGAGTAAAGTATGCGCTGGTCCACGTGTTAGGGATGTTTAACTACAAATGAGTGTTCTGTTCTTATCTTATTTAAAACATATATTTTAAGATAAGATAAGATCGCAGCATAAATAATATAAAGATAAATAAGTACAATTATCATGATCGAATTTGTAAATGTTATTTTTCTGACATCACATTGACATTTTTAATATAAAAGAATAAAATATAATATATTAACATTTAAATTTTCATGTGAATGTTTATATTATAATGCAACGATGATAGAGGTAATAAGTTTGGTTTATCATAGATCTTCATTTGAAGTTTCTTCAGTTTAACACAATGTTTTGCTGCTAAACAAATGAGAAAAAAACGGCTCTCTAAAAGACAAATAAATTTAATGCACTGAATTGTTTGATGACAATCTATAATAAAAATCTTTATGAGAATAAATAACCAACACCTTTGGATTACGAACCTGATACCTAATGATTGCAATAGTTAAAAGTTGGCATGAGTGACTAAAGATCAACAGTTCGTCTGGTGGCCAGGGTCGTCATAGATCAACTGTGACTCAATCTTAAGCTCGCTTCGAAAGTAAACATACGGGAAGCCTTTAAGCCAGTTTGATAATTAAAACCTTACTATATATCCCAAATATAAATAAGTATGAGTTAGCTTAACTAGACTGCTGGTAAGACTAGGTATTCATAAAAGATTTAACTAAAGAAAACAAACACCATTCCAGAATATATTATGTAATTTAATAACATAACTTGTTCTGTCAAAATAGCTGGCGCGCGTATAATATAAACACGTTATTATTCGTATACGCCGAGAGATTTCGTCGTCGGTGTAATCAGATTAAACGCTCATGTTGAGCCAATGTGGCTGATATATATTAAAATATATTTTACATTTTTAAATGTCGTTTGCTGTGGTATATATTCTTTATGAAAAGTCGCAGTTCGTGGTATTACAACCAACTAGATACCAGAGTAATATCCATCCTGTTTAGCAATTTATTGTTTTATCAGTGCAGTACCACACTGATAATTAACTAAATAACTACATATTATAAAACAAAGGACTAGTCTGTCTGTCCGCGATAAACTCAAAAACAACTGAACGGACTTTCATGCGGTTTTCACCAATAGACAGAGTGATTTATGAGGATGGTTCAGATGTATAGTTCGTTAAGGTTTTGTACAACTCGTTCGAAGCCGGGACGGGTCACTAGTAAATAACACAAAAAGAAAAAAATCATAATATTGTCTTACGTTTACGCGAACATTATACATTGAAATTAAACTACTTTATACAGATTTTATCGTGGTTTATTTGAAAAACAAAATGGAAAATTATCTATGTTTACAAATAAGCAGCAATATATGTATATAAAAGAAAATTTATTGACTAATATGTTCACAGAACAACTCTTACATAGATCCAGTTATATTAACCGGAATCAGATGAAGCTTGCATAGTAAACGTCATATTGTAACTACTGAACTGTGAAAATCTGTGTGTACGTGATGCCACAATAAACAAAGAAAGAAACAAACATCCTAAAAGTCATTGTTTTGGGTTCAGATACTTAAAAATAGTCAATGCCAAATAGATTTATAAAAATAATCTACAGTTTTATTAAAGAGTATCTGTTCTGAACAGATTGATTAGACACATGTCTTCTTCAACTAATAAAATTTTCCACGGAGCGCTTGCCAGACCTTAGCAACCTAAAGGCATACAATACCCTAAGGCTTTATTATTTAACAAACACTCTCTCTCTCTGATCTTGTCTAATAATTAACATATAATAATAAAATTCAAAGAGGTCACTAAAAAAATATATATATTTTGCGTAATACAAAGTTAAGATACGTCTAGTTTCTCCAACTATATATTTATATTGTAAAGAGGTCTTCATTGAAAACCATCGATGCTCTATCACGTAATCTATGAGACTGCAACATGTTTACTAAATAGGAACAGTTTGTTGCCGCAGCAATGACGTTCGTTGTGAATGTCGTCACCGCGTTACAATTTTATTTTTACTGCAGCTATGATATCTATCACTGGCAATTTTGCATACATTGAAAAAGCGGGACACCACTCTGAAAAAACTAACCGTGGGTCACACACTCGATGCTTGTAAAGGTAAACGTTTCATCTACAGCACCATTTACGCAGAAAATAAATAAATTCGCACTAAGAAAACAATTTACATATTAATCGAACCAAAATAATTTCGACGTTAGTAACCAATACGACATTTAACTGTTTTTAGATTTTTTTAATGAATAGTTATTTACCAAATTAAAATATAATAATTATATACCAAATATAAAATTACTATACCAAATCTTAAATATGCTATATATCCACTTAAAAATAAATAAGGTATAAACCTTTTAACTCCAATAGAATGATATAATTATCAAATGACTATGAAAATGAATGAAATGACGAGCGATACTATTGTGACATAATCGCTATTTTGAATTTAGGCGTGCGAGAAAAATAACGAGATATGGAAATATTCATTTCAATTTTCCACATACCAATTTTTTTCATATTAATTGCAGGTTAATTTTAAGCAATTTCGATGCTGTTTTATCAAAAAAGTATTTTTTAAAAGCTTTGTAATTGTGCGTATAAAATTAAATGTGGGCAAATATTATTATTTATCGATTAATTCAACCACATAAAGACTACAATAATTATAAACTAAATAAACAACAGCCAGTAACGTGAGACCTTTTCCTATTTCACTACGACGTAGAAAGCTACAGTGCTACGGTGCTACGAACAGCTACAAATAAAAAGGTTACCTTGTAAATAGGCACAGGTGTCTGAAACGTGACATCGTTTACTGGAGAAAGAAATGAAAGCGTATTTGTTATACAACCTTTATTTGTTGGATATAAGTAGTACAGTGATAATCTAATAATGGTAAGTTCTGCAAAAGAGAGGATTCGTTCATGATAGTTCCAAGTTGACTTCCTGATAATGTTTATTTATATCCTAACTAGTATTATGAATGCAAATGTGAGTTTGTTTGTTTGTTACGCTTTCACGCTTTAACTACACAACCAATCATCATGGAATTTTGCATATACATTGTAAGGGGTAGAAAAAAGGACATTGGGTACCTTCCATCCAAAAAATGTGCAGTTCTTGTGAAATAAAAAATTTACATTGCCTACATTTACGCAAGCTAAGCCGCGGGCTAAATCTAGTCTTCGATATGTAGGACTGCCTCGGTGGCCTACTGGCAATGGATGCGACTGCTCGAGGTTTAACTCACAGGTCAGGCCAAATGTAATTAAGTTTTTTTGACAATAAATTCTACGTAGCACCACAAAGTCTGGAACTTAGCCCGGTAAATGACAATAGGGTCACCTTCTATAATTGATTTAAAACTATACTAGGCAAAATATTAAGCGGCGATGGACCAATGAACCATTGGACTTGCGAACGTGTGGTGTGACGTGAACCCATTCCTAACACAAGCATTTTAGCTTAGCTGGAGGGGTTAACAAGAATACTAGTAAATTGTACACCAACTTGCTAGTAACCTGTTAAAAAGGCAATACAATAATAATAAATAAGTATAATAGATACTCTTATTAGATAAGTAGTTTATAGTAACTAATGCCACGTGAAACTGAAATGAGGGAGTCGAACGCAATATTGTTGGTATACCATACAACTGCAAATTACATTTCCTTGATCACGGGTACTTTCCTTTATGCGTACACGAGGACATGGGTGCAAAGGCCCTTAGAGTGTTTTACTTAATGGGGTGGATGGCACCAAGAAACTGGCCACGGCCAAAATATATTTCTTTTATTGACTACAATCACTTTGTTTTATCGATTGTGAACAACCAAAATCCTAACTAATATTATAAATGCGAATGTGAGTTTGTTAGTTTGTTACGCTTTCGCGGCTTAACTACTCGACTGATAATTATTATGAAATTACGCATACACGTTATCAAGGGTACATAAAGAACATAGGGTACCTTTCCTCCAGAAAAAGTATTGTTACCAAGAGAAAAACCTTTATTAATCAAATCTACATTAACAAGAGCGAAGCCACGGGCAAAATCTAGTTATGTATTACAAATGCGAATGTGAGTTTGTTTGTTTGTTACATTTTCATGCCTTAACCTCGACCGATCATCATGAAATTTTGGATACACGTATTCAGAGGAACAGAAAAAAATAGGGTTGTAAAAAAGTACTGTTGCCGAGCGAATCAAGCCGCGGGCAAAGCTTGTAAAAATAGTATGTAAATTTTTCCCGCATGAACAATTGACGCATATAGCCTGACCTTTACTCGCTCCAAATAATAATATTTTGTAATTGGTCGCCTCTACCGAAATTTGGTCCAGATTTTGGTGACGTCGACCGATTATCATTATTTGGCAAATAAAGGATTTCTCGTTACTTACAGCCTGGTTGCTTTTATAGTACTGCAATGATCGTTACAACAAATGCTTAGGCTCCAAGTAGTTTCGACTGCACGGATCGCGTAGTGGTTGAGGGTACCCCGCCACTGCCACTACACCGAATGTTGTGAGTTCAATTCGCACACGAAACAAAATATTTTGTTTCGTGTGCGAATATAATAAAGATATCTATTTCCTCTTTCACAAAGGTAAGTACTTATTATCTAATACGATACATGTTGAAAAAAATCTCATTCCTTTGTGAAAGGCTGGTGTAGGTAAAACCCTATCTTACAGATCACCAGGTTCCCACCTCCTGGACAAATCGTAGTAGTGATTTTAGTTAATTATGACATGTACTTAAACTATATATGCATATTTTGAATTAGAAATAAAATTGGTGTGTGTATGTATGTGTGTGTATGTGTCTATGTGTATGTGTGTGTGTGTGTGTGTGTGTGTGTGTGTGTGTGTGTGTGTGTTTGTGAGAGTGCTAGCGTGCATGTGTTACAGCTTGTTTGGATGTTCGTTGGGTCCGTTGTTTAAATGTTGGGAAAGGCCGCCGTGACACAGGATTTATTTCTAGAGCGGGAGTAATCTTTTTAAAACAAAATAGCAAACACAGATAGCCTGCACTTATCGGGTCACAGTACTGGATCCTGCAATCTTTTAATCGATCCGGTACATAACGTACGCGTGTGTACACGCGTGTGTGTATGTGTGTGTTCGTGTATGTATTTGTGTGTATGTGAATGTTGATGTGTGTATGTGTATGTATGTATGTGTATGTATATGTATGTGTGTGTATGTGTATGTCTGTAGTGTGTACACACACATACGCGCGCGCGGCCACATTTCGCCGACTATGTTTAACCTATTGAGTGGCAGCGGCACACCGCCGGACCAGTTATGTCTGGCATACCAACAATTGATAGGTTAGAATATCATGTAAAAGTAAGCAAACTTATTGCTGTCTACCGGAACTTCGCCAAACTTCGTGCTAGTACTGAGAATATTCTAACAGGAAAACAGTTTGCGATCCAGACATCAAACCCTTTCTAACCCGGTCATATTAAGTAAGTATTATAGTTAACAATCGTATCGTATCGTTAATGTTTAGGAGTAAAGACAAATTCTATTCTTGCATATCCATGTCAACTAACCGCGTAATCAATATTAAAACGCACAAGAATTAATTACCAATTAAACAAAATAACCATTGATACAAACTACAACTTGATTATGCAATGAATGGATGACTCAGTGCCATATTTTTTTTAATGGTCTAGTGTCACCTTAATTAACCTGTACGTAAATCCGTCGTAATTTATATCATTCTTATCTGACACTGCACTTCAATAATGGTCATTTGATAATTTGATGATAATAGTGCACTTTATATAGATACACTGATTTAGAACATAATACACAAATATGTGTGTATATTTAGGTTAGTAACCATACAAGTAGCTACGATAGCATAATGAGAGATCGTTTAATTCTCACGCAGAGGTCTCGAGTTCGAGCCGCAGACGCGCTTCTCTGGCTTTTCGAAGTCTTCTTCTTTTTTCTTCTTTCCGTGTGGTTAGTGGCCAACCTGTTGTCAAGAGTTGTTCAAGCCGCCCGTGGGCCTCTGACATGGCTTAACGACTGCTGTCAATTGGACAACAACGGGAGCCGACTTTCTACGTGCCCTCCGAAGCACGGAGACGCTCAGATGAAATACCACTAAGCGGTCACTCATCTATAGACTGACCGCACCCAAGGTTGCTTAATCTCACTAATCATTTACCGATAAGTGAGTGCAGCTGGCTATGAGCGCCTCGAAGTTATGTGCGTATTAAGTAGATAATTATCACTTGCTTTAGTGATGAAGGAAAATATCGTGAGGAAACTTGCATGTGTGGGAGTTCTTCATAATGTTATTGCAGATATGTGAAGTCTGCCAACCCGTATTGGGCCAGCGTAGTGGACTATGGCTTACCCCTTCTCACACTGAGAAGAGGCTCGTGGCCAGCAGTGGGACAGTTTATACAGAGCCCATATTATTAAGCTTTTTAATGTACTGGGTGTTTGGAACTGAGTCCTAAAACTGGCCTCATTGGCACAGCGGTAGTGAATGCGATTTCTGAGCATTAGGTCTTGGGTTTGATTTGCGTGTTAGTCTGTTCTATTTGGTTTTCTTTAATGAAAATACTGTGCCCGGTAGACGGCAACAGGCTTGCTCCCTATTACATGGGACCCAAAATCGAAGATAATGAAATATGTAGGTATATTTCTACGCCTTCGAGATAGAGATGTGAGATTTATATTAAGATGGACGTCTGTCTAATTTAATATCCTTTACTGTCTTTAACACATAATATTCCATCCTCGTAGTACGCAGGAGACTAAAATACATTTCCAGACTCCATGCTAAAAAATGTTTTTATTGCCTTTGGCGTTAGACTAGCAAGCGGCCCACATAATGGAAAGTGGTAACCGCTGGACTTTAGCAATATCACACAGCAAAGTCGCTGCCTACCGTAGAAGAACTCTCTATAAACCTCGTTTTCTAACAAAATTATTCAATTACATTGATTAAATCAGAAATCGAATCCCGTATTCTACGGTCCGCCGTAAACATAGGTGCATACCACGAAATCGATAACGCAGTCTTTAAACTTATTTTTATGTTACTAAACATGATGAAGAAAAGTATTTGTATTTGAAGTCTAGCTTTATTTTTATAAAGGAGAGACGATGAGAGGAATTAACGTCCTAAGTATAGATTGACTCTAATTCACTTGCCAGTGACCTTAACCTCGATAAGAGCGAAACCTTTTCTTTGATGAAATGAGTCAAATTAAATCATTTCGGTTTGAGTTCACTAGAATTATTAAAAGGGTTAATTAGTATAAAGGAACCCGAGCTTTGCTTCTAATCTGTATTCATTCAACGTTCATTACAAACGGTATTCATGTATAATTGTACTTCATAATATCAAGGGAATACTTGAAAACATATTCAAAGTCGAGTAGCTTGCCTGGGGAATTACTTCTCAGTACTTAACAGAATAGTATATATTATCCATACTAATATTATAAATGCAAATGTGAGTTTGCTTCTTTGTTTGTTACGCTTTCACGCCTTAACTACTCAACCGATGATTTGATCATGAAATTTTTTATACAGGTTGTCAGGAGTAAAGAAAAGGACATAGGGCGTACCCTGTGTTCTTTCCTCCTTTTTTTTCCTTTTTTCCTATTTTCCTTTTTTCCTATTTTCCTTTCTTCCTTTTTTCCTTTTTTCTCCATCCAGAAAAAAGTACTGTTACGAACCTAACCTAACCCTACATTAACGCGAGCGAGGCCGCGGGCTAAATCTAGTAATATATACCATAGTGATTATCTTAGCTTCGCAAGGAGGAGCTATGCTGATAATATGATCTCCGGTGTAGTCTTTCTTTTTTACCTGTTCTCTTAGCACTGGCCACAAAACAACTTCTTTCTTTAAGGGCCCGCAACGCGCGTTGTGCAATCGTAAAATAAATATTCATAAGCTATAGGGAACGCTTGCTATCAAGCAGGCTGTATGCTTGTTGTTCATCTAAGCTGTCGCTCTTTAATTATATTTATTTAATAGTCGCTCCCACACTTGTTTGATAATGGAAGCGTCTGGTAACGCCTGCGTCCCCAGACTCTTTTATACGTTCAAAGAATGTATTCAAAGAATATATTTTAAACTCGGAACAACTTGTGTATCACACCATTCTTTATCCAGTTTAACCACTGACCTATATGTCCTGCCAAAGTGGTATAAAACTTCTAAGGAATTTATTAATTGTGGAATAAAAACTTCCCTTGAGTAATAGATATCCATTCCATAAACTATTAAAAAGCAATCGCGAATGACATTCATTTAATGAACGCCCCGACCTATATAAAAAGCAATTTATTGCATTTAAACTTGAAAGAACTGAGCTCGTTAATGAAACAGTTTGTTATCAGAGAAGACAATGCAATTACTGTCTGCACATCTATATAAATCTTTGAAGATTAGTTATGTATATATAAATGTCGTTTGTGTAAGTTATACCTATACTTAAACATTATTAGAAGTTTAAATATAAAGCTGTCCTTTCTACAAAGAATTTCGGTAACATTGTGTTGTTCATACATACATAACATTTTTGAATGGCCTATTCGTGTCATATTTTTGTATTCATGTATAGTGGTTTGTATTTAGGCATCTCTATCAATTTCGTTATTGACTTGACCTGTTTTGATGTATGTAGTTTTGTATAAATGCAATGAATTAACAGTTATTTAAATCATAGATGTGCTCTCACCTTACTTAGATCGCAAGAAAAAATGCACATATTAAAAAAAAGACCCTACACGTTTTATTGACGTGATTGAGTACGAAGTGTATAATTTTTAATAAGATTGAACGCGATATTACTATTCTATGCATATAATTCACATGTCAAGTCGACATCATGTGTAAAATAACAACTTAACGATCCAGAAAAGTGGCCATATTCAAACATAGTAAGGCGCGTCTATGATTTAAAACTTTGATAATCAAACATATTTTATTCAATAATTTCAACAACCTCCAGAATCTCCTTTAGCTAACAACCATGCACGCGTATGGAGAATCAATGATGTTCAATAAAACTAAACAGTGTTTGAAAATATCCACATATCAATACAATACGGATACGATACACCTACGCCTACTGACTCTTAGCTTAATGTAATGCCATCTAACTGTAATGTGCCGTGACGCTAAAACCAAAAACGGAGTTCTTATATCAGCACTTTGTTATCCAATCTGATGAAACCCTTTTTCAGTAAATAAGTTTGACAGTTTGTTAGGTTTTAAATTCGGTTTGGAGATAGCTTGAGCTCTGGAAAAGGATAAAAATAAAAGAAGTTAGTTAGAAAAAAAGAAGCGGATAACAGACAGTTCAACTAAATATTGCTTAAACAGGATATTACTTGATGAACAATAAACATATTTCAAGGGTTATATGGCTGCGTAAATGTTAGAGAATATTAATGCCAGCTCAGGTTATAGATAGACCTAACTTCACAAACTCTACACCTTAGTCAAAATATATGTGTATATATGTGGCTTAGCCGTTTCGTTACTACAAGAACTATTGCATAACAGAAATGTAATAAACAGTTGAAAAATGTTTCACCTTACGCCCATGTGGTGTAGAGTTGGTGAAGTTAGGCCTTGTAGAGTAAGGGCGTGTAGACTTAGAAGCTTGACTCTACATGAGATCTGATAACATTTTGACAGTGCGAGTCATATGGTCTCGTCTTGGCAACATTTTACATGAAAATGTTTTTGGTGGGATAGATATTGTCAATAAATTATTCATTGATTTCACTTGTATTGTAATAATACAACTTAGCTATACACAGTTCTATATGACTATCTACCTATACATAAAGACAAAACATTATCCCCGGCATGAAAACAACATAATGCGTCTATATTTATCCCCATCTTTGACCTTCAGAAGAATTGTTTACCGAGACAAAATCAACGTCATCCCCTTATAAATATGTACACGTACTAATCTTGAATTTCTTCTCAATTGAATAACAATTATATATTAACATAATCTGTACTTAATGCTATTATAAACTTATGTGGGCAGTATTTGAGGGACATGTCTTGTCTTCTCTTGTTTTCTATTTAAATGACAGGTTGTTTACTCATTCTGATCAATGGAGACGTGTACCTTCTACATAACCATGAGTTACCTTTAATGAGTATATATAGCGTGGGTTTCACCTAGATTTAGAAATAGCTCTGGTGTGATGTTGTCAAAGGCGATTAGGTGTCAGCCGCTACCTGTGCATTGATACTATTCGTAGCAAATATTTACGTTGGTGTAATTCTTGCTATTTTTATATAAAATGACATATTAAGAGCCCACAATATAATGACACATGTGTACGTTTTTGTCTCAGAAGATAATAAATAATATTAAACAGTACCTATACTAAATTAAGCTTAGGAACAATAAGCTTTTTATCTAATTAATTGTATAAGCAGATATTTATTTTGTACATAAATTTATATCCTCGCTAAATAAATAAATATTTATAGTATAACCTAAAGCAATATTTCTATACGTTGTATTGAATTTATTTTAGACTCAGACCATGTTATTTAAAACGAGGTTTTCGAACAGTTAACTGAATATATTTTGATATCTCTCGTGACGGCTAAAACGACCGATGCGACAAAGGTCAAAGTGATAGAGTGGTTAACTATCTGTATAAATTTAATTCATCTTTAACTACTTTTGTTATATTCGGCATACATATGTACTTGCTGATTTCAAAGTTATACGCAATAGATGACATTTAGCATTGCCTTAGACGCTAAGGAAGTAATTTTTTTATTGCTGACTTGGTACCGAGTAGCTTAGTTGGTAAAGCGACAAGCAAGTAATCGACTCGGCAAGCTTACGCTTAGCCTTAAGCATAAATTTAAACTTATGCTACGGAACCAACTAGATATTATAAGGTTAGTATACCATATTTGTTTATTTTATACCATCCTCTATATAAAGGATATAAATATATTATATACTAAGGTAGACTATAAAGAACGAAAATGAACGCGGAGATTTATAGCTATCAGAGTAAACTGAAATTGAATTAGTTAAATGCCTCATAAATTCTCGTTGACCGGAATCCTTCAACGTTCAATTTCCCAGTAAATAGCACCGCATAAAACCGACAAACATAAATTCTGTAGTTAAATACTGAAACTGTATATTATATAACACATGTGATACGTTGTACGAGATTATACAGGAGCTCAAAGACAGTTGGCAAGTTGGCAGATAGAAAATTGTTGCCTATATTTCAACTAGATTATGTATAACGTTTAATGATTATTTTATCAAACATTTTCCGTGCTACGTACAAGTATGCTGTGTCTTTTGTAAAGCACTTTACACACTAAGATATTATTACAATATTATTACAAGAATATTATGTCCAGATGTCTAGAAACATAACTTACATACGAAGTTTATAAAATAAACAATAATCTTTATCCAATTAGTGTATCCAATGGCTGAGCAAAAGGACTGTTCCTTGAATTTCCCAATACCTCTGTTAGCAATCCACAGCCTACTAATTTTTAGAATCTCTTTATTTTATTTTATTATTAGAATCTCGTGTAACACAGTTACTATTCAAGTATAACATTATCATAAAGCCCACGCAGCCGAATACACTATAAAATATAACCTTCTAAATTCACATAAATAAAAATAAGATAACTTTATATTTACCTCAAAAGCTTTGTCATAAAATAAAAAGGGATGTAGTTACGTGCGGAGTATGTGCTTACTCTTATCCATATAATCATTTCTTGAAAGTACATACATTTTTCTTTTCAGAGTTTAGATGGTACAGCGTTGTTGTAACATCTATCTGGCAGAAATGATCATTGTAACCAATGATCAATGTTGAAAATGATAATATAAATATTTTTTATAGGTGTATACTAGAAATAGTTTACTAAAATAAAAATATAGCCTTTTGAGAGAGATTTTAATAAAAAATCATGTTTCTGCCTTTAGATCCTAAATAATATTTTGGAATAGGTGAAATAGTTCAAGGTTCGGCTCATGATGCCATATCAGAAAATATTGTTGATAAATTTTAGCCGGGCCAAATTTTATCTATGTGCATTATTTTACAATAAAACCGGTAACCCGGAATAAATAATATTGGCTAACATGTGGCTAGCTTTTAGGTGTAGCCGAGAGATGCGTGAACACTGATTTTATTTCGATTATGAAGAGGCTGCAAATAAATGAGACTTGGAAATGTTGCGTTTTCTACTTTGATAGCCAAATAAGTAAGAAATTGCTTTGCGTTGATAAGGACAGAGGTCAAGTATGACTGCTCGGCTGACATAGTAGTTCTAAGTAGGTCTCATCACTACCAATGTGCCAAATGTTGTGGTTTCGAAGTCCACGCGTGACTTCAATTTGTGTTATCCATAAATTGTTTGAGTCTGGGTATTCCTTATACTTTACAAACATGCAAAGAAAACTTTTTTTGCATGTTTGTAAAGTCCCCCGTGATACAGAATTTATCATTGTGCGGGACTTGTTACCTTATTTCTTGTAGGCGGCAATAAGCTCGCAATTACTGGGCCACATAGATTACTGCGTAATTTAAATGTGATATACTTTCTCTTAACCCTTTGAAGAAATATAGACGCTCGTAAACTAATCTTAAAGGATACTATGTAAGTCTTCATATGATTATAGTCATAACGTATACTTATGAAATTAAGGATTATTTCATAGCGACTTAAACATAATTATAGTACTTATTTTCTTAGAAGAATAATTTATATTCAAAGAAAACGTCGAGCTCAATATACATATAATATCTGTTGTCTAGTACCTCTTAACAGTTTTTGTGACTATAGCAATACATTTGACAATACAAATAGTGGAGTCATTTTAATAGGTAACATTTAACAATTCATCAATATTCAACAACGTAACCTTGTACCGGTGGCATAAAATAATATATTTTTTCGTTTTGTTAGAACTGCACAATTGCTTAACTTTTTTCATTTACGATTACATATTTATTGTAATAATGACCGATACGAGTAATTTTACGATTTGCTTTCACTAATAAACTATTCTAAACATAATAAACAATTTCTGATCTAAAGAACTGAACGTCGTTACAATGTTCCGTCAGTTAACCCTTTTTATTTTTAAACACTAGGGATGTTACTCTAAAAATCGAAAGCTGATAAGTAGAATCGAATGCAATGATTACTTGTTAAGAAATATCACCATAAATTAATAACCACGTTGTGATTATAATAAAACATAATTATATTTATTATTCTTTTAACTAACTATAAAAATACAAAAAATAACTAAATACAAAAATCATTGATGTTAGGTACAATTTAGGTGGGATGTTGCTGGCAGCACCAGTGCCTGTCGATGACGCCATGTCATGTCGCCATTACATGACGCAGTCTTTTGTCGTTGTGCGAAGTGACTGTGCGTTTTTGGTGTGCTCTCTGTTATTTTCTTCCGACCCGGTTTTGTTATTGGACTGATCTTACTGACTACGTTTACCTGGCTATAAATTGGACTCCGATTGCTTAACGATTAGTAAACAAGAGCAACATTACAGTCTTACCATGTCGAAACGGGGGAAAACGCTAAACAGTCAATCTTGCGAACTAGTGGTGAAATTGTACAATTATTTTGAACGTGAATCAGTTAACGATGGACCTCTTTTACCATTGACACAACCGAGAGAACGCGTTGCCGAAGCATTAGGAATAGGGAAGAAGACAGTAACTCAAATTCTGAAAGAGAAATACGGACCATCAGGCTCAGAAGATAATACTTTACGTACACCGAAAAAAAGAAAGAGGGACAAGAAAATTGTTGGCGTTGATAATTTTGATGCTGCTGCAATTCGCAACCACATTTATAGATATTACTCGAGAAAATAATATCCTACACGGGAAAAGCTAATGAGTTCGTTAAAAGACGCAGTCTTATTTTTTGGCGGTAATTCGTCTCTATTAAAGGTTTTGAAATAGATTGGCTTTAGATTTAAAAAATCTGACAAGCGGAAAATCCTGCTAGAACGCTACGATATTATTTTGAAGCGAGTAACATTCTTACGTCAAGTAACTAAAATTACAGATTGGGACAATGTCGTGTTTATTGACGAAACATGGTTGAATGCGAACCATACGGTTTCGCGGACATGGACCTATGATACAGCGGCCTCCACCTCAAAAGTTCCATCGGGAAAAGGAGCCCGACTTATTATACGTCACGTTGGATCAGCTTATCAAGGTTTTATTCCAGACTACCTCCTCGCATTCGCCTCTAAAACTACAAGTGATTACCATTAGGAAATGAAATTTGAGGTTTTTAAAGAGTGGTTTGAGAATCTGTTAGTCAGCTTAGAAAACCCATCGAAAATTATAATGGACAATGCACCGTATCATTCTGTACAAGTTGATAAACCACCAACCCAAGCACATATAAAGCATAAAATTGTCTCGTGGCTGGTAAGAAATGATGTGGATGCAAGTCCAACTTTATTAAAAGTTGAGTTGTTAAATCTGGTACAAGCAACTAAGCCGTCCAAGCTCCGCTATCTAATCGATGAACTAGCCCTAGAGCATGGACACGAAGTTATTCGATTGCCTCCCTACCATTGCTAGTATAACGCCATCGAGCTTATTTGGGCACAAATAAAGGGTCATGCAGCGCGGTACAATACTGAACCACCCTTCAGTACTGCTAAAATGATGACTCTACTACAAACTGCGTGTGCAGAAGTCACTACAGAAGACTGGAGAAAAGTCGTAGAGAAAACAAAGAAAATAATTTTACAAGATTTTGAACGAGATGTGAGAATAGATAATATTATTGAAAATGAATTAATAATATCTCTGAGTGCTGACAGCAGTGATGAAGATGACAATACTAATAACAGTTCTGATAGTTCAACTGTATAATTCAATTTTTTTGTTAAATTATGTACTTGTCTTATTTTGCTCCTTAAATTTACGAAAGAAAAAATAATAATGGGACAGGAATTCGCCTGATGATTTTTAAAATTCACATATGTTTCAAGTCCGTATCGATTCATTCACTTTAATCGAAGTTTAAAGCAGGTCACCTCACTATGAAGATAAAATTGACAGACGTCAAATGTTACCTATTAAAATGACTCCACTTTTAGTATACCTATGTATTTGAAATTTCATTGCAAAATGCTATTACGAGGGAAATAAGATCAAAGCTGGCGAAATGTGGATCTTGACCCCCTGTCTATCTTTTTAAGAATATATGTATGTATGTTCGAGACTATATAATTATGTAAAATTATTAATAAGAATTATTTAATGTAAACCATACTATTATTATTAGTATTTAATATACTCATTTATACAGTACCTTTATAACAAGACAGTTTTGAAAGTCAATCTTCATTTTAAATCTAATTTGCACACCGAAAGGTTTCATTTGAATTCCCTTTTAATAATAATATGGCCTATTTTATATGAATCGCACACAAACTTCGTAACATTAGTTTGGGACCTCCATCCATCAACTCTTGGACTAGGAGACATAATTTAATAAAGCACGTACGTAGCTCCCAAATTTTCGCTGCCATATAATAACAAAACCCATTTTGCTACACGTCTTCACCATGTGACAGAGTATTACGTAGCGTTGTGTTCAAACATAATGAGCATTTAAAATTCACAAAGAAAACTTTGCTTTATATTTCAATTGTGCCATCTGGCTCTGAATATAAACGGCTGTCTTGGCTATGACGGAACATCGTTATCTGTATTGCGGAGAAAACAGGAATAACAAGAGACTTATTTGAATAGCTAGCGGATATATAGAGCGCATGCGGATAGTCTTGGTGACGCAGCGGTTGTAAATCTGACTGTTGTGCATGAGGTTTCGTATTCAAGTTCTGAGGCAGGCAAAATGGTTTGGCCATTTCTATTATAAGAAATTTTCTGTGGTGTTACCAAGTCTGGAATTGTGCTGGGCAGAAGGCAATAAGCTCTAGCTCTAGCTAGGTCTCTAGTAAAAGGAGAACTATTACTTGAGACCTAACACATACGAAATTTGAGTAATACATCCTCGTCATTTACTACCTCTTCGGGGAAATAAAAGAGATGCTGGTATCCTGACAGAATTTACAGATAGTATTGGTAGTACTTAAACTTATATAATATCTCTACATAAATCTTTTACTAAACCAAAACAACAACTGTTATAAGATTCATCGATATAAATGTTTTTAAGCACATGCTTAAAACAGCATTTATGTCGATGAATCTATATTTATCAATATGTTCGTATCTAATGCTAAAACTGCCTCCGTGGCGCAGCGGTAGTGAATCCGATTGCTGTGCATTAGGTCTCGGGTTCGAATCCCGGGTCGGGCTAACAAAATGGTATTGGGTTTTTCTGTTAAGAAATGTCAATACCAGCCCGGAGTTAGGAAGTTGGCGGTGTTAGACACCCCCGTGCCTCGGAAAGCACGTAAAGTCTTAAAGGTAAAGGTAAAGATCCTGCGCCTGATTTCTCTCCGGCCGTGTCGGATTATCCGTCCCACCGGATCATGAGGGTTAGGGAACAGAGAGTGCACTTGTGTTTGCGCACATACTTGTGCACTATAATATCTGCTGCGCAGATGGCAAGTCTTCGTTAAAATTGGCCGCCGTGACCGAAATTCGGTCTGGAAGACATTATTATTATCTAATGCTAAGAACTCAATTCTTAGACCAGATTTCAAGACAATTCTTTAAACCGTTCTTCACTACTACAGTCTTGTTAAAAGTTAATCAATTCACTGTTAATTTGCAACACATTTACCATAAACAAGCTTAGTACAGACTTTGATTATAAAGTTGGAAATTTTCTATTGTCTACGTCGAGCAAGAATGTTACTGCATTTTTCTGTTAGAAGTTTCGTAACTTAAGAACTAAACACAACTAGAAACATGTAGCTTATTAACGCCGCTACCCTTCTTCTACACACAAAAGCGTTGTTACATTATTTTTTCGTTTCCCTTATATAGACCCGTATTTGATTCGCAGAAAACCGTAATCGTCACGATTCTCCAATCAACTACAAAAAAACTGAACTATTACCGAATTATTTTCGTTTGGCAACAATAAGTGATAAAGAGAACGAAACCGATGAAGTGTGTGTCGATTGCCTAATTCGGGATTTTCAGCACAAAATTACGGATAGACATGACTCTAAAAGGTATCGAAAGGCTAAAGAGTATCAAATTGCCGATTTCAGCACTCTGAACAGTTTGTTTGCTGGAAAATATTTGATAACATCTAATTTTTTAGATTTAGTTTTGGCTTTAAATAACTGAACGAATTGTTCAATCTGAAGATTGATCTGATCGTATTGCCGCTGCTGCGCGTATTTTTTTTTAGTCGTATTATCTAATAGCAGTATCAACTTTCGTGTCTACATTTTGTTGTAGTGTGTTTGTATCTGTTGTTTTAATGTTGACCCCGAATGGAAAGACATACATTTTTGCACGGCAATTGTTTGTCCATATGTGTACGAAGAGTGGACAGAATTCTATGTAGCAACATTTTTAAATGTGAACACTTACGTAAAAGACGGCCATAATATTACTTTTCACGAACCACTGAGTAGTTCTTGCTAGATAGATCTAACGACATTCTGAAATCGACCGCATAATCGTACGATTGGCAGCACAAGCATCTATTCTAAACCCTAGTAAAAAAAGCTAACTGACTTGCTGCGAGAAACCTTTTCCAAGAATATATTCTCGTGTAAAAGGATATTTACGCAGATCCACAGAGGCAAACGTTTGATCGAATATGTTTTAAAATGTAATAAACAGTATTCAGAGCATTCAAAATATCACAATTAATGAAACTGTTAACTATTATAACTCCACGAATAAACCGCTATAGCATTCCCACGCGTTTATAAATGTAATTAAAATTGTGCATTGAATTGAAAATTTAAGAATATTACGTTCGCCATTTCGGATGCTTCTATTTTTTAAATCGGTTGCCACAATTTGATCACGAGAATATTATTTATTGACAAACATAATTTTTGGTATTTATTCATGATTTTAATTTCCTTATTAATTTGTACAAAAAGTGTATAGTTTAGAAAATAGCGTGTTTACCTCCTGCATAAAGGATTTTGAGTTTGAGTTTCAATTGTATCACGACTGCAGCCGTAATAAAACTAATAAGTAGTAACAAGAACTCTTATAGTGATGACTGATTTAAACGTTACCATATATTAAATCGTTCTCCAACTTTTAGGTCACCTGCCAACCAAATTTCATCAGAACCAGTATAATGATTTACTTATGAGAACGTACCAGGGACTGTTACTTTCGTATTTATAATACATATAACTTGTACACATCGCTTTACAAGTATCACGTAGTACTTAAGGTCTGTAACCAGACTTAGTTGAAATAATCCTTACCATAAGGAGCTTTCCTCCTGAGTAGGCAAAACAAATATTTAATTTGAACGGGATTCATTATTGTGATTAGCAGCTATTACGTCTATTATACCTATTTATGTATTAACACTTAGAATACTTAAAGCCCCCATTTATGGATTACACAAATTGCCGTCTAGTGTGCAGATCGGACACTACTTTGGACACATTAGCAGCGGCGAACTACTTAGACCACAAAACAATCCATACATTACTACCATATACCATACGGCAGAAAAAGAATTAGTAAATCTATATATAAAAAATTAATCCCTGATTCCCTTGATCACGCCATAACTTAAAAACGACTTTAGCGATTTCATTCACCAATATTTTTTTTGTAGTTTTTGCATCCTTTGTGAAATGTTATGGATATAAGGAATATATATAATAAATATATACATATACATGGAAAGAAAATTTAAGAAAATTGTGCAGAAAATTGGATAATTTCAGAAAACTTAACGACTATTTTAACCTCCCAAGTTTGAAAGTTCGTCTTAGACAGGACAACGTCTGTCGGGTCAGCTAGTACCCAATAAATAAATAATCTCGACAGTGTTGCTCAACCAACCAACTATATTACGATGCCCATAATCTCTATTCCTAATATGGGGGCCAACAATTAGTAGAAGGCTTTGTAAATGCGAGGTAATATACCTTCCATTATAAATAAGCTCAACGACTCCATACATCAATATCAGATACCTAGTAGACTTACAATTGATTTCGAAAACGGCTGCCAGATGGCGTTTGTCAATTAACTTTGACTCCTTTAATGATCTGATTGACATTTAATTATAATAATAATAATTAATAATAATTGTTTATTAAGTTTAAGTTGCCACAAATATGAATAACAATAGGTCTTAAAAATACTTAAAATAGGATACATTACTTTGGTCGCCTGTACTAGGTTATACCTGTATCACAGGCGATGATTATGTGCTATTATAGTGTAATAGGAAGGGCATCCTTAACAATATTTAACAAATATAGATTGTTCTATAATAAGTTACTATTACAATGAAAATAATATAACTTATTTATATAATTTTGTATTTAAATATTAGTTGACATATATAATGTTTATGAAATAAACATAGGATATGTCTAATAATAGGAATCTAAGCTAACTAGTGTAAGTGATATAGATATAAATAAACGGCGATCTAGGCTCCCTCAT
The DNA here is from genome assembly GCA_930367265.1 of Catocala fraxini. Classification (NCBI taxonomy): domain Eukaryota; kingdom Metazoa; phylum Arthropoda; class Insecta; order Lepidoptera; family Erebidae; genus Catocala; species Catocala fraxini. The sequence goes on along the minus strand of OV884040.1, from coordinate 8,240,773 downwards.
AATCTACTGAGTTTATATATCTATATTCAGCTTGTTTTCTGGCTGGACAATCAGTTTCACCCGTCTTGTGGTTGCTAGGCTTCTTAAAACGAGAGCATGAAGCACATTTAGCATCATCTTCCTTCTTTGTACATTCGATCATCGAATGTCCAGCTTCAGTACAATGTCCACACGTAGGTGTAACCTCTTTGCAAGATTTCGCTGCGTGACCATACTGATGGCATTTGTTGAGCATTGCAACCACTTTATTTTATAAAAGTCAAATCGAACAATTATTCGAATAAAATATAGAAAGTATGATTAAAGATACATAATAAATATCTAACAACAGAAGCGATAGCCTAATGGGAGATTGTTGGACTGCCACGCAGAGGTCTCGGGATCAATCCCAAGGCGTGCATCTCTGGCTTTTCGAGGTTATGTGCGTATTAAATAGTTTATTATCGCTTGTTTTAACACTGAGGGAAAACGTCGTGAGGAAACCTGCTTGTCTGAGAGTTGTTGCATAAAATTCTCCATAAAATTCTCGAAGATCTCAGACAACGATTTGTCGTTGTCTGAGATCTTCGAGAATTTTACTATTATAAATATTGGTTTGAACTATTATAAATATCCTTTGCAAAAAACTCCAATCCTTACTTTAATATAAATTGACATCACGTGCCAACATACGCCAAAAATAAATATATATTTCTACCGACTAACCGCAGAATGGCCGCCGTAAATCTAAAATACACGCAAATAAGGTACACTGATAATATTTTTAGGAATATATATTTATTCCCACGTGAAAGAGTATTTATGTAGCTATATGTGATACGGACATTATTTTAGCAGACCTCCTACATTACAATAGAATCATTATTTATTTATGCTACGGCGTAGCTCGTACCCGTAGCAACTGTCTACGAATATATTCCAGTGAGGCTAAAGACCCTTACCTATATGTGAGTTTTTCTTTATTTGATCTACGAATGATTAACTATTCTTTGTAATAAATACTAATTGTATTTCGATCGCGTGCGACCTGATATACTTACATTTCTCTAATCGATTATAGACTATATTTTGCCTGCGGCTTCACTCGCTTAAATGTAGATTAGGTGAGTAACAGTACTTTTTCCTCGATGAAATATACCCTATGTCCTTTTCTGTTTCCCTGACAATATGTATGCAAATTTTCAATATGATCGGTCGAGTAGTTCAGGCGTAAAAGCGTAACAAACAAACTAACATTCACATTTATAACATTAGTTGGATTATTTTGTGTTCTGTGGTATTCAGTATTTAAGATTTTTATATAGAAGACCACACCTAAACAATCTAGTATTGTGATTCTGTAGTAAGAAGGGTTTATATGTACTAGGTGCCTAGTATAATTTGTATCCTTTGCGCTTGTAGTACAGATTTATCATACGAAAGGCGCGCTTATCCTAAGCTATGCTTGCGTGTGATACCCCTGATGTTTTAAGCGATGATAGGCTACAATATGATAATTATTTTATTTATTTATTTTATACAAAATTACACCTGCGCTAGGAATAATTCCTGTATTGCTAGGGACTTTATAAACATTCAAACAACGGACACAAAAGAACACCCAAACTCGGTACAACCATTTGTGGATCACACAATTTTTTGTCCCGTGTGTTGATCGAACCCACAATACTCAGCGTGGCGGTAGTGGCGACGCGGCCTCTTAAACCACTACGCCATGCGTGCAGTCCCCGACCCTTTATAATATTTAATGGAAAAACAGTTATTTAACTTGAAGTTGACTTTGAAAGCTAGCGGTATTACTCTTTTGTACTGATCGCTGAGTCTTTCAATGTCGAGGCTATAGAACGGTGTTGAATGTTTATGGCAGACACTTGACCGATCGGGTGAACGATAACAGGTGACTGTGATGCGGGCGGTTCAATGCTCGGGTAACACAAAGCTTATTTTGGTTCTGATAGTTTAAAATAGACATATGTGATGGTTACCGGAAAAAACATATCCAACGTTTTATCAGTAAAAGATACGTATGTGTAGTTCATCATTTGTTTTTTTGACGGTCGATCGTAAGGTCCCAGGTTCGAGACATTTAAAGTTCAAGAAGAGTTTATGATTTTTAATTTTATTAGTTTAGTATTTCGTTTACCTGTATGTCAAAAGACAATACCATTTTTTTTAATTATTGGCAGTTTCGGGTTACGAATCCATATTGTTGTTAACCTTTATAGCTAAATGCTTGTGTAAAGAGTGAGGTCACTGTGAAGTGTACTAGATGTGGATCGAAACCACAACTTCTCGATTGCAAGTCTTATATCGCAATTTATTAGACTAAGTACCGCAGCTTTTTCCGGCACCATTGTTTTACACGTAGAGAGTTCATCATTATAAGTACTATAACTCCAAGCGTAAAATACAAAGCATTTTCTTCCAAGCATATAACTCAATTCTTTTAAAACAATAAAGGTCTAAAGGCTATTTTGAAAAGCGGTTAATCTTCTCATTACAGGCCTTTACAAAAACGGAAAGAGGTATTACGGCAACTTGTTCATAAACTACTGTTTCGTTACTTTATTAACGTTAAGTACCCACTTAAAATTTACAACGTACAATAAATTTAATTATATCAGGCCTGTTTATTAACTACCCTTGTTTGAGGTTCCGAACCATATCTCAATATATTAGGTTAGCTTATAGTCCACGACGCTGGCAGTGTGAGTTAACAGACTTCACAAATCTTAGAAAAAATGTCTGAGAGTTCTCCATAATGTATGGAAACTCTTAGACATGCAGGATTCCTTACAATGTTTCCTACACCGTTAAAGTAAACAATAATTAATAATCTAATACGCGCATCATTTCGAAAGTTAGAATTGCATGCATTAGGTTCAAACTCGAGACTCTACGTGGCAGTATAAATAGACTATAGCGGCTCCGAAAAAAAAATGTTCACATGATAACTAATACCAAGCTTTAAAACTTCTTTTATAGATAAATACTAATTACTATTTACTACTATTTCATTTGTAATCGAAGTGAATATAAATTATAATATATTCTTTAGAAGGCAGGACTGAGCAATCAAATTTGAAGCGCATAGAATTACTTTCTAATCAGTTAGGTATCTATTGATATTATAAACAGACTGAAACTATTAATTACGCACTAACAATGAAGCAACAGGTTTATTGACAAATACATAAAAAGTTTATTGATCAACTTGTTGCCTAGTCATGAAAATATGTACTAAAATGTCTTTTTCCTTTTGTCCATTATCCCCAACTAGCCTTTGCCATCCACGTCAACATAATGTAATCTTTGTTTAACTATATTCAATCAGTAATTGCCTCGGCATTTGACACGAAGTCTACGTATATATACCCTCGTACTAAAACTACTGCCTGTGTAATAAATCAAGTGTGACAAAGTCGACACTTAAATCACATTATGTATCATATGTACATACCTCTAGTATTAGGAATAAGATGAAACTTAGCTTAATCATTAAATTGAATCCCAAACTACCAAATTATTTAAACCATATCAAAATCCGAGCTGTTCTTTTTGCGGGCATGCTTCTAAATAGTCAATTGCAAATATATTAAAACGATATTTTTGAAAATTCCGTTATATTATCATACGTTTTTTTAAATATCAGACCAGATATCATCATGAGTGTGATTTTTAAGCCCACTTTTAATCGGGTAAAATTTAAGCACCAGGTAATATCTTCCAGCTTATTGCTGACAATATGACATAATCCTAGAGTATATACAGTTACTAAGAACTTCCTAATAAAAAAACAGAATAACAATTCACCCTATCTAGCAATCAACGCTACACGATCAGTCAGAAACTTACTCCACAATCCGACATGTACAAGTCCATTTCTCCATCCCAACCATCAGTGCTTACTCGTGAATAAACGATTCAAACTGCATAAATAATGAAGAGGGTCAGTAGCGCCACATGACCTCCTTTGTCTTAAGGCTGCCTGTGCTATACGCGTGTATGACACAGCACTCTGAGACGCACGATTATAGTAACCCACTTACGGATATAGGCCAGCGTTGTACAAACGCCGCATATTACGAATTAGTCCAGATTGATATATTTCATAGCTATACGTTGAGACTGCTTAGTAACATCTGTATATTATAAAAGTGCGAACTCTGTTTGTGTATGTTTGTATGTGGGGAATAATCTCTAACTATTTGAATTCTTTTGGCGATTTGTAAGGTACGCTACTCGAGATACACATATGCTATACTTATATATTATGTTTCACCCGAAGTCAAGGCGGGTGGCTAGTATTATTATAAAGAGAGTAACTGGATATTTTGTAAGTTTGTGTGTATGTGGAGGGTAATCTGCTAAACTACTTGACCTATTAGAACAATTATTTCATAGGTATTTGAAAGATAAATTATTCTAGATAGACAAACGCTATATATTTTGTTTAATCTGGACAAAGAGTGGACGGTATGCTACTAATATGTTAAAAAGACAATGTGATTTTTTTTGTGTTTGTGTGTATATGTTGAGGGTAATCTCCGACACAACAGCATCCATTTGATAAATGCAATCAGTATTTGAAAGATACATTATTCCAGATGACCTACAAATACATATTTTTATGTTCAACCTGGGCAAAGTTAGGACGAGCCGCTAGCGTTTTATATAGCGAGGTACAGTAGGTACTGAATTGCACTCAAATTAAATTCGAATATATTTATAACACTATAGATGACGCGCGCTGCCAAGTTACGATAGTACCGCGACCGCCACAACTTAATTCGAATATCTTTCGAACACAATTATTATTATTATGCGCGTTACTACTTCTTTATTTATAAAATAAGAAACTAAATATCTGAATAATATGCCAACGTTTAGCTCAAATCACAGTGTTTAGAAAGTTATATTTTTACTCAGGTTCCTTAAAAAAAGTAGACAGCTTCCAGTTTTTTACAAAATTTTGCCCTTAAAGCGGCGGATTGGAGTTAAAAGTTTGTACGAATAAAATTTTTCAACGGTTCCAGTAAGTTTATACTTCGTGAAAATCGCCATTTTACATCCTTCAGGGTAAGGGTGTAAAATGGCATCCACAGTTATACTGTAGAATTGTAATAAGGTTCAATTTATTTAAAACCACGAATAAATGCTCGTATAGTCAATTTTGGATATGAGTTTCAATGGATTTTAACTATATTCCAATCAATATACCTACTCATATTATAGCTGAAGAGTGTGTATGGTCTGTATGTAGTATGTATACATACATATGTAGTATGTATGTATGTATGTACTGGTACTGTTAGTATTTTTTATGCTTGATAGCTTTTTATTGAAGAAAGTAATAAACTTCATAATATCACGTTACAACATTTAGCAGCGGCGCAGTAATAATTTATTTTAAAAAAGTACTGTTACTAACGAAACACAACCAACTTTTACGCGAGCGAAGTCGCGGGCAAAATCTTGTAATATTGTAAAGGGGCAAGATTTGCTTTGTTTGTATGTTTGTAAGGCTTTGACGAAAAACAACTCAACCGATTTAAACAATTATTTCACCGTTGGAAATCTATATTATCATCGAGTAACATCGGCTATATTTTATTTAAAAGAAGTACCTTCTGTTATTAACATAATCTGACATAAACTAATTTTATACGAGCGAAACCGCGGGCTACAAGCTAGTACATTATATAAAGAGAATTGTCTCTGCTCTATATACCACACTTATAAATGGAGAACTACTCTACTTATGAATAGAGAATACTCTCTCCGCGTCCCTTGATGACAAACAAAAGCATTTGTTGAACAGCTATGACGTGCATAAGATTCTTGTTATATGCTTTATCTTATATTAGCTTTTGCCGGCGGCATACGTCGCGTTTTAGTAAGCTCACTTTTTAAAAATAAAGTGTAGCCTATGTTACTCGGTGATTAAATTTTCTAATTTCTAATGGCGAAATAATTTATTAAATCAGTTGAGTCGTTTTTGAGTTAAATCATTACAAACAAACATACAAACAAAAGAAAATGTAATCATTCCTCTTTATAATATTAGTATAGATATAAATCTGTAGTGTTCAATGTGTTCTTTAAAGAAAGAAAAGTTGTTCCACTACGTATTACGTACACTGCGTAAAATAGAATAACTTTTCTTTCTTTAATAACTTTCTCAACGTAGAAATGCTATGTTGTATACTTCGGTAATCTTTTTATTTCAAGAAATCTTTCTAATGGTGAGGATGTCAAAATATAATTTAATATAGTACGTAGCAATAGATAATCTTTTCTATTACTTATAATTGTCATTCGGAAAAAATTATAATCATTTTTAATTAGTCTACCTTTTTTTAAATGTAACCGTTCAGTAGAACGGTTACATTTAAAAAAAGGTATCTAAAAGATTATCTATTGCTACGTACTATATTAAATTATATTTTGACATCCTCACCAATAGAAAGATTTCTTGAAATAAAAAGATTTGCATTTATAATATTAATTAAGATTAGTAGTAACTAATCTTAATTAATATTATAAATGCGAATGTGAGTTTGTTTGTTACGCTTTAACGCCTTAACTAATCGACCGATCACTGGGAGATTTAAATACCTACCTATCATCCAGAAAAAGCTTTTCTTCCCGAAGTATAAATATTTTATGACAAAATCTACATTAACGCAAGCGAAACCGCGGGAATAATACAGTTTATAAAAATTAATTAAACATATTGCTTCCCTTACGATCATAGAATAGCTTTTGAGAATGTCTGTCCACAAGGCATATAAACTAATATCATATTATACTCAACTAATAAAACAACAAACAAATTTAATTAAACACAAACTATTTATTCGAAAACTAATTTCAAATCAGCGGGAACAATGTTTACGTTGGGTGGATGAAGCACGCGCCGGCACAACAAAAACTTAGTAATACAATAAGTTTATGTTTAAACTGAAGGACGGACACGTAGCAACCACTCTTACCATCGATTACAAGCATTAATGATCGATTAAAAGCCAGAATAAAGCCTATACCGATAACAAAATAGGCAAATAACGCGCGAATAACCTGGAATCGCACAATCTACATCATTTTAAAGTACTTTTATTACGCTAATATGACACTTAATGTATGCTAGCATGTTCACGTATGTATAAACAAACTTTTCTAATCAAACTAAAGCTTAAAGAACTGATCAAACTAACATGCTATTAATAACTTTTTGATGGTTTTTGACGTAAATAAAAGTGAAAAACAACCTACCCACAACAAAAATTAGTCGATTTGATAAATTCCTCTAAACATAAATCAAGTTATACGATCTGAAATATGACGGCGTGCGTCTATGGGTATGTTTACGTGTAATCACGTGGTCACGACTCACCGGCCCCAAGCTGTCGAAGCCGTGGCGAAGCGCCAGCTGGTGCGCCTCGTCGTGCGCCACCGATCTCTTGAAGCGTACCAGGAACGTGTTCGTGAAGACCTCGCGGGACGCGGCCGCGGCTATCAGCAACGTAGCAGCCAAGCATTGCAGCCACATGTTCGCGTGGTGGCCGACGGCGGCTGACTGAGGCCCGACTCTCGCTGACGTCACTACATATCGACCGCCTCCTGGCGCATGCGCCACCCCAACCATTCTGCCACACGCTCGCCTCCACTCTACGTCCGAGCCTTTTCACAGATTATGAAAGGACGCCGCCACACAACCATTGTTTTGGATGAACAACCTAGATTCTTGCTGTTCTGTTTAGCGCGACCCCATCTGCGCGTCGACATTATTCATCGTAATAAAGCTTCTGTATTCATTATAAATTATCAAAGACAAAGATATCTTAGAAACAATGTTTGTCGAGTCAGAAACTTAGTAACAGGCTGTGATATCCATTAAATATGTGGTTTTATAGGTACTACGTATTTGATGTGACATTTAGAAGATAACGAAGATATTCCAATAATTACACACGGCCAAACTCATCTTGGGAAGTTAAAATGAACTTTTCTAATCTCGGTCGAGGGTCGGCAGTTAATTAAGCTTGACGGACGCCTGTTATGAAATCATGTCTCGTGAAGCGGCGTAGATTTAATGGTTTCCAAACTAAGCAACTTGGAAGTTGAAACAAAGTTCGTGAAAACAACGACTAGATATTATTATTTCAATAGTCGGGATCAGTAAACAAACGACTCGATAATGTTTAGAAAATACTTATAACAATAGCCAATAACCATAGACAAAGAGTTTATCCAGTTCCAAGAATATTAAGAATATATAATTAGTTATATTATAACCTCGAAATTTCTATAATACTTATTAAATATAACCTTACAGAATTAGAGGTGTAACAACTTTATTTTCTCCTCGAGTTTTATATTCATTTCGTCAACTTGACAATATCAGGAATACCTATTTAATTATTAATTAGGAAATTATTTATTAATGTCCGAATGTGGCCGGCTGTAATACTACCTTGTTTACGAATAATCTTTTAGGTAATTAGAGAATAAGTTCTAATATCGGTAATGCGCATTACCGAATATAAACATAGGTAAAATCTGATAGTTATCTAAACTCCCGTGTCATTTTTCCTATGCAATAGCAGCACATAATTTATTTCCATCTATATAAGAAGGTACCCTATGTCCTTTTTTGTTCATTTTGCATACTCGTTGCCAGGGGAGCAACGTGTATGCGAAATCGCATGATGATCGGACAAGGAGTTAAGGCGTGAAAGCGTAACAAACAATGTCACATTCGTATTTATACCTATTATATTTAGGAAGTAAGGATTACAACTTTCTATTCACGTTGTTTGATAGCATTTGTTATTACCACCTCTTAAAATTACATATTGTGCCAATTACTTTTGCGACAAATTTCTCATTTTCTGTTCTAATTTGATAAGGAAACTATCGCATTTCATTCACTCCAATCGGATTAGAGTGTCTGGCATTGAGTTCTGTGTACCGTTACATAAATTATTACAATAGCTCATTAGACATTCATGATTCATTACAATAGCTTTTTCCACCATTCAGATTACGTAAATGGCTGATTTAAATCGTGGGGCATATGGTGATATAAGTGGGGTAAATGATAGATAATAATCTGGCCAGTCGACAATTTCAGGGTTATCCATTATTTACGCCACACCCTGTATACTTTACCTGTGCCAAATTTCATACTCCTCCGACCGCACAATTTTCGTAAAAAGAGGTACAAAGTTTTTGCTTCACGTATTAATATATAGATAAGTCAGAAACTATAAAACCATAACCAATGAGCAGGATTCTTGGAGTGTAGACATTCGCTTGGAAAGCATTTCTAAGAAAAGTTATGTTCCTAAACTTGTTGTAAATTTTATGGTCTACAAATTTATAATAAATGGTAACACCATTAGAGTTATAGAAACCGAGATAATCATGAAAAACTGATTTTTGTTATCTGTGTGTTTTTACGGCGCAGACATGAGATTTTATGAGACTTTTGAGACAACTCTTAGAACTTATAATAAAAACATGTTTCATACTTCCATCCCTTTTTGTGATAGTGGGCGGGTTTGCCATGAGCCATTGCTATTCCGATCGTTCGGTGATTTGTCTTGTGCCATGTTTCGTCATTATTTATTATATATGTTTAAAATTTGTTTACCAATAAATAAAACTAAGAAGAACATGTAAGTAGCACTGGGAGCTGGAATATAGTATACAACTAAGTCTCCCGATGGTCAGAGCGAGGCGGCGTGCTAGCGCGTGCCAGCGCGAGCCATCGCGAGACAGCGCTAGGCGGAGAGACCGTGCGAGTCCTCGATGGCCGTGTGGTACAAAGTATAAGCGTATGATGATGTAGGGGCGTGTCGCGTGTAGCGGCGCGGCGTCCGTAGTATAATTTGTAAGACAAGTGCATTTAACGAAATAGTGATTATAATTTTCTCGGTTTCGTCGTAATTTAAAGACTGTAACCATAACTTAAGTTTACTTTTGACCATATGCGGAGTAAGTTTATGAATAGCAAGAGCCTTATTAACTTTGTTGTAGATTCGAGAGCTGTGGGCCAAAAAGTGTCTAAGCGCAAGAGCAGAGTGGCATACAGTTATTTCACATATGGGAAATTCGATTCGTCGATTGGCTAGCTTTGTGTTCAGAGGCAGCATGGAATGTCGGCGTAATGCGTTGCGGAGAATGTAAAGTTGCCTCACTGTCACGCCTTGGGCATCCGAGTACAACTGGGCGGTAGGACAGTCTCTTTTTCGGAAATACATTGTTGTAAGGATTGCGCGTTGTGCTCGTTCTGCCTCAAGCATCACAATCCTAAATGTGGGGAAGGCTATGGGGAGGGCCCCATACCGGAATACAATATGTGATGATAGATTCGCATAGCGAACGATACACGAGTGAGCATGTTTCCATGTTGGCTGAAAATCTAAGTTCCTTAAATACGTAGATTAATTTCCGCACCCGGGAACAGAGTTTCTGCGTGTGTTCCCGCCAGTCCAATCTCTCATCAATGTGGACTCCAAAATATTTAATATTTGGAACTATAGTGAGGGGAAGTCAATTTCATGAAGAGGGATTCAGACATAGATGGGCTTTGATGGATTTAGAATCTATTGGTGGTTTGGCTGAGAGAGATGGTGTGAACTGGATGATTTTGGTCTTGGCAGTGTTTAGTGTTAGTAGATTAGTGGATAACCAGTCTATAACCGCTCGCAAGGAGAGTTCAGTTGTATGTTTGGCGCACATCCAATCTTTTTCTTAAGTTAGAAGGGCAGTGACGTCGGCATAGGTGAATATACTGCAGTGATTTAGGAGTAGTTGACAGAGATCGTTAATATAAATTTGAAATAAGGTAGGTGCTAAAACGCTGCCTAGTGGTAAGCTGTAGTTATTTTTCTCCTCATCACTGATGGTTCCATTGACTTTGACACACTGGCTACGTCCACTGACCTCAGTGGATATATCTATAAAGACTACCTAGTCTTTATAGATATCCAACGCGATACCACGTATTCTTATACGCTCCATCTTGTTGACAAGTATGGGAACGTAGACCGTATCGAAGGCCTTGGATAGATCTAGAAAGACACGATAGCATTCAAAGTTACTGTCTAATTTATCAACCAGGGTGTTTGTAAAGTCAAAGTCAAGTGTGTGAAAAGCGAAATCCGTATTGGTTTCTTGCTATAAAGTGGTTCTTATTCAAAAATTTAATTAAGGTTGTGTTCAAAATGTGTTTAAGAATTTAAGATAATCCGCTTAATACAGAGATTGGTCGGTAATTTTTAAATATCATCTTTGGCTCCGCTTTTATATACTGGATGAGCAATTGCTTGCTTAATTGCTTTAGGAAAGATTCCCGAACCGATTGCGCAATTGCAAATATGGGCAATGACAGAGGCTAGAGTGTTGCGAGACAGTTTAAGGGTTTTGGCTGGGATATTGTCCCACCCGGTAGCGCAGTCGCTCCGAAGTCTATCTATCACTGTCTTCACATTATATGCATCAACGAGAGGGATACCGAGTAAATTACAAGGAGATAAAGGAGAAAAAGAACTCATAGGATGGTTCGGTGGGTTAAATTTAGATGCAAGGGTCATTCCAATACAAGCAAAATATTGATTGATGCTATTTATGTCAGTAGATTGTTTGAGTAGGGCATTAGGTTTGTAGGCATTCTTTGCTGACTTCTATTTGTGATGGACTTGATTACTTGCCATTTTTCCCTCGGATTGTTTTTAGCTTTGAGTAGTTGAGCTTTTTGATAGATCCGTTTTAACTTTTACCAATCCGTTGCAGTAGTTACGGTAGCGCTTGTATGTTATTTTCCAGATGCTGTCATTGGGCGATCTTATAACCTCACGGTGCATTCTGTCGCGATTACGGAGGCACCAAACTAGACCTGCTGTCATCCAGGGTTTTATGATTGTTTTACGATTGGGAGTGCGAGTATTTTTACTGTGTTTTGTTATGACTGACTGGATTCCAGAGATTAAAATGTTCGTTGCTAAGTCTGGATCCGATGTATTACGGACATGACAAAAATCTGGATTAAGGACATGACTATAACGCCATAAAAAATGAACTAGACAGCTACTAGTTCATTTTTTATGGCGTTATAGTCAAATCGGAGTAAACGGTTAGTTAGTTGGCATCTGGATACTTTGTTTAAGCCAGGGAATATTGCAATAGGTAGGTGGTCGGTAATATGTGTGAGTTAGTTGGCATCTGAATACTTTGTTTAAGCCAAGGAATATTGCAATAGGTAGGTGATCGGTAATATGTGTGTCTAGAGCGATAACGCTTGCAGGTGATTTCGTTCTGAGCATGACGTGGTCCAGACAATTATTTATTCTAATTGGAAAGGTGTGGGCAGGTAGTAAGCCAAGCGTACAATCAATATTGTACTAACAAATATTTCAATTCTCGCCTCGCCCATCCTCGCGCATTTAGACCTTTTACACCAAAGATGGGCAGGGCGTGGATAAAGATTTTGCCATACAAAGGAACATGTCCATTTCTAGGCTCACGTGTTACAGCCAAATTTTTTACTGTAAATACAGTGTAATATCATTACTAAACAAAATCTTAAAAAAGGAAATTGAATTTACAATGGCTAATGGGAAATAATAAATATATTATATTAATTAATTATGACTTAATTTGTAGTTAAAGTCATGTGTTACAATCAATATATTTACTGTAAAATGTTTTTTATTTTATTAATACATAAAATCACAAAGAACAGTATTCAATTTACGATGGTATATACAATATATATATATAGTATATATATATAGTATATATATATATAGTATATATATATAGTATATAATATATATAGTAACATACAATATTAGTATGTTAATTAATTACACTGCATTAATTATATACAGCTAAAAAGACACGGCGTCAGATTTTTAAACTTACCACTTCAAGTTTGACAATGACGTTTAACGTCAAAAAATCAAAGGTACATTATTTCGGTTTCGCAAGCACAACCGAAATAACGAACTTTTGATTTTTTGCGGTGATGTATTCCGTTATGTTATTTGCATTTTTGTATTAAGTATCGGTGCTATTTGGTTCTTGTTTAGTTTCTCATTACAAATCAGCTGAAAGAATAATTATTTTTATTTTTAATGTACCGCGGTTTGTAATCTTATCCATTAACTAAACTAAACTGGTTACACATTCGAATAAAAAAATCTCATTATTGCAAGTGCCAATTTTAATGAAATAAAGCAGAATTATAATTAGTGTATTTCTCTAACACATGTCACCAATTTTATGACTGTAACAAGTAGGCCCAAAGATGTAGGAAAAATGGAGGATCTGCTTTCAATTTTTGCCCGGCCTATCCACGCCTCGCCTCGCCGGTGTAAAACCACCGTCAAGCTTCTAGTATGTCAGCAGTAGAAGTCGGATGATCGGATGAATATTTACCTAAAGTTCAGGTGTTGGCTATTATGAAAATTTGGTATTTTATGTATGAAACAAAATAAATAAATATTTTGTAAAATATCCTTAACAAATAAAGAAACAGTATTGAATTCAATAAACATATATAAATTAATTTTAATTTATATATATAATTTATATATTAATAAAAATTAATGTATATTTTTATTTATTTATTTAATTTGTACTACTTACTCATGTAAAGGTCACGCTTTTTAAAGCTTTCTCTCTCAATCCTTCTACACGTGCAGCCTGTGGGTGAACTTTACGTTGAAGGCATACAGTGACTTGCGCATCCAGTACAGCAACGCGTCCCGGGTGCTGGTGGGGCTGCCGCGTTTTTGCAGCGCATCTGGAATGTTTGCGGATGCAAGCGCCGATAGCTTTTCTGCCATCATGCGCAAGCGATGTACCTCTTTGCTGCGTCGCGTACGCGCCAGCCCCAACATAATCCTGAAAACGTTAACTGACCGATGGGACTCTCCGATCCTGGAACGCTAGATACGACTGCATGCAGTCAAGTAGATGGCTTCTTTGGGTCGGACAGTCCGAACCGGTCAGGTATTACATGTAAGTACCTTTTTTTTTTTTTTTTTTTTACGTGGGGGAATGCTTGATGCATACCCCTCCGCGGGGGCGGGCGGAGGGGTTATGTCGGACTCGCCGGGGTAAAAGAAGATGTTAAGAAGAAAATGTACCTCCCGGAATACCGACTAAACCTACCACGGTGTTCCTCCTATCGACGGGGCCGCGCGAATCACTTTCGCATGCGGTCGCGACCCCGCCGAGGTTTCGGCCCGCCGTATGAAACGGCAGGCCACTACACAAAAGACCTACCCAAAGGCACTCCTCACAAATTATCCCTACTGTCCCCCCTAGAGGGGAGACGGACTCGAAACAACAGAGGCGCGCGTGGGAACACGCACGCCGCCTCTCGGACCTGGTGCTGAACGGATGGCGGGCAGGCCACAAAGCCCGTCACCCCCAGGTCAAACCTCAGGGTGGCTGGAGGTCGTCTCGCGATTACATGTAAGTACCTACTACTAACACTAGATGTAAGTTCAACTGTTACTAACCTACTATGGAATGTTATTCTGAAAATAAATATTATTATTATTATTATTAATCCATGTTTTTTTATTTACCACGCCATCCTTTCTTTCACACTAATATACACATAATTATACTTGAATGGAGAGCTAACATTTAATGTAGGTATAGTAAATATCGCGAGACGACCTCCAGCCACCCTGAGGTTTGACCTGGGGGTGGCGGGCTTTGTGGGCCTGCCCGCCATCCGTTCAGCACCAGGTCCGAGAGGCGGCGTGCGTGTTCCCACGCGCGCCTCTGTTGTTTCGAGTCCGTCTCCCCTCTAGGGGGGACAGTAGGGAGTGTTAGAGGTGCCTTTGGGTAGATCTTTCGTGTAGTGGCCTGCCGTTTCATACGGCGGGCCGAAACCTCGGCGGGGTCGCGACCGCATGCGAAAGTGATTCGCGCGGCCCCGTCCATAGTGGTTTTGTCGAGGAACACCGTGGTAGGTTTAGTCGGTATTCCGGGAGGTACATTTTCTTCTTAACATCTTTCTTTTACCCCGGAGAGTCCGACATAACCCCTCCGCCCGCCCCCGCGGAGGGGTATGCATCAAGCATTCCCCCACGTAAAAAAAAAAAAAAAAAAAAAAAAAGGTATAGTAAATATACCTCCGACAAATATAATAAATAATAATATAATATATATTAATAAAAATATCCTCAGAAGTCGTTTTCATAATATGTTAGCTAAAAATTATCTTCAGGTAAATATATATGCATCCGATAATCCGATTTCTAGTCATCAGACTTTCTCTTCACTACGTTGGTCCTAGATTCTTAAATCAGATTTAACGTAATTATTCAAGAAATTCAAGAACGACATTAAGTGAACCACTTAATTAATGTGTAAATATATTAGCGATGACAATCTATCGCACTTAAGACAATGCAAAAGCTTTAACCTGTGGTATGCCGGAACGTGGATCTACGCGAGACACAATGCTTTTTCTATTATGTCTGGTATTCGGGCATACAAGAGGTTAAACATGGGTTTTTGTAAATGTAAGTAATAGGTCTATATTATATCTTTAAGCATTATATTTTCTATATTTAAACTTCTATGGGTATAGTATTTTTAAATAAAACTTCATATATCCACTCCCGCATTTTCCCAATCGCCCTTATCCTTATTCATCTAACCTACAAGTTCTCCCATTCTTTCTCTCAACCATTCTCCTCGGGCAGAATAAGCAATTATAAATAGTGGCACTCAAACTGCCACAATCACAGACGTCTCACTTATTCGCTCGCCCGCATGCCGAATCTCCCGTCTGCTAGCTCTCACTGTGGCTCTTTCCATTTTTCTACTGTCCCACTCTCCTACAATCCCAATATATAATCCTTTCCTCTCCCACTGCTTTATTTTTCTACAGACCTTTATTTTCTTTTTCTCGCAATCACATACTTTCCCACTAAAGCCGTCTACTCTCCGATTGTCCCATTCTCCCACTACACAACACGCAAGTACATTCACAAGCTAAATATACCAAAAGCCGGACCGCTCCTAATATTGGTCTTTCTAAATGGATAGGTACCGATTCCAAGCTAAATATCGTAGGTACTGTTTTAAAGCACTAAGCTTTGAATTATTCATTGGTTTCGTTTCAAAACTTCATACTCTACTTTCTTATGTAAAACGACAATTTATTTCTAAAGAAATATAAGTAAGTACGAGAGATTTCTATAGGTATTCCTCCAAGTTATTGTATTCAATGATTTTGATTTACCAACGTTAATTATTCAAAACTTCAATTTGAGAAGTCAGTTTAATAATGAAAGTAAAAGGAAAGATAGATTCCGAGACTTACATTGACTATCTACATAGCTCGATACGGCCATGTTTCAAACGTTTTGGTAAATATAAAATAAAAATACAAACAAGATGTTAAAAGAATAACTCAGATAATTGATGGTCTTATGATGAAATTTCATATTTTAATCATATCTTTAACTAGATTTTGCCCGCGGCTTCACTCACGTAAATGTACGTTCTGACTGAAAGGTTCCATGTTATTTTCTGTACCCCTGACAACATACAAAATTTCATGATGATCGGTTAAGTCGTTAAGGCGTGAGCGCGTAAGAAACGAACAAACAAACTCACTGCCTTTATAATATTAAGTTAGGATTAGAATATCAAAAGAGACCAAAAAATATAATTTATAATGTTAAAAGCTATAGCACAAAATACGTACAAAATTGGGTAAGCTTTGTATTTAATATATATATAAACATACAACCCACCGAACCACCTAAAGATAAGCGGTTATCATAGCAGACGCATTTAACACCACAGCACAGATGCCTGTTATAATTACATAATTATAACAGGCACCTGTGGTATTAAATTATAACAGCTATAAAAACTATAACAGGCACGTTACAGCTGACATTGTTTTTACAATGGTAGAAGAAAAGAAAAATGAAAGTCAGCTATATTTTAAGTTCGAAAGGAAAAGTTTACATTTAATCTGTGTCCATCTAAACTAGAAAAGAACAATACACATGATCCAAAACTTACAGTTAAGTACAGTCAACATCATACGTACATACTTTATTTTCTTTACTTCCTTAAATGCTCCTGATGCATACCCTCTCGCCACGGGAGACGAGAGGGTTATTTCCGGCTCTCTCGTACTTCGGGCCTAGGGACCAAAACCCCACGGTGTGCCTACTCACTGCCTTGTATGGTGGATGGGCCGCTGAAAACTAACAAATCATAACAACGTTGGTTTTAAGCTTTGTAAATCAAAATCATTCATTAAAACATACATACATACATAGATTCACGCCTGTTTTCCAGAGGGGTAGGCACAGACTACGGATTTCCATTTGCTACGATCCTGACACACTTCTCTGGCTTCCTTCACTTTCATCACATCCCTCATACACGCTCGCCGGTTTAAGGTGCTCTTAATCTGGCCTTTGTCCAGACCGTCTCCGATCTGATCAAGAAACGTTTGCCTAGGTCTGCCTCTTGCGACTGTTCCATTCACACTAGCCTTATAAACTTTCTTAGTCTTTCAATAAAACGTTCAATAGAAATTTCTCGTACATAAATATCTTCAGAAATAAATTGTCGTTTTACACGAAAAAGTAGAAGATACCTAACTTTCAAAATTATAACAAAAGTTAGTAGTCAATAGAGTATTGATTATAGATCAAAAGCATAGAATGATAATTTAGGATATTTATTTCAAATAGTAATTTAACAGTTTAATGTTTAGTTACCGCTTATGTCGTTAGCTGTACCAACTTATAAATCACAGTTATGAGAAAGCATTTGTAACGTTGTTAACTAGTCGAGCGTTCTACTAGATACCGCCCACCTAGTGTACGCCGCAATCTAGAACTTAATGTAAAAATTAACCACTTAAACGACTGCTCGGATGGCACGGTGATTGAAGTGATGTCCACTATTACTACGCCGAGTACAGTGGGTTCTATCTCCAAACGGAACAAATATTTTTGTGGTCGACAAAGTGTGGTTTCGAAACTGAGTGTTCTTTGTTACAATGTATATAAAGTCCATCGCAACACAGGTAAAATATGCAGTGCGAGACTAGCCTTTAAAAAACTAACTTAACTGGGTAAATACCCTGCGTTCCTTCATAGCCATTAATAGCATACATACATTAGCCTAAAGATATTTGTATATCTTTAGGCTGATGTATATCCTCAAAAGATTATCTAATATTATTTTGCTATCGAACTTTGTCGAGAGTTCACAGATTCCTAAATTGAGTATTTTCCTTGATAATCACTACGATAATAAGTTAATAATGATTACTAATTTAATTTAATTATATACCTAAAATATGTACTAATATTTTAAAGTTATTAAAACATTATGTGTAAATGTCAAAAACTTTTCAGTGTGCAATTTACAGCAGCCTTATTGCAGAAGCTTTTCTTTTCAAAGGTTATCTAAGCGGTCAGCAAATCGCATCCTAACACTTGACGCATAACGCAAATTAAGCAGAAACTATAGCCCTCTTACACGTATACATATGTACATCTTCGCACGCCAACTCCACTGCCACTGTCACTGCGTACGATATTTAACACAAAGTTCGGTCTAGCAAGTCATATAAAAGCAAATACCTAACAAAAATAACCATCATGGTCGACGTCATCGAAATTGACGAGGAGAACTCTAATTCAAGATACAATTATTTAAGAAAAGTTATGTAAACGGTAGGTACGGCTATTATAGATATCGTTTAAGACATTGCCAATATATAAAGCTTTTACGATTAGATATGTTAGGCTTGCATTCGGGTCACCCAAGTGTTTACCCTATCGGCGAAATCGTACTAGTTTGTTCGAGCTCTGTTCGGTGCTTTCAGCATCTTTGGCAAATCGACAATTGTCGCCAGTTCATCCGCCTGTATAGAAGAATATTGTATAAATAACACGTGTAGGTACATATTATTATTCAGTAGATCTATCTGCGGATAGACTAAGTAACATTCTGTTGAACAGTTATCTACATAGAAGCAATTCTACCGCCCAGCTATTCCGCTCCAACAATATGTATAAATCAGAATATCATGATACTACCCAGCACTTTGAATATTTCTGTAGCTTTTAGTTTTTCGGCTTCGGCATCTCTATCTGGGTATACTTTGAGACAGAGTCTATGATATGCCTTTTTGATTATAAATACACAGAATTAAAATACAGAATTAATAAAATTACATTAACATGCATACTGTTAATGTAATTGCCAAGTGTTATTTTGGGATGATAAAAGTTTATAGAATCTTGAATTGTACTTGTTAAGTAAATTACTATACTAAAACAATCAATTTACAATTTAGTTGTTGGGCATAGAATATTTGACATTTATTTTGTTTTAGTTAAAGGTACAGACGGCCGGCGGCCGCTCCAAGCACCAATACCAAAGGAGCGCTTTCAACGCCTCGATAGTAAGAATAATAGCAACCAAAGAACGTGTCATAATTGGATCTCACGGGATCGTATAACTTGCCTGGATCCGGCACTGTGTATACTGCATAGCAACTGTAATGAGGGACACCACGAAACAAAATACGACACGAACGTGACACTAAACACTACCACTAACAATGTTTATTTGTTAACTTACTCCTTTGTCCTCCAGTGCAATGTAGAATGAACCAACCTATAGGTTATGTAAAACCTGTAATAAATTCACTTAAGATGTCGTATTTTATCAGTATATGGAAAACTTAATAATAATAGCAGCGATAGCCTAGTGGCAAACCGTTGGACTGCCACGCAGAGGTCTCGAGTTTGAACCCAAGGCGCGCATCTCTTGACTTTTCGTAGTTATATGCGTATTAAATAATTAATTACCGCTTGCTTAAACGGTGAAGGAAAACATCGTGAGGAAACCTGCATGTCTGAGAGTTCTCTATAATGTTCTCGAAGATATGAGAGGTCTACCAACTCGCACTAGGCCAGCCTGGTAGACTATGGCCTAACCCTTCTCACACTGAGAAGAGGCGGCCCGTGCCCAGCAGTGGAACAGTTTAATACAGGGCTGATATTATTATATGGAAAACTTTAGCGGTTGTCCTATGTTATATTAAAGAAGCATGTATGCAAAATTTCAAATGACCAGATCTTGCAATCAAACTGTCATTCTGTAAGGTTACGATTTCTACCATATCGGAGAGCAGCGGATAGGTGAAATGTTAGTAAATAACCAATTAGATATCGTTATTTCCAAATGTTCTATCCGCGTAAGCGCATGATACGCTCACAAGGAGATGTCAGAGATGTGGCGATTGCGGCGAACAGGCGGCAGCAAGCAGCAAAAATTTCGGCTTGAAAACAAACGAAACAGGTTGTTATTCCGTATGCGCTTCCTTAACACTCGGCTACAGCTGTGCGCCTTTCTAGCTGACTTATTTCTGATTCCTGTATATGGGAACACATCTCCACTCAGCTTTTAAAACGCATACACCCTCAGTTTCTCCTTTCTTTATGTTTGTATAGATAATCAATAATAACGGTATAATATTAATCTATAACAATGTAACCAATGTATTAAAATTATTTACCATAATTTATTTGCTAAATGTAATTAATAGCCATAGATAATAATTATGTTCCTAAACATATAAATCTATGTCCATTAAAAGTCAAATTGCGTTGACTCTCAGTAACAATAAAGAGACAAAGATTCATGTGGTAACTTTTTCTAGGTTGTGATATTATATTTAATAATTAATGCATTTTAGTTTTAAAAAACAACTGTAGCTACGACATTTGAATAAAAAATAAAACAACATGTTAATAAAAAATACAATTTACTATCATAACAATAAGTTATCTGTAATTACTATCACAAATAATTATTAACAATATCCTAACTTCAGGTTTCCCAAATGCACATCTCTATGTGCTGAGAGAGCAGAGAAAGAGTCTCTACTCTTTGCCTTAGACATTCAGTGATCAGACTTTACCGAAGGAGTTTTACCTCCTGCTCCCGCTGCACACTGTTGCTCCATTGCATGTGAAGGAGGGTGCTCAAGAACATTGTCTATCAACCCAAAACTCTTTGCTTCAACTGGAGACATAAAGTAATCTCTCTCCATTGAAGTTTGCACCTTCTCCATTTCCAAACCGGTATGCCTAACATACAAATGGTTTATCTGTGACTTGAGCTTCAAAATCTCCTCAGCTTGGATTTGAATATCAGTAGCCTGGCCGCGAACACCACCAGAAGGCTGATGGATCATGATACGAGAGTTAGGAAGTGCATGTCTCATTCCTGGGGCTCCAGCAGCTAAAAGAAGGGATGCCATGCTGCAAGCTTGCCCCACGCACCAGGTAGCTACAGGCGGAGTTATGTACTGCATTGTGTCGTATATTCCCAGCCCAGCAGTAACATTGCCACCAGGAGAATTTATATAAAGATGAACTGGCTTTTTACTGGATTCTGATTGTAAGAAGAGCAGCTGAGCAACGACTAATGAACTTATTTCATCATTTATGGGGCCCATTAAGCAAATAATCCTTTCACGGAGCAGTCTAGAGTATATATCGTAAGCGCGTTCACCTCTGCCTGTTTGTTCCACAACAATGGGAATCATACCAAGTTTCAGGGGCCTGCTAGTGCTGATTTGCCTCTGGATGTTGCTACATATTCTCGTATTCATTCTGCATGTAGCTCGTGCAATTTGTCGTACGTAATTTAATGCCATTTTGGCCGTTATTCGTAAACAGTTAGATATTTTATACAACAAATATATTCAAATATATACCTCTATCAATACTAATATCTTAAATTGATCGTTTTTGTTTTATATTGTTCTCTGAATTCCAACTTTAACAATAATATTTAACGCGAAATAGGTACTAGTTTTCTACAAATTCTACAATTTCGCAACCTAAAATATTTTCGACTTTGAATGACAGCATGACAGTTTTTGTATGTGACAGCTTAAACTTTTAAATTCACATAACCATGAATATTTGGTATTTTGCTTGATAATATTATCATTAGTGTTCCTTACATTGGCCTTTCGACCAATTCTACTTTACATTTTACAAACTTGTCCATGTTCGGATTGTAAAAGTATGCATACCTAATTTACTTTAGGAAATAGGTAAAACAACAATATGCGCATGGCACCGAATTTTAACTTATTGATGAAATTTACTTGAAGCTCTAATGACCAAGGCTACCTACATATCCTTCAGGTCTGACTGCAGGATCTGATCGACCAAAATCTAGTAAGCAATATAGTACATTGCTTACTAGATGTAACCGATCAGAACCTGCATGCTATGTGATGAAACAGTGCTTGAACAGGGGCATAGTAATAAATGTAATAACAGTCACTAGCCACTACTGGGACCATGGTAGAATTATTTCTATGACGCCAACTGTCTGCACTCACAATGTGATCGTGAAGTTCACCACTCACGCACGTTATCGTACGGGCTTGCGCCCTTAAAGAACTAGGCGGTTTATTCTCTAGTTTGAATCGCTATCCCTGGGTATTGTGTAGTTATATGTAGTTCACTAGTAGCGCCCTGGACGGACGCCCATCTCTGGACAAGGTGATAAAAATGTATAATAGAAACATGACAGATTAGGACCATAATTTACATTATTAGTTAATAGAGAAGACAGGAAAGCATTCCTGTGAGACACGCTTGTTGGTTATGTAAACACTCATTACCGGCCGGGCTACTTTAATAAAGCCAACTATAAGGTGCATAAACAGGAAACCACTGACTAAGAACTGTATCAAATAAATGGAAATACAAATTAATAGATAATCAACATCATCGATTTAATAATCATGATTCTCAATATCACATTATAGTATAAAATCACTGAATGGACATTTATTATCACTAAATTAAATATGAACATCATTTTAATAATACAATAAATATGAAACAATATTAATTAGATCATTTTGCTGGGATTTTGTCGGCGTCTTAATTTCATTAGTGCCTCCTGTCTTTTCTTTTCAATTATGGACTTTATATCCAAGGAGTTTGACTGCTTTTGAGTATATTCAACAGGTTTATTTTGTATATTAGTAGCAGGCGTTGCAATCCTAGGTTGGAACTTTCTAGTAGCAACTATTTCTTGCTTTTTAGGCAGTGTAGGTGCCTCAACTTGTTTTGCAACAACAAGAGGTTGCGATAACTGTGTTGGTTGTGTAGGTAGAATTGTTATCTGTGATGATGTAAATGGTAAGAGTCTCTTGGCCATCAGCTTTTCTCTTGCAAGCTGGTGTTTCTTTTTTATTTCTTCTGGCGTGCATCTTATAGGTGAATCGCCAGACCCTGAAATTAAATACCAGGTTATAAATATCAGATAGATAAGCCTTGCAAAACCTGATTTAACAATGCACTTTTTTTTCGTTTTAAGGATAAGGTTTAAAGGAATAGGAGACATGTAACAGTAATAGTTTCTTCTTGTATGCGGGTTCCTGTATAACAAAATACTACCCATATATCCTGGGTATAATAAGTATAATACAAATTTGTTTGGTTTGTACAGGTATGTAGCAGATGCAGATTTTTTTACATCCGCAGATGCGGATACTGCTATTTAAAGGCTCACATCCGCGAGTGCGGATGCAGATGTGCAAATCGATGCGGAAGCTCCGCAATTGCGGATGCGGATGCTGATTAAAATTGTGCATGTTATATCACCTCTGGAGGTTCAAGCCTGTTTTGCAAAGGTTCATAAATTTAGCTCTACCATTTTCTAGTGTTTCTTGATTCTCATCTTCACTTGAAGAATCATCGCGCCATTCATCGACCCACCTATTTTTTTCTTGTCGCAACCTGCGATATATCTGGATCCGCATTAACATCTGCATTCATTATTGCGGATGCGGATGCGAATATTCGCAACATCCCTATTTTGTAATAATGTGAATATTGCCATATAGATGCAGATAATTTAATATCAAAAGCATACATTCAAGGACATCTATTTTATCAAGTTGCACGGAAACGGATTGTCACCGCGTCAACTCGAGCCGTGCAGTATTCTTTGTATGAAACTCTCTACTGCAACGCACACTAATCGGAATCATAAGTAATCGCCTCGCTTCGGGACAAGCTCACGAACCGCGGTGCGGTGCGTGGTCAACTTGTAGTCCGCGCTTACGGCTCGTCATCCCCGCGCTTACGTCTCCCCGTGCACTACTGTTGCCGAATGTGCTGTCATTGACAAGACAAATACCAGTCGTGTTGAGCGCGTGTTTTATTGAATTTGTAGTTTAGATTTCAAACAAAAATTACGATGAAAAGGGATAATTTCATTGAAGAAATGGGATAATAGTCATATTAAACCTTTTGAACGCCAACGTCGTCTATACTCGACATGCGAAAGCGTGCCCTGTGCGCCAACGTCGTCTATACTCGACAAAACAGTTTTTTGTCGGTTCACAGAAAAATACAAAATAAACATATTAAATCGTTACTTTTCTGTGTTTTAGTGATACAACTTAAAAATTGAATCCCCAATTATTACTTAATTGTATACAGCAAACAAAATAAATTGTTATTAGTTATTGAAATATTTGATCATAAAAAACAATATATAATATATCGATTTTCGGGCTTGGCGTACAGGACATGGAGGTGCCGTTATGGCGCGGCGTTCAAAAGGTTAATATGATTTAAGTGAGCGCGGCGTCGCCTAGCCGTAGTCGAGTCGACGTACCGGAGCTACTGATCCGCTTTGGTTACGTTAGGTTGATGCCTGTTTGACGGCGAGGCGAAAGGCGATACGGTGACGATCCCTTTCCGAGTTGATATGTGGTGCTATGACCTTAAGTCAAATAATAAAGTAATGTTGAGTCATAACTGCATACTGTACTGATAGGTCATCAACAGAGATAAAGTTATTTTGTAATTTATATAAAATATTGAGTATCTAGTTATAGTCTCGGGTTCGAACCCACGTCGCGCACCTCTGGCTTTCGGAAGTTATATGACTTTCGAAATTATGTGTGTATTGATTGACAATAATTATCGCCTGCTCCGTGCCTCGGAGAGCACGTTGAACCGTCGGTACCGGCTGCCGTGAACATCTATGGCAGTCGTTATTGGGAGAGTGTCGACACAAAAGATCCCACTGGGTCGAAGTGTCGCCGGTCTGCACTGACTGGCCCCCACATAAGATACATACATAACATCTATAATATATCCACTTCCAATACAACCAAAGGTTTAGTTAAACACCCATAGCACTTAAAAGTTTCTCCATTTTAATCAAATTTTTATTTTTTAAAGAACTACTTGTAGCAAACCTTTTAATAATTGAAACAGCAGGTTCAGCCTGAACTCAGATCATATATGTGATAACTTTTTGTGAGATGACCATATCAAGATTATTGGCAGCTACCACTGCAGTGCAAGTAATTTTATGTTTTAATGATTCAGGTATATGATTGGAGATACCTTTTACAAGCTATGGTTTATTCCTTGTGAAGTAAAGTAGGTACATTATTATTTAATACATACCTGTTTCTGGCTCCACATCGTTGCCAAATGGCATTGAATTATATCTGCCAAAGGCCATGCCACTAGTAGACGGTTTATTTACATTTATTATTGTTGGGGACTCAGGCATTGAACTATGACGGCTAAAAACAGACCTGGTAGATGGACTACTGTCATGCACAACCAATTCCTTTATGGTCCAACTATTACCATCTTTTGAATTGTTCAATTTAGTTTTTGTTTTTGATGTATCCATTTTAACTGGCATCTGTGTTAACCTTTCCAATGCACTATCATTTAAATTGCCAACAAAACTATCAAATGAATCATTATTTAACTTTGGAGAATCACATTTTTTCACACTATTTATGACGGGTGACTCTAATTTTATACTATTCAGTATTGCATCCATTGAGTCTTGATCCATTTTAAAATTAAAATCTGACCTTATAGATTTATTGTTAAACTTAGATTCATAACATGGTCTTTTTGCAGATGATTCATTTCTAATATTTTCCTCTACGACCTGGCTGGCTTTTATTAGACACTCATTCATAGAGTCATCCGATTCTAATGCGGCATCTGGGTCAGGCTTCACAAAATTTGAACTAAGGACGTTCCTCCTCAAACATCTTGAGTTACTTCGTAACCTGCTTTTAGGAGAATACTCTGGTGACTCATTGAAAATATCATCTTCGCTTCCTGAATTTAATTTTTCTGTACAATTATGTTGGGGCTTCTTTGATATCAGTTCATGCAAATTTTGATTTAATTCTATAAGCTCTTGGAATAACTCAGTCTTTTTCTGTGGCACTTTTATAGCTCTTCGTTTGGGTAGCTGTTTTTCAATTAGTTTGGGTTTTACTGTTCTTTTTGATCTTCGACTGACTGGAGTAGAATTTTTAAAGCGTGATTTGGCTGCGTGTTCTGATTTTGGGGTGTAAAAATTCCATACGACATCTGTTTCGCCTTCAGCTCCATCTTGAGTGCATAAGAATGGCACAGGGCTAGCTGCGTCCGAGTCACACATCGAGTCACTATCCCTTGACGGAGATTCTGCTCGATATTCTGGCGTTGAACATGATACTGAAACTAGGAAAACCCGTTGTTATAATTCCCCTTTATCCAATAAACAGCCAATAATATTATCATAATTATTTCACTTATCAATATAAATAGAACTAATATTAACAGAACTAACCACTTATAAATAGAACAAAATGAAAAGTAACAAAATATGGGACTGTCAAATAGATATTTAATTATATGTAATAAAAGCTGTGAATGTTCTTACCTTTATTTTTATTCCTCATTGATACCATTTCTTTTGAAGTATTTTTGTGTCTATTCATAGGGATGGTTAGAAATGTGTTTAAATAGTTATTATTATAAAGATTTTATGCAACATTTGGTATACTTTAGGCAGTATCAAGGTATTAAACATAGATTATACGCATAAACTGGAAACAAATAACTTGAAAACTCAAACAAATCTTGAACGTAGCACAGTTCATCAACTGTCAAGTGTCAAATAGGTGTCAAAGTCGCCAACAAATTATAAATTCACCATAGGGTTGTCATCTTAGAAATATCGAAGCCATCGTTGACATTATGACTCTTGATAATTAATTGAAAATAAGATTAATTATGATTTATTTATTGGAAAATAGGATATTCTAATATATAAGAAGTGCATAAACAATTATTTCAAAATTAAATATAAGCCTAATACTAGAAAAGATAAATTAAAACTTCTTCCATCAAATAATCTAAATAGAGCTTTAACGCCTGTAGCCGAACCGTATGCCGTAAAAATGTGTGTGTATGATTTGCTTTAAATATTTTTTAATTAAAACTATAAATAAATCTTAAGGTTTGATCCTACTATTAAATTGTAAGAGATGCATTTTTGTATTATAATGGACGATTACGCTTTTATTTATATTTAGATTTATTTCTTCTTTTCGTGTGATTAGTAGCCAACCTGTTGTCAAAAGTTATTCAAACGGCCCATAGGCCTCTGACATGGATTAACAAATAAAATGCTGTTAATTTGACAACAACCGGGACCGACTTTTTACGTGCCCTCCGAAGCACGGAGACGCTCAGATGAAATACCATAAGCGATCACCAAACTTTTTTTTAAAAATGTTTTTGTAGTATTTCTATAATATGACATGAAATACATTTTAGTCAGCATCGATGGCATAGTGGTTAGTGTAACCGACTGCTACGCCGCCCACGCCTGAGGTCGCGGGTTCGATTCTCGCACAAGTGAAACATTTGTGTGCATGAACATGGATGTTTGTCTTGGTCTGGGTGTTTCTATATATAACATGTATGCATTTGCAAAAAATAGTGTATATGTATGTTTATCTATTGTCTAGCACCCATAGTACATACTCTGCTTAGTTTGGGCTCGATGGTGCTGTATGTATGTGATAGAATATTATTATAATAATATAATTTTTATTTCTCATCACAATATTACGTATATACATTACACAGGTTAGGTACATAATAATTATATATTATATTATTATTTCAACATCTTTTTTTATTAATGAATATTATTAATTAACTAATACCACTCTCAAATAGAACTTCTTTTAATACAATAGTACGTCACTAAGCGAACAATTGACATTAGCTTCAAGTTCGGTCAAGCTGCTTCACATCACTAGTCCTAGAGTTGTCAAAAAAATGAAAATTAGATGTCAGTCAGTTGATTGAAGTCTAACGCCTTTGTTGGACGTGCAACTTGAAATTGTTACTGTATCATCGCGACTCGCGATGCTCATTCGGAAGTGACATTTACATTGTGAAGTGATAAAGAACTCGTGAAAATGTTGGCGGACGGCGAAGTGGTCGGTGATGGGTCATGGAACCTCACAATCTACGTGACGGACCTGAACGAGAAGCGGACTATGGTCGTGAAAGGAGACATGCACATTGGAGGGGTTATGCTAAAATTGACAGAAAGCTTCGGTCAGTATAACAATTGTTTAGATAAACAATTAACTGCTTGACTGGACTAACCTCTCTATAACTTTAGAATCAGATTTAAAATACGAACTAGAACTTTTTATGCAAAGTTTTTATTAGACACGCAGTGACTCACGCGTATTTTCATTCAGCCTTGAGTTTTGGTGGTATTAATGTGTGATTTTGTTTATCTTTAAAGTCTACAGAGTTATTTGTGTAATAATTATTGCCTATCACAATATTTTTCATATTATATTAAAACAACATGTCCATTGCTTCTCAAATTATCATCCAACTTATGTAAAAAGTAATAATTTTCCAAAAAATTTATTAAATATAATTAGACCTTGGACTCTTATTGTGCTCTGCGAATGAATATCCATTAAATTTACATGGTATTTTAAATAATTTGATAGCAACTATAGCAAAACACTATAAGTATCACAATATTTATATTTGTCACAATATATTATAGGTACCCACATAGTGTTAATAATCTTTTTTATTACCTTTAGACTACATTTGAATAAGAAGAGGAATGTTTACAATTCTAATTTAATGCTGTCTTATATTAGAAATGCTTCAACACTAAATTAATAAAAAATCTGACAATGCTGGTGATATACATATATTCTATATTCCTTTAAATATCCCTAATGTGTTTGATATTATATATTTTATCAATTAGGCGAAATATATTAAATAGCCTGTAAGGATCTTACAAAGTTTTGGATGTACTCATAATATATATTTTGCAGTCCAGGATTAAATACCATTTAGTTCAAATAATGAATATTTAATCCATTTGCCTATTAAATATAAAAGGTACCATTAATCTGTCAAGTCTTTGAATACCAGACATAGTTAAAATTCTATTGTGTCTGGCCACAGGTGTGCCACTGTGACTCAATAGGTTAATAAAAACTTATCAGAGGAAAACTAAAGACTAAAAATATATATGTAGGTATAATTCACATAAAGTCAGCTTCAAGGTTCTTAAGAATTTTATGGTTTATAGTCTGTTGCATTCTGAATACTAAAATACTCTATAGTGCATAAATTCCATAGTAGTGGTCAAATGAAGGTCTTGGTAATATGGTCTTGTATGGCAACAAAATATGTGTACACTTTTTTTTTGTAATAATATTTACACAACACACTAGTAAAATTAGCATTGTCATTTATAAAACAAAGTGCTTTGTTTGGCTGTGTATAACTGTTATAATTTTTTTTCTAAAAATGGTCACACCTTATTATTATTATTTTTTAATACTTAATTAATAATTACATTATTGATTATTTTTGGCTGAATTATAAAATATTTGTGAGTGATAGTCACCCTTGGTGCAAATGCAAAATAAATGTTTCAATTACTTAATAGATATCTTTTATAAGTTTGGGTGTACTTAATATTTCAAGCCTCTAAAATCACCTGCAGTACAGTAATTAAACAACATTACTGAAGAATTTCACTTTTAGAAAGAAAATTAGGACCTAAACATTTTTAAACAAATATTTCAACTAACATTTATTCAAATGTTAATTTCTCAATATTCAAAATTCATCATACTTCAGAAGCCAGTTTCGTTTGCTGACTGGTCCAGATAGCAATAAAAGCAATACCTGTCTGATTAAAGAGCAGAGCAAGTGAGACGCCACTATAAGTTAGAGAGGGGTGTAACATGCGCGTACGCAAGCACGCGTCCTTCGCGGCCGATTATGTCGTGCGGACCTCGGGTTTTTGCCGACACCCGTGCAGGTGAACTACCGATCAGTTATGCGTTTAAATATATTTTTGAAATAAAGATGTATGGATACCGTGACGGACCAGACAGAGAGGCAGGTGCCATTAGTTGCAGAAACTAGTTTTAAATAGGTTTTTATTAGTTTCTGAGACTCGTTTTAATTCAGCACAACTCTTGAGTCTTTATAGAGAAATAAACTCTGTCCTGCTATTGGCGTAATAAATTCTCAATGTCATAGGATACGTTTAATCTATGCCTATTTAAATAACTCAATAAATTGCTGTTATTATCGACTTATGCTTGTACACACAAGTATAAGCATTCTGTTTACATATACCTAAGTACGAGCGTTTAATAGAATTAGCAAACATTGTGATCAAATAGGTACCTACGTAAATTTTAAGTTCTCACCTATGCGGCCAAAATAGCTATGAGAACTTTCAAAATGGCCGCCAATTCGCCCACTAAGTCCAAAACTCGTATAACTTATGTATTATGCAAAGTCCAAAGCTCCCGTACGAAGTATCAACTGCGCAGTTGTAAATGAAGCATTAGTTTTATTGTTTACTTACATAGATAGAATTGTATACATTTCGACAGTAACCAACGTCGTTGTAGCAGGGAATTGGGACAGTAGTCTGTTTGTATTTACTTGGAAAATTTGGTATCCTTACGCATATTAGTAATTATAACAGAGCCACTTAACTTTGTTCTATGTATCGACGGTAATGATTTATTTTAAATCATTAAGACATAGTGCCACGTTAGTATATTTACCTTCCGCACATTTCATTGGATTTGTTTCGATTTACCGTAGAACAGCGCATTATCACCAATTTAACGCAGTACCAGACTACTGATACGTTCAAGATGCAATATTACCGATCCTATTACCATTTACAATTTGAGACTTTGTATTATTGCCGAATAGACACACCTGTTACTTTACTAAGTTGCAGACGAGACATTTATTTGACTCAAACCACTATCTTGATTTGTCCCCTATTGGAATTAAAACGTATCTAGGTAATCCCTTCAATTCTGCCTACCCATACGTTAGGCAGAAGTAGATACCTTTGACTATATGTGTATTATTTAAAACGAAATATATCAGCGCATTCAATCAAAAACAATAAGCTAAATAACGCTCTTCATCAGACAAATAGGTATCGCAAAAATAACTAAATAGATTACTCAATAATCGACTGTCTAAAAACGCATGTAACTCTCACATTATGCAGTAGGTACTCCCAATCCTATTTGGCAGCGGCTACATAATTGCGAGTATTGCAACATGCATCGTCTGCCGTCCTAATTTAGGGCTGGCAATAACTGCTGTCGCTTCTTAGAAAATCGTTACAGTATATTAAGTGAGAATTTACAGTTCAACTTTGTAGTCAGATATGTATAAAATCAATTTTGCCGGAGGTACTCAGACATAAAGCATAATTAATGTCGGCTCGAGAAAACGAGCCGTCTTCGGACTTCAATAATAGATACTCATTAGTCAGTCGGTAACAGAGCCATGAATGGAGGACGGGATAATAATACCTCTTTGTGAGGAAAGTCACCTTTCTTAAGAGAGATAAAAGACAATAATATTTTAGATGTTTTAGGTTGGTATTTTGTCAAAATACTTTCGATAAGAATGTGTAAAATCTCTACGTTGAGATTATGTTATCTTCTAAGCAAACAAACTTTCTTTTATGGCTGTCAAAACGGTTACCTTCAATCCATTTAAAGAACGGAATTTCGCAACGAAATATGTAATTTTTCCATTCCTAATTGACACGTCAAATTACGAAAAATAATGACTGTTCTCCGTCTTATTATAATGATCGAAATGTAGTACAATTTCACCTTGAAATATCATTATTAAAAAAATGGTAGCGTGGTGCGTGATCAGATCAAAGATCGATAAAACGAGCCATGCAAATTACTTCATTACGATAACAGCTTACGTACTCTGCATAATCTAACTTGTCTATACACCTTACCTAACCAGATAAGATAGTATTCATAAATAATATCAATTACATAATGATATATTCTCTACCCAGTTCAAAACAAAACAATTTCCAGTTGCAAAATGGTATTAGGTCATTGGTCGAAGTGTAGTTTTCTTCACTTTCGAGACGGATGCGCGTACGCACACGTTCCGAGAAGCCGCCATGTTGAGTCGTTGTATTTCCGGCGCCGTCCCCCCTTCCCCGGCTGGCGTAGATAACGCGTTATCATCCGCTCATTGTTCCTCCATGCTGATGAGGTGCTTGACCAATCACACAGTAGCGCAGGGCGTTGACTTGCTTGATATTTTTAGCGTGCCAAGTCAATATTTTGAAGGGCCACGCGATTTATGGCAACAACAGGTTTGAGACTAAATAAAACCCAGACCAGAGTTACACCGATCGTAGAATATACCGTATTTTAATATTAAATCCACAATAATTATGCCTTACATAATCTTTGCGTTGTGGAGTCCATTTCCAGAACTGAAACAGAAATTAGTAACTTGACTAATTTGAAAAATCTCATTGTGTGTCACTTATCAGACAACTAGGTGCTACAATAGTAATATATTTAAGTTTAATGAATGTGAATAGCCTGGATAAGATATACGCTATTTATCTAATGTTGTATATTATGAAATATTATCGTTTTGGCAATTTACTTACTATAGTTTGACCCCAGATTTTGGAGTCAATATTACTACCAAATTTCATTAGTGTCACTTGTGAAACTTTGTAGACAACACAATATTTAAATATTTCTCTTTTACACAAGCTGTGTTAGCAGTTGATGGATTAAGTAGCGTTTTCTCCTTTTCCATGACAAGCCATTTCTAAATCAATTGAAGAAAAGAAAACACTGCTTGCAACTGCGCGAATGCACAAAGTTTATTACAAAGAGGCTTCTAAGTAATTTTGCAGTAATAGGCGGGTAGAGTCTGTTTAGTAGTAGCGAGTTCAAAGTAATTGTGTATAGTGTAGGCTACGGCGGTAATGTCAGACATATGTATATTAGCCAATTTAGGACATGATGAAGTAGAAAACAACCGCCACACACTCACTGATTGTCATAATGCTGATTTCAGCTCGACCGGGGAAGGACTACCCTCTGACAGAGTATTGACGTGAAATAGCAGTATTCCTACTGTTGTGTTTTGTTCGGTGAGTGAGAGTGCCGGAGGCCCAATCACCCTCTTTTGCCCTTCCCACTTCCTTTTTCTCTTCTTCCATTCCTAAAGGGTCGGCAAAGCGCAAATGACGGCTCTGGTGTTGCAGGCGTCTATAGGCTACGGTGATTACTTACCATCAGGTAGGCCGTATGCGTGTTTGCCACCGAAGTTGCATAAAAAAACTGAAAATGGCTTCCAGTATTCTTAAAATCATTAATTATTATGAAATACTCGTTAAACACGGTCATGTTACGCTGGCTCATTCTGATATTTTCTTGTCCTGTTGTCATGCAAACTTCGGGATAAAAGTATATAAAAACAGTCTTATGTAGAAATGCGACATTATGTATCAATTTCAAGTCAATCCGCTCACTACTTTTCCAGTTTTGCTGACACAAACATACAAAAAATGAATTTTAAAATTTTTATATATGTTTAGAAGAAGTTTTTCCGCCAATGTCGAACGTGGTATGTTAGCATTTTCCACACAAACTAATTGACCAAAGGGTAAAACGTTTGTTATCGGCATGTGTCCGTATAATGGGGTGACGCGTGAGCTATCTGCCGTGGGTGAGCTGATAAGTGACATCCTAGCTATTAACAATGAAGGCCTTGTGTCAACACGTCCTGATGTTGATAGGCAGGTCGCTTCGCTTCAATAGCAGCCTTGTTGATGCTCTTAATGGAAGCAGTTGTGGGATAATCATTTTATACGTAGATAGTAGATTTCCAAATGTTGTCGTTATTTCTTTGATCTATTGAATCGCAGCGGCACACCGGCGGCGAGAAACAATAGGTTTTTAATTACGTCTGGCATTCCAACACTTGACAGATTAATCTGACTGTTATAACTTTAGTTAGTTATACTGGCGATTTTCGTCAATTTGTCTCGTAGTTATTTTAAGGTCCCTGACTCCTAGCAATATTTTTATCTTTATAATCTCATTAGGTGTATGTAATTTGTTACAGAATAATAATGTCACTATGTCCTTATTCAGTGATTTATGTATTGAGTACGCTTAATGACTAAGCGTAGTCAATACATAAAGTTATCCGTTACTCTAACAAAACATGTCATAAACATATCTAATTATAAACTAGAGATACACCGATGTTTGTAAACAGAATATGGACTAATTAATTTAATTAATTGTCTGGGTACTCCAATTGATTATAAGTTTAAATATGATTAGTAGTTAGTTCATGGACAAATCAATTAGATAGGTAGTATGTACCAGGAATGCCTTCTTTATTTAGCGGCAATAGACGAGGTATTCGACTTGCGACCGAGAGGTCCTGGGGTTGAATCAAACCGACGGCAGTACCAACTAGACCCCAACCTTACCATGAGCATGCTAGCTTAAAAAAGAACCATAATCGCTTTATTTATTAACTTTCACAGGCACAAAATGAAATTATCACAAAAGATTTCTTGATAATCGATATTGTACTATTAGATTGCCAACTATCCGAAAAATATTTTATACATTTAAACTTAAACTAAAAAAACTAACTTAAAACTAAAGCAGATTCGGCCCCAGACGATTACCTTAAAGCATTCCTGACGTCAATTTGACGTATAACATAACGAATCCTGAGAAGACTATGTAGTCTTATTTAACAAGCTGTAATTTACGGATAATAAAAGCAGCTACCACGGTGGTTACTTCCAAGTAGTGTCACCAACTATGGCACAGCCGGACGCTAACGGTCGCGCGCATTCCTATTCTCTCACAGCCCGATGGCTAATTGCCGTGATCTTACCTCCTCAAAGCGTATTGTATTATGCGAATCTCCTATAATATATGCCATCCTAGTACTTACTGTGTATAGATTAAGCGACAAATTTCTTTTGCCAATACTGACTTAAACATAATTGGCAGACACGACGTCTAAATTGTTTCCGTAAAGGTATACTTTTCTGGTTAATATTCGTATTATTCTAAAGTAAGTACTTCGGTAGATTTGCACAGCTGATTGCGTTCATCTTGCTACGTACCGTATGATCTTTTAATTTAGACGACCTTGTTTAACCTGTATATCTGCTCAAAAGATCAATTTTGAGTTAAAACTCATATGGAACGCTTGAGTATGTTATAGATATCTACTTGATTCTGTGTACCAATTCTCATTGATTTATTTTACTATAATACGTTACGATAAACATTAAGCCGTATATTTTAATTTAATCTTTCATCCTTTCTTTATTATCCATAATATATTTCATCCTAACACATTGAAGTGAACATGTTGGCTTTAAAAGCATTTGCTGAATTACAATGCATCCTAAAAGGTTAACAATGTATCGCTAGCCTATCCTAGAGTCAAAGTTTAACGCAATGGTAAACAAGATCCTTATAAAGCTATGTCCTAAATAAAATTACGTACTAAAGTCCCTTTAGCTCATGTAATTGTCAAGAGCTATTTACCACGTATTGCTTCACACGGTTCGTATGCTTATTTGCAATTAAAATAAGACGCATAAATTATATTCAATGAACGTAACTAAATAGGTATAATAAATTCATGCAAGCAACTCTATGCGGTCCTTGTTTTTTAAAATAATTATTTCATACATGCAGACGTTGTTATCGTATGTTTCGGACGTGTCATTCCTTACTAATTAATGAATAGACACAGAGTATTTATCACGTAATGTGTGTCCCAACAGACGATTAACCATAAACACCAGTGTCTATGACTGTTAAAGACAGCCATTCGAAGGTATTAAACTCATAAAGAACCTCACAGGAGCTATTCAGTACTGCGTGATTGCCATCAAGTGATCGTGTAACTTTTGATTGATGCCAATAAACGATATATATAAAAACTAGGATAGCAACGTGCCTGTGATCTGTCGTGAAGTTTTTCTAATAATCGTGTTCTAAGATGTTATGATTCTATTCTGTAGTAAATGCGTTCCGTCATACGCATTCGCAAAACGGAACACGGGTCGCATTGTTCACGATTGTTATGCAAAACTGACACGCGCTCAGTAGTTTACTTGTCAATCCATATGACACATAATATAAACCTACGCCTCCTGAATGATAAGCATGCTGTGAGCATGGTTTACAAAGAAATATTTTCTTAAGCGCAGCACTTTCTGTTGGCATTTCTCTGTCGTGTCAAAATATTTTAAAGACTGTCATTAAAATAATTGTTGTGTATTGCTCAATGCAAATTGTTTACGACATGTAGCTCTAACCACAGCACAGGGAACGTGATTCAAGATAGCAGATGACTCCGCAGCGGTCATGCATGATTCCGACCGGTTTTTCTGCAACGTTGCTCCGTGACGTCATCGCGAGAAACTAAGAACAGCCGATACTTATATGCCAAAAAAGGAAAATGAAAGAGCAGCTTAATTTATTAATGTCTTCTTGGAAACTTAAATATCAGTTACCAGAGGAGTCGTAAACATAAATGCTTTTTGACGCAGGGATGTGAAGTGAACACTATTATAATATGATCAAAACATTTACTTTAACTGTTAGACAGCTTTCTATGTAATAAATTCTCGTTGGTGTTAGATCAGATGAAATATGTTTCGACTTGTTAGTTAGCTTCTCGAGGTCAGGTAAATTGTACTTGATTAACAGATTTGCATAAAGCCGGCTATATAAATGAAACTCACAGTGCTTGTTTCATTCCAGAATAACAGTATTAAACCTTGTTTTATTTAGCATCTGAGAACACCATTCAATTTTGTTAACAGCAACCAATTTGTGGTAACCTTATTGTTTTCATTTCACAACCGGCTGGTTTCTTTTGCCCTTTTTTATTGGAGGCCTGTATCGGCAATAAATCGTGTGGTGTAAAAATTAAATTCCAATACTCGTTCCGATTCAATTTTCTATTTATAAACGTCTGAGTTCATTTCCAATGAGGTTCTTTAAGAAATATTACGCACTGTTTCTAGGAGAAGTGCTGTAGTATTGAGGTCTTGCCAGAGGATCGTACAGCATCACCGGTAATAAATGGATTGCGTCATTCATCATTTGGGTGCTTTGTTCATTTAGTAATAATTTCAGACCAATCATCGTAGTACACATATTCCTTATCCAACTCGGTATGATATCACTGAATAACTATTACTCGTGGTAAAAGATAAAATTAGTGTTTCGTATTCATAGCTATCCTTTTGAATATGATAATCTTAATAGTACACAATGACATGTCGTAACTAAACTGTAATTTCTTATCTATCAGCTTAGATCTCGACAATTATTTAGGTCAACTTATCTAAAGGAGGTGCCATTATAGTTAGATACACATTATAAATACATTAGTGACTTGCTTCATATGTGATTCTAGCAAGAGTTGTGAAGCTTGATAATTATCTAGTCAACGATTTTTTAACCATCTTGTCGAAGTACAACCTTAACCTCTACATCGTTTGCGTCACTATTGAACTCGCGTGTCACCAGATGTTTATATCATATTGTAGTCCTTTATGTCGTGATCCAGTTGTTTTCTCTTTGGGCCAAGGTCTCGGGTGTGACACCGCGCCTATATTTACACATCCATTAAAGACAAATGTTCGTCTCCAGCTCTTTGTTCTCGTGTTTTATTTAATTTATATATACTAGCAGGTTTTGTATGAGTAGTATTGAATTTTCTGGTCTTCAATGTCTAGGAATGTTGGGTATTTAACAAAGTTGCTTAAAACAGAACTACCTTAGTATCTCACGTATGCTTATAAGTTTTACAAAAACTAGAGCCAATTCTCTAGTTATTGCATACGCGTGAAGGAGACAATGCATTACAGCGTGTATAGCATTGCTTCCTTCTCTCGCATCATATAACAATGCCATTATGGATGATGGTACGGCCCTTCAACATTAATTTACACTTTCTTGCAATTAACTTCAGTTGCTAGTTTATTGGTATTTAATGCATTTTTAAGTGCTCTTACCTCTGTATTTTTCCCTTTAAGTAATTATTAAGTTGGTTTATGAGGATGACGTTATTGTTGTGTTGTGTCATATCCACATTCAGGTTAAAATATTTTATTAATAACAACAATATGGCATGTTTTGTGCCAAGGTTAATAATTATAATATTACAGTAGTTAGTTATGAGTCATGCAATGTAAACATAATATTTTTGGTATTGTGTCTGTGCATATGGTATCCATGAGCTAAAATAAGTCTAGTTAGAACTTAATGCTGGTTAATATAAAGATTTTGATTTGTAAACGAACGATCGATTCCGCGAATAGTTTACTCAGTAATACGTATGACTTCATTGAAAACTATGTTTCGATGAAGCGATTGAGCATGGAATTGCAAAGTATAATGACGAAGAATCAAATACTACTAAATGTCTGAAGTCTTGTTCGACTTAGTAGAATGTTTTGTATTTAATCATTATTATAACATAAAATCGATACGTACACAAGCCGCTTGCTTGCCCTTTGCAAAGTTAAGCTGACATTTCCTTTGAAAGAAAAAAGAGACCATTCATTTGCAGAAATGACTGATGGACTCTTTGTCTCGTTTTATATTCTTTGCTTGCTTTACTCAAATGGTAACGCAAGGTTGGTTTTATTTTTATTTGCTCATTTTGTGTAGCTTTAGTATTTGCAGATATTTTGGCATTTTCCTTTTTGGTTTAGAGCTGTACCGTACCTACTTAGTTGAAATATGTTTGTGTTCGTATTTCTTCGACACCAATTTTATCATGTTTAAAGACTTATTTAATAAATATTTTCCATGTAAAGGTTTGCTTTTTCTCTGTTATATTTTACAATGTTATCCTATTCGTTGGAATTTAATGACGCGTTTTTGTTATCGCTTTTCGAAGTTAAATCATTAGCATACCTATACTACGGTAGTTTTGACGTCAATGAATACAGTCTATAGGAGACATTGTCACTGATCATGCGTACCTTCTAGTTTAAAGTAGCTTTATCCTGTTATTCAGTCGCAGTTAGAAGTGTGGTTTTCCTTATTATAGGAATACCAAAGCCCGAAATGGATATAACATCCTTTTGATGTTTGTAAAACTGGAATGAGAGAACTTATGTTTATGGATCATATTAACAGGAACAATTATTATTATTGTGTATCGTAAGTAAGTACTATTGAAGTATTGACAACGAAGCTAATTTTATACAAAAATAATATTTTCTTTAAGTACTTACTTGTGTGTATGTTATGACATTGTTTACATTGTATTACTGACTCAGACTAGCTGCTATTAAGAACTGTTTTCAATAACTTATGTTGCCCAAAAAGTTGATTGCGTAGGACTTGGTCATTGAAATAGCCTTATTTGGTCCATGTATAAAATACAACTCGAACGGTCAATTTTAAATATGGTCATATAAATCTGTGTCTTGTCACCATATACTATATACCTACAATATACGATATTAGATAAAAGTAAAACTATAATTAGCAAATAAAGCAATTAATGCAATATAATCTCATGGATAGATTGGAGTCGTTACAGAAACGAAGAGACTTTGAGTCTCTCTGCCTGTTCTAGCGACTCTCTCACGAAGAGTGCTTTGAAGAACTGTTTGATTTGGTACCAGCGGCTGGCCCCTTGTTATCACCCGTTCCACTCGACAACGAAGCAGGGTTCATCCATATCACCTGGAAGCGTTCAAATCTAAGACAGTATGCTTTCAGCAATTATTCCTCCCACGTACGAGCAAGCTCTGGAATGAACTGCCTGCTTCGGTGTTCCCGAGCGCTATGATAATATGTCCTTCTTCAAACGAGGTTTAAAGAGAGTTCTTTTTTCATGGTAGGCAGCGTCTTTGCTGTGTCCTGAGTGTCCTGACATTGCTGAAGTCCATGAGCAGCGGTTACCACTTCCCATCAGGTGGGCCGCTTGCTCGTCTGCAGACAAAAGCAATAAAAAAACATAAAATACATTCTGCAATTCGATATTTGAAACATATTCAAGTTATTTCGTCACAAATATTCGAGGTGTTGATCTCATAGCAAAACGAATTGCAGCCTCAAAATGTAACTGGGACGTTGTGCAAGCAATGTAGTTTGGTTCCAGATGTGCGCATTCGGGTTTAGACGAGCGGTATAAAGGAATATTTACGAACGCTAATAGTTTGCCAACGGTCGGGTAACGGTCAGTTATAGTTAAATGTCAACTAGTACTGCCAAAAGTCTCTTTGTGTTGGCTGAAAATTGATTTACAGTGTTATACGATACAGATGAAATAATAAATAGAATTGACTGAAACTATTTAAAGATATAAATGACATATTTTGTCGACGTTTAGGCAGAATTGCTTTGGCCGATTGACACTTGGCTTGAGTCTACCGATGAACATATATTTGTGCCTGTTATACTTACCTACCAACGGACTATAGACCCGTTGCCTAATGATGTATTATCTAAACTTATACTGACGCTTTTTCACCGAATTGGTAACACTTTTCTGTTTTTCTGTGTATTAAAATATTTGTGTAATAACGTGTACTTACATTTTAAAAATAAATACTTACTTTACTTTACCTCTTCATTTCACCAATTCGGTGAAATCAGATCATATTTTTCGAAGTTTTGGCGGCATTGCATCGGTCAAAATACTTATCAAAGCGATTAAAACCCCCTTGTCTAACAATGTATTATTACAACTATTACTAACCCTTCTTTATCGAATTTGTAAGCTACCCCTTTATTTTACCAATTTGGTGAAAATCCTAAATGTTGATAATACATTTTAGGATACAGTTAGTGTAAACTCCCGGTTAGTGTTACTCCATTTAATGTTTTCTGCTAACATCCTGTAGGTTGTTTACTTCGCCAATCACGGTGTAGGCACATACTTCGTACAAACATTAATATTCGCTATCGTTACGTTTGCCAGTATAATTAAAACAGAAGCCGAGCCAGTTTATGTTATTGTATAGCTATTTTAGTCGCCGTTAGACTAGAAACATACTTCTGTTTATCCTGTTTTATTATTAAGAGTTATGTTTGCATCTTGGTGTCGATTCTAGTGTATTTTAAAGTTTAGTGTGCGTATTTCGAAATATATGTAAGAAGATTTAAGAATTTATTACGTAATAGTAATAGCTTGGTAGATTCAAGGCAAACCGGATCATTTTAAAGGATATAAATATTACTAGAAATAAAATACCAACTGGATTTAAATTAAATGTTGTTTCAAGTTTTAAGCCCGTATTTGATCAGCACAGCTGAGGCTAAGCCTAGGCAGAGTCATATATGAAACGGATACACCAAGCGTTTTCCTAGTTTTAGCAACAGAAAAGAAGCTCAATAATAAAACGATTTAATTATGCTATGGCTATGAGTTTCTTACCAGCTTCTCTCATGAGAGTTCTACTCCTCGAACTTATGTCCTTTTTATTTTACTTATTATACATAACGTTTTAAATTAACGTGTCTAAGAAATATAAAATATTTTTTTTATCATGGTTGACTTAGTTTACATTTATCTCATCAATGCTTTTTAATCTTTGATTATACATAAACATAGAGCGTGTGCTTCACCCACGGACTAAATCATCAAGTGACAGCAGATTTTGCTACTGTAAATTCTGTTTATTTAGCTTCTATAAATCATACAGCTTTTTATAAGACACGTCATATACACTGAGTCAAAAAGACGAGTTGTGTCAATAATTATACAGTGTTGACATTACTCATACCTCCAGATCTTGGTTCATTATGACAATGGTATATATGACATTTATTTCTCAAATAATATAATTTCCTTACAATGAGAAACACTTGATAAGTATACGTATAATATGTAACGGGTATTAACGCGATCATGCATAATGATCAATTTACATATTTTTATATTTTTTACATATTATATATGTATCATGCAACGCGAAAATTTAAAAGTTACTAGATAAGTAGTTCTAATTGTAATTTCATTTATATATGTCCATAGTCTAACGCTTAAAATGCCACAGAGGTCAATTACTCTCACATTTCGCCAGCTTATGGGTCTCATGTAACAGGGACGAGCATATTGCCGTTTATCAGACACAATTCTAGACTTCGAGCTGCTTCTAAGAATTTATTACGGGAAATACCAATTACCTATTCTTTTTGCTCGACCCCGAGATCTCATGCACAGCAGTTGAATACACTGTCGCTGCGATACTGAGGCTTATGGTTTATATTTGAATATAAACCATAGTAAAGTATATCTCTATACTTTACTCATGCTTCCTCAAGTATTTTAACGTTCTACATAAATCCTTCCAATTTCATTCAATGTTCCTAGCATTTGCGTCGGAATTGCGACTCGACATACTCTTCAGTGCAGACGGTTTTAAAAGGGCGTTCCACAGGGCTTGTTTAAAGACCCCGCTCGTTACCAGACAACATATTTTACGTTCTTAATCTGAAGCGCAATAAATTGATCAGCTTGATTTATTACCAGACGAAAATAATTCACTCGGTTTAAATTAGATTGTTGTAAACAGTAGAGATCTAATATACTTATCCTTCGATGGTCCAAGTAATATTTAATTTCCAATATTGATTATTATTTATTATGATTTAGACTTGAAGAGATTGAAATCGTATATTATTAGAATAATATTGTCTTTACAGCTTCAATACTCCTATGCCATAATTTCCGATTATGTTTGCGGTTAATACCAGGTCAGATTTTCGCAAAACATATTAAAAATATTACTAGCAATTTAATTTAGTTCAATTTATTTCCAAAAAATAATAATAAAAAAAATATATCTTTGAAATAAATTTTCAAGAATAAATTTATTTCAAAGAATCAGTGCTATGGTGCATTAGGGAGGCAAAGAGAATAACTTCACAGACTAACTCGGCGCACGTGGACGAAGTCACAAACGAAAATTAGTATTTTATAAATCGAAAGTCATGAATACTAAATATTCAAATAAATTAATATAAGGCCCGTAATTTATTACTTTAAGTGGATACTTCGGTGTAAAGATACAAGTTATGGTCTCGGAGACATAACTAAACTTTTTGAGAAGGATCTGTTTGAAATAAGGTGTTTGTATGTTTCCTTTTGTTTTTTAACCCGCGATGATTATTTCTTACCGTCTAAAGGTCGCTGTCAGTCGGATCGGCATACCATTAAAATGCCCAGCTCGTTAAGCCGAACTTCAAGATTTTTGAAGAAGCCGCATTCATTGTTAAATTTAAATGTTAAATGCCAATTTTGTAAGTATTTTGGTAATTGACATCTTTGGTAACTGATTGCCATATTTCTTATACCAATAAGCAAGCATACAGCTCACTCGATGTTAAGCAATGGACAATTAAACGTATTTTGAACGCTAGCGAGCCAATAATGTAAAAATCGCATTGGTTAAATTTAGAGATAGTTGATGGGCCGGTGAGGCACATTGTCTGTAATCCCAAAAGATGCACGGTAAAATATATCTTTAGAACCACGGGAGCCACACAGCTTCGCTTCTGTGGTTCTATTAAAGCTAGTAGTTATCTTATGTGGGGGCCAGTCAGTACAGACCGGCGACACTTCGACCCAGTGGGATCTTTGGTGTCGGCCCGAAGATCTATCCCTTAGCTATCTCCTTATGAATGTACTGCATCAGCCGGAGCGTACACTTCAGAGGGAGAAGCCTGAAATCTTCAGGGTTTGGATATGCCAATCCCATCAGACCCATCCTCAATCCAGCCAACGCGTCACATTCACATAGTAGGTGCGATATGGACTCGTCCTGTTCACCACAGGTTCTGCAGATCAAATTGATTGCTAATCTCAATCTGCACAGGATGTCGTTGACATGACAGTGTTTTTCCTGCCAAGTTTGTTAAGGGCCTTAACACAGTTCAGGACCAGTCTGGAGTCCACTCTACAAGAGTCCAGAGCCTTGAGAGCAGCTTGACTGTCACTGAGAATATACACAGTCCTGTCAGTGATGTTATTGTTAATATTCTCCTGAGTACAGGCAATAATAGCATAGGTTTCCGCTTGGAAGACCATTGCATATTTGCCCATGCTTTGGCTCAGCTTGCAGTCGTTGGCATAAATACCAGCGCCTGATCCTGTTTCCATTTTGGAACCATTAGTGTACCAGATGAGACAACCCTTGTGAGGGTCGTCCCTCGTGGGGACCTTTTTGCATTTTGTCGCATCCCATACTCATAATCCTTTTGAGATCCTTCGAAATCTCCAATTTTGTGTGTCCAGTTATGTTAAAGCCCA
The DNA here is from genome assembly GCA_930367265.1 of Catocala fraxini. NCBI lineage: Eukaryota > Metazoa > Arthropoda > Insecta > Lepidoptera > Erebidae > Catocala > Catocala fraxini. Next base: position 8,196,158 of record OV884040.1, on the reverse strand, counting down.
TGCACAGATAGTCTATGTAGTGCCTTTATCGCCTCTAACTCCACAACAATGTGTAGCGGCGTTAAAACCAACAGGACCTCTAACGCTGCCGTTGGCGTAGTCGGGAACGCTCCTGTTATAACCATGCAGGCCAATCGCTGCACCTTCGACAGCGCGTTCCTGGATGTTGCTAGTTTAGTTCTTGGCCACCAGACAATGCTTCCATACGTGAGTATGGGTCTTATCATCATCTATGACACGTATAGCCACTTGATGACCTTGGGCTTCAGCCCCCAGGTCTTCCCATAAGTAGAACGAATCATGCCGAAGACACGCTGGGCCTTCCCTATGGCTTTGTCTTCATGAGGTTTCCATGTAAGTTTGTTATCTAAGGTCATGCCTAAATACTTCACCTCCGTGGACCATTGTAACTGCGTACCATACATGGAGAGAGTTCCCAACCTTGTCAGATTTCCCTTCCTAGTAAACGGCACGACAGTAGTTTTCCCTGGGTTAATCGATAAATGATTACTACTGCACCATTTTTCACCATAATGAAGGCCTTCTGCATGAGACTAGATACCGTACTCGGGAATTTTCCATTGACCAGTATCACCAAGTCATCCGCATATCCGACTGTTAACCGGTCGTATACCGCCGGCTCGCATACCAGCCGGCAGATTTGTACCCGTCGTAGGCCGGTGGCTCGCATGCGAGCCACCAAATTGGCGCCAAAACGCCGCGCGCCGCCTTCGCTTTAGCTTAAGCTAACGTAAAACCAATTTGGTGGCTCGCATGCGAGCCACCGGCCTACGACGGGTACAAATCTGCCGGCTGGTATGCGAGCCGGCGGTATACGACCGGTTAAGTACGGACCTTTGTTGAGTTGTTCTAAGAGTGAATTGACTACCAAGCACCATTAGAGTCGTGAGAGCTTTGGTTGTCGTTGCATACATTTCATCTCTTAACAACTCAGACTTAATGGTTCCACCCCTGAGCATACAATCGATCCACTTGCAAATGGTTGGCTCTATGCCGTGATTTGCCGATGCCACACTAATGGCATCAAAGGTCCGATAAAAAGCTCCCTCAATATTCAGGAATGTCGCAATGCATACTTTGCGGTAATCTAATGCATGTTCTGCCTTATTTACTACATAATGTAGTGCCGTCTCAGTGGATTTTCCCGACTGGTAGGCACATTGTAGCCTGTGGAGAGGAAATTTCCCTAATGCTCCCTCCCTGACATGTCTATCTACTAACTTCTCCAGGGCTTTCAAGAAGAACGACTTAAGACTGATAGGTCAGTATGCCTTGACTTCTTCGTAGTCCGCTTTGCCCGGTTTCGATATGTAGATGACTTTAACAAGCCTCTATATCTTTAGAGTGTAAAAGCTATGCAGGCTCTGTATTGTCTGCACAAATGTGGAACCAAGAGTGCAGCTCCCTGTTGTAGGATAATGGGATAAACCATGTCTGGCCCAGGTGACTCGAACGGTTGAAAACCATTTAGAGCCCAGCCGACCTTCCCTTCATCCATTACCTTCCTAGCAGTGTCCCAATCTGCTTTGGTTGTACGACAGCTTAGTTCAACCAAGCTGAGCAGGTCCTCCAGCTCCTTTTATATTATCTTACAGTTCCAGAGTGTGTTTAGCATCATTGCTAGTGTCTCCTTACCAGACCCTATTCGCTGCCCATTGTCATACTTAATGATTGTCAATAGGTGTGCTCTGACATTCCAGATAGCTTTGGAGAGCCTTATTCCTTCAGGAATCGTACTGTTTTCACAGTGTGCTCTCTAAGCCTTCCGTTTGGCTTTCCGCACAGCTTTGTTGTAGTTGATCAAACAACGAGCGTAACCACTGTAGTCCCTGCTGGTCCTAGCATTGTGAATGCTCGCCTGGCTTCTAGTCACAGCTTGACCAATTCTGGTTCCAGTTCGTATTTCTGGGATTCCTTCTACGTGCTATAGGAGCTGGAACCAGCGTCCTGTACTTAAAGCATATGTAATTATGATCTGACAAGGTAATCTCATCAGACACATGCCACTCGACAATCTTAGTGCTAGCCCTGATGGAGGCTAACATGATGTCAATTACCTCTGCTCGCCTACAGTCAGCGAACGTTGGCCTGTTTCCCTAATTTAGATTTTGTAAAGAGGTACTTACCACATATTCCAGTAGCTTTTCCCTCTTACATTCACATCCGTGCTCCCCCAGACTGTGTGGTGTGCGCTGGCATCGCACCCCAAAATCATGGCCAGGTTCACCCGGCTGCCATATTCAATAAGGTCCTTTATCTGTTTAGATACTATTTCCTTGTCCATATAGTCGAAGTATGCAAAGGGTCAGGATTACAGTATCTCGCCCTCCGCTCCCTCGCAAATCGATCTTACTGTCGTAAGATCCCTAGAACAGAAATTGTATAAGAGCATTGCGTTTATGCCATTTCTGACATATACACATGTACTCATATCATTAGTGGAACAGTTATGAAAAATTACACCTCCCATCCCACCCAACGTCCCTCTTTAACATAGGTTTCCTGAATCAGGGCAATATCATATTCTTTCATCCGCAGGTGGCGAGCCAGAACGGCCATCGCCCCGATACAGTGATGAAGATTCATTTGTAAAGCTAGTAGTTACATACAATATAATATCATTATTCGTATTGCCATTTTCGTTCGACTAAAAAGAGAAACGCAACTCGATATTAACGGGTCGCCGCGTCCGAATACAGTAATATCATGGTGCAAATATATTATCTAGTCAGCCAATCATTTAAATTGTATACATGGCTCGAGATATAAACTAACACCTACGTCTGTCGTCATATCCTATTTCGTTTTGTTCACTGTGGGACTTAAATTATTCTATTAGCTTATTCTCAGATCGCATATTGGTGCTAATCTTATAAAGAGCCGTTGTATTTATTGCTAGTCCTACCAAATGTAATATTAAGACTTCCATATTAATATTTGGTATCTATAAAGAAAGCTTGCAAGTTCCGAAAGGACATAGGCTACATTGGAAAGAATCTCTAATGCAATCACGAGTAACTGCTGGATAAAAGTCCTTTTGTCGCGTCTTTACACACGTATAACCAGGCGGCTTAAAAATGTCCAGTTGCAAAACAATATTACGATACCTTATTTTATAGATGGATTAAGCATTTTCTTTTTAACTTACTTACTAAAATAAATGTCGATATATCTGATTACCTGCGTTTGTAGTAGTGGCGATATGACCTCTTAAAACACTACGCGCCATCCGTTCAGTCATGTATCTAACATTCCCGTGAAAAATACGTTTTGTAAATTTGTGGCGACATAAACCGTCAAGAGCGTTTTAAAACGGAAAATTTCGTACATCTATGAATAATTGATTTACAATTTAAACGTCAACAAAATGTTGAATATATTAGCTTTTGAGGCGTGATGTGAAAGGCTAGTGATTGGCTGACTGGACACAACACAAGTTTAATATTTTAACAGAACAGAATGCACGAGTCATTCCGTGACTTAGGGGCCTTAGGGCTTCATTGTCGAAAATGAATTAAAATTAACCCTATTATCAGACCACCCGCATACGTTGGAACATCGATTGTAACATGCATGCATTACATTTGACTTTTAGAGTTCTCAGACAATTGAAACTCATTAAATAATTACCTTCAAGCTGTGTTATCCCAGTCAAACATTACTGAGTTTGAAGTCAAACGATGCACGACGCTGGCCTTTATGGGTGGTCCGCTACTCATTTACCATTCATATTCTAAAACAAAGACGGTGTATTTGCTCATACAACTTTTTTCTAACACTATGATTCCTCGAAAAGGAAAGTTGTTGAACCAGTCTTGTCAGACGTGCTAAAATTTGTCTCTGAGAAAGAAGCTTGACTTCTTCATCTAACTGAATTCACGGTAGTTGTTTCGACGAAAGCGTTTACATTACCTTCGATTTTGAACTTTAACACAAGGCAATAAAGGACTCGATGTAAAGTTTTATTTGTACTGTATAAGTGTTTGGGAGAGTTTGTTCCCACGCGAAAAGTGTTCACTGGTGGCAAGTGTGGAGATAAATATTTGTATACCACACTTAACACCCAGTTCCCGACCTTGCTGAAGAACGGACGTAAATATAATAAGTCCGTTGAAAATGTTTATATAAACAAGATGACGCTATCGTACGAATCCGATCGGTATTTTGCGCTTGAGCATCTTTATTTTAAACTGTCGTTGCATTTTTTTCAATTGACGCATTGTTTGTTCTTATGCCCTTTTCGACTGTGATTCAATACGTCGGGAATTTAATTAATTTTAACGGCATTAGAGTCAGACGTCGGCGTCAGTGGCACATGGCGGGCGCCTGGATGCTGTGTCCCGACGAAAATAACCGTCCATCTATTTATATAGCGCGCGTATCCGCTCTAAACGCACGCGCACGACCATCCGCGTTATCCACGCACCGTGATTCTAACATCTATCATCAAAGTATTTTCGAAAATAGGTAAACGATGTCGATATATCATAGGTAGCTTTCAACGAAACCGGTAATGGCTCATCAATCACCCGACAAAATGGCGATAAAAAGGGTGTGACGGTTGCGAAAGGATGTCGATTTACGATTAATGCATACGCTTTACATACCTATACGTGTAGTTCTAAGTAAAGGCCAATGTACATAATCATTTAAGTACAGTTGCTGGTCGACAATTAATATTGGGTTGTGTGACTGTTTTTATTTTTGGCGACAGTATAAGATCTGTTCTTTGGTGGACTAAATTTTGTATCTTCACTTGTCTGTTCTTCCCAAATTGAGCTGATATGACCTGTTAACAGGGAACTGAACTATATATCTCCAAAAGCGATTACAATAAATAATGCAGCTTTATGATATAACTAATTCAAAATTCTATACAATATTTTGATAAAGATCTGTAAATACTGAGATTAGAGGATTGGCGCGTTTTGAATGGAATATACGAGTGCGTTGGCGGGTTTTATACGAAATACATACTTTATGTTAACTATTTACTGTAACTTCTGGATGTCGAAAATACTTAGGTATGGATCTCTACAGTATTGTCTCTGGCTACCATGACGCTATATTTTTACTAAATAAGACACATAAGTAAAATTGCACTATACGTGTCTGAAACGTCTTCACACGCTAAACTGTGTCAATTATTGCTTAAATTGATTAATTTGTGTGCGAATAGTACAGTTCTATGAGTCATTTTAGTAGTGAAATTGGAACAACTTACTCAACTGAACGCCTTGCTTAACGTCTTGCTTTGAATGCTTATCATAGAAGGGTGTAGGCAAAATTATAGAAATAATAACATTCTAATCATTGTTTTACTAACGTTCGCATGTGCCAGCATCCAATCAAATAACGTCTTTATTGGGTCCAGCTAGAAAATATCGCCGTTTTAATTTACACTGCGCATTTGGTTATGTGACTAAGTTACGACGTCAAAAAAAGAGAACAATCTATAGAAAACTAACCGTAGTACCCGCCAAAGTCTAGAAATACTGCGTAGTAAACAGATAAAACTTTGAATTACTCGTTAGCCATTTATTAGTTTCAGTTTTATCTAACATACCATGTAGACTGAGCACGTAAAGTTAAAGACGTACTAGGTATGCTAACGCTCATATAAGTTCTGAGTAAAGGTTGATAGCATCGCAGGCCCCAGAAGCCTTATAAGGGTGAAGTTCCGCCGCTGTAGCTTGTATCCCAAGGTGACTACATGTTTATGTTACCAACAGTTATGGCAGAACATTAAGAACTGGTCGCACCCAGTGATGTAACGTAGTGACGCTATACATTGCTGCTATTTATAAAGTTTAAAATTCAACTATGCTCATTGGTCAGGTAATGAATGATGACATTGAGAGTATTTAACAAGTTTGTTCGTGTTGATTGTGTTAATATTTGATGTTTTTATATCATAACATAGCGTTATGTCTGTATTTGACTCGTATAGAAAAAATGAAGATATTTATCAGATTCAGTTCTAGACTGTGTATTAATACAGCCAAATATGAATATGAATGTAGACACATGTATATGACGTTTATGCCATTGGACTAATAAGATATGTTTTTATTAAGTAAATACTAGATTTTGCACGCGGCTTCGCTCGCTTTAATCTATACGGAATTTCGTCAATAAGATTCTGTCCCTCGAAAAAGGCTTGAAACACACAAACAAACTCACATTCGCTATTATTATATACTTAGTATGTAAATAATATTACATAAAATAAATGACGTTCCGTCCCTAGTCACCGTTATTCATATAAAAAACCCTTGAGCTCATTTATGTTGACGAATTAAACATATTTCCCTGAGGTATTATTATGAATGACTATAGTAAATGAATCAACTATGATACGTTCATTCATAATCCTTCGGGATTTACCCATGAATACAAATTATAAAGAGTACATTGATCCAAGGGAATATCACTTAGGGTCATACATTATACCAACAAACTAATTGATCGGTTAGGAATGTGGGAAAACATTGATTAATATTTGTGTTATTACTTATTAATTAAACTTTAGCCTTACACATAAGACGAGTGGTTGTCTGATTAAATTGTATGTTTCGTGTCTAGGCATTTATTCAAACGTTGTAGTTGACAAACGCTAACTAACGCTGCTAACTACCTTATCGTAAGCGGTTTCAGTCTATGGACTCATCACAAGAGTCCCGCGCATTGCTGGTTTCATGAAAAACATTATATTTAATATTCTTTAAATTTAACTCAGTTAAGGGTCTGGTAATCTCTTTTAGCTTATTGTAGTTATTGTAGCTATAGCCATCAGCGCATTGTGGTCTTCGCTATCTACGTTTTAATCAAACGTATAATAATTATTATATATCATGCATATCTCAGGAACATAATCCATGTTTTTACAAAAGATATGCAATTTTAATATTTATAAGTATATTTTATAAAGCAGCGCTGAGCCAAAAATTATGTTCAGAAGACAGCAAAAGCCTCATCCTTATTAAATTGAGCCTTAAACTTGCCTCATATGTAAGTTAAATACCCTTTTACCTACCCCTTCGATGCGTTATTCGTAGGCGTGATACTACAATTCAACCTCCAATAATTAATACGTGGAATCTATTACAACATCCGAACATAACTCTGCCAACACCAACCAAAATGAAATCACCAATAAGTTTGCCAACACCAAAACAAACATTGCCGGGGATCATGTATATGTACCTATTAGTTTTCTCACCATTGGCTATTCACTACATGATACACGTCTACAAATAACGCTTTATGTAGGTCATGGATCCCCGCAAACCTCGTATGATTTCGTACCTTACGATTTGGCCTTAACTTACTGATTATATCAAAATATGTTGCAAAGGATTCATGTTTATATTTTCTTAAGAATAAAGATGATTCGTATTATGACGAAAGAGCTTTAGCTTACATTCTTTAACCAAACATGTACCCTCAATTATATATTTTTCTTTTTATTTAAATGGTTTCTTGGCACCTTTCCTTTGCGAAGTAATGTAGTGATAATGGGTTGCTTATAAACAAGTACACACAGTTGTGTAAAATTCGCCGAGTTCAGACTATGATTATGGCGGAATTTGCAAATCATAGCCGACTTTCTAAATGAATGTGAAATGCGCAATTCATGTTGGTCTGTTTTAAATTTTACTGATTTATAAGATTCATAGTTTGTTTTTGTGTTGTCCAAATTAGTCGTTGGCTATTTTACCTTCGGCTCTATAGACTACATTATGTATAATATGACCTTATGTCGTGATTTCCTTACGTTCCTTACGTAGGGCATGATATCATCGGTTTCGCCAATACAATCTTCAAGATTATAACTGAAGGTAACAGCTATCAAATCAAGTCTTTGATACTGTTGAAATACACAAGCAAATATTTCGACATAATGTACTTAATAGTTTGCAGACATCTGACAGATATACGAAGTACAGACTAATACCTCTTTCTGATAAGTGGTAGTAAGTGGCGCAGTACTCATAAATTAGTCGACGACTTGATGAACGGTGATTTTTGTCTCTTTTACTCTTGTTTGAAAAGTAATTTTGCCACCTCTTTCTTGTGTAGCATTTAATTTTAACCCTATTTCATTGTTATCGTTGGGTTCTTAGATATGACAGAACAAATCGATTTATTATACATTCGTTGTCTTCTTCAGAGATAATGCGGTCGTCATGGTTCATTTGATGAATTGAATGAAATTGAGTTCAGTAATGGAATTTGATGATATAAGTATGATTGCTAGGGATATGCCATGTGAGGCGTAGTTCTTAGAGTCTTCGTGACTAGAGCTCGTGGTAGATGAACAATAATATCTAGCAGACCACTCACAGATATCAAGTTAGCTAATTTAACACAAGGCTACTATGTGTGACGATATTGTACCGAAAATAAGTAAGTTACCTTATGGTGTTAGCGCATACTCTCTTCATAGTTCGATTCCCGCACAAGTCAAACATTTGTGTGCATGAACATGGATGTTTGTCTTGGTCTGGGTGTTTCTATGTATAATATGTACGTATTTACAAAAAAAAAGTATATATGTATGTTTATCCATTGTCTAGTACCCATAGTACAACCATTGCTTAGTTTTTGCTAGATGGTGTTGTGTGTATGTGCTAGAATATTATATTATTATATTATAGAGTTATTTAAGGACATAAAAATAAGCCGGAAAGTATGCTTACATGACAACCTTCGTGGGAAATAAATTGATCAACAGCTTTAAATTTCAGCCATAGCTAATAACAGACACGGGAAAATATCGCAAAAAGTATAGACCACCTAGCATATTAATAAACATACAATTACTAGATAAACTCGGTCACACCTTACTTAGTTTAATATTTTAATATTTCTATACTTACGTAACTTCGATAAAAACGTATATAAATCACTCTTATATATAAATGCAACATTATGTCAAAAGTTCAAGTCAATCCATCCACTAGGTACTTTACGAGTTTCGCAGACATAAATATATGGAAGCTGAAGTTAATAAAAAAGAATTCAACGTTTTGCTAATACCATAATAATAAATATACCAACGTGACATTATTGAGATTATACATACATACATAGATTCACGCCTGTTTCCCAGAGGGGTAGGCAGAGACTACGGATTTCCATTTGCTACGATCCTGATACACTTCTCTGGCTTCATTCACTTTCATCACATTCCTCATACACGCCCGTCGGTTCAAGGTGCTCTTAACCTGGCCTTTGTCCAGAACGCCTCCGATCTGATCAAGAAACGTTCGCCTAGGTCTTCCTCTTGCGACTGTTCCATTCACACTAGCCTTATAAACTTTCTTAGTCAGTCTTTCCTCGTCCATTCTTTCTACATGCCCAAACCAGCTTAACATACCCTTTTCTATTCTTGTCACTATATCAACTTTCATGCCGCATCTCTCTCTAATCACACTATTCCTTATTCTATCTTTCAGAATCACACCACATATATTTCTCAGCGCTCTCATTTCTACAGCATTTATTCTGCTCTCATGCTTCTTTTGCCATACCCAACTTTCACTTCCATACATAAGTGTGGGCACTAATAGTCCTCTATGAACAGCCAAACGTGCCTTTTCGGAAACATTTCGACTGTTCATAAAAGCGCGTAGAGCTCCATTCACTTTGTTTCCCGCAATCGTTCTCCTTTCAATATCTCCCTCATGTTTACCATCCCTTTATTGAGATTATATAGCCAATTAATGAATTTGTGGTATCTGCTTACTTATATATCAATATCTACCAACTAAGTATTTATAGGGTAGATTGAAAGCTTGTAATGCAAACTTCTCGAATAAGAAATCTAGTTAATGAAAACATTGAAAACTACAAGCCGCTTATTAGGTAAAGGTCGATCATTTATGTACTTATACGGACTTGTGAGAGAGAGTAAACACCGGTGGTAATCATGTTCTTTACATCTTAATAGCCATTATTTATTTAATTGCCTACAGCATTTTATAAATACTAAAATTATTAAAAGCATTACACGTATTCGCTAAGTATCGCTATATCGGTCAATTGCCAATAATTTACGATTGAAACATTCGATGCATTGCTGAAATTAATAACTGTCATATGATTGAAAGGCGCCTGCAATGCACACAATTGATTTTCCTAAGCGCCGGAATCACAATAGCAGATGTGTGAACAGCTGGTGGCCATATTGTGTTTTATATATGTATACAACAGAGTACTTCGTAAGTGCATGTTTATAACTCATGTGACATACTCCACGCATGTTAATGCAGCATACAAATGACATAGTATCCTTTTGACGCCGGATGGAAATATGCTAAGAATTTCTAAGTAATATAAAGTCACACTAACTTCTTGTGATTTTGTGACCTAGGTTTAATTCAGTTATCAATCAAATTATGGGTTTACTGATGATGATTTCATATAATTCGATAGCGAAATATCTTAAATAATTAAAACCAAGTAAAAATGTAATAAATTAAATACATTGTATATTCATTTACGACGTTTTAATTAAATACTTAAACGAATAATGTTCGACAGGTATAGTAAAGGGCGTGCCAGTTAAAAAAACTGCTTACAGTCTAGACGGCAAGATTTTATCATTAGAATCCAACATTTTAATAAGTATGCTCAACATTAATTAGTTACCAAACATTAGGTGACTATTTACGATTATATTACATTTAGACACATTTCTTCTTCATATCAAAGTCAATAATTATATAATCACATAACAATTTTAGATTGTTTGTTTTGTAGCTGCAGTAACAAATGTAACGTGTCAATGTCAAAGTTGCCGTTCTATGCAGTTTCTCTAAATCTTTCCCTATAAGTTTGTAGATGAGCTCACAGAACTGCCATAACAAGTGTCCAGTCAGGGGTTAACGACTTGATTGGCCAAGATGGCGATTGGCGAACGTGCTAAGTGGATGATGACGACTCGCTAAACCTATTTTAGGAACAGGTCCAATGAATTATTGGACGCAGCGCGAGGAAAATGTACTTATTGAATGTTTATAAGCAATTGAATTCAGGTTCATTGACCGATCTGGGTAAAACAAACGGTATCGGGTGAGAAAAACTGTAGCACTGCAATGCACAGATACAGATAAGATAGGTACATATTATCAGTGTGAACAAGTTGTTCCACTTTCTTGTACTGCCCTAAGCGTTTTATCAGCTGTGAAACATTTACTTAGCCGAGATTTCTTCTAACACTTAATAATACTCAGCAAACAAATTAAGGTTTTCATCAAAGGAGTTCGTTCACCTTTTTAGAAGAAACTATATTTATGGCGTGTCGAATCTAGAATGCTTTTAAGCCAATTTGGGTGGTTCGTATGATCGATACTTTAATTATTTAGCTAGCGCTTGCTAATGACAGAGCCGGAATGTGGAGCCTCACTAATTGTTCCAGTAATGTTAATTGCGGTTCACCACTCGGTATCTAATTCGTGCCAGGGTCCGACCCCGGCACAAACACGTTAATAGTGATATTTATTAGATAGAACACGGTTACCGGTAGCGGCACTATCAATTACTGGGAACTTAAATAATGATAGGGTATCACACTGACAGATTGTTCCTAATTCTGCTTACCTAGCTGAGGAATTTTGTTACAAGACTTTACTATCTGCTGTGCACAAATTTATCTAAAATATGTACACGACTTGCCTAACTCGTTCCAGTTATTACAACCGCGGCTAAGTGCTGCTATTAACTGATTAAAATTCATAACATTAGAATTTTATCGTCATATTTTGCAAGTTGAGTAATTGTTGAGCGATTTGTCTCGACATGGTTTTACTTTGTCAAAAGTAGTGCACAATTTGTTGGCGGCTATTCAACAGATGAGCTAATGCCTGTCTATTATACTGAACGTTAGGACCAGTTATAATGTTAGCTCTGCTTATAAAACTGGTCACCTCGCCAAATCCATATACCACCGTGCTAGACTTCAATTAGTCAATATTATTCAGATATTTATTTAGGCAACTGCATAACAATGCCATTTTACTGGTACAATATGTCTGTTGAAACACTTTCACTGATCCACCCACTGGTTTTTTCTGGAGTGGGTGACAGAGAAAGCTATATGCTAATCGTAATTACGGTATTTGAATGCATTAAACGTTAATAGTCAAATAACAGTTTATATAACTATGTTAACGCATGTTTTGTCTTGTTACAGGTAAAGGTGAGCAATAGAAGAAACCAGTTTGTTATCGTTAATTGTATTCGATCGTCAAGGCGAGCCCTGTATCTATAGTTTTTAGTTAAACTTTATAATCATTAGCGTGATGAGACGCTTAGTCGATTTCCATGCACCAATTAATTCATTTAACAATACCGATTTAATGTATGACGCTAACAATTAAAATTTAAAAAGCAACCATTTTATATTTTTAGAACTGGTGAACATTTATCGACATGACTATACTACCAAGGAATAAAAATGGAAGTACAGTAAGGAACGTTATAATTTCTTTTTTTTTTTAACTTTACCGCTCCCTCTTAAAGCGTTTTTAGTATAAGCGCAGTAACGAAATAGTACGTAACACGATGTCCCTGTATATCTTTGTCGCCGTATCGGGCAAACAATGCCTTAATGCGCCAAAATCTCTCTTGACATTTTGACATGACTGGATTACTGGTATTGACTAATCAAGTTGTTCTAAGTCAACTACAATTGTTACAGATTTTTCTAGTGCTTGGACATGTTAATATTATTCATACCTTAATGATATCAATTGCCCTCTTGAACCACTTTGATACTTAAGAAAGTTCTTTAACGCCTTCCGCATCCCACACGTTTTTATATGCGTTTTACATAATCTGCCTACAGACAGCCTCGCATAAAAGTATAGCACAGACACTATTTATTACTGCAATTAATCACTAATTATTCAACTGAACTCATTAGTCCGTCATTACGGTTTTCTATGTTGTTTGAACCAAAACAAAAACTCATATAACATTAAGAGTTTCTTTCTCAGTATTGCCCGCTCCAGTTTCCAATAAATTATGAGTAACAGCTACTACGAACAGCTGTGATTTATCAATGTAAACAATTCTATTATTGCCCAATGGCACTTTGATTTCTCGTGCCTATGTGGGCGTGATTCCGTACCTGTTTCAAATTTTATAGAAAATTTAGGGTCATTATACACCATCATCATTAATCAGCTTGTACTTTTGTTTCGGTGATGGTGTTTTAAATGCCGTGTTTGAGCATCATTATATTCTGATGTCTACATGTCATGTCATTCTTGCGTTATATAATATGAGGGTAGGACGTTTTCCTTTAATATGGAGTATTTACCGTCACGCAAGAGTTAGATGACAGTGACAATAAGGCGTTCTTTTGAGAGGACCAAGCTATGTCATAAAGTTCATGTTTAATCTATATCTAATTAAATATGTATAAAGGCTTTCTGTTCTGACGCAGATTAAAAGTAATAGTAATAATGCATGTAAACATTTTATATTATTTTTGTTTAAAATAGCAGTTATTATTTTCTACGGTGGTGATGTGCCTTTTCGTACAACATTTATCTCTAAATCAGTTTCTATTATTTTGGAACCTTCAAAGATAGAGCTTTTTACAAAGTCGAGCTGGCATCATTCTTGTAAGTTTATTTTTGTGCGACTTGGTGAATGTATTTGTCATGCCGGTGGCGTTTCTTTAACGGTACGCATCCACGTGTCCCATTGTTCTTTGGTTTCTCATGATTTAATTACTTATTTTGCGTAGTCTACCTTTGTTTTCCTGTCATTATGTTTGTTTGCTAACAATGCTGTGTTATTATAAGAATTTTCATTCGCTATTGTATCTTTATTTGACTTATTTCTTCTGACTGTACATTATCTTCAATTTCTGTGTCTGCAGCTAATTGAACACCACGTGGGATGAAATTGTTCACGTACTTCGCATTGAAAACAGGTCAATTCAACCCATTAAACTGAATCGATTACGATCTGAGCGTACTGACGTATACAATGCTATAGCGGTTCTGCAAACCGGTAACTCGGTACCTCGCAACCTTCATTGGAAACATCGTGACGCGAGAGTACCGGATATTCAGTCTTGAAGCCTCGACAATAAAAACCTTAATTTATTACCGTCATTCCAAATAAGTAGTACAATTGTAACTCTGTATCAACAAATATGGATTCAATGGCCTAGAGATAAGATCTTTTCTCACATGGCTGAATGTGAGATGTATTTATCGATAAATTTAATTTATTTGCGATTTGATTACTGTTCGATTGTATTGCGGTTTATCGATGTCAGTTCTCGAATTGTCATTTATTACTTTTTTACGGGTTTTAGTTCTGTTTGAATTAACAATGCGCAGCGTAGGCTCGCCTACTTCAGTTTTTGTAGTAACTTGTTGACATTGCTATTCAAATAGTTTCGACATAGTATCTTAATAGAGAACAAGGTCTGGATATGTTACCATTTATTTTGCATTTACTAGTAGTATGAGTACCTAGATATAAACATTGGAAAAAACTAAAACTCTAATATACTCTTATTTAAAACAGCATTTTAAATAAGATTCAGGAACAAGTAACAGAATCGTTTATCCCAGCTATATTAGTTAATAGATTCTTAGATACATCTAGGCGCCATAAACTTAGCTCGGCCCTAATGATACCCCACATACAACTGCATATAGCGAACTCAACCAATGAGACCGCCATTGGAATTTAAATGGAATCATCCGTTAGATTGGCAAATTGGTCCTGGACAACCACTTCCTCATGTGTTTTACATAGATTAGAAAACGAGGCAAAACGACATTTATCCTTACAAGGCGAACAAGTTTATTTATATTATTGGATATAAACTGCAATTGTAACCGTTAAGGTTGAACTGATCCAAAGAAAACAATGACTAATGCAAATGATTATATGGAAACAATTCGAAGCATGCATCAATTAACTATGGCGACAATTGATGCAAATATGGTTACTTTAACTTACGTCAATACATATAATAACAACTAACGTCAGTATAATACACTCAGATTATATCAATAAGTATCGTTTGCTCCTCAACTGCTGTCATAATTACAAGTATGCTTCCACCTACTTACAAACCTTTCTCTACGTTAGATGTTGTAAGTACCATTATAAATGTGGAAATAAAACGAATTAGCGATGTCTGTACCTTAGTAGACACCCACATGGGTTAACGTTTCATCAATCAATCTCAAACTAGTCATCAATGTCCATACCAATAGTGTTCACCCATTTTTCCAATGTACCCCACGTGCTTTAATTATTTATCCTTGAATTTTAATTGTACAGTAGACCACGTCAGTCTTTGATTAATTACTTCATATCACTTAAGATTGTCCCGTTTTAGACGGTATCTTTCTATTGAGAAAAATGATGTATAAAGCTTTTGATCTATAAGATTTCATGCCTATGAGAACATAACAATATATATAGGTACTCACGTACCGGAGTGTGATACTCCAGTACATGACTATTTATATGAAGATGCAATAATAAAGACGTGTCTTTATCTAAGTACTTATGGGATAATAATATTACACTTGTACTATCATTATTACTTAGATAAGCCTTACCCTATTATTGCTACATAACGATCAGGTGCTGTAACGCCGCCTCCGCGACGGAAGCAGTGGGCGGCGACCGGGGCGTGCGCCTACGCCGCCGTGCGACTCTGATTATGTCACCTATAGCTTCTTAACTTATAAGGACTGAGGCGGAATCCAACGACCACATAGTTACGCACCTTTGATCATCTTTGTACTTCCTGATGCTAACCCCTCATACTTTTAATTCTTTACCAAGAAAGATATCCAAACTGTTGTTATGTCTTATTTATATTGAGACATTTAAGTTCACGTTTAACGTTCCAAGAAAAGATAAAAATATCTCTAACGGCCGTTAATTAAAGCCCAGTTCCAGTTTTCGATGATTTTCTATGTAATAATTGTCAAAGTAAGCCTGGGAATTACCACACCTGCTGACTTTACTTGGCACGTGTTTACCATGGAGAATAGTAAGAATAACTATTTATATTCATCAAGCAGATGTAGGTATATGCGCTTTATCCATTAAGCAATAGTAGCGGTGTATGGTACCCAAACAACAAGATCGTCTTCAAACCTATAGAAAGCTTTCCATATTTTCAACATAACCCTTATGGAAACGGAATATGGTTTAAATTTCAAATTCTGTAACGAAACATGGATTGTTTTATTTGTAAAACGAGAACAGCCAATCTCAAAGCGGATCTCTGCATGTCTTGTGTAAACTCGGGCTATAGATCATAATATTGTATACTGCAAGGAGTGTAGCTAGGACCTTTGCTGATGAAACGGTAGAGTTGAATAAATGTTATAGTGTCAGCTGATTTATGGATGTCGTGGCTTTTATATTTTATTCCGTGTTAAAGGAATAATAAATAAAATAAAAGATACTTGGTTTCGTGCTCGTAATATATTGTCTGAATTGTTATGTTAATAATTTATATTCTTCTTTCAGAAAGACATACTTTTGAATAAACTTAAAAATATCCAAGTTACCGTTGCGACTTTAATTTCGTAACTAAACATGGATGTACACGCTGTTACATGTCGCGTGCAATTGATATACCAAAGTAAATCTTTAAATATAAACAAAACGTTCTGCGGACGTCTGCGTGTGTCGATCTTTACCCCCTATTTGTTTTACGAGGCTCTAAGATTTATTTACCATTTGTAAAGATAACGGTTAGTTTAATTACTTTGTCTGTTTTATATTTGCCTTGTACACTGTTTTGAGTAAACTTAAGCTACTCGGTAAGTAGTTGATAAACTGGGTTCATATGCAATACTAATTCGGTTCATATGCAATACGATTTACTGAAAGTCATTCGATGTCAAGCATTCGCGATAATGCGCTATTAGCATGTGACATCCAGTGACCTAGTTCTATTGGGTGCAAACTTCCTGTAAGCTTAGGTTCGGCTCAGTTTTAAGTAGTTAACCTATATTTAGAATTCGATTACTGGTATGCAAAACAGTTTATAAGATTTAATGTATTATAGCACCATACTCAAAATACTACAAAATAAATTTATTTGTATCACGATTAAATATAAATTTTAATTGATGTAATTCAACATGTTGCACCGTTTTAGCTGACGGAAGAATTTTGCATAACATAAATTAATTCTTACTGTAATATAAATGATAACAAACGCAACAGGATCCATCTATTTATAATGTTTACAACACAAAGGCATCAAAGACTTTCGAAACGCAGTCAACCGAAGCATCTGAGCTATAAAATTGGCGAGACGTCCTACATTCGTAATTTGTAATTTAGCTTAAGCGATCGTTCCAGATTCTGATTCATATAAACCTATTTATTAAATTTACATCGTGTATCATGTACCACATCTCACACATCATCCGTTAATTTTCTCACTGCGATTGATATTAAAACACCAATATATTGTTAAATGAGAGCACGTCTTGTGGTGTTGTATTGATATAAAACAATTTTGTGTAGACACATCTCACTTGACTGTCTCCATTTATATTATGGTGCGTCATTCTTGGATACATTTTGATTAAATAACATCATTTTTATGAGAAGCACACAGCTTAAAATGTATAACCATTTGAATTATCTACGGCTTTTACACCTGCCCTTAATGTCTTTATCATGAGTTTAACCTCACACCCGAATTATTACTTTTATGACTGTCAGTAATGGTCCGTCACTAATTTCTTATTTATGGCAGCTATCTAGCTGTATCCGCTTTAAATGTTTGTGACGTTTTAAACAACTATTTTATGTTTTAATACTTGATAATAGCTAATCATATCATATACCCGCTTAGGAAATGCTGATAATTTCAAATGACTAGTATCTTCGCTAGCCTTAATAATTCAGATTCAAGAGAGCGTCTACGCACCATGATACAAACCATTACTATCGCTAAATCGTAAGTACTAACATACTTGGCGAAGACTACTAGAATTAATGTTGGTCTACGTACGCATACATTACTATTTAACATTTAGTTCACCAATTCACTTTCGTTGGAATCGTTTCTGCCGCGTCTGTGTTATTCAATAGTTTGTTATCTCCTTACTTGAGCGCGCGCTGCACCCATCAATATTTTGTTACGCTGAGCTGTCAACACATTATATTGTCGAGACGGTGGCGCAGAAACTGTCTGCCGCCAGAAATAAACTATCTTGTCCCACATAACTGTCGATAACGTCGAGAATAACTATCCAATTAGTAGGGAAAACTTACGAAACAATGTTGTTATAAAGAATTGCGTTAAATATTACAACACTCATAGGTGTATAGCTATTGTTTGCTTGCACAGTTGTTTTCTCATACGCCGTCGTTTATTTAAGTTTTTCTGGTCGATAAGAATAAATAGAAGAGCAAAATCTCTTATAACGCATTATATCCTGTTATCCAGGTGTTCTTCGAACATATTTACTTATCGCTGCGTTGAAAAAATCGATTTGCAGTCGTCGTACGTCTTAAGATCTATATCGAGTAAAGTGTATACTATAAAGGTGCGGTATCGGCGCCTCAATATTGGCTACAATCGACCATATAGGGACGAACGTGAGTAACAGCAGGAATAATTAATTGATCTTTAAGATCCTTGAGCATGAATACGATTAAATAAATGATCGTTAAAATATTTAGTTACAATTACAAGGTAACTATAGATGCATTTAACAGTGTATGCTTGTGCGTTAATTTGCTATCGGTTACGCTTATCTGTGTTTGAATTATCTCGTTTTATAAACACAGTAATAAAATTGCATTATCAGGATTTCGTTTACTTGCGCGCGTCCTCTTTACTTGACCTTTTATATATATATATATATATATATATATATATAAGACAATTAGTCAATTAGTATTTGGTTTGTTTTCAGATGTTTATGACAAATTAAACTCATGTGTTGCTCTGTAAAACAAAGTTTTATTTTAGTTTTCACATTTAGAAAAAACATTAAGTACCTACATAAACGTAACGTTACAAGCATTACCTGTAAAACAAAGAAACGACATTCTAAGTTTCTAACGACATTAAATAACAAATTAAATTATTTCCCCAATATTACAATGACTCAAACGTCAGCTACATAGAATAAAAACAATAATGCTGTTTTGCCAATATTTGGTAGCTGGCGCCATCTATTGAGTCAGCTAAGACTTCTTCAAATATCTATGGTATTCGAAAAGCGCGATAATCATAACATAAAGGGATCCTAGGCACCTCTAGATATTCCTTTACATATATATGCCTACTTTACCTCAAAATACAGCTTCTTCACATTAGAAAACATGTAACCAACAAAGGAAATTTTTGAATCCTAATGTATTTCTTGAGCAAGAAATCGTAATACGTGATCAGGGTGGTAAAATCGCAGAAGCGGTGAATGCCAAACGCGTCTTTCCAACTTATCCGATAGCAAATATGGTCATAGACGCCGCAGGAGTCGAACTTGCTATCTATGTGCATTGTTACTGGTAATGTGTTTACATAGAGATAATGATGAAGGTTGTGTGTGCATAGTATAATAGAATATGCGACCAGTGCGTTGAATAAAACATATATAAAAACTGTAATTGGATGCGGACAGGATGTATCGATATCCTAGAAACACGATGCGGTGACTAATTATGTCGATATGGTTCAACAACTAAAATAAACCAAAACAAATACGTTTGCTACTGCTCAAAAGATGTTAAATACAAAAGGAATAAAAGAATTGAACAGCTGCGAAGCTGTAACTGCATAAACAATTTGTTTTGCACATTGCACGTCGTTTTCCCGTTTTGACAATGTGACTCATACAAAGAACGGGGTATGCGGGCTGTGGTGTCGCTACCAATACCATACAATAAATGATCGATTCGATGACGTCACCGACATTAACTCATTATAGAAAAACGTGATTCTCGCCTGTCACGTGTTACTGAGAAATAATATATTATAACAGAGATTTTATGAGTCAGTCTCCGCTCTATCACAATGTTTCTACTTCACGCTTGTATTTTTTTTTGCATCTGTGCGAAAACCTTGGCCTGTGTCGTGAATTTTGTAATTATCTGTTACTTTTGCTCTATTTTATTTAATATTTCTAAATTAAACGTTCGTTCACATTGAGACTGACATCAATTCTGCACTTAAACCTTGACTTAATAAACTCACAAAATGGTGTCGATTCTGTTATGTTCTTTACTAAACGTTAATCTTGCTATATCATTTCTTTCTAGCAAACACAGTTAGCAAAGAATAGGCCTGTTAAATTTCTTATTTATTATTCATATTTACTACCAATACACAATTTATAATAGAATTCAAGAAAATCGCTGTATTCGCCTGTGTGATTGCAACAATTTCAATCGAATCTTCTTAGATTATAAAGAGATTGTCAACGCTACTTATAAGTAATGGTTTGAGAATAAATGACTTTTATACATCGTTGTTGCTCATGCTACTGCTCCGGTTCTTCACCTCGTAGCATGATGTTGCCAGTAGACTAACTCATGAAACATTTTTAACTGGATTCTTTGTGGAGGTTGGGGCGTCCAAACAGTCCGAACTTGTCGGCTATAAATTAGATATAGATTTATTCAAGTTCATTTAGCTAGCTACATATTAATACCTTAAGTTGTTATTATTAAGTCAAACACAATATTTGATCTGGTTTTCCTTTTAATTTTAAACCTATTATGCCAAAGTATAGCACGCCCACATTTGACAGTTATAATGGCTACCGTCTACCGAACACAATTCCAATTAGTCCTTTTGTTAGAAAGAATACTCCGTTATAAATGAATAGACGCCAATAATGTATATTTATCTTGTCTGCAACTACTTTATTTATAACAGTATTCGTCATAGATATAAATAACTGTCCTAGATTCTAAAAACAATGTTATTGACGTCAACTTTCATTGACAAACACAAACGTTATTCACTTTACATAAAATGGTCATCGTATGCTTTAATTTAACGGCTGACAGTAAAAATTGTCATTACAGAGCAATCACAATATACTGATTATAGTCGATGGGTTTAAAGTTCAAAGAGTTTTGGTGGTCGACATTTTTTGTCGACAAGAACGACAGCTTGATTTTTTTAAGTGATTTTTTTGTGTTGTAAATCTTGATGGGCGACTGTATTACCAATGGTAGATTAGAAATAAACATTCAAATAAACGTTCTGTTAAGCCCCGAATGTAGAATTATAGAAGGCATATCTATACTAATATTATAAAACTGAAGAGTTTGTTTGTTTGTTTGGTTGAACGCGCTAATCTCAGAAACTACTGGATCAAATTGAAAAATTCAACTAAATAACATCACGCTACGACCTACGGAGGTGTAGCAGTAACGATAAACGCGGGTGAAACCGCGGGAACATCTAGTATTTAATATTTTTGTAAAGTATAAAAGTACCTAATTTTAATGTATTTATAAGGAATGCAGAAGATCTGCCACACAAGCACACATATGTATATGTAGTTACTACGGCACGTCCACGTCTCTACTTTTTCAAAGAATTATCATTATATCATTAATATTTATTTTATCAGAATTGTGATTCTTCAAATTGCATTTCAGGACTGAGATTTATATATGTGCAGCAGAAGTTTAGCATAAATACCACAAGGAAAACCTAAAGAATATTTCTGTATTATAGTGACACATATACAAATTACACTCTGCATGTTGCCAAGGTAACAGGCATTATCCTGTTTATTATTCATGTTAATTTACCAGGAATTATACGGCCAGGTAAAATGCATTCATTAATTCCTTCCTTTTAACAAGCATTTAGTGGGAGCAGCGTACTATTATAAAATAATATAATTTATAAAGTGCTCTCTGCTGTACCATTTTCTTACTAAAAGGCACTATGCTTGATTTCCATCAAATAGGTACTACAAATATGACTCTGTGTGATATACAGTTACTTTTAGCATTAATCCTCATCCGCTTTATAATAGTGGTTACATATATCTGACATTTCTTCTGATGCCTAAACATGTAATTACGTTGTGGCATTTCAGACACTAAATAAAAAACGTAACCAACCTAATCAATTTTACGCAATTATTGATTGACTATTATGCAAAATGAATAGTCGGCTCAACACATTCAACACAATACATTGGTCATACAGACTCATACATCGGTCCATTGAACTTCCAATCACAGTCGTACACACCTTAAATGTGTAATCTATGAGGTTTTTCTATGACTCATGGCAATTAGACGCTACAGTTTGTTCTGGCGTTATCCCTTGAAACAGCTTAGCTGTGACTCACAGTTCAATGGAAGCAAAACGAAATCCTCACGACTAGATATGACCAGCATAACTTGACCCACCCTGCACTTTCTTTTGTACAAGTAAGTGGTTCTTTAAAGAAGCTCTACAATGTTTAAGTTCATCCTGTGCTGACGTCAAGCTATCGAACTTTTTTTTTATATGTATATTCGATAAGTTCATTCGCCGGATGATGTTTCTTTCTTTTTTCGCTTGTAATGACAGCCATGTGTACATTCACAGTTTGGTGTTCCCACCTTGTCAGCAACAAGCTTTGTTGTTTTAAATTTGTTGTGATTACTTTGTTAATAATATTGTCTTCTATTTACGCGAATATTATTCATTGAAATTAAACTGCTATATACGGATTTTATCGCGTTGTTTATTTGACACCTTATTACTTTGTTAATGTTATTAAATTTTATGTTAAAGATATTCGTTAACCAGGCGACATAAGGACACTAACGAAGACTTACTGAGTGTAAAGATTATTGTGTATCAGATAATTCTCAGTGTAGGACGAAGTCTGGAGTCTAGTAGCCGGGAGACTCATCCCTATTACGAGGCGTCTAAACACCTACGTTATCGACGCAGAGGTGTTTTATGCACCTATTTACAAATATCATTTACATAAGGAATTGACTTTAAGTATTCATAAGCGTATTTTGGTTTGCGACTAGCGGTTTAACGTCCATAAAGCGCTGAATAGCAGTTTCTTCAATTCTACTCTAACGCTTACAAGCTCAAAGGTATACAGAATAACTAGACTTTTAGACTTTGACATTCATAAGTGTTACCTTTAACCTAATCTGAATAAATTTATTTTGTTTTTTTTTTTATCTAGTATTGTGTACTAGGAGATAACGATATGACGGATTTGGAGATTAGACAACTTTTAGAAGTTTTCACACTGTCCATAGGTACACACAGCGAGATCTAGACTGTTTGGACTTTGAACTATTAGAAGTTGAACGCTGCGAATCGTGCGAGAGAGTGCGTTATATTTTTGTTATTTTGTCTCATTCACGCTGAACGGGACGCGACGCTCTATCCTTACCATTACATCGACACCACTATGCACTGTCCCTTTCCGACAGTTCTCAAATTTTTAGGTAGCGTAGTTATGCGTATATAGGGTGTCTAACTTGATGTGTAGCCGTGTGTACAAGTAAAGTCGTAGTTTACCAGAATTAAATGTATTTTGTATAGAGTAGGTATGATTGCTTGAAGTACGGTACACTCAGGTACACTATAGTAAAGCTATCTATACTAATATTATAAAGAGAAAAATGTTTGTAATCAATAAGCTCTGAAACTACTGAACCGATTTCAATTATTCATTCACCTTTAGAATCCAGAAATAACATCGGCTATATAGTATATATATATATATATATATATATATATATATATATATATATATATATATATATATATATATATAACATAGTTTAAGCCTTAAATACTGCGTCGCTATGCCCGACATGCAGAATCTTACAAATAGAACAACCAAAGAACCGTATCAATGAGACGTATGTATAAAAATAACATAAGTTTTTTATTTGCAGAATTCAAAAAGGATTGGTCAGACCATGCATTATGGTGGCCAACGCGCAACAAATGGCTGTCCAGGCCGAAGCACACATTGGACCAGTACGGGGTCCATGCAGACGCGGCCCTTCACTTTACACCCATGCACAAACCACTCAGGATTCAACTGCCGGACCTAAGATACATTGACTGCAAGATTGACTTCTCTATTGACACCTTCAGCGCCGTCGTACAGCTTTGTAAAAGTCTTGGTAAGTTTTGTTTTATTGTCTTTTTATAACTGGACTATTTCCGCACTTTAATAAATCCTTTGTCGTGGAGATCTTTACAAACAATCAAAGAACGCCCAGACATCGAACAACTATTAGTGGATGACACAATTTTTTGTCCCGTGTGGGGATCATAGCCACAACACTCGGCGCAGTGGCATTTGTACTACTAATATCAATGCAAAACTAAATGTTTGTTTGTAACGCTATTACGCCTAAACTGATGAACCGATATTGAAAACGAGGGAAGGATACTACTAATATAATAAATCCGAAAGTAACTCTGTATGTTTGTTGCCGTTTCATGACCAAATGGCTGAACGGATCTTATTAAAATTCGACAAGGTTATAGATTGTATTCTCAAGAAGGATATAGGCCACGTTTTAACACGGTATGTTTTACTGATTCATGCGACCGAAACCACGGGCAGAAACTAGTGACACACAGTGTGTTTCAAAACGTTTGAATGGCGTATCATGTACATATACGCATGCACGCATCAGGTGCATTGAGGAAACGCAGCCGCAGCTTGCGCATGTAACTACTCTATAATCTATACTAATATTATAAAGCTAAAGAGTTTGTTTGTTTTTTTGGTCGAACGCGCTAATTTCAGGAACTACTAGGAAGGCTATAGGCTATATAGCATCACGCTACGACAATTAGGAGCGGAGCATCAATGAAAAATGTTGCAGAAACGGGTAAAACTCTCTTATGTGAAGCAGACGAAGATGCGCGGGTCAGCTAGTTTAAAATATAACTGACACAAGTAACACCTAGACTCGGCATGACTATCAATGGACCAAACACTATACTGTATTTACAAGTAAATATTGCCGACAACATTTACATTGTAGATACATATCTACATTATGAGTTCGATTTTGCTTAACTCTCATAATTTTATAACATTTTCCCCGCAGTTTCACCCGCGTAAGTGCCGTTCCCGTGGGAATATCGAAATAAAAAGTAGCCTATGTGTGAATCCAGGTCTCCAGCTATCTACATACCAAGTTTCATCGCAATCAGCCTAGTAGTTTTTGGGTGAAAGAGTAACAAACATCCATATATCCATACAAACTTTCGCGTTTATAATATTATTAAGGATTTATATAGTTAGATTTTACTAGTATCAATTAATATATATGCCTCAGGAACAGTTCTTTTATTCTGGATGTAAGGTAATGGTGTATGTCCTTTGGTGTACCTATGTATGTCCTTTTCTGTGCCCATGACAACGTGTATGCAAAATTTTATGATGATTGGTCAAGTAGTTGAGGCGTGAAAGCTTAACAAACAAACTCACATTAGAATTTAAAATATTATTAGTTAGGATATTTTCTTGCCACGTTCTAATTTAACTTTTATTGCTAGAAACGCAATTATGTGTTAAAATCAATAGCGTTTATCATAGGTCGCTAGAATTATACAGTGGTCAACAACTTATCCACCGTTTATAAGGCCCGAGCTTTGACAAAAATATTCATTAGCAGTTTAAAGTTTAGAACAGTTACATATGCTTAATTTATTATTGTATCATAAAATGTATACATTTGACACCTGATTTGATACTTAAGTTGAGTAGAGTTATAACGTTGCTGCGTTAGGTTCGCAACCGTCGCATAGAGTCTAGACTCTAGAATTATGTGTGTCTTGTAATAGTCTCGCCTCATATTACATAGAACCTAAAGACGCCTGTATTCACAAGATCGCCTGCTTGAATCAAGTGAGGAATTGACTTGGAACATCTACATTGATCCCATACCATGGATGTTGATCTGGTTTTACCCAAGCTTTATATAAACCGGTTAGCTTCATTGTACATAATTGTATTATGATACCGTTGGACATACCCATTTATATACCGTTGTACACACCACGCAAAAACATTAATACTACCTAACACTGGTAACGTTACCAGATGTAAAATTCATACGTTTAACACCAAAACTTTTATGTTTTAACGTTTTGTACCGGCTTTATCTCGTTTACGACCAACTTTATGCTGTACGCGGCCTACAAGTATCTTACTACATCTATAAGGCTATGTCCAAACGTGGCAGAATGTTTGTTGCTTAAGTTCAGCAAATACAAACTATAGTCTGGCAGTACAATTCTGATGTTGTTAACTGTATGGATAGCGTATTAGTTTAAGTAAGCCTCGCCCCTACTACTGCGCACCGTGTGTTCTTTTTGTCCGTTGTTTAAATATTTGTAACGTTTCCCGCAATACAGGAAGAGGGGGAGATTATTGTAAAAATGATTATTCTTGTACATAATAAATTTACTGCCAGCCGAATAGGTAGACAGACTTTGTTTTATATAAAGGTAATTCCCCTACTTAAAATAAATACTGTTTCGCGGGTGACTTCACTAAGATTCAAACAACGCAGCACCCGGGCTCGAAACAACAAATAAACTGTTGTGTTGTGGTGGGATCTAACCCACAACAACCGACGCAGCGATAATGTCGAGGCGACCATTAAACCAGTACGCTATTCGTGCAGTTAAATAATTCTTAGCGATCAGTTTGCCACATCTCGTTTGTCTAATCTACGTGTCGCCATATCTATTTATCTCATCCAAATGTTAAAGCTCGTAAAGTCAATCAACCCGTAAATGTTGTATGTTTAGTTTATACGAGCCAAAGCGAAGCTTGTGCTATCAATAATATTGTTAGTTTTTTGGTTATGTGTATATACGCCCCCTACTGGTTTAATAGTTATAACAACAGAAGCTAAATTTCGACTGTTAGATGAAATGTATAATTTATAGCTGCTTAATAGATAGCTGCTTACGATTACTATAAATATGATTCTCGGATTAACAAGCTCATGTAGGTCTTAAGGATGCAACATTCCTGTTTCTATTATATATTATACTCACTACATTTTGCTCG
Source organism: Catocala fraxini (assembly GCA_930367265.1). Lineage (NCBI taxonomy): Eukaryota > Metazoa > Arthropoda > Insecta > Lepidoptera > Erebidae > Catocala > Catocala fraxini. Next base: position 8,169,063 of record OV884040.1, on the reverse strand, counting down.
CGTGTAGGTGTAGGTTAAGTTACGTTAGTTTAGTAACAGTTTTTTGTTCTGGATGAAAGGTAACCTATGTCATTTTCTGTGCCCCTGACAACGTGTATGCGAAATTTCATGATGATCGGTCAAATAGTTAAGGCGCGAAAGCGAAACAAACAAAGAAATAAATTTACATTCGCATTTATCATATTAGTTATGATTTCTATTATATTGCTATACGTATGTTTTATTTATATGATGGTTCAATGCATTGTCTAATGATTAATGAAACAGAATTTCTGATCGTTAAATTCCAGAACAGGCAATGTATTTTCTGTCTTCATTTTATTAAGCATATTTTCCGTCGATGTCTGTAAATTCTATACCCTTTGGCTTAGGCTATTACATAAGTTTTATAAGCAAACAAATAAGTAGTATTGTCCACAAATATAGTTTGTTCGAAATCTAAGCTAACTTTATGTTTATAGGGCTTATTCCCGCCCGCTCCACTATTTTGTTCCCAAGTGCTCCAAGACTAAAATAAAACATTATTATTATTTTGTAAAATCGTTCCCAAGGGCTCCAAAACCATATGCAAATTTATTTCTTGAAAACCTCTGATCACACTGTAATTCATTTAGGACGAAGGATATTTGTTCCTTTTCATTTTACTTAATCTACATGTTAAAACTATACAACATCATAGCGTCACTATATCAGATAACCAACATGTACTATTAAAATCTGTTTATGGCTTGAGGCATAAAAATTTACGTATTATATTACACCTAATAGAATCGTATACAGACACCTTTACGGTTATATTTTTTTTGTTAATACCTATTCTACTCTTTAAAGGCATAAGACATCCAGAAGAGCTCTCCCTCTGCTATCCTCTTGAACCGTCGCACCTGAAACAAAACTACCAGAACTTGAAAGAAGCGAAACGGATAAAGTCTGCTCCAGATACAAACACGTTTATAGCGGCTACCAGAGGTTCATCTAATAGCTTGGACAGGTCTAATGGCAATGTTTGTCCTGCAACGCCGCCTCCACCGAGGTCGGTTTCGGCTACACCAGTGGCTTCACAGGTTAGTGAATCACGGTCCAAGTATAGTGCCTTGCGGGATACCAACGTAACTAATTAAGTATCAGTGTTTCATTCTTCAAGCCTGTTAAAATTTTAATGGACTTTAATTATTATGGATAACCGTTATTTTTTTTTTCTTTAAGAACCTATGTAATAGTTATAAAGTAAAATAAAATTTGAATATTATTTGGTACTAATGTCTCAAATGTCTATGTAAGATTACAATATGCAGTCATCATTTCATTATACATAACCGTTACGTTTCGAACTGCAGACTTAAACTAGTTGTAAAGATACCAAAAGGGTACTTAATACAGTACTTCATTGAATAATTGACTATATGCACAAGTAAACCAACCACATTGCATGAGATCACTCCGACAGTCTTGGTTATTTTTAGCCTTCTTTGTTCTGCAATTTATTGAAAAATCATGTTGTAAGAAAAGTGCATCTGTTTCGTGTTTAAAAATTGTTTACCTGGCGTAAATATATCGACAGCATAAGTATTAAATCTATAGAATGTAAACAATTATTTTCGACCCATAAAGTTAATGTTTTTAGTAATAGAATCTTACTGCAGTTTTTTACAAAAGAAAATCTGCTCATCCACTTAGATCACTCACTTTTTAGTGACAAATGTTAAATCCAGTTAGTAATATTTACCAAATTTACAAACGAGAGTCACTTTTTAATGTCAAACGATAAATGGACCGTGTTGTGCAGAAATACACTAAAACATGAATAAAAGTTATGCTGATTTGAAACATAAGTTCATTTTTCTTGTGACTGTTATTCTACTACATTATGTTATGCATATAGTTTTATAAAGAATTGAATATAGATTTTTACATTACTTGATGTTTATTCAAAAGACCTTCATACTTATAGATAAATTAATAAAGTACCCCTGGATCAATTCCATGTCCAAATTACGAGAAAGTTACGCTAACAATAGTCTCAATTCTCGGATCGTCTTCGATTAGGCTCAATTTAGCAATCACCAGATAAATCTTAGCGTTTGGATACTTCTCTGTCTTACCTCACCTAGCGACGTCGAAGCATATTCAAAAGCTTTTCATGCATATGTATTTTAGAACGGTACTCTCCGGCGCTACGGTGGTGTACTGAGCACGCAGAGCGATGGCTCCAGTGACGGTGGCTACTGCGGGACTCCGCCCCGAGCAGCGTCCATGGATGCCCTGGACTCCCTGGCAGAACTCTCCCTGGCTGATTCTCCCATTGAACCTGACAGCCAATCCAGGGAATCTTTGCTGACGCCAAAGTCTCTTATGGAACGAGCCAGAATGAATGTTGGGTTAGTATTGGATATTTTGTATGATTTCAAGATTAGTGTTTACAAACACTACTTAGCAACAGTGCGAATATAACAATAAACTATTTATATATCATAGTTTTAATAATGTTGAGACGCTCAGGAATAATCTAAAAAAGAAAGCATCTAAATAGAATAACTAGAGAATTAAGATTTGGTATATGAAAAAGTATAGTTTGGGTCTATGGCATGTTTTTAGTAAATGATAACATGATAGAATGAGAAGAATTGCGAAAGGTGTACTAAGATTATTTATTTATGGTGGATATGTGATATACGAAGGAAATATAATGGCAAGTTGAATGGGTAGGAGGTGGGTCATTGCAAAATAACCTAATATTATAATTATTGTTATAATATTAGGTTATTGGTTTGCAATGTTCTGTTTTGGATAAAGGAACTACCTCAGTCATACTGCTGCAGATTTGAGCTCTGAGGGTATTGTGTTGTACCTCTTTAAATATATACTGACTTGTGGGTGGTGGTTCCCAGCTGGCTGGACTCTTCCCTGTCGGTGATGGAGCAGTACGTCCGCGAGTGGGACACGCTGCAGCTGCGCTTCAAGTTCTACTCGTTCTTCGACCTGGCGCCGCGCGCGCACGACGCGCCGCGACTCAACCAGCTCTACCAGCAGGCGCGCTGGCAGATACTCAACCAGGAGGTACAGTGCACTGAGGAGGAGATGCTGCTGTTCGCTGCGCTGCAGGTAACTGCTTTATTACTTGTTAGGAATAATACATAAAATTGATTATTATTGATTACTGTCTGAACATCCTGTCATTTCAGCCAGGCCATCTCAGTACGTGAAACGATGCCTATGGCCTATATGAACAGAGCTGATATTATTATTATTAGTGTATTTAATAATAATAATATCAGCTATGTATATAAACTGTCCCACTACTGAGCCCCTTATGATACTGAGAAGGGTTAGGTTATACTCATATCTTTGAAAACATCATGAAAAATACTTAAAGAGGTACATACATGTATGTTTCCACACGATGTTTTCCTTCTATAGTCCACTATTCTACACGGGTCCAGTGTAGATTGGTAGATTTAGAAGGTGAAAGGTGAAGGTTTGGTAGAACATGTTTTGACTTTTGATTTATAAAGTGTTTCGCCGTTAAGGCAAGCGGTAATTTACATAATATATTTAATACACACATAACTTCGAAAAGTCAGAAATGCTTGATTAGGATACATTATAAATAAAAAATAATGCTATTACACTTCCTTTTCTTTCCTTTCATACTTCCTAACGTATTTCGATATTTAAATTGACCAGCCATGTTGTTTCGGCAGTTGCAAATCGAGCTGCAGACATTAGCGGGCGGTAGTGTGGACGCGGCGGACGGCGCAGGCGCGGGAGGCGCGGCGGCGGCGCCCGAGGACGAGATCGATGCCGCGCTGTGCGAACTGCAGGCGCAACTGGAGGGCGGGCCTGCGCCCCGACACGACATCACACACGTACCCGAACTCGCAGGGTACCTCAAGTATCTTAGGTATGTCCCTCAACCCTCTCTTCTCTTACTCTGATTTTCTAGCAATAGGACAAGGACTCTCTTACTTATATTCATTTATTCAGTGTGTATTTAAGCAAATCTCTCTCTAATGTCAGTGTTATTCAGATTCGATCGCACATACATTTGTTTTCTAAAGTTTTACAGTTATGAGCGTCATATACATTAGGTAACTGTGCAAATCTTTACAGTAATTGTCTTCAAATATTATATGAGGATGTCTAACACTATACCCCTAAATACCGAGTGATGTCACTAATTTAGCTAATCAACAAATAGGTAATTTGGCCTATCTGAAACTATGTCTGATGTTGAACTTTAAAATTACTTACTTAAATTAAGAGTCACATAGACATACACGTTACATCTTCGACTATAGATTATTATCTACATCCGAGATCATCAATTAGCTGATAACAAGACACATGGATAAAATATTGTATAAAAATATTTCCTTCTATATTTCTTTTTAAATGACATTTCATACTGTATCGACTTTTTAAAACAAATTAGATTGAAATGAACAAAGAATTCTTACATATATCGCACTCTTAATAAAACAGCGACTTAACTCGAAATTTGAAAGTAAGACAATTTGAACTCTAATTGTATATGTTAAATTCTAATATTATATTTGTGTTAAATCTTTGCAATAGAGTTCAAATTTGTTTAATCCAAAATACTGAGATAAGTCTCTGTTTTATTAACCGGTCGTATACCGCCGGCTCGCATACCAGCCGGCAGATTTGTACCCGTCGTAGGCCGGTGGCTCGCATGCGAGCCACCAAATTGGCGCCAAAACGCCGCGCGCCGCCTTCGCTTTAGCTTAAGCTAATGTAAAACCAATTTTGTGGCTCGCATGCGAGCCACCGGCCTACGACGGGTACAAATCTGCCGGCTGGTATGCGAGCCGGCGGTATACGACCGGTTAAGGATGCGATGTACTATTGACTGTTACTTTTCATCTCCATATCATTTATATTAACTATTTATATTCATTTTATCGTATATATATTCGGTAGATATTATACTTATTCTATGAAACTGCTCTATATAATATCTTAGAATATATTTTCATATTTTTATGTATTTACAACATATTTTATTTCTTCCATCTTCGCGTCCGGCCGGCCAGCAAGTGTAACAACGATTACTGTTCTATTGCGTAAGATATTTGTTGTTACCCCGTACCAATGACATATAGTAAATTGTAATTTTGTTGTTGAACTACACCGACACACGGATACGAAAACATTTAGACATAGTAGAAATGTTACATTATCTTCTAGATAATGTAATTATTTTGGTAGTGTTATTGAATGTCATAATTTGAATAGGTACATTTTTATGTTATTGATACAGATGTATCTTTAGCTTTTGCTAGCTATGTTTTTTGTCACACGTAGTACGGGATCCTGATGCAATAAATAATAGAAAAATAGTACATATGTTGTGTTTATATTTGTATGTATAAATGTTTATCTTTTCCAAGTATTATTGTATTATTGGGTAAAATATGTCTCACCTATCATATTTTTAATCAGTTTATTCATGTTTTACATGTCAATCAAGATGCTTAACAAACAAATGGATGTTGACTAATTAGAACATCACGAAGTATCACCAAATAAAAACTAGTGATGAGAGAAATAAAGTTTATTATTATTATTATGTTTTTTGTTTTTTTTCTCGGTTAACCGGAAAGAAACTGATGGCACGGGCCTAGGCCAAGTGTACATCAGAAATAGGTTGTAAGTGGGTTGTACACAAAGTAGCTGTGTGTGTTACTGAATGTGAGTTGTCTTATTGGCATTGTAGAAATTTTCTTACTATTCTGCAAGTGTTAAGTATGACTGCCTTTTGTAACAGGCAGTAGGTTTTTGGTGGTAGTTTTATTGTATTGAGAGATTGGTGTAGTTGTTTAGGTATAACCCCTGTGGTAGAAACAACAATAGGGACAATAGTTTCTTTTTGTAGGTGCCAGAGTCGAGTAATTTCGTCCTTTAATTCTATATATTTGCTCAGTTTTGCTGCAATTCTATATATTTGCTCAGTTTTTCTGCATTATTATTATTATTATGATTATTATAGTCTAATATCACACGTGATTAAACATTGACATGGCGGAACGCTGGTCAACGCGACCCATTATTTTTCTATTGTGCCGCTGATTGCAGTAGACAGATGTTACCTTAAGTATATATATGATCTACGCGACCCATCCTTTTTTAATTGTCCTGCTGATGTCAGCTGACAAGATGTTAACTGGTTATTTATAAATATTTTATCATAATCATCAAACGTTTTGATTTCTGCTATGTCTAATGAATCTGTGTTTTATATAACGCCTTAATCCTCTATACTCCAACCAAACTCAATAAAGAATATTAGCATCTTACATACAATCAAGCATACAAAGTACAAAACTAAGTGTCAATATATATACATGTAAAACTTTGACAAAGTTTGAAATTTGACGTTAATTAGTAATATTGATTTGTCCAGAATCCCTTGTATAATATAATTATAATAAATTACTTCCTTATACCACTGAGTAACAGTGATAAAAAATTTTAAACACAATATACTTATGTATCAAGTTTACTTTTTAATTATTATTCCAAATTCAAAATTATAGCACGAAAGGCGCCAGTACTTTAATATTTGCCTCCTTATTGCTAGTGTCGCGTTATGTCAAGTAATCTCATCTCTACCTATATAGAATGTCTAGGACAAGTATTATTGTGGTTTAATCTTTGTGCCCTATGTTTAAATGTTTGTAAAGTCACCCACTACACAATGATTTTCTCTAGTACGGCATTTAGATAAATTAAATGCATATAGGATTAAGTATTCATATTAAATAGTAACTACTTTTCAACTAAATTTATTTTCATTATCACTGTTTATTATATAATTTTATGAAAATTATTAAGCAAATATCCTATTCATATTTTAAAAAGTTTAATCTTTGTTAATAGTAATAAAACCCATAATAATGTGTTTGTTTACAAATATTCTTTATCTACTTTGACTGGAGTATAATCGTATATATCACTATAATACTCGTTGAACTAATATTCTATGTAACTTGTATCTAAATAACAACTTATTACCTAATTATATTACACTGGAAAACAAAAAATATATATTTTCTGAGGCATTAATTTTTTTACTGGTTTTATAAACACCTTTATCAGTCATACCCGAAATGTGTTTACTTTGTATGGATTGACTGTGGTTCTTGAGATATTCTACATGAAGAACGGTTCCACCAGGACATTAGAACAATGAAAGAAAGATACCAAGGCCGATGGGACAGCCATATTATGATGGCAGACTATTGCTTGAGTATAACAAGACTTCGTCCTGAATAACACAAAAGAAAAGCTTACAGATAAAGTATTTTTAATATTTTTTTAATGTTTTTGTTAATATCATATGTATTAAGTTTTCTTGTCGTTATTATATAGGCGCTTCTAAAATTTTTATTTAATATGTTATTCTATTTTTATTTCGACCTTCCTTCCGTCTTAAAGTTATAAAGTCTTATCTCATAAACTAGAGTCAATTAAAGAAATCTGATATTTTCTCGTATTCAGCATACTGAACTTACACAAAATTCACTTCAACTTACCATACCGCAAAATTATTGTTTCCAGTGTATCTGTAGTTTGGTAACTAATTGAACAATATTATAATATAACTTTTTAAATAAATAGATAACTATTTTAATATCATTTCTACTTGTCCACTACTGTCAAATATATTATTGCTATTGATGAGTAGAAATATCGTCACTTAACATAAAATCTGATAGAAAAATATTACCTCACGTCGCTTTCGAAGTTGCACACACATTATTGCTGAGATGGCATTTGGTATAAGAAGTCATATAACTGCCAATGTTCTAAATGTCGTGGACACGGGACAAAAATCATGTAACTGTGCGTTCTTTGTTATTTCTAAATTAGTAAAGTATGCAATACAGCAATTATAACTAAACCAGGAGTGGTATGAAAATACTGATTCAACGGTTTCATAAAAAGTCTTTATTTATATTAATGCAAAACCATTATTGGTTTCTTTCTTTGGTTCTTAAATTATTTATGGCAGCAAAAACAATGTTAGCTAAACAGTAAAATATTATTATGCTAAACTTATATATATAACAGACAAACAAATAAATAAAATAATCAAACAAGCCAATAATATATAATATAATATAATATTCTAGATTTTCCGTGTTCAGACACATTCTTGACATACCTAAATAAAAAATATCTAGATTTTTCCTTGAATATGTTTATAATATAATTCAATATCACGTTATAATTTACAGAGAGCGTATTAAATATAATAAATTCAACCAGGTCAATATATGTATATAATTGTGGTTTTTAATATGCCTATTTTAACTATTCTATGTAACAATATTTCTTAATATGTATATATCTTTAAATAGTAAGGATAAACAAAAATGACAATAACCTATGTTCAGTCAGCCTCGAAATAAATTGAAATATTTCTATACAAAATATCACCGGCCATACTTTAAAGTTAATGCTTAAAATATGAACAAAAACTATTCGATATCTTTACAGCACTTATAGGTGCAAAATGTATGTAATAAATGAGAAATGCATAAATGAGCGTCTGTTAAAAGCAAGCTACCACAGAATACTAACACTACAGAAGCCTGGTTTAACAGTATGTGCGAAAGCATACGTCACAGTCTCATCGATAATAATAATAATAATAATAATAATTTTATTTGCATAAATGTGGTACATACAGGTAGTAACATATTAAGAAAAAAGTTTCACACATTTGCCATCTCAAGTTCATGGCATACAAATATTTTAACAAACACAAATTCATAATTTTACTATTAGTACATGGCACAAAAAAAAAATCACACTTATTTATAATTTAAATAGTCTTTTGTAGAATAGAAACACTTTTCACTTAGCCATTTATACAGTTCAACTTTGAACTTATTGATATGCAGATCTCTTATAGATTTAGGCAGATGGTTGAAAATGCGTACTGACATAGCGTAACTATTTCTACTACACATTTCAGTTCTTATTGAAGGGAGTTCAAGACGATCTGGATATCTTGTGTTAAAATTGCACACATCTTTCTTAAAGACAAAAAGGTCAATATTATGCTTAACAAAGGTACAAATTTCATATAAATAAAGGCAAGGCAGTGTTAATAGAGAAAGACTTTGAAAGAGACGTTTACAGCTCACCCATGGGGCAACATTACAAATAGCTCTAACACACTGTTTTTGAGCTATGAATGCTCTATTTAAATTGACTGCATTACCCCAAAGCACTATGCCATATCTAAGGTTTGAGACTACGTATGCGTGATAAGCTTGCAGTGCGGTTTGTTTATTTGAGACTTTTGTCAGTTTCCACAAAGCATATCGGAATCTATTGATTTTACTGCAAACTTTGTCTACATGGGCTTTCCAATTACAATTTTGATCTAATGTGATACCAAGGAAGGGCATTTCGTTAACTTCTACTATGTTCTGCTCATTGTAGCTTAAATTTAATTGAATTTTTTTCCCTCCCCTATTATGAAATTGTATATATTTAGTTTTATTTATATTTACACTTAAATTATTAATTTTTAACCAATTTACTACTTTACTGATGGTATCATTAAGTTTGTAATTGTAATCAGATTTAGAGTCGTTAGGTACCAGATGACATGGATGATAGACGATTGCATATGGCAACCACCATGTAAAACGCAATTATATACCACCGAGTTTAGTTTATCCTAATTTTCTCCATGCATATGTAGAAAACATACGAACTCACACACATGTCCTATTAACCGGTCGTATACCGCCGGCTCGCATACCAGCCGGCAGATTTGTACTCGTCGTAGGCCGGTGGCTCGCATGCGAGCCACCAAATTGGTTTTACGTTAGCTTAAGCTAAAGCGAAGGCGGCGCGCGGCGTTTTGGCACCAATTTGGTGGCTCGCATGCGAGCCACCGGCCTACGACGGGTACAAATCTGCCGGCTGGTATGCGAGCCGGCGGTATACGACCGGTTAAGCAGTGTTTTCCGCACGTCCTATTAAGCTGTATTCTGTACTTATGTATTTTGTGACGCACAAACGCAAGAAACAAGTCTATCATAAAAATCTTTTATCTTCCAAAAGATCAATTACTAAAAAGATATGCATAGATATTCAAATTATTACTGTAGCACGAGCATCAGCACCAGTTTCAAAAGGTTTCTTGTAAAAAATACTGTTTTACGTGTACGACAGTGTATTCTATTTAGTACTTATTGTATGTATGTATTGTAGGCCGAAGCGGTTCACTCTGAAGGCGTACAAGCGCGGGTGGGTGTCGTGCCGCGACGGCGTGCTGCGCATACACTCGTCCCGGGAGGCCGCTGCTAAAGGAGAACAGCCTTCCTACGCCGTGGAACTTAGAGGAGCAGAGGTAACACTCACAATGATCATATTTTGAATTCCAAGGTACTAGGAGTTATTAGAATGCCTTGTTGGTGGAATACGACTGTGCTTATCGCCGGGACTGTTTGACATTAAGTCAAAAGATCTCACTCGCGATGTGGGACTACGCGGATAAGATATTATTATAGTGCAAGCAATGTATTTTAAGAAATAGGGTTTAGTCAACATTGTTCCACCGCGCTTTATAGTAACGAATATACATAATTATATGTCATCCGTCGACACTTTTTTAATAAGTTTTGTACTAGATTTGGTGTCTGTTTGTAAATGCTATCAACACTAAGACCGGAAAAGCGCTCGCTCCTTATGCCGTGTAGCCTAAATACCTGTATATTACAAAATGCGTTTTGACATATATTTTAGGCAAAGATGTATGTTCAATTATAACCCTAAAACTATGTACTCCCTTAGCCAATGGGTACAGAAATTGTGTTGCTTATGCTATGCTTGAAGAAATTATGGTTAAATCTGAAGGGAATGTTTTTGTACAGGTTACGCCAGACGCGCACCCTGCATCAGGCAGATATAGCATCAAATTGGAGATACCTGCGGAAGACGCGATGCACGAGATGTGGCTCAAATGCGAAAATGTAAGTATTATAAAACATCATATTTTTCAGTCAGCTTTATCCTTTTGTAATCTGTCTAGTTGCCATGAAGGAGAATTGCCCATCATACGCTGTTGCGAAAACTCAGGCATTATGGCATCCGAGATACGGCTCTTAACATAGTTGGTTCCTACCTAAACGATAGACTACAACACGTTGACATCAACGGAAGTAGTACCAGTCCAATGGGCGTGCCACAGGGCTGAATTTTAGGACCCTTTTGTGTTTTTAGTGTACGTAAATGATTTGCCGTTCTTCGTGCAAGATTTGTGAGACATTGTTTTATTTGCAGATGACACATCCCTTATTTTTTAAGTAGACAGAAGAGCAACAAATTTTAATACTGTTAATGATTCGCTCGCTCACATTCTGGACTGGTTTACGTTGAATAATTTACTACTAAACTCTAAAAAAACAAAATGTATCAAGTTTAGCTCATAATCTAACTGCTATTATGATGCAAAGGGAGAAGGTGATTTTCTTAACTCATTGACTGCCGTGTAATAGAAATTTTTATGTTCACTGTCATCGGTGACTCCTAACTAATATTATAAATGCGATTGTGAGTTTGTTTGTTATGCTTTCACGCCTAATCAACTAGACCGATCATCACGAAATTTCGCGTGCACGTTGTCAGGTGTACAGAAAAGGACATAGGTTACCTTTCATCCAGAAAGTACTGTTACGAGAGCAAAATTTAGTTATTAATATGTTAAAAAATAGTTTGTGTTTCCTTGTCTAATAAGTACGTGTTTGTTCCTAGGAGGACCAGTATGCTGAGTGGGTATCAGCCTGCCGGCTGGGAGCCCGCGGACGTTCCCTGGCAGACGCCGCGTTCGCGACAGAGGCGGCCGGCGTGCGCACGCTGTTGGCTCTGCAGCGCCCGCAGCCCGCCGCCGCGCTCAACCAGCACAGCCTGCCGCACCTCGACCATCTGCAGCCCGACAACTACCTCGCGCCACGCTTCCTCAAGAAGCTTAAGGGGAAGGTGAGACTGCACATCATAATTATTGGAACATACCCATACTACGTGACCCTTTTAAGAGAGAGGAGAGGTCTTCAAAATACCACTTCACCATACTCAGTCACAGAGGCGGGAGGCAGGGCTTAAGTTTTCGTCACGTAGGGCAATCTCGCGTTTTTCGGGCTATATTCTAATGTGGTGACAATTATTGTTACATTTGTCGTTCTGTTTGCAAAAAATGATTTTAAACCATAGTTATGAGTTATTACGTGAGAAGGGTCTTGGCATATACTACGGGTGGTCACCGAGGGGAGAAAGGAGGGTAAAAATATGACACATAGTTGGGAACGTTCCCTATTATGCTATCATAATATATGATATATATATAAACAGAAAGTAAAAAAAAAATATAATTATACCTATAATAATAGTATTATATATATATTATATACATATATTAACCCGACAATTGTAAGTATGCCAGACGTCATTGAAAACCTATTGCGTCTGGCCGCCAATGTGCCGCTGCAACGCAATTGGATAATACATGAAGAAAGAATTTGGACTTCTTTTTTAACATATTGAGCGCACGGAGTAGTGTTCTTAGTTAAAACTTATATGGTGAATGATTTCGAAAAGCTGAAATTCATAAAACAGCTACTCTAATATTTGCTAAATATTTTTTTTTTTATAAAATTCGTATTTCATTCCCTAGGTGACCACCGGCTTGCAATATTAAGCTAAACTATCGTAATGAACCAGAAAAATACAATATATGTACTAAAATAATTAATTCTATTATGTTATTTCAGTTCACACAGCGCGTACTAGAAAGCCATGCTAACGTCAAGGAACTGCCGCTTCTTGAGGCGAAGCTTCAATACATCAGGACCTGGCAGAACTTGCGCGACTACGGCCAGACCATGTTCGTGGTACGGTTCATGGGCCACAAGAGAGACGAGATCATCAGCATCGCTAACAACAGGATCATGAGACTGGACCCCAACACCGGCGATCATATCAAGACTTGGCGGTTTAGTACTATGAAGGTATGTTTTAAAATATGAGTACAGACAGTGTAATGAGAATACCAAGGAGACTCTCAGACTCTTAGGTTTAGTTGCGATGTTATCCTTTACCATTAAAGCGACAGTACTTGACTATTTAACACTTAAATCATTTAAAAAAGTAAAAGCAACCTAAATATTAGTAAGCCAACAAAACAAAACTTAGCTACTGTGGCAAACTATTTGCAAGTTAGCAACAGAATAACTTGGAGTAGTCTTGTAACGTTAATTCGTCAAACTTCTTAGACTTAGTTTTTAAGGGGTGCTCTTTGTAATCGTTGTTTCAATCTTCGTAAAGTTCTTTGCAATATAAAAACTATTTCTAGAGAGGACTTTGTTTATTAAGACTGCGCCGAGCGAAATGTGCCGAAACAGGCGGTCACAGTTAAGTGAATGAAATTAACACTTTTTGTTTAATACAAATATAAAATATACATTTACCATAACAATGAATGTGTTTATAATTAATCCGTGTAAAAAACTTAAAATAATAAATCTTTTCGCGTACAAAATTACGTAAATTTGCACGAAAAATGCAAAAACGTAAGTTCGTGTTACGTGATTTTTAGATTATAACAGTAGAAGTCTATCCTATTTTACAGCTTAAACGAAACATAAATAGTTATATTACAATTTGTCCGTCCCAAATATTTAAGTTATTGGTTGACAATAAAGATATATATTTATCAAAAAAGCACTTCAAATCCTCCATACAATTTTTCTATGGCGGCCGCGCGCCGATTTGAATATGCGCCGCACAATTTCTGTCATTATCTGTCTTACGCTCGGCGCAGACTTGAAATCATAATATCAAAATTTACTCACATTTCCTTTTATAAAATTCTTAAATAAAAATAAATGTGAGTAATCTTACTGTGTTTGTAAAACTATATGAAACTAAATATCAACTAACCGCTTAACCGATGCAATGTTGCTTGACCTTACCTAACCACTAGCATATTAATTTTGTTTTCCAGGCGTGGAACGTAAACTGGGAGATCAAGCACATGATGGTACAGTTCGAGGAAGGCAACATCATCTTCTCAGTGCAATCGGCCGACTGTAAGGTAGTTCACGAGTTCATTGGAGGTTACATATTCCTGTCGATGCGCTCGAAAGACGCCAACCAAACGTTGAACGAGGAGTTGTTCCATAAACTCACCGGTGGATGGACGTAGACGGAGGATTTCAGAATGTGGTAGTGAGATAAGCCATAAATTTAACTAATACACAACTAAAGTGACTACAAGAATTGTTTAAACTGTTATACATCGCTCACCGAAATGGTGACAGGTTTCAAATAAAATGTGCTTAAATAATACTGATTGTTATTCGAATACAATAATTGTCGATTATGTATTAGAAATAGGTAAGCTAATGTCGATTCGAATTATGATGTATGTTTCATAGAATGATTCGAATAGTTGATTGTCATTCGAATAATAATCACTGACAATACCTACATTCGAATGCATAATGAAAAGCTCGATTTTTTATAATATCTCTATGTGCTTTAGGAAATTTGATGTGATGGATATATGTATATTGATATCCCTAAGGATATTCCATGTTCTATGTAACATAATTCAATCAGCACAGACATTTGTAATTTCGTTTATCCAATTCTTGTAGTTTAGCGTTTTATTTTAAGTCTTGTATAACTTGATGAACTCTATATTTAAATCAACTAGTTTCTTTTATATTTAATGCCAAGGGCCGGTATTTTATAATTTATCTTCAATGTTGTTAAGTCTTTTGTTTTATGGTATGGCAAGACTGGAGCCTTGCAAGTTGTGCCTTGGAGATGTGTGAGAATGAACTTGAACAAAAAGAAACGTAACAATGTACGATATTTAATATTTTTGTACCGAGAAAATGCATTCGTAATGTTCTATTACTATTTGAAACATACTTAGAGTTTATATGTAGTGCTTCCAATACCTTCGTAAGTAGCGATTGTGAATGCCAAATAAGAGTTAGACGCAGCATCTTGAGAAATAAAAAGCTTACATACATTTTACATCACTTTATTCAATATTAGCAATAAGGTTAAGGATACATGGATAATGAGCTTTTTAATAGTATAAGAGTTATTTTTAATATTGATAACATACTGTAACGACAGATCCTCTAAGAAGTGCCATTAATAACATGTAATAACGCCTCGAATGTTCGACTGCCATCCGTTTGGTGCTTACACAGGTTTTATTACTTATTCTATTATATCGAGTGGCCTTAACATTTAGAGATTATCATCCTTTTTTTATTCATTGTAAATAACATTGGATAGGAGTCTTTAAGTTATTTTTAACCAGTGACAATTTTAGATTAAAATTTGCTTCATGTTGTATACCTATTAATTGCAAAGATTATTTTGTTATTGTTGACTACTAGTCTCATCGAGATCGCATATGATGCTGTCACTTTTATTTAAGTATGGATTAGTATAGTTTTATTATGAGTATTAACATTATCTGCCTTATTTTATCGTGGAGACATTGTACAAATTGTATGTACACTTTAAATGAGTATGTTTGTAAATGAATGATGAATAAATGTTAATTAATAACAATTTGATTGTTATATTTTTATAAAAACCCTACTTTTCATCTATATATACCGACCATGGAATTATTAAGAACATAAAATCCATGATCCCAACGCACTTTGGCACAAAATTGGCATCTCTTTCTATTTGTAATCCAATATCCAAATCCAATTTTAATAAAACGCAGATATTTTTATTTTCGTTTATCATTTCATTACACGTCATGACATCGAAATAAGTTACGTTATAGTATAATGAAACAGAAATGCATTTCAAAAACTTAACACTTATACACATAGATCAGTTTTGGTTTTTAATTTGGGTAACAAGCTTCATAATTCGCGAGTGTACGTTTTAAATAAGGGGAAAACTCGTTTTTGATAGGTGGCATAGGATCGATTATTGCACATGATCCGGCGACGTTGTTGATAGTGAAGTTGCAAAACTCCCTGGACCATATGATCTTTGGCAGCTCGTTCTTAGTTGTCCCCTTATATTCTTCAATAGTGATCATATCTTCTGTTTGAGTACTGCTTGTGCTTGTGAATGCCAGTAATGAATCTCCTATAAAATAAATTCAAATAACTAAATGAAACTATACATAATACAAAAATCGCGAATCGTTATAATCACAATACTTGAGCTAACCAAACATGTTTAAACTGAGATTTAAGTGAGAGCCAGGCGACAATTATTTCCCAATCCTATGAATACTATTTTTAAACAATCCATAGTAAGAATAGATGATGTGATAGGTTAGTAGATAAAATATTTGACCATTTCCCCTGTTCAAATTAGCTAGCTTATATAGTACACAACAGGACATAATACACTTAAGTTAACTATATAAGAACTTACCTAAATGGCATATAGTTGCTGGTGGATTGGAAAAACATGTAATCATCTCCAACTGTGTATCCACACCCGGTTTGAATCTATAAAGATCCATAAAGTAATCCTGCGTGCAGTATACATATCCTTTGTATGACACCATACAAGCAGGTTTTATATACGTTTCTAGCACTTTTATCCATCTGTCGCTGCTGCCGATGCTGTCATAAACATATATGTTCTTGTGGCCAGCAGCCATCACTTGGTTATTATGTACGCAAATACCGGGTGTTTGTATCGCATCTGGGAACGAGGCCACTTCTCGATGGGTATGTTGTTTCAAGTTGTAAATAACCACTGTGTCCAACAGAACCCTGGAAAATAATAGTAGCATGTATTAGGAATAAATGCTATAATATTAATATTTGAACACCATCCAAATAATACAACTACTGTGGTAGCTATGCAGGAGAATACACCAATGAAAACAAAAAATAACCACAATAAACTAAAAAGTAATTATGTCTTCTCAATTGCATATTTAAAGTGTTAGTCGTTTAGTGTTATAGAAGAGTTCACTGATAATTGTTATTTGTTAAAATGACTGACTCTGTTATCATAGAAAAATCGAAGCGTGGAAATGACATACTAATTATTAGTGAATATGAGTTTTGTTTGAACAAAAATGTAAATGACAAACGTTATTGGTGTTGTGTGCATAACCACTATGACGACCGAATTATGTACAGGTAACGGGCATTCCGTAATTAAAAATATGACTGAACACTCTCACGCTCCTAATGCTTCATTGTTGCAATCAATATAATTTATAAACAAGTTAAAACTAGCTACAGCTGCCACTTCGATGACACCTGTACAGATCATTCAGGCTAATTTGGAGGCTGTTCCGAGTACAAGTGCATCTAGTCTGCCGAATAATTTTTAGGTACTTTGAGGAAAATAATTTATCATGTCAGGAGGAAACATAAGCCTAAAGAACCGCAGACTATAAGTAGATGAAATTAAAATACCTTCTGAATATACTTTCGTCGAAGGAGAACGATTTTTGGCTCGTGACACTAAATTCGGTGATAAAAACCGCTTGCTGTTATTTTGCACTAAACAAAATATCAAGATACTTTCCGATTCATCAGTTTGGCTGAAGGACGGAACTTTTAAAACTTGTCCGGCTTTGTTTCGTCAGATTTATTCTATTCACGCTATAGTTGGACATGACGATAAAACCAAAAGTCATTACCGTTGGTTTACTGTCTATTGACCGACAAAACAGAGGAGAGCTATTTGGCTTTTATAAAAGAACTCAAATTATATGCTGCAGAATATGAATATGATTTGAATCTAAAACATATTGTAACAGATTTTGAGATTGCAATCATAAACATGATCAGAATTGATTTCCCTGATGCTCGCATGCGAGCTACCAAATTGGCGCCAAAACGCCGCGCGCCGCCTTCGCTTTAGCTTAAGCTAACGTAAAACCAATTTGGTGACTCGCATGCGACCGACACCGGCACCGGCCTACGACGGGTACAAATCTGCCGGCTGGTATGCGAGCCGGCGGTATACGACCGGTTAAAGGAAATGTACTACCAGAAGAAGCAAGAAGCATTACAGAGTGGTTTGAAACATACTATGTTTTGGGAAAACTTATGCGCCAAGCCAGAAATAGTACTTCAGTCTCCATTTCAAGATCATCCCCATGTTCCCCCCTCAATTGTGGTCTATAAATACGAACAATGAACTGCGAGTGCCCAGAACCCAAAATAAAGTTGACGCATGGCATCGTAGGTAGAATAGTCTACTAAATAATAATCGACATGGCCTTTATGAAACTATTCGGGAAATTATGAAAGAGCAAACTGCTACCAACCATACCGTTGAAAAAGCTTTATCGCGAATTCCAAGGACACCGCCCCGAAAAAAATTGAGAGGTCGTTTATATGCACTTTCGAAACGATGCGAAAAACGGCATAGGTACTATGGATTTGCTTAAACCATAGTACCTTGTGTGGCAAACAATACCGAATTCTAAATAATTTGTTAGTGCATATGTACTGTGCGTAGCAAATTTTCGTTTGTCGTTGATTATTTTTATTTCAAATTATTTACTTCGTGTAATTGTACGTGGTTGTACCTTAAATTTGTTTATGTTAATGTGTTTAGCTAAAGTTTAATCAGTTATAGCTAGAAATAAATTCAGATGAACTTTGCAATGATCTACAATCTTTACTTAAACACTGATATTCATCATAGACAGCGCTCTCTGCTTTTAAATAAATGTTAAAATGTAGGTATATATTGTTTTGAAAAAGAAAATCGATGTACTTGGTTATCGAAGTAAGTTTCCATAAGTAACATAACATTGCAGTAACAAGACGTCGATTGAACAAGGCTTCGCAGTATGATATTTTCGCAGTAAAATCGTCCGCAGTACAGTTTTTCGATGTAATGAAATATCGCAGTAACAAGACTTCGATTTAACAAGGCGTCGCTGTATAGAGATGTCGTTGAAAGGTTTTGGAACTTCACTCAAGTAGGAATTCCATTCTGTTACTTAAATTTGGAAACCTTTTTTGAAATTATAAGTAATTTATATTTTCTTGTTTTATTATACACTGAGCATAACAAAATACAAGTACCTACATAAAATCACAAAAAGATCACTCATACAATTACTATCATCAGATAAAAGATATTCGTAGAATAAAACACAACATAAACATTTAAACTAATTAAAAGTGGCAGTTGCCTAAATAAAATTGTCCAATTGCTTTACTTACTTTTTCAGTCAGGTAAAATTTAGGATATATTTATTATTAAAATATTGAACAATTAGCTAATATATTGCTCCATTGTACAATAATCCCCTTTTTTTTTACCAGGGGTAATGCATTGACGCATACCTCTCCGTGGGGGCGGGCGGAGGGGTTATGTCGGACTCACCGGGGTAAAAGAAAAATGTTGAAATGATATTGGACCTCCCGGAATACCAACTAATAAATACCGCCGTATGAAACGGCAGGCCACTACACGATAAGACCTATCCTATGGTCACTTCTCACTTATTTTCTACTGTCCCCTCCCCTAGAGGGGAGACGGACTCGACACAGAGGCGCGCGTGGGAACACGCACGCTCGGACCTGGTGCTGAACGGGTGGTGGGCAGGCCCACGAAGCTCACCACCCGCAGGTCAAACCTCAGGGTGGTTGGAGGTCGTCTCGCGCCCTCCGGCGCCCGGCACTGCGGTTGGGGAGAGGGTTTAAGCGCTTCCTCTACCGCTCCGCCGCCTCCTTGATGGAAATCACTTCCTCACAGAAGGAGGCAACGGCGTTCTGCGACCTCTCACTCCGGACCATAGACTGAACTACGGCCGGGAGCAAGAGGGCAACCAATCCGACTGCCGCGATCAACTCAAGGCGCTGCGATACCCAGGCGGGGCAATCCGCCAAAGTGTGCAGCGCCGTGTCCTCAACAACGTCGCGGCAGTTGCCGCAGTGATGTCAATCGGGAGTCTCTTGCCGGCGTATACAACACAGGAACTGGCCAAAACAACCGTGGCCAGTCATTACCTGTGTCAGCCGGAAGGTGAGGGCGCCATGCCGCCTCTCCAGCCACTCCTCAAACGCGGGACTTACCGCCACGATCGTGGCGTGCCCGATTGTACAATAAGCCTTAGGTTTACTATTTAGTTACATGGAATTTCGAACCATTTCGTTGCGTACATTTATTTTGAGAAATACTCATATAAACAAATGATCTAAGTGTGAAATGAGTAAGTTTGAGTTGCTTACTCATTTACACGCATTTTTACAATTATGTATATTATAATAAATATTATTATTTACTTGCAAAGTTATATAAGGAATATTCTTTGAATTATGAGAGGACTTAAAACTTAGCTGAAATGAAAATGAGTATGGTATTGGTATGGTGCAACTGTGTACATTAATTACTTACTACCCATCCATTGCATTTACTGGAAAACACACAGCAAATAAATATAACAAATAACATTAAACATATACTTCTCAAATTTACGGACAAGAAAATGACATATAATGGTATGGGCATGTGACATGCCAAGGAATGGGAAAGCAAAACAAAAAAAATAATTATGATGTAAATGGATTGATGATGAAGTAATTAATCCAAAATACATAACCTAACCAATATATTATTTGGGGCTAGGGTAGGAGAATAATGATACGGCTACAAGAGAACCTTTTTAAACTAATAACACTTCATGTGCATAATAAGGATATGTGTAAAAGCGAGAGGGAGGCCTTTGCCCTGCAGTGGGACAATACAGGCTGAAAATATAACAACTAACAGAATATTTTGAAAAATTATCAATTAGATGGTAATGCTTTGTTAGATTGTAATTGGCTATCAATATGTAAGCCAGTGGTGTATTAAATTTTTTGTCACGATTTTTTGTGCGGTAATATTTGTAGGTAGGCAGTTAAATTCAAAGTAAACTCTCCATATAGTGGTGACAATGGTTTGTACTTGTGTAAATAGAAATATGAAATGTACACCTAAACTGTTGCTTAATCCTAGTATTAAGCATATAAAAATATGATTTAAATGATATTCATGCAAATTAAAAAAGGGACACATAATAAACTAAGAGATGAACATACATTTTTTTTTATGGATTAATGTCACCTACTTTTTGTCATCTACTATCCCTCCAATTGAATGGAGGGTCTGTGGGAGAACTATTTCTAGGAAAACTGATTAAATTAATAAACAATTATTTTTTGTGAAACTACCTTGGTTCACAAAGGCATCCTTAGTGATTTTGAGTTAATGAAATAGGGAAATTCAGAAAATTCAATTAATAATCTTGTTTTGAAAAACTGAGGAGGTGAATAAGCTGCATGTACAAAAATAATGGATAATGACACATTTATTCACAGGCAAACATTGTAGCATATTGCTAATTAAGAGCAAAAATGCATGAAGTTTCTGGAAAATGAGCTGTGCAGAAATATTAAATATCAAATACCATCTCACCAACATCCAAGTGAATTTCATTAGAACATTTATTATATTTAACCTACTTGCTTAAGGTCGTCAAAACAAAACTAACCTATACCCACCTACGCCTCCTATAATATACAAGTCATCTTCAATAATCGCAATGCCACCATGCCTCCGTACTGGCATGCCTGTATTATGTTCAGTCCATTCTTTTTTGAGGACATCGAAAACTTTTAAAGCCCTCCAAAATAACCCAGTACCCCTACCATGTTCACCGCACGCAATTACAATCCTCGTTGGTCCCCATCCTATAACATTCCATCCCCACAGATCCTTCTCTGCAACTTCTAACCAGGCCACAAGCTTATCCTCTTCAAATCTATATAGGTAATTTGATGCAATGGCATTTGTTTTATCTCGGTCTTTTTCCTTTGCCCACAAGGCTACACATGGCTGAAATTTAATCTCTCTTTTCTTACTATCTGTGACCAGACTTAGGACTTCTGTATAAACTCTTTCGGTAAACATTTCACATAATGCAGCTTTGTTATTCTTAATCTTGTTAACAGATATATCAAAGTCTGTTGCTAGTTTATATAGGCAATCAATTACTTTCTCAGCCAGACTGTTAACATACTCAGCTGTGAGATCTTTCATTTTACTTAATTCCTCTTTTGAGAGTTTAGTCATGTCTAAACAACCAAGAATTAACAGCAAAGCATCTGCACCAGTCTCTTTAAGTGTAATCCACTCAGCACCAAATTCAAAGACTTGTAATTCAGACTCATAATTTAAAAAACTGTGTGATAGATACCACACCAATTTATGAACTGATGCAATAAATTCTGGTTTCATGTGTTTAAAACCATAAAGTCCGTAAGCAGCTGCTCGCTCTTCCAATTTTCTGTAAGATGCGCTTTCTGCGATAGCCATAGTATCCACCCAGTTGGCCATTGACAGATTTATATCTAAACAGTATTCTATTTGTTTTATCAGTTCTGTAATCTGCAGAAAATTGGCTGATACAGTCAATTCCTCAATTGTAGGTAGAGAATAATCAAAGAGATCTACTAATCCGAGTCTCATATATTTTGTAATGATGTGCATAGAATTGGCATCTACCACCTGGGAAACAATTAAATACAATTACAATTAAAAAAATTAAAGTGAGTTCTATACACATACTAATAATAGAAGTTTAATTTAAAAAATTTAACTTCTTTAAAATATCCAAGGAAATAAAATTCAAGATATTTAAAATCTGACTCATCTGCAGCAGCAAGTGAGGTAAGGTATTATTGAGATGTGTCAAAAAATTTTGAGTAGCAGTGTGGAGACTGAATCTGTACCTGGGCAATGACCACTGACTTGTCACCTATTATGTAGGACTTAAACTTATCCTTTGGGATATAGGAGTGACTATCTGCCGCTTTCTAAATTCAATCTCAGTCGAAATATTGCTATATGAGTTAGAATGTTGACAGATATTCCATAGAAAATATGTCAAAATTCTAACTCGGATAGCAACATTTCAATGGAGATTAGATATAGAAAGCAGCTGTATATACACATAATAGCCAAATAACAGTTGGACACCAGGGTCCAAACACAGTGAAAAAGCATTGTGTTTAAGTTGACTAGCTATTAACAACAACACAATTAATTTGTGTTACAAACATAAACATGAAAATAATCTAATAAACAACTAAAAATATTCCAAATGTAGCAATACAGTTTTATAAGACACCTACTAGAAAATACTTCTTAATTTAATAAGAAGAGTGATTATAGTAAATTATTAAAAAAATGCTAGTAATTAAACGTTTACTTTAATTTTATAGTTTTAAATTCAAATAAAATATGGCTATCTATCAAGCAATAAGTACCTACCTAACTTTCCATATTTTTATTTACCTGTCGCAATATTTATAAAATAAAATACATTATAGACTGAAACTATACGTACATCTATAGATATTTCTTGTTTTTCTTGTTCACTGAAATTGCCGCTAAACATCGCTCGAAAATAATCACTGTGCTCACAAAGTACATCCTTATTTACTTTGAAAACTTGACCTTCTATGAGTAATGAAATCTCTCCTGATTTTGCCATTGCCATTATTAATGGAGTTGTATAAAATCACAAATATACAAATAACTTTCAGTAAAGTACTTGGCAGCACTTAGACATTTATCCTGGTCTGTATATCCGTATATTGTATTGTAGTCTTTGGTCTGTAGTGTATTATCTATGATCTGAAGATCTATGATCTGAACCAATGACAGGAGGAAGCGTAAATAAAAGCTGTCAAAAAATTAGGCATGCAACATTTCAAAAGTAGCATTTGAAATATCATACGAAATTATTTTTCATACGTAGCGTTGTGGCAGCATTGAATCCGAGCTACGAGCTGCCTAATCGCACTATTCATTAATTTATATATATGATTTTTAGAAGCAAAAAGCAGCATTTGTGAATTTGTAATTTTGCAACACTGGGATTAAAAATCATTAACTGTGAAATATCACAGGTGAAATTACTGTAAAAAAATTAACATTTCATCAAATGAAAATGAATCAAGAGTAGCAATCATTTCCATGTCTACAAAGATCAATAAATCATTAGATAGGTACATATCTTGCTATATTTAATAACAATATCATAAGCCTCTAACCTGTAGCATAATTATAGAGATCTCTAATTAAAATTAAATGCGTTCGGCTCGTTCTATTTACGTTGCAATATGGCTACTAAGAAAATAATTAAGTATTATTAACCAAGAAATACTATAATAACATAAGCTTCTCTCGTTTTTATCCTAATCCTCAGCTCTCATAGGTTACTGCTATTAGAAATCTTATGTGGCAGCTAGGAAATTTTGTAGTTCAAGAGATGGTTTATTTCTCATATTATGTCTGTGAGTTCATTTAATAACCATTACTGAGCTAGTATTGTGGTATATATTATGTATGTTTATCCATTGTCTAGTACCTACCCATAGTACAAGCTCTGCTTAATTTCGGCTAGATGGTGCTGTTTGTAAGTAATAGAATATTGGTATCAGATAAAACTTAAAACAATTAACTCAGATACAACTTTTTGTATGTTAATATAACGTTTTCAAAATTGATCAAAGACTAGGACTACTGATTCACGACAAATAACTTTTGCCAAAAAGAATTGCAGTATTTCGTTTAGAAATCGCGTTTTCTATCGGCTACTATAGCCGAAAATGTCAGTTTGTGTGATCATATCATCATCTGTGAACGAACGGAGGGAAAGTTTGACATTTTTGACAATCACCAATCAACAATAGCGTAATTTTAGGACATTTTACAATAGCAGGATTTGCGTAAAAGTTTACTATTTTAACTAAAATACATCTTGCAGTAAATATTTCTAAACTTCTACTCTGTTACCCTACGAGGCAAAGTATAAATAAAACTCGTCACATAATCATAATTTTGTTAGACTGAATTGATTGGTTTTGGAACACATTTGAATATCAATGTTTCGGTGATAGTGAATTGTTCTAGTAGAGTGAGGAACAGGAAATACAAAAAATGACGGCCACTGCTTCGGCTGTTACGGCTACTGCTGACGAAGATTTAGACGAGTGCGGGCCACAACTTATCAATAAGTTAGAGGTAAACAGAGGTTAATTTCATGTTAATAATAGCAGCATGCTAGATTTCTATAAACAATATCAGCTGCTATTGTAGGGAGTCAAATTGCCTTTGGGTTTTAAAGTTATTATATTTATAATATATTTCATATAATACTTGACCAATCTTTAATGTGTCTTTGCTCATTTTCGTATCTTGTAATATAGGGCAATGGAATTACTCCTGGAGATATCAAAAAGTTGGAAGAAGCAGGCTACCACACAGTGGAATCTGTTGCATATGCTCCTAAGAAATGGCTGATCACAATAAAAGGTATATCAGAAGCTAAAGCAGACAAAATATTGACAGAGGCATCTAAGCTGGTGCCAATGGGCTTCACTACAGCTACTGAATTTCATCAAAAAAGGTAATATGTGAAGTATTTTGTTATTCCATAGTACAATATCTATGCTATAGATTGCATTGCATTGCTTTAGATTCAAATCTTTTAATCCTTGATATAGAACCATGAATTGTTTAGTAGGCAAAGTGACTATGATACATGGTTTGTTGATGTTGCAAGTTCCAGTCCTGCTGCATGCATCAATGCCTTTTTCCTCTATTATAATTTACATAATATTTTTTTATTTAAAATATATATAGAAAATTGTGATGATGGTAATTAAGTCACTTATATTATGTGAGAATTATTGTAAATCACAATTAGAATGATACTGGACTGTACTGAAAGAGATTTCCATGTTACATCCAGGTTAAATTTCACAATCTTTTAAATGAATTTCTTGTGTTGGTAATTCACACAAAAACATGTTGATGTGTTTATGTAACTACTTACTTCAACCTACTCTTGACTTAAGTCACATACATATATAAAGAAGCATGATGGTTTTGATATATACTGGCTCAGAGTTCTGGACTGAATTGAACAGAAATGAAACACAAGAATTCATAATAGGCACTTTTATAGCCTTTAGTATGTAACTGCTTTTGCAATTACATCATGTTCAACAGTTTAAATGTCAAGGCCATTTATTTAAGTACATTGTTAGACACATGCTCTTGTAATCATCTGATTTAGATGGAAAAGCCTAAGCAAGGTATGGGCAGACACAACTTTACATCTTTTCTATTGATGACAATCCTCTGCCCTATCTGGGTGGTAGCGAAGCCATTGATTTCGAGAATATGCATCCAAGTAATTGCTTCACATATATTACTACTATTATGATAACCATTCTGAGGTAAACGGTTGACTCAGTGACACTGAATCAAACTCAAAATTATGAATACTGCTACTTTACATTGATATTGTGTGAAAGTGTAATACTCTACTTGTCAAGCCAGCTCATTCATGCTGAAATCAGAAATGTTATTATATTCAGTGTTAATATTATTAAGACCCTGTTATTCTATTTACATGTCTTTCTTATGTTGGATTTGCCATAGAGATAGAACACAGGTATGTAAGTATAGGTTATTATAATAAACAACTGTAGAACATATGGCTAAGTAGTTTTTTAGTAGCTTTCACTTTACAGATAATATAGATGGGGTTTTAGGAATAAGGATCAATGTGATAAATATTGTGAACTCTGTACTGAGAATTTAGATTTAATAATTCATAGTGATTGTTTTAATTTTTCATGTAATAATAATATAATATGTAATGATGATGCTCATATAAAAATAATTGATAAACTATATTGTAATATAATTAAGACACTACAAACAGCTGCTGAGCGCACGTACACCTGTAAAAATACCAACAAACGCTATGTCATTGGTTGGAATTATCACGTAAGACCACATCACGCCTTGGCTAGGCAAACTTTCTTACAGTGGAACATGTATGGGAAGCCTTGTTCGGGATATTACTATGAACAAATGCGTGCCGCGCGCAGGGATTTTAAATCCGCTCTTAAGTACGTTCAGAATAATCAGGAAAAAATTAGAATGAATATATTAGCGCAACATGCGTCGTCGAAAATTTTTTATAGTTTTTGGAGTGAAATTAAAAAGCTTAACCCTAAGAGTAGCACATCAGTTTGTGTAGACGGTGAAACTGATAGAATAGCGATTGCAAACAAGTTCCGCAAGCATTTCGACATACCTCGGGCTACTCCCGGGCGGACTCGGCCTGATGCATCATTAAGAGAGTGTAGATCAGAAGAGGAGGTTTTCCACGTCTCATCTGATGATGTCATTGATGTACTCAGGGGGATGAAACGTGGCAAATCTCCGGGACATGATGGCCTGAGTATTGAACATCTGCTGAACGCGGGAGGGTATATATCTGACATTTTGGCTGGATTTTTCAATCACTGTGCGCGGCACCAGTACTTACCCGCGGATCTTATTCGTACTATAGTTGTACCTATAGCTAAGAACAAAACTGGTGATGTCGCTAGCATATATAACTATAGACCGATTTCTCTGGCGACGGTGGTGGCCAGGGTGCTTGAGCGTCTTTTACATAAAAAGTTGAGTCCTGCTCTAAAGATTGATGACGGTCAATTTGGATTTCGTGCAGAAGTATCAACCGATATGGCTATTTTTTCTCTGAAGCAAGTCGTGTCACAGTATGTCAGTCAGGATACAAGCGTTTACGCTTGTTTCCTTGATCAAAGTCGCGCCTTTGACACAATAAATCACGACTTGCTATGGGAAAGACTAGGTAACAGTAAGGTACAGGCTGGCGTTGTTGGACTGATTAGGTATTGGTATTCTAATCAGTCCAATAATGTCAGGTGGGAATCAGCTTTGTCTGACAGCTTTAAGCTGTCATGTGGCGTTAGGCAGGGTGGGCTAACCTCTCCTGACTTATTTAACCTTTACATTAATGATTTGATCGGGGAGTTGAGCAGGACACCAGTGGGGCTTAGACTTGGTGATAGATATGTCAACAACCTAAGTTACGCTGATGACATGGTCCTGCTCAGCCCCTCGATCAAAGGTTTAAGAAGACTGCTTATTACTTGTGAAAGATATGCCAAAGAACATGATTTGGTTTACAACTCAAAAAAGACAGAGATGATGGTATTTAGGTCGGGAAGAGGTCCACATAACATCCCACCGGTCTGGATAGGCGGCCAGACTATTAAGGTAGTGGAGAAGTTCAGGTACCTTGGTCACATACTGACTTCAGATATGAAAGACGATGCAGATATCGATCGCCAGCGTAGAGCGTTATCAATCGTTGGTAATATGATAGCGAGGAGATTTTATAAGGCCAATGTAGAAACAAAAGCGCACTTGTTTAGGACCTACTGTCAAAGTTTCTACACGTGCCAGCTCTGGATCCGATACACGAAGAGATCGTTGGATGGCATTCGTGTTCAGTACAATAATATCTACCGACACCTAATGGGTTAAGCACCGTATTGTAGCGCCTCGGGAATGTTTGCAGAGGCAAGACTGAACACGTTTAATGCCATCCAAAGAAGTCGAATCGCTGGGTTCATGGCCCGGGTTGGTACGTGTAGTAACAGTATAATTAAGGAACTTGCGGACAGGTTGTGTGCTAGTTCTATGTTTAGAAAATGGTTAGAGATAGCTGCATAACCAAAGGTATGTCTTAGTCTTAGTTTATAATTATTACTTATTTGATTTTTATATTTTTATTTTCTTTTGTTTTGTATGTAAATGATATGGAGATTGATATGGAGATTCTTTTTCTGAAATAAAGATTTATTATTATTATTATTTACTTTTATTTCAGATCAGAGATAATCCAGTTGACGACAGGCTCCAAGGAGTTGGACAGATTGCTGGGAGGTGGTATAGAGACTGGCTCTATCACAGAGATATTTGGAGAATTCAGAACTGGCAAGACTCAGCTGTGCCATACTTTAGCTGTTACATGCCAGGTAACAATTAAATGCTACAAATAATAACTTTATAAACCTGTCAGAGGCATACTGCTACCTGTTGATTTTTTATTTATTTTGCTCTTCGAAATGACTACACTGTACTCCGCCTGATGGTAAGCAGTCGTGTGGTCTAAGAGCAGTGGCCTCCACACCGTCCTTATAGCAGCCGAGGCGATGTTGAGGTCCCTACGGCTTGACGGCCTGAGAAGGTGCGTTTTCATGCTCCGCTTAAAGGACCCAGGATTGAAGGAAGAAGGAAACACGTGTCTTTGCAGAGAATTCCATGCCTTGATCGTTTGGCAGGGGTATAAGGACCCAAACTTGTTGGTACGCGTTCCAGTCGAATCTACCGTGCAAGGATAGCTCCTGAGCCCAGCACGCGTTGTTCTGGATAGGAAAGGGGAGGGCGGTATAAGGTGGAATAACTCTTCAGAGCACTCCCCGTGGTATATTCTGTAGAAACATGCTAATGAGGCAATGTCTCTACGGAGTTGCAGAGTTTCCAGTGAACTCGTGACCTCTGGATTTCCGATGATACGGACAGCCCGCCGCTATAACCTGTCGATAGCGTCCATCAAGTACTGCGCGGAGCCATCCCAAAGATGAGAACAGTACTCCTCGCAAAGGCGCACTTGTGCCTTATACAATAGGCACAGGTGCCTAGGTGCGAAGAACCGCCTCACCCTGTTCAGAACTCCGAGTTTTCGCGAAGCTTGCTTAATGACGCTCTCGATGTAGGTTTTCGGATTAACCGGTCGTATACCGCCGGCTCGCATACCAGCCGGCAGATTTGTACCCGTCGTAGGCCGGTGGCTCGCATGCGAGCCACCGGCCTACGACGGGAGCGGCAAAGATCCATACCTAAGATGGAGAGGCTGTCACGTATCACCAGTGGATTGTTCTTCAGAGAAGAGAGGGGAAGGAACGGAGACTTTTTTGTTGAGAACGCACATGCCTGGGTCTTCTTGGCGATGAACTGGACCAAGTTCTTGGCACTCCATTCAGAGATGAGGCACTCCTGCATTAACCTTCATAAATTTGAAAGCACGACCGTCGCAAAGAATCCGACTACGACGCTTCTGCAGGAAACTTGCAATCTAGGTGCACAGTTGAGGGGGCAAGCCATAGGCCCGAAGCTTGGAAAGAAGAGACCGGTGCCAGACTCTACCGAAAGCTTTGGCTATGTCAAGGCTGATAGCCAAAGACTCGCTGTACTTGTCCATAGCCTCACCCCAGAGGTGCGTGACGAACGCTAGATCACACGTTGATCATTTAGCCCGAAAGCCGTATTGGCGATCATTGATTAACGAGTGTTCCTCCAGGTAGCAGACAATTTGGGTGTTTATAAGCCGCTCGAACACCTTGGAGAGCACCGAGGTGATAGCTATGGGTCGATAGTTGCCTGGCTCGGAACGGTCTCCCTTTTTGGGAATCGGTTAAACGTTCGTCTCTTTCCAGGCCTCAGCGGTATAAGCACGTAAGTGTGGGAGACAACTCCGCTGCACATTTTTTGAGGACCACAGCTGGGATTCCGTCAGGTCCACTGGCATTCCAGTTAGGAATGTTAGGCGGCTGCGAACCGCAGTCATTGATTCGGGAGTTGGCCGCAAAGAGATTTGCAAGCAGATCTGCTTTCTTCTGTGGCCGATGAGCCAGTGATCCACGTTAGGTTCGTGAAGAGCGCGAGCCCTGGTCCAACCGCGGTACGCTGTCTGTTTGCGTTCAACAGCTAAATCCAAAAGCCATTTGGTTTTTTCTCGAGTTTTCAGTTAGTGTTTTTGAGTAACAGTACTGGATGTTTTTTAGTAAACCAATAAGTAAGATAAATACTACTAGAAAGGCAGAGTGGTTTAAGTGGTAGTGTAGCCACTGCCCCTGCACCATGTGTTGTGGGTTTGAAACCCTGTAACCCTTGCGACAATTTGTGTGGTCCACATATAGTTTTTTTTCGGAGTCTGAATGTTCTTTTTCTTTGTTTATAATGTTCCCTGCTACATAAGTATTACGCTTCTTGTGCAGGAATTGTATTTAAAAAAGAAATATACTTTTTTAGTAAACCAACTCTTGAAAAACTATTATCAAGTTCAAAACTGCATTTGATTACGAAAACAATTGGTTACGAATTATGTGATCGACGAGTCTATAATATTTGCTAATTAACTGTTATGCAGGCAATATAATTATTCGTATTTGTTACATCTATGAAGATTTTTTTACTTGGACTAGAACAGCCTTGGACTGGGTGTTGTGGAGACATTTGGGGGAGGTTTTTGCTTTTAATAGTACACAGGAGCTACGGAGGCAATTTTTTTATTTTTTTATTTGTTTATTTATGGACAACCAACAAAGCATACACTAATTAAAAACATTGTGATAACACATAAATACGGATACATTACGTAGTGCTGCCTTACTTACAGGCTGCCAAGGCATGCATTAACAATAAAAAAAAAAAATATATATATATATATATATATATTTATGCTCATTTGAGAAATTACGATAAAGTGATATTACTTACATTAAACAAAATACAAACAAATAATGGCATTAAAATAAAAAAAGAAACTTATAATAATCATTACAAATTGCATGCAAACACTATACATATAAATTATATTAAAAAAGGCAATTGATATGACAGTAAGTTATTAATTATTATAAAACTTAAAAAATACTTATAATCTTAAAATGCTGACAGTAAATATCATCAAATAATGTCATAATATAATAATTATTATAATTTAATGAAAGATAATTGAAATAAATTAGAATAAAATAAATTAATAAATGAATTGAATTCTACATAAACTTGTCGACCAATATAGATTTAAACTTGGGCAAGGAGTAGGATAAATTTATATCCATATCAGGTAGGCGTGACAGGCGACTGTATTGCACTTGCATTCTGTTAATAGATGAGAAATGCCCCGAGATTTGTCCTAGTGGTTTTGGCATTGAAAGACTGGTATCTAGACGACTGAGCAAGTTTGTATAGGCACATTAATATTTATTTGACCAAGTAAATGAGAGCAGTCAATATGGCTATTATAAATTTTATACAAGAAGAGATGGTCTAAAATCTGTTGACGTTTCTCCAAGGTCACGAGTTTAAAGCATTTCAAACGAGTTGCATAGGAAGATAATTCTTTAGCCATGTTGTACTGGTAAGACAAATGCCACAGGAATCTTTTAAAAACAACATAATACTTTTACTTTTAAAGGCTATTATTATATTATTATTAGAATTTTGTTTTTATCCTGAATGGTCTTACAATGTATACTACTGTTCCAGTTGCCCATTGAGCAATCAGGTGGTGAAGGAAAATGCATGTACATTGACACAGAAGGGACATTTCGTCCAGAAAGATTGCTAGCTGTCGCACAAAGATATGGCATGGATGGTGCTGCAGTATTGGACAATGTTGCATATGCTAGAGCCTACAATACAGATCATCAGACACAGCTGTTGGTGCAGGCATGTGCCATGATGGCTGAATCAAGGTAAGTTCATTATTAAGTTTAATTTGCTAGTCAAATATCTTTATTATTTGGTAAATTATTGTAACCTCAACCTGCAACTTTTCATAGCCAGATTAGGAGGGTACCAAGTCTTTAGATTGACTATAATAGGTGTTCATGACATTTAGGATGATGATGTAAGTTTGAAACATGCTTTCAGACTCCATGCTGCTAATAAGAATGTCCTCACAGAAAACAATAATAGTTTGCCAGTTTTACAAATTAAACTCGAGATTTATCTTTAAGTTAATCTCAAGTCAATCCTGCTATTTAGGTCTTAGACTTATTTTTATATGTTATATTGGAAGGCTGCCATCTAACACCTAGGTGGTAGTGTTCCATTTTTAAATATTTTAAACTTGTTGAAGTTACCAAGCTCCCTG
Organism: Catocala fraxini; assembly: GCA_930367265.1. Taxonomy (NCBI): domain Eukaryota; kingdom Metazoa; phylum Arthropoda; class Insecta; order Lepidoptera; family Erebidae; genus Catocala; species Catocala fraxini. The sequence goes on along the minus strand of OV884040.1, from coordinate 8,136,209 downwards.
AGTAGATAGTGTGCTAACTGGGAGGTGGAGAGTGAATGTTAATTTGCAATATTCATAACAATTTATGTACTTTCAGATATTCTCTAATCATAGTGGACAGTGCAACAGCTCTGTACAGAACGGACTACTCCGGTCGCGGGGAACTGAATTCACGACAACTACATCTTGGGCGTTTTATGAGAATGTTGCTGAGGCTGGCTGATGAGGTATCATTGTCGTTTTAGTAAAAGTACGCTTGTAATTCCTGCATTTCCAAGAGTATCGTATTTCTATTATTCAAATATTTTATTTGCTAAGTACTTCTACTATATTTTATTTCATGTTTTACAAATTGATTGCTGTGTTGTGGGAAGGGGAGACTATAGTTACAATTCCATCACGCCTGATCAAGGAATTCAATCTTTCCGTTATTTTTATGAGCTCTCATTGTGCCCTATTTCGACCTTCAGTAGTGATATCCTCATAGAATATTATTTTTTAATATAAAAAGTGCTTACTAAAATATTTGTCATTTATCACAGTTTGGCGTAGCAGTAATAATAACAAACCAAGTAGTTGCCCAAGTGGACGCAGTGGGAGTATTCAACGCGGACACTAAGAAGCCCATCGGTGGACATATCATTGCCCACGCCTCAACCACACGACTGTACTTGAAGAAGGGCAGAGGCGACAACAGAGTGTGCAAGATATATGATAGTCCTTGTTTACCTGAAACAGAAGCTATGTTCGCTATTAGCACGGAGGGAATCACTGATGCTAAAGAATAGGACAGCGTGACATGTACAATGACGTCATATCGTTGTATCTTCTTCATTAGAATGAAGGAACGAGAGTAAAGGATAATAAGCTGGTTTTATTTTTAAATATAGTTTTAGTAAGACCTACGCTAAGTAATTGCATATTCATTTAATTCGGTGCTGAATATCATTACAGAGGTTCGTAAACCTACTGGCCTAGTGTTAGATTGCTGTAAATATTTTCAGGCTTTATCTAAAAATCTAATTGCTAAAAAAAAAATGGCTTCGTAATGTAAATATATCATAATAGTCTAGTGGCAGATGAAAAGAGCCTATGACAAATTTGTATTATTTAAAAAGTACAATTATAAACTTACATGTCTTAAATTTGTAATAAGATACTGTAAATGATAATTTGATAAAAGATTGTAAAATGTACCATTCAACATTTAATTTGCTTTTGAAGATCATTTACAGCGTGTAAGGGACAGTGTACCGAAAACTGAAATAATAGGTTTAGACATAATAATTATAATCGTTGGTATTTTCTTCAGGAACCTATGATTTCTTTGCTATATTATCATTTTGCCGACTGCGAATTATAACATAATGCGAAAACAGTTTTATTAAATAAAATATAAACTACCACATCTTACTAAATATGATTTTAACAAATCTGCTACTTACACGTGCGGTGTGTAGAGTTCCATTCGCGTGCAGTACTTTGGAGTTAGACGTAAAATATGAACTACCACATCTTACTAAATATTATTTTAACAAATCTGCTACTTACACGTGCGGTTTGTAGAGTTCAATTCGCGTGCAGTACTTTGGAGTTAGACGTAAAATATGAACTACCACATCTTACTAAATATGATTTTAACAAATCTGCTACTTACACGTGCGGTGTGTAGAGTTCAATTCGCGTGCAGTACTTTGGAGTTAGACGTAAAATATGAACTACCACATCTTACTAAATATGATTTTAACAAATCTGCTACTTACACGTGCGGTGTGTAGAGTTCAATTCGCGTGCAGTACTTTGGAGTTAGACGTAAAATATGAACTACCACATCTTACTAAATATTATTTTAACAAATCTGCTACTTACACGTGCGGTGTGTAGAGTTCAATTCGCGTGCAGTACTTTGGAGTTAGACGTAAAATATGAACTACCACATCTTACTAAATATGATTTTAACAAATCTGCTACTTACACGTGCGGTGTGTAGAGTTCAATTCGCGTGCAGTACTTTGGAGTTAGACGTAAAATATGAACTACCACATCTTACTAAATATTATTTTAACAAATCTGCTACTTACACGTGCGGTGTGTAGAGTTCAATTCGCGTGCAGTACTTTGGAGTTAGACGTAAAATATGAACTACCACATCTTACTAAATATTATTTTAACAAATCTGCTACTTACACGTGCGGTGTGTAGAGTTCAATTCGCGTGCAGTACTTTGGAGTTAGACGTTTGTGTTACGTACACTAACAGATACGTAGCCGCCTGGCGGCGCCGCTGCTCGCTTTGATTCTGCGATCTGCCACCTATCCAGAAACGGCGTGAGGCGAGGCCACGATCCAAGAGCAAACAAGGAGTCTGCGCTTGTTATACAGTGATTCTGAAGAAAACTTATCAGAACAAAATCGAACTGTATAATGGCACACCTGGCCGTATCTTCGCCTCTTCGGTATCATTTGAATCGCATCTGTCTTATCGGTTCCATGCCGACGCCTTTTCTACCGTCGATGACGCGTCATCCGCCAGAATAGACCTAAGTTCGAATCGATATTGATTTAATGCCTTAAATATGATTAATCGGAATATGATAATAAGATAGTAACAGTTTCCTTTCATTTCAAATACTAACTAAATTACTCAATAGGCACTATAGCATCAAGATTGTAAATATTAATTTAGGTTTGAAAACATCATTACAAAATTACCAGCTGCCGTTATTTTAATTACTTGTGTCATTATTGTTAATAATAGTTAAAGTTTAATTAAATCACCTTAAATATAAAGTAATACATGAAATGTATGTTTAGTTTATCATGAAATCTATTAAGAATGTTGTTCCTTAGTAAACAAAATTATTGGTATGTAGTTATTTTCAAACGAATGTGGATACTTACTTATGACAGAAAACTCAACTATGTGGTCGAGTGTGGGTATATGACTTAATATACAAATAATAATAATAATAATATTCTTTAACATACACATACCATCAAGCCCAAACTAAGCAGAGCTTGTACTATGGGTACTAGACAATGGATAAACATACATATATACTTTTTTTTTTTGTAAATACATACATATTATATATAGAAACACCCAGACCAAGACAAACATCCATGTTCATGCTCACAAATGTTTGACTTGTGCGGGAATCGAACCCGCGACCTCAGGCGTGGCAGTCGGTTACACTAACCACTACGCCATCGAGTCGTCGATACCTTCTGAATTTGTCTAAATTACCATCATCTCATCTCTGTCTAGTATGTTTGCGATTAGTAGCTAGTAGTTTAGATCGACTTCAGTCAGTTCGCAGTTCGTACAAACTACCCTCAGAAACCGTAAGTGATCGCGAGTGATTTTTGTGTTTATGTATTCGTAAGTGATCTGTGGTTTATACCTTATCATCTTATAAGACCAGAGAGATAGTGAGCTAGGGTTTGATCTATCGATTATTCGATGTATCTGTGTTTATAGGTACATATTTGAAATACACTCAGATTTGCTTATGTATGTATGTAGATTATTACGAAAATGCTTGGTGTACGGCTAATGAGGAATAGACCAATTAAATCACTGCACCATAGGTGTTATCGGACATAAGAATAAATAAAATAACTAAATTTGCCAGTACGTACCTACCTATTTGTTCGGATTATGGCCAATTTGAGTGGCAACAGCACACCAGCCAGACAATAGGTTTTCAATGATGTCTGGCATTTCAACGATTAACAATTTTATGACGACTTGCTATAAAATTTTCGGCACGCTGTCCCTCCACGCTGTATAATTAATATCTCAGGCATCTGACATCTATCTGACGGATTTATAGTTTCTTTCAAATTAGGTACTTTTGTTTTGTTCATATCAATCAAAATCCAGTTTTGATAACGTAGACATCGACCAGTTTTACTTTACCTATTGCCGCCTGCTGTGTAGGTACACTTTTTCGCATTACAAAGCGTACTTTAAATCATTGTCGCTGAAAACAAAATTTATAAGATGAACATAATTTTAAACATGAATTGTTTTTTTTTTCTAGGTAGGTACTTATTTAGTGGCATAATTTTTTTACTTCTTTGATTGTACGAACTCCTTCTACTTATGATGTACTGTCTTAAGTTTAGATTAATTATTCATGAAAATTAAACTACCTTTACGTATTTTATTGCGAGAATAAATGTAAATAAATATGGCCACAACGTAAAAAGTTTTTCTGAGAACTTAGGAGCTGATAAGTATCCGAAATAACGAGAAGTGTAGATATTAAGTTGTGAACAAAATAGATCGCAATAAAATAAATAAAATAAGTTTAGTGTCAATCTTAAAATACTCTTATTTGTAAATAAATCATCTATGTTAGACTAATAATAAATTAAACATTTTTTAATAGTTTAGTGTTTATATTCCTAGATCATTCGAAAAATTATTTATCATTAATAACATTTTATATTTAGCAGCTTCTTCCGAACAAAGCTCGAGGCTTGTATCGCGGCAACCAGAATCAGAGAGCCTAGTGAGAGTTACATAATATTGTCTTCTATTTACGCGAATATTATTCATTGAAATTAAACTGCTATATACGGATTTTATCGCGTTGTTTATTTGACACTTTATGACAAAATTTTGAAAATGTTTACACTACTACTACTATTAAACTTTACTAATTTTTAAGCTAATTAAATTATTATTAAACTATTTAGATTTAATTTATTTTTACACTTTCCCCGACGTTTCGGTTGCTTTTCAGCAGCCATGAGCTAATTAAATTATTATTAAACTATTTAGATTTAATTTATTTTTACACTTTCCCCGACGTTTCGGTTGCTTTTCAGCAGCCATGGTCACGGGGAGACCATGGCTGCTGAAAAGCAACCGAAACGTCGGGGAAAGTGTAAAAATAAATTAAATCTAAATAGTTTAATAATAATTTAATTAGCTTAAAAATTAGTAAAGTTTAATAGTAGTAGTAGTGTAAACATTTTCAAAATTTTGTCATAAAGTGTCAAATAAACAACGCGATAAAATCCGTATATAGCAGTTTAATTTCTAGTGAGAGTTGTTTTTACGTTACCGCGATCGAAACGCTTACGGCGTTAGGCTCTCTGATTGGTTAAGAGCTTGGAGCGGGCCAATCGGAGCGCCGCACGTCATGAACGTGTCGATCGCGTTAACGTAAAACTCGCACTAGGCACTCTGATGTAACAGCAGTTTCTATCTGTTAATTCTTTTTTAATTATGTTAGTAACATTGTATGGCTCATCTACGAGCCGTACAATGTTACTAACAATCACACACACAGCCACCATCGCAAACTGGTAATCTGTTTACGTAGTGAATTTGTCAAAATTTGTCGTAAACTAGCAGAATTAGCCGGTCCGTCGATTTAAAGCTATAAGGGGTAAGTAGTAGTAGTAGTAAGTAGCTGTGCCGAAGTGAGCGCTCACCTTGGCACAGCCACCACAATATCTTACAAATATGATTTCCAGGTTATGTCTTCGTCTATCATTATTATATGAGATGTAAAGATGGATGTTATGTTTAATATTAAAAGATTTATTAAGTAAACTGTATGTAGACGGATTTATCGAAATTAATTTACAAATTATTTATGTTGAGCAAATTCAAGTCTATTAATTTTTTTTATTAGATTCTTTTGTAATCAATATATCGTCGGCAAAAAGTATACATTTGTGTTTGGAAGTGACTGGTTAATAATCAAATATGTAAGTAAACAAGGTAAAGATGCAGAAAGGAATAGGGAACATTTAAATAATAAAACAAGAGTAAATGTTTTTATATACCAAGCTGGCTTTATTATGATGTACACAACGATGTCGTATATAATGAATACAGCTATTTACATATTTAATAAGTATCACTCATGTGGGTACACAATTATTGCTCTTGCAGGTAGTGTTAGGAATATCTATATATAACATATTCACAAGAAACAGTCGCTAACTATACATACAGCATCACGCCATACCCTAAAAGGACCTTTGGATTTCACGATATATTACTATAACATGTCGGATAGACTGATAGTATGTGACTGTTTGCGTCTAAACAGTCAAACGTATGTCCACATTATACTTTATAAAGAAGTGAATTTTGTGACGCCTAAAACATCCACAAGAGATAACTCTTTTTCTGGCTAATTAGGCATAAAAGTGATTGTTTCTTGTGAACCGATAATAATTTATTTATTCTCTACACACTTACAAAAATAACTGTATATCGCTAAGAGAATTTATATACTGATTTTAGCATGCTTTTATATAATTGTAACATATCTGTATCATAAGAATTGGTTGTTACTATTTACTATAGGAATCAAATACTACTATTCAAAATGGAAGCATATTGGTACAAAACACATAAAATTAAAATGCATACATTTGATAAAATAAACGATTGTTTTTATATAATTAAAATTATAAAAGGCTTAAATGTACTGAAATATAATTTAAATATTGGTCATGCAATGTCTAAACTATATAAGATTGCTTTTGTTAACTCTAACATATGAATTACTAATGCGCTATTATGACTAGCCGACGCCCCATAGATGCCTGGTTCCTATGCTTCGAACATGATAGACAAACATGGACTCACACATGTGCCTATATTCTTGAAGGAGTAGGCAGAGTTATAATAACATTTTTGTTTCTATATTTTAGATACCGCTTGATAGTGGGCGAGTCTATTGGCGACTGCCAGACGTATTTCAAAACTTCATATTGCGACTGCCAGACGCATTTCCAGACTTCATATTGCGACTGCCAGAGGCATTTCCAAACTTCATATTGCGACTGATAATTTGATTAAAGGATAACTTAGTAACAATTTGTCTGAGCCGGGGTCCTCTGTGCCTCAGAGGGCTTGTAAAGCTTTACCTGTTGTATCATGAGCGTTAATAGTCCATACGGAGATTGCTTTTCTAATATAGGGACCAGACAAAATATTCTTACATATACCCGCGTCTTATTAGTACAAGATAACATATGTTTAGTATAAGGACAAATTTATACAAAGGATTCCATTTATTTTATCTCTAATGCCAAATACAGACAAATAAAGAAGCGAAGACAAATAAGTGGCTTTCGCTGTTGGCAATTGCAAGCGTCTTCAGTTGATGCGCTATCCGAATGATGTTCGAATACAATTGTTAACAACGCGGCAGCTACTATGCATGGTAATATAGTGTTGTCGAAAATTCGAACACAATTGTGTATATCGCTCCATTCATTAATGTATAAAAGGAGATGATTCATGTACAAGCGGAGATTTATCTGGTCTGTATCCGGCATGAGCGAAAGGTGTGTTAATTCTAAGCAAAAAGAACCAGCAATGACTTAATTGCCGTAATTTCTAAAACAGTTTTTTCTTTCATTGATATGAAAACTGATAAATTTATGCTTTTTTTTTAATAAGAATTTTAACCACTATAACTTTTAAATACTTATTACTCACACTTTTATGATAGTGATTGTACAATATAGTAACTGACTTTATGAACTGTTTACGAAACTCTTAATAGTAGTTTTACATTGTCATAATTGTAAAAATAATAGTGAAATTAGCTTATTTTCGTAAAACAGTAACTTAGTTTATTAAACTGAATTATTACAATATTTTGACGTAAAATAATATAAAAAAGTACATTATCTTGTTTAAGTCTCATTCCATCTGGTAACTCGTTTGTCAAAACTAGACAAAGCGCACATAACAAAATCATATTTCATGGAAAAAAAACTTCAAACCATAAATTACATTTCCCCAGCATTACCACAATAAATAAAAAATAAATTATTAATAATTCATTAAAATTATGTTACGAGGCATAAGTTCTACCTATACCATATTTCTTGTTCACTATTAACTAAAATGCTATCAGTTTGGAATATGACAAAAAGTGAATAAATTAAATTATGTCAAATGCTTTGTCAACTTCAATCACATTGTTTTGTAAGTACCGTAAATATTCTGGATTTATAAGTAATAAATTTTGCATTCATATAATATGATGACACAAAAAATGTCTGCTTAAATTTTACATTAATTATTAACAATAAATACAATTTGTAATATAAAGATGTGCAGGCTTGCTCATCCCAGAGATCTTCTGACATGATATAAGCTTCAATAAATCTTGTGCCCGGGGTTGTTGAAAGGACATGAACAGAAATCAGTAAAAAAAAATAAGTCTTTGTATGACTCTCTCAACAACTTTACACCTTTCTGTTGTATATCTGAGAATGGTTAAGTAGTCAAATAGAATAAACATATGCATTTTGACTTTATATTATACAAAATGAGTCTTTACTGTTCTTTCAAATCTGAGCAGACATTTTGACAGCTCCATATATTGCTTAGTATGGTGTTTCCACATAGTAACAAGATTATGTTTAAATCTATTATTATATGTAGTTTATATTTAAATTATGCAGGGAACAGTTTGACTATATGAAGCTCAAACATTATGACTACACAAAACGATATTAATCACCAGAGTAGTTGGTTTATCACTAGAATCCAGATACCCAATAGTAGCAGCCGCACACTCATAGCAAAACATTTATTATAGAGACACAAGTAACAGCGAATTAACGTCTGACATTTAGAGAACATGTTTCGAGCACTTCAATTTACAAATAGGCAGCTAAGGTTGATGTGTACTTTACATAATACTTTATGCATAAAATATTACTCAAAAAAAGATTGCTTTTAAATGCTGCCAAATAAATTACGACATACATATTTTTTAACTTTAAAGTAACTACTAGCAAACGAAAATGGTTACCGAAAAAATAAATTGGATATTTTCGTTCCAATCAATTGTCAATTCTTTGTAGCTTATTATTATTCGAATAACAATTTTTATATGCCAACAAAGACGTCAATGACTATTTAAATTTGGTTATTATTAAAATATTATTATTATCCTGTACTTCTCGTGCATATTTTCGTTAAGCCATTGAGCTTGATGAGCCATTATTTAGCTGTTACATCAAGATTTGAATCGACATTTAATTAAAAATATGATTCGAATAATAGCCCTTTGCTGATGTAGTTCGAACGTAAAATAATCATATTCAGTTTGTCTTTTTTTTATCTATTACTCTTCATTGTCTACTGTATTTCAATAATTCTATAATGAACATTCTGTCATTTATGAGATCAGATAACTTATTGATTCATCAATATTAAATAAAATATTAATTTTAATGCAACTAAAATATGTTTCTTTGGACAGTTTGCTCGCAGACGAGTGTGCAGCAGCTATAAGGCCTGCATCATCAAACAACGAAACGACATGCTAGATAAATTCTTACTAAATATTTCCTAATACTAAAGACCTATTGAACATCAGACTATCTGCGCTTGAATGAAGAAGCCTAAAGTATGGCTGTATATATTTTATTGCTTCTTAACATGAAATCTAGTAAGTAAGCCAATTGTATTGCATTTCGGCACAGATATAGAGAGAAAATTGAGTACAGTCAGCGACATAACACTACTATACTTTTTTATTTGTTTCAACTGTTTTACGCGTACCTTTAATTATTAATGACATACAAAATAAGGATAATTACTTTTAAAAGAAAAATTTAGAAGAAGTTCTCGATATTTTTCATTCATTTAAAATACTATGTGAATGTTAAATTATAATAAATTTAACCAATTATCAATATGTACGCCAGACTATGGCTGAAATGATCAACAACTTTGTATACCCATATTCGGAGAAATAAATATTATTTCATTTCATAATTATGTTGCTGACTCTACTATTTTTGTTTTATACTTTGCAAATCAAAAGCCAGTTACATATTATGTATACATCCATTGTCAGGAAGTGAGGCAGGCCTTTTTAATAAGAACTTTATAATGATATAAATAAATAAGTGTGATTGTATCACATACTCATAGCTTGGGCTCGGTGGGGGTCAGAGGTGTGGGCACGATGGGTGCGACGGTCGCGGGGACTCCGCCCTCGAGGTCCAAGCGTCCGTGCTCAGCGGCTAGTAAAGCACGTAACTCGTCCTGGGAGAAAAGGATTATTATTTTAGTATCACTCTTTGCTATTATTCAAGAATATTTAAGACCTGTTATCACTAGCGATCCGCCCGGCTTCACAAGTATAGTACAAAACCTTAACAAATTATACACTTAAACCTTCCTCATGAATCACTCTATCTGTTGATCAGAACCGCATGAAAATCCATTCAGAAGTTTTTGAGTTTATCGCAAACTGACAGACAAACGCGGCGGGAGACTTTGTTTTATAATATGTAGTGGTGATAATATGTATTCGAAACATCGGACTAAAAGAAAATACTTGTTATGAAGTTTCTTCGGGTTTCTTTTATACAAAATTACATTACTGCGTTGTTCGGACTGTTTTATGAAAGCGTTTAAGACAATCAAGAGGCTACGTACTGAAATTAAGGGCACATTTCGAAATACATATGTTTCACGGTACAGAGAGTACTACACACCCACTGGTATCTGTAGGTGCTTTTGGGCACTGGAGGGAGCGGTCCTCTCGTATAAACGCGTACGGTTAGTGAAGAGGGTTCGCTATAACATAGGCAGTAGGGTGTAGTCGTGGTATGGGGAATGGTATTCAAGAATATAAATTACAATACTAGGTCGTCGACTACTAATAGGTTATCGATAACTTAAATGCACGCACACAAATACGAATAAATTATACCCTATAAAAAATATAGTTATGAGCTTAGCAGGTGTTCAATGCCTATCTATTTCGCTTGTGTGTTAGATAGATAGATAGACATCCTAGTCGATGTATAGTATCCGTGCAGTCAAATTTACATCGCAACATTGGACATTCGACACTAGAGACTTTTATCCAAAGAGTTTTAGTACTTCAGACTTTTATCCAAGTAGTTTTTTTAGTAAAGTTAAAATTCCTGCTGAGCTGTACACTTAGTGTGTGTAACTTAGCTGTATAGAAAAATGATTGCAGTTGTACTTACTCCCCAACCAAGTCTATCAGCTAGATCCTGGCAGCCATCATCACAGTCACCGAGTCGCGCCACGTCGCGGACCGCTTCTTCGTCCAGTTGTAGACCGCCGCCCATCACCCCCCACAGCCTCAGCAATGGTGACCTCATGCCGGCCTTCTCGCGGTTGATAAGCAGACGTGGACACCATTCGGGTACCCTGAAGGCACAAATTTAAATTTAATACCCTGTTACGCAATGTCTATTGTAGAAGTGTGTATAAAATATTTCTTGCAGACGCAAGAAATATTTCGATCAAAAGTACAAAAAGAAGTTAAAGATTTTCGCCCCAAACACGCCTTTCATAAACTTACGCCCGTTTCTTATCTATCATCGTTTTTATTGCGGTCGGCGACACGATTGGAGTACTTCTGGTATTGCAAGCAAACATAAGATATGGTAATCTCTTTAACAATATTTCGAGTCTCAGCACTTATGCTCAGACCGAACCTAGATCACTTTACATTAGTTATCGCTAATATATTATAATTTTCAAATTGGTTAAAACATGGTCAGCACTTTGTATATTGAAAATGTGCACTAACATATCAATAAGAGAGGCGAACGGTTGGACTTCAAGCGAGGAACCCATGATGATAAGCATGTCACACTGCTGGAAGTCTTCTTGCAGACACCGTTGGAACCGATCTGGGAGGCTCTCGCCGAAGAACACGATATCCGGCTTCACAACTCCAGGGCATTCAGTACATATCGGAATTTGGTCTGCGAATATACGCTCTGAAAATAAATAATTTTTTTAGAAGGGAATGTAAATTAATTTTTTTATCTGTATTAACTATTTTTATATGTTTCTGTTCACAAAACCATTATGCCTATAGACATCATCCCAAAGGTGTGTCCCAAATGTGTAGGTGTACCTAATAGCCAAATAAAAAGATTTCGAGAAATATGTTTTGGCCTAATATATTCGTAGCTGTCGACGCACTCCGACACATTATATTATTGCATTATTAGATTTGTCTAAGAAATAATTTTATATTGTACAATATATTGTATGGATTTACCTTTAACAAACTCAAGCGGGTATTCCTTCCGGCAGTCTAGGCAGTGCGAAGTGTAGAAAGTGCCATGAGCTTCTACCAGCTTCTCCTCGGGAATGCCGGCACAACGCTCTAACGTGTCAATGTTTTGTGTGTAGTGGCGGAGCAACAATCCTTTAAAATCAAACTATGGTTATTTGGGTCACAAAGTTACACTTTTGAATTTGAATTTGCATTATCCTGTAGTCCAGTTCGGAATGCAAAATTAGGCAAGTCTGTCATATATCAACCATTCTAGTCTAACATACAGTGTAGTACATTTTTAGAAGATTGTATAGTGAACCCCATAAATATAGTAAAAATCTTGATTTTCTCATAGATAAAGCTTTTGCTAATAAATAATATGAGTTGTGGATAACCAACAATCACAGGTACCTGTCCCAGATTGGTGGATGACATAGTTAGTTGGACGTGTGTTATCCGCACTCAGCCCCACAATTGGGTCATTGTGCGTAAGTAACCGACGCGAAATATTGTTTGGTTACTCATACCACCTCAGATCCGTCCAGAAAGATAATACCCCTATTATCTTTATTTACCGATGTTGCGCTACTGCGATGAAGGAGGTACTCCGTCTTCATCGTTTCTGGACTGTTTAGAAGTTTCGCCCGTTGGATGCTCACGCTTTTACAATGTAGGAGCACGTGAGACGATGTCTTCTCGGTCTCCATGCAGCCTCTACATAAGGGACTGTCAGTGATGCCGATGTTGAACAGGTGCTTGTTAAGTGAGCAGTGGCCTGTTATTATACCCACTAGGTGGCGTAGGTTTTTCGTTGTGGAACGTAGCAGTTTGCGTGACAGAAGTTTGTCTAAGGATGGAAGAGCTTCGTCTGTCTACATTCATTTGTTTCTGTCCACTGTTTTTCATGTTAACCATGTTTTGAGTTGGCAGAAGGGTATCGGGACAATTGGTTAGGATCCTATCATTTTGGTTTTCGATCCTCTCTTCGCCAGTTTGATCGGCAGCATCATTGCCAGAAGAGTTGCTGTGGCTGCATATCCACTGCAACGTTATCCGATTTTTTGTTGCAAAACTTTGTAGCTCACGGTGACACTCCAGGATGAGTCTTGAAGCAGTCGCTCTTAAGAGCGTGTAGTACCGCAGCACTATCTGAGATAAAGCGTATTGACTTATCGCTTATACCCTATATATACATATATTGATATAACCACTGTTGCGGCCCGGGTGATTCCAACACATTCTGCCTGGAAGATCGTGTTGAGGTTTCCCAGTGTCGTTGAGTAATTGATGTTTAGGTCGTGGGAGAAGACTCCGACTCCTGTTCCTGATTTTGTTTTGGATCTATCCGTGTATATTCTCACTTCATGTATGCCAGAGCTATCTTTAGATTCCTCATGAAGTTGGATGTGGTATTGTTTGTCAAAGACAAAGGTTTTTGGGATGATAGCACATGTCGCCTCTATCATTGGAATTTCGTTGTATACTTAGTATTCCTTTAGGCGCGCATGAGTTGTTCTATTGTCCCTTTTCCGTTCCCTACCAGCTGTATGATGAGGTGTAGGTGTCTGAGATTTAGTATGGCCTCCAGCGCTGCCGTGGGGGTTGTTCTTATACAGCCTGTCGTCGCCAGGCAGGCGAGTTGTTGTAGGCTGGTTGATAGATGACATTATAGAAATAGAATTTGTAACCTGAATGATTGGCACATTTGGCACAGGAGCATCAAGGATACAAAGAAAAATAAAAGGCATACTATGTTATTTTAAGAAGAACAACAGACTTGAATTATGTTACCCAGAAAATTAAATTATCACTTTTCTATTTAAATACATACATAATAATATAATTTTTACTTTTATTGCCAATAATACTAACTAAACATAAGGATGTAAAAATATTTTATCATGCAATTAGTTATGGGTTTTATTAGTTTAAAACCAAAAATCAAAACACTTTAACATGTTTTTAAACATGCAAATAAATATTGTTACCTACTTACCCTTTTCATGCAAAAGTCTGATAAAATAATGTGATATAGTGGGCTTGAAACTGCCTGGGTAGAGTTCTTTTGCCAGCATGAAGAATGGTTTTGGGTTTTGCCTGAAGAAGTTGATTTCAAATATTGCTTGTGGTTCAGGCAAGTCATACTTCTGCAGATTGTGGTACAGACCAGTTTCAGGGCTTCGAAAATCAGGGATTCCAGCAGCTAGAACAAGAAATATATAACTTTAAAAAACAACACTATAGCATTTTTCAAGCATTATATGTAATTAAAACTATTATTTATGATGATATTAATGAAAATTAGTAGTTTTCTATAATAATAGTTTTAATCATCTTCTGCTTAGCAAAATATAGAAACATTTGTTTTGTGTAATTTGACTATGTTGTGGGTTTATGTTTGTAGGTGATGAAAGGGTGAAGTGCTATTTGGTATTTCTGTGAGTAATTGCAGTAGCAGTAAAGCGGCTGGAAACATCCCCAATAAATGGCAATAGGCGCATCAGCTTTGACATGATAGGAATACATATGCTTCTCATAATGATTATGATGATAAAAATATGATATTCATTTGGATCAGAGGTTTCCAAATTTCTTTTTGTCATAGACCACTTTCAAAATTTAGCAGGTTCCGGTGGACCCCCTGCAGCTACATTTCTAATCACAACTGGTTTTTTTAAATTCTGTGGACTGTACCTACCGCGGTACGCAGCCTGACATTTTTATAATTTTTAAATTCTCTATTGAAAAATCGGTAGGATCGAGAGCACTTCGCTGAGGTTCTTAAAATATTATCTGCCTACATTGACAGGTGAAGTCAAGCAGACATTTTAGTTCTCCACTATCGAAAGTAAATAAATTTTCGTGGACCCCCGCTTACGAATTGTGGATTCCCATTTTTTGTCACACCAATGTAGACCCCCATTGAGTCTCCCGTGGACCCCTGGGGTCCACCTCGACCACTTTGGGAACTAATGATTAAGATGATAAAATCATCTCACTATTATGCTAAAGCTAGTAAACTCTTCACTATTTGACTTTTTAATAATTAAACCTATGAACAACCAAGCATGGTTAAATACACTGTACTAAAAGATACAGAACAAAAATATGCTCAGGTAGTAATAGAACCCAGCACTACCATATTTGGATGTGTATGATCCACATAATCACTGAACGAAATAGTCAAGTTACTATAGAGATAAGAGGAATAACAGTAATTAAAGTCATTAGCAATAGAAAAATGTTTTCACTATATAACATAATGTAATATTGTTATACTGCAATATCATTAAAATATTATCAATAAACAGATTAAACTACAGAAAGGAAGATAAATAATTAAACTCAAGGTCGACACATATCCTATTTGGACAAAGTATAGTTATCAAACCTATGACTAAACTTAACAGACAAAAGTTTCCATGAAATTATATTGGATGTGTTTGACCTTGATTGTCCACACAATGACATATTAATTTTCCGCTGTAAATATAATGTTTGAAACTAACATGGTGTTTATATTACCCTTAAATTGACTGTTATGATAGAGTTCTACTAAGGTCTTTAGAATGAATTTGGTGTGTGAATTATCACAGCATAAATAGGGTATCCCTGGTGATGTTTATACTTTTAATTTAGATTTTAAATTGAAAATTGTGGATGGTATATTAAAATTGATCCCAATGCAAAGTATTTAAAAAAAGACATTGCAGCTGCTCATGGTCCATTTTGCTAATACAGAGGAAACCAGTCAAGAATGCTTTATTGTGACAGCATTTTTAAGAAAATGTACTTGCAATCTTTTAATAATAAATAGGTAATATATTTATAAACATATTCAACCATGTCAGATGAATAAAGTTACCATACTATCTACTTATAGATTTAAGATATCCGAGTTGTTTGATCCATTTGTTTATTTTTTTGCACATGTCATAATATATTAGTGTAAATAAACATTGGATAACCCCAACATAACATGATAACAACAATGATAAAAATTCTTCACGTTTTTTAACTAATGTCATGTAATATAACAAGAAATCATATCAACAATACTTACATGTAGAAATACCAGCGCCGGCCAAAGTTATTATGTTTTTGCATCTCTCGCTTTTAATCCATTTCACGATACCATCCAAGTTAACTTCATCTAGTACCTTTTCGTTTGCCGCCGGCGGGTCAACATGCTCATAAAATCCCAGCTTTTGAGCCAAATACCGACGAATTGAATCTACGTCTAGGTCTCGAATCCGGGCACCTAAGCTCTCTACAGGATTTGGCGGGACGCTCGGCACAGGCCTATCTACAGGGTCATCACCTAAAATCATATCCAAATATTCTAATATATATATGTTAAATCCATAGCACATTATCTTAATAGCAATTATAGCTCACCATCACTTTTTCCAGGCGGTGAATTTGCAGACATTTTTCGTAAATATATGGTATTGCGACTTGGAATCTTTGTGCACCTTTGCCACGGCTTCGTATTTGACAACTTTGACAAAAAGAGTGCGCGCATTCTCGAATACAGTCAGTGCAGAAATGGAAGGGATCGGTTTATTTATATGCAAAGTTATTTTTATAATGTACTTTGCCCGATGTGCATTTCTAATCAGTTGATTTGGAAATTAATATGATAAAATATCTTACAAAAATATAACTGAGTTGCCATTTAGCTATTGCCATAATAATGTTGTGAAGATTTAACAAAGGCTTTTAATCTAATACTAGCTTCGTCAATGACAATTATTTACTGACCTCTAATAATTTAATATATATGTACGTTATAGCATTAACAGACAATCGAATATGGTCTGATCAGCACCGCGAACTTGGTGCGCTCCGAACCCACTAACACTAATAATAATCACATTATTATTATTATTGACGGTGCGCTCGGTTCGATGTTTTTTCCAAAAGATTTGGTGCGGTCCGCACCAAGTAAGCTCGTGTGGCCCAACCACCGCACCGGTTGGCGCTTCACGCTTCAGTCGTAATTCTACCTCCGTGCGAAACACACGTTTCAATGTCGTCCGACCACAAAGCCAAAAAGAATAATTGTGGAAGATTTAGAACTTTATAAAGATTTCCCGTGTTTGTGGGAAACGTCTCACAATTTATATTGTAACAAAGACGGCTGCAATCAAACGCTGGATGTAATTTTAGAAAAATTATAACGTGCTACCCGCATTCCACCAGAGACAACGTTAGGAAAAAAATAGAACATCTGAGAGCTGCTTATAGGCGTAAGCGGCATAAGGCACTCGTTAAATTTAATATTTAATAATTATTAGTTAACTAAATAAACTAATTCAGTTCCTTACATACTTTTAATTCCGAAAAAAAAAACGTTCCCGAGTGTTGTCGGGCAACGTACCTATAGTTTATATATCATTGCCTCAAGTACAAAGCATAGCATTATTTTCAAAATTTTTCATACTAGTAGTGAAAAAAAATGCTAACAATTTTCAAGTATTATTTCTACTTTTTTACAGCAAATATTTCAAATTACAAATTTCATTAAAAATACATGTCGTAATAGTTTATTTATTTAAGTATCTACACAACTGGATTATAGTATTTGCTTGATTTATCATAAATATTATCATGTATAATTACTTTTAGGTGGAATTCAGCAAATCTACCGGTGCTGGGTTGGAAGACGTGCACACTCCGTCACTATGGTACTATCCGTATTTAACTTTTCTTCACGAGAAGACAATGCTGACATCACAGGGAATCGATAATATGCCAGGAACTTCAGATTCGAATAGCGAGATACGTACTTAAATATTTAGTACATTAATCATCCATTCTTGAAAATCAACACGGCCTTGATTGTTAAAATATTCTGTGAATATCTGCCTAACGGCATTACCATCTGCAGTACGTTGTCTCTTTGTTCTATTAAAACTTACTGAGATGTCTTATTTTCGCCAATCTCCTGGTCGGAAGTTATTATTTTCAGTGTCTTCCTGATCGACGCAATTCCTTGTAACGTAGTTTGTAGACCTTTTCTCAGAAAATTGTGCAGAAAACATGAAGCCATCAGCATTTGTACATTTTTAACATTAATCGTGATTGGTTTTTTAAAAACCCTAGGTAAAGCGTTCGACTAATATGCCGAATGTATTTTCAACAATTCTCCTAGCTCTGGAAAGTCTATAGTTGTATATTCTTTTGTCATGTGTCAAGTTTTTCTGTGGATATGGCTTCCAAAGGGTACTCCCTTTCTTCTCCTGAAATTGTTTGTCCGAAAATCATTATCCATAACAAGTTTGTTATAAACTTCAGTAACCATAATGTAAAAACGTCGAAATTTTGTTTTACGTAATTATCTTTACTTCTAAAACTATTCTGTCATAATATCGAGTACTATAATAATTGAATCTCCTAATTTTTAATGAAATAAAGTCATAATATGTCCTAAGTATTGTAGTATATAATGTGTATTATTCCGAATGTTCACTTATTATAAAATTGTTAGTCTTGAAACATTTGCTAAAAATTAGGTTGTAGTGATAGAATCGAATCGCTGTGAATCCGACTCCACGCAGTCTTGTTTGCCTTACCCCTATAGTGTAATTTAGAATTGCGTAGGCGCATAGGGGCGAGGCGGCCCGCGGGCTGAGGAGCAGGAGGCTGCAAGCGAGCCGCCGTGGCCGGCTGAGCCGGCCAGCAAGCCGAAGCTGCGGTGGTGAGCGAAAGTCTTCTGCGTCGATTAGCACGCGTGGGACCGCCGAAGACCCGCAGCGCCGCGCCGGAGCCGTGACAAAAGTCAAACTTTGTAATACAAATTAGTTTTAAAAACATTATTAATATAAATAAATATTTAATAATTTGCATTTAGGACTTATAACTTTTATTGAAAACGGTTTCAAGTCTTTTGTATATTATTGATTGTAATATTTATGACAAACTAATTTAGGGCATATTATATTTAGGGATTTAAATTTTATGGCATGTGATATTATGTGACATCAAGTTCGGGCAAGTTATCATTCGGACAAATGATAATTAGGACAAAAAAAAATATGGCACTTTAGATTATTAATGAAAAAGTTAGGTAACACAATAGAGAACTCTATAAAAGATTTTCATTCATGGCAAATGCACTGTCTGCAACTAAATAATATGGAGCAACTACATCTGATGACGGCAAGACAGATGGTCCTGGTAAATGCAGTTGATTAGACAACAACTTTTCATGAAAGGATGTATGTTTAAATACTCCACCATCAGATATTATACATTTGTACCTGCATTCACGTAAATAAATTCGTAATTGGTGTTAACTATGCCAAGCAAAACTATGCTGAATGTTCCCTTGTAATTGTAAAACATTGAACCTCTGGTCGCTTTTCGATGAGAACATGCTTGCCGTCGATTGTACCCACGCAATGATTGAACTGCCATTTTTAACCATTCATTTCTTGTTTCAGAAACCTACAACAAAAAAGGAAAAGAGTTCAACCAAGCGACAAAATGCCCTCTACAAGAAACAAGAAGAATTAATATAGTCCGCGACACAATTAATCAAAGAGACCAGCTCGGGTGAAGGGACTTCGGCAGATGCTTTTGGACACTTAGTGGGCTCTCAATTGAAAGAGTTACCGAAGCATTGTAGAAAAATTTATTGGAGATCTATTATTCTATGCTAAATTAAGAGAACTCAATTTAGATACTTCAATAAACTTAAATAAAAACATACATTCACATACTGGCACATATTCCTATTACTCTCTCTCTCTCTCAACCATATAGAAACCATTTATATCATCAACATCTATCACTGTCGTCACCGTCAACGCTACATTTACAATTATCACCATACCAACCATCATCGTCACCTCAATATTCACAAAGATCACTCCCCGTCACCTAAAAATTTACAACCATCACGGTCTCCAACATTCGCAATCATCATAGTATCCTCAACATTCACAAACATATCAGTCATCACAAAAATCACAGTCACCTATACATTCACAAACATCACAGTATCCTCAACATTCACAAACATCACAGTCAACTATATATTCACAAACATCACAGTATCCTCAACATTCACAAACATCACAGTCACCTATATATTCACAAACATCACAGTATCCTCAACATTTACAACCATCACAGTCTCCTCAACATTCGCAATCATCACAGTATCCTCTACATTTACAATCATTATCATCACCTCACCATTTGCAACATTCACACAATCGACACCCTCCCAGTCTCAAACACCAGCAGATTCTTTAAAAATTTATTCAGAAGACCCACACCGTCAAAACTTACCCTTAAGTCAAGTATTATTACCAAATGACTTCCCAGAAACAATTACCTCTACCACTCTATCAGAGATGACTCCAAGTGAAAACACAAAATTAAATATGCCAAGCACCCGTGCAAGAGCAGGTAGTGCTTCAGAAATGACGCGGGCTGTTTTTAGGGGTAAAGGAACACAACTACAAGATTTTTTTACTTATAATAAAATTTTATTTTTAAATGGAGATTTAAAAATAAATAATTTGATTTTGTTTGGATACATAAATATTTTGGTACTAAAGTTGATTTCAAAATAAATAATTAATTTTGTACGGAATAAGTTTTATTATTTTAAATACATACCTGCATATAATTTTTAAGCACTTTACAGATTGCTTCACAGGTCTTTGGTATTATCTTTGACAATAGTTGCGATGATATACTTGTACTGAATTTAAGTTCTCTGAATTCTTTTCCCGATGCCAGATATTTTAAAGTTGCCACTAATCTCTCTTCAGCTGTCACTGCTTGTCTCATAACTGAATCGGTTTTAGTTACATATGGTTTGCAAGTTCAAGCAATTCAGCAAATGAATCGGAAAAATATCGACTTATAAAAGACTTACATGATGAAAATCTTCATGATGTAAGTCTTTTATAAGTCGCATATGACTGTACGATTCTCGAAAT
The DNA here is from genome assembly GCA_930367265.1 of Catocala fraxini. Lineage (NCBI taxonomy): Eukaryota > Metazoa > Arthropoda > Insecta > Lepidoptera > Erebidae > Catocala > Catocala fraxini. The sequence continues at coordinate 8,115,209 of OV884040.1, read as the reverse complement.
TTGCCCATTCTTTTCTTTCTTTTCTCTTCTTTTCGAGAGGTGTAGTAGCTACCATGGTTGCCGCAACTAACGCAATTTTAGTCTGTTTTGATAATATTGGAGGCATGTCGACGTGATCACGGTGTAGTAGCACGGAAAGCACTGTGGTGCGGTGCGGTGGAGTGGCGTGTCGAGCGCACCGTACCAGTCCGTTGGTTCGGTCGCACAAGTTCGATCGTCTATTAATAGACTGGTTATTCCGTACAAAATAACAACATATTTTTGTATCTAATTGAAGTGCTGTCAGTGAGGTTACACTAAAATTAATTTGACTTTTTTGACATTATGTTGCAAATGGCTGTTTGTGAATGATTGACGACATCTTTCATACGTACGGGACGGTATCGCGTTAGCGACGAACGCGATACGATGCGACACATTATACACATTACATACTCGTTATGATTCGTTTTACCGCACACTGCTTTAAAGCGGCTTAGGTTCGTAATGTCCAAATCCCAAAATGTCCAGAGGGTGCAAAACGTCCATATCCCAAAATGTCCATATCCCACAATGTCCATATCCCAAAATGTCCAAACCCCAGAATATCCATGTCCCAGAATTACCATATCCCAGAATGTCCATGTCCCAAAATGTCCATATCCCAGAATGTTCATATACATACCATACCGCGTACCGCGTCAATTTCGACGCTAAGGCAGGAAATTATTTGAAATTATAAATATTCAGCCCGTCTTTATATAAATATTGTCTGTTTTATTGTATAGCGATAGTATCATAACTTGGATTCTAAATAATATTTTGCTGGGTTCTGGCAATCAGATGAGAAATTGATATTTGCTGTGTCTACCTAGTCTTTTTTTATAGGCAATCTAAATAAATATAGCATTATAAAATGTATTTTCCACTTTGGTCAATAAATTTATCTTTAATGTTTTATCGATATCAAACGCCAAATTCACTACGCTACTCACTACCGTTCTTGGAGCCAAAATGGCAATGATAAAACGAAGTCATATGGTGGCAAATGGCGATAGCCAATCCAGCGTACTAGTATTATAGAGGTCAGTGATATTTATTCATTTAATGAATGGATTGACTTTTACGGATTTTACGATGATCTATTTTTAGGTAATTATAAATAGTGACTACGTTTTCTTGATGAAGCTTGATGATTAATTATGACATAATAATACATAATATGTAGGTACATGATGAATCAAGGCTAAAAATCACGAAAAATACTATGTTAACGTTTCATTATTTTATGTGCGGTTTTCATTGAGCACTTCTCAGAAATCAAATAAAAACGATGATTATACTTAGTGATATTTTTGGTAATTAATATAAATTGATCGAACAAGTCGTATAGCAATAAAATAAAGCATTTCAACAAATGTAAAGCAACCAATTCCCATCATCATGCCGGCGAATCCACCAATGTTACCTGAAATAAGACCAAGACTATGGTTTAAGCTGATAACGTTAACAAAAATGGTGTAGGTATACATTTAGGCCAGCCTCGATGGCGTAGTGGTTAGTGTAACCGACTGCCACGCCTGAGGTCGCGGGTTCGATTCCCGCACAAGTCAAACATTTGTGTGCATGAGCATGGATGTTTGTCTTGGTCTGGGTGTTTCTATGTATAATATGTATGTATTTACAAAAGAAAAGTATATATGTATGTTTATCCATTGTCTAGAACCCATAGTACAAGCTCTGCTTAGTTTGGGCTAGATGGTGTTGTGTGTATGTGGTAGAATATATTTAGAGGCTAAGTCACAACAAGCTAAAAAGATAAAACGAAAAACATATACCGGTAATATCACGGAGCTTGGGATCTGTAGAAGGCTTGATGTTGTTACGAAAATACTCACTTAATATTTCAAACCAGTACGCCACCACATCAAGTCTATATAAAACACCGACAGACGTGGGATGAAATATATGCAGGACACACTTATCGGTTATATTCACACCAACGCTGAAAACGAAAATCTATTAATTTTATAGATGTGTACCTAAGTTATCTGGCTCTGGCTGTTTATTCCGTTGGCATCCACGGCTATATTACTGAACCCAACTGAACTTTATATTATTTTCAAGATAATTCCTCCTTTAGTGATCAAGTCCTTTGTCGCCAGCATCTTTACAAATTTACTATGAACAGACACAAAGTACCTACACCTAAACTTATGTGTGGATCACACCAATAATAATAGACAAAATTGTCCTATGAAGAATTCGAAACCACCACACTTATCGCGGTGTCAGCAGCGTGACGATGGCTTATCCGTAACGCTTAGGTACACGATCGTAAACGAGACAAGGATACACGCTGTATTGAGCTTTCTCGATTTCTTATACGTAATTATAATGAGTACGGCCCCAGAATAATCGCAACAGTGGTGATCGTTAATTACTGATAGCTTAGGTGAGTACCACCATTATTTGTAGACCGCAACCTAAAACTATACCTAGTATTCTATCGAAACATCCGGATAACTAAGCAGCACATTACGTAAATAAACATCTTTATCCATGAAGGGATTAACAAAAGTATTTAATACCTACTTTTAGACTTAAGGCCTAAAATATACCTGTTTGTTTTAAGCCCTACGTCGCGTTGTCTATCGCAAACATTTTCAGTTCATACTGTGTTCTTAATTGGAAAGTCAATAGAAATGTCCAATAATAGTTTTTCCGAACTGGGTGTCGAACCCAACTTATGCCACGAGAGAAAAGAGGCAGTCGTCAGTGCAGTGTAAAATACATACACATGTTACAGTTAAATGCAAACTTAATGGCGGCTCGGCAGTTAGCTGCGTGTGCAGATGTGCGCAGGTAGGTAGGTGTAGGCAGTATACGGATATAACTCACACACTAAATACAAGACGCGAAGGGCGAGTGCGGGTGAAAGAAAAGGCGGGCGGGGAGGTGCCCTGCCGCCCCGTGCCGCTACGTCCCGCTGACACCTAATATTGGGTTCTGCGCAATGACTCGTACGATGTTCAGATCCGCCATTAAGTTTGCATCGCACTGTACTAGGTACGGTTAACAAAAATAAAATTACAGGAAATCGCTTTCGAATCCTGTGCGTGATGTTTTCGACAGTGAGACTCTGAAAGTCCTGGTGAAATGCTGCGTCATTTCACAGTCTGGTAGACAATCCGGGCAGTATAAGGAATCAGCAAACTCCACCTCCAAGCCGGACGTGTCTTTAGCGTCGATTGGGTACACATACAGAAGTTTCTCTGAAATACATAATTGTCAATTACATTCTTCGAGTTTCTTACCTGCTTCTTCTTATGAAAGCTCTTCACCTCGATTAGGCTGTTTTCAATGCAACATTTTTATTTCCTTATATTATTAATTTTATTATTATACTAGTTTATTGACGTGTCAAGAAGTGCTTTTATAGTAATAAAGATCTTTAACTTTAACTTAGAATAAGACTGATTGGAGAATATAGTGGAATTGTTTGTAAGATACGGTACTTTTTCTCGCCAAGTTCTGTTGAATGAGGGTTAGGAAGGAGGAAAGATATTTTGGCTTAGAAATTTTATCCTTTAAATCAGATATATAATGGTAATAATACGTCTAATTTCGCAAAATATGTTAAAAAAACCTGGGAAAATAAGAGTTGTGGATTAGCCATTCATTAATTACTTAGGTACATGAGACTATTTTGGAATACTCGTTTGGTATTTTACAAAGTAACAATTCTTAGGAAAGTTTATTTGTACCTACAAAGGTACTAGTAATTTGTAGTTTTTGGTAGTAATAAACTTTGGTTTTAATCATTCATCCTTACCTATACGCATCCCAGCACACATCGACACTCGCGCAAAGGCTCGCGCTTTTTGCAAAGTATGATCTTAACTTAGCGCATTTTTGTGATGTCACGTAAGAACTACGTGGTTCCCCCAATCCTCCTCTAAATCGTCTTACGGAATAAATGAATGGCATTTTTAATTTCTTTTTTTTTTGCTTTGCTAGTAAAATTACGTAATAGTACAAACCTTTGTATTTATTGAGGCACCACAAATTTCTTAGAGTACATGTATTATTGTCCTTGTAAATTGCGCTGGGGTAGTAGAACGGTACACACTTGCAGAGTGAGCGAATTGTTTCGATCCGGCACCTGACCAGACAAGCGCTTAACGAGTACATGTTACCGAATAAATTCTTCACTTCGTCGCGGAACAAACAATGTCTCTGGAAACATTAGGAATATATGTATGTAGAGAAATATAAATTGATTAGGTAACTCATTCATAACATGGCATAAAATGTTATTTCTGGACATTGGTTCCTAGGTCTTGCAAAGCGTTAAAGGTTTCTGTCGTTATACCCAGTCGCAGCACGGAGTCTGACAATGTGCTCGGTAGGCGGCAATAGGCGGCGTAGAGGCCTTACACGTGACCTATCCTTATAGCATATATACATATATAGTAAGTAACTGATACTTATTCACCATAAGTATACATCTCTGTATAGTCATCTGTGGCTATCGAAGGTAAGTCGATCAATAGTAAATTCCTTCGCTAGAATGCTAACACAGACGCTGAATATACATAGGTACATCCTCCTTACCTATAAAAACTTTAGTCAAGACAGTTTGCACGTGCTTTAATCATCTATACATTAGCGTATAAAAAGAACGCCTAGGTGGGCCGGACCCAGGCGGGAGGTCAGATGGCCATCTCAGGATGTTAGGTTTCAAGTTAAAACTCTAATACTATATGTGAGCTAACGTTGTTTAGGAGAAAAGCCCTCCCTGGAAAATAATCCAAGATACGCCAATACATTTATGTTGCCGAGATACAGCTTTACCCCTATTTAGTCTGAGGTTCCATATTAAGCAGACATCATTTTTGCTGGTTATTTGTTTGGGCGAACAATTTATGATACTTTACCGTTTGAGGAGAGTATTTATGGACCTCAGAAGTTGCGTATTGTTTAATAGATTCGATCTCAAGGAAAAGCGCATAGTTAGGCTGCGCCATGCGGTACAAGAGCCTGCCGCCACCCGCGTCTGGAAACTGTTCGGCATCATGTAGAAAAACCTAGAACCAATATATGATATACATTATTTGGTACTTACAAAATAACACTATATATAACAATGAAATTAACCCAAACAAATGCTATGGGCCTTGCACTTCGGTCCTACGTTTCAAGGCTTTTTAGTATGATTACATGACGGTCTCAACACCATTGCAAAGAGGTGTCGTTTTCCAGCTAGTGCAAGACGTAGGTAAGGATACCTAATTCGTCTTATTAAACCTAAATGTTTTCGAGGTAGCTTCAAAACTAATTTCGGGTAATTTATGTCAATTTGCAATTGCATCTAATCTCGCAACCCAACAAGGATAATGACATATATTAATTTTAGACCAGATGCCAGATTATTTGTGGATACTGACTCTTTATAAGGATTGTGATAGACATTTCTGTTTGCTTGCTCTGACGGATTTATATGCCATAAGAGGTACCCGGTAGGATGTGACTATTTGTTAAGGGTTATCCATCTGTAAACATGATGGATGATCATATTATATACAACAAAAATGGCTATCAGACATACGGTCCGTCTTATGGTAATTGGTTACTATAGCCTGTAATAGCTTTAAATTCCAGATGAGTAGAGAGAGATTATGGAATGAATGGAAAGGGACGGGCGATATATAATACAGGCAATGTCTTTGTCTTCGTTGTCTGAATGTACTTAGAGCCCACAACCATATGTATCCTACCATGTAGACAGTTCAAAAGGTTAAAAATCAGTCTTACTTGAAAACCGTCTCTGAATCCTAAACGGTACGCGTAGTCTTCAACCAGCGGGTCAAGAACTACCATGAGCCCATTGTTCGCGCCGGGCACCTTTTGCCTCTTCACTGTTCCGATGACTCCTTTGGGCCTGGCCATAACCAAACACGCTTTTAATTTAATTGACTTTATATAAAAAAGCTTACAGAAGTGACTGATTAAATAAAGACCACAAGATTATACTTATAAATTAACTTTATATTTAGTCACCACCCCTGTAACGTGGGAACTGAAAACGAAGTTGTAAAAATGTGAGGGAATACCTCTGCCACTTGAGGAACAATATACACAGACGTATGTTTACCTTAGAAGTCTATAATCCCAAATATGAATATAAAATTAATGTCAGGCATTGCAGATTCTTAAACCAGTAAACAATTTATTCAGTACTTATCAGCGGTATTCAGTTTGAGCACGTAGTTGAAAGCGCAGCAGTGTCCCAGACCAGTTCTTCGTACTCGGAAGATGTTCATACAGTTTACATCCTCGCCTGCCCACCTGCATTTAATCAGCATTTCGTCGCATTTTGGCGCCAACTGTACAAAAAATTAAATAAGATGAAGCAAAGGAACACTGGCTTATAAACATTTTTTTAGTGTGAAAGGGACCAATATCTGCTTCAGAGGATGTTAATTTTTGTATTGCGGGAGAAAGATGATACGAACACAATAACGTGAATCAATATCTACGGTACGGTATCTTATCTTATCTTGTTACGGGGGCCAGTCAGTGCAGACCGCCGACACTTCGACCCAGTGGGATCTTTTGTGTCGGCCCCGAGATCTATACCTTAGCTATCTCCCTATGAATGTACTGCATCAATCGGAGCGTACACTTCAGAGGGAGAAGCCTGAAGTCCTCAGGGCTCGGATATGCCAACCCCATTAGACCCATCCTTAGTCCAGCCAACGCGTCACATTCACACAGTAGGTGTAATATGGACTCGTCCCGCTCACCACAGGCTCTGCAGATCATATTGTTTGTCAAATTCAATCTGCACAGGAAGTCATTGGTGCCAAAGTGACCAGTAAACGCTCCTGTGAGCAGGCGTATTTGGCCCTTGTTGTACCCGCAGAACTTCCGGGTGAAGCCCGTGGCTCTGTTTGCAATGAATTTCTTGGAGTGTTCCAGACCCCTAAGGGCCATCCACTCCCGCCTGTGTTTATCATTGCCATGTGCATTCATAGCTGCCTTGACGGTACTCTCAGAGAGTCCTACAAATGGCTCGGGGCCAACAAATAGTTGCTCCGAGCCCTTCCTGGCCAATTCGTCAGCCTCCTCATTACCCTGCACACCTGCATGCCCCGGAACCCACACAAGCCTGACTGTGTTTTTCCTGCCAAGTTTGTTAAGGGCTTTAACACAGTTCAGGACTAGACCGGAATCCACCCTACAGGAGTTCAGAGCCTTAAGAGCAGCTTGACTGTCACTGAGAATATAAACAGTCTTGTCAGTGACATTTTTGTTGATATTCTCCTGCGCGCAGGCAATTATAGCATAGGTTTCCGCCTGGAAGACCGTTGCATATTTGCCCATGCTTTGGCTCACCTTACAGTCGTTGGCATAAATACCAGCGCCTGATCCTGATTCCATTTTGGAACCATCGGTGTACCAGATGAGACAACCCTTGTTAGGGGATTGTAGACCTTGTCTCCATTCCTCCCTTGTGGGGACCTTTATTGTAAAATTCTTTTTGAATATGTGCATTGGTTGCATTTTGTCGCATCCCATGCTCATAATCACTTTGAGATCCTTTGAAATCTCCAGTTTTGTGTGTCGAGTTACCGGCATGTTGACGCTCCACAGCCCATGCACAGACAGTCTATGTAGCGCCTTCAACGCCTCCAACTCCACAACAATGTGTAGCAGCGTTAGGTCCAGCAGGATCTCTAACGCAGCCGTTGGCGTAGACGGGAACGCCCCTGTTATAGCCATGCAGGCCAATCGCTGCACCTTAGACAGCGCTTTCCTGCATGTTGCTAGTTTAGTTCTTGGCCACCAGACAATGCTTCCATATGTGAGTATGGGTCTTATCATTATCGTGTATAGCCACTTGATGATCTTGGGCTTCAGGCCCCAGGTCTTCCCATAAGTAGAACGAATCATGCCGAAGACCCGCTGGGCCTTCACTATGCCTTTGTCTACATGAGGTTTCCACGTTAGCGTGCTATCCAGGGTCATGCCTAGATACTTCACCTCCGTGGACCATTTTAGCTGTGTACCATACATGGATAGAGTTTCCAACCCTGTCAGATCCCTCTTCCTAGTAAACGGCACAACAGTAGTTTTCCCTGGGTTGATCGATAAATGGTTGCTACTGCACCATTTTTCTACCATAGTCAGGGCCCTCTGCATGAGACTGGATACTGTGCTCGGAAATTTTCCATTGACGAGTATCACCAAGTCATCCGCATATCCGACCGTTAAGTACGGACCTTTGTTGAGTTGTTTTAACAGTGAATTAACCACCAAGCACCATAAGAGTGGTGAGAGTACTCCACCCTGAGGGCAGCCTTTGGTGGTCGTTGCAATCATTTCATCCCCTAACAACTCAGACCTAATAATTCTTCCCCTGAGCATAAAATCGATCCACTTGCAAATGGTTGGCTCTATGCCGTGATTTGCCGATGCCACACTAATGGCATCAAAGGTGGTCCGATCGAAAGCTCCCTCAATATCCAGGAATGCAGCAATGCATAATTCCCGGTTATCTAATGCATGTTCTGCCTTGTTTACCACAAAATGCAGTGCCGTCTCAGTGGATTTGCCCGACTGGTAAGCACATTGTAGCCCGTGGAGGGGGAATTTCCCTAATGCTCCCTCCCTGACATGTCTATCTACTAACTTCTCCAGGGCTTTCAGGCAGAACGACTCAAGACTGATAGGTCGGTATGCCTTGGCTTCCTCGTAGTCAGCTTTGCCCGGTTTCGGTATGTAGATGACTTTAACTCGCCTCCATATCTTTGGAATGTATCCAAAAGCTATGCAGGCTCTGTATAGTCTGCACAAATGCGGAACCAAGAGTGCAGCTCCCTGTTGTAGGATAATGGGGTAAACCATGTCTGGACCAGGTGACTTGAATGGTTGAAAACCATTTAAAGCCCATCCGATCTTCCCTTCATCCACTACCTTCCTTGCAGTGTCCCAATCTGCTTTGGTTGTACGGTAGCTTAGTTCAACCAGGCTGATCGGGTCCTCCTGCTCCTTTTCTATTATCTTACAGTCTGGAAAGTGTGTGTTTAGCATAATTACTAGTGTCTCCTTACCAGACCCGGTTCGCTGCCCATTGTTATCTTTAATGGATGTCAATGGGTATGCTCTGACAGTCGAGATTGCTTTGGAGAGTCTCATTCCTTCAGGAATAGTACAAATGTTTTCACAGTGGGCTCTCCAAGCCTTCCGTTTGGCTTTTCGCACAGCTTTGTTGTAGTTGGTCAAGCAGCGAGCGTAACTACTATAGTCCCTGCTGGTCCTAGCATTGTTGAACGCTCGCCTGGCTTCTGACCGCAGCTTGACCAACTCTGGCGTTCACCACGGTACCCTCTTGGGCCTAAGTTCCTTTTCAGGACAGTTACTAGTCCAGGCCGTATTCACAGTCTGGACCAATTTGTCGGCTGTAAACTCTATATCTAGTATAGAATTAAGCTTACCCTTAGAATCCTCCAGATCTATTCTGAGGTCACTCCTAAAGGAGTTCCAGTCAGTGTTCCTAGGATTCCTTCTACGTGCTGTAGGAGCTGTAACCAGCGTCCTATACTTAAAGCATATATAATTATGATCTGACAAGGTAATCTCATCAGACACATGCCACTCGACAATCTTAGTGCTAGCCCTGTTGGTAGCTAACGTGATGTCAATTACCTCCGCTCGCCTACAGTTAACGAACGTTGGCCTGTTTCCCTTATTTAGAATTTGTAAAGAGGTACTTACCACATATTCCAGTAGCTTCTCCCCTCTTACATTCACATCCGTGCTTCCCCAGACTGTGTGGTGTGCGTTGGCATCGCACCCCATGATCATGTCCAGGTTCTCCCGGCTGTCATATTCAACAAGGTCCTTTATCTGTCTAGATACAGTTTCCTTGTCCGTATAGTCGCGGTATGCAGAGGTCAGGATTACAGTATCCCGCCCTCCGCTCCCTCGCACATCGATCGGATCGGATACGGTACGGTAGGTAAAACTACCAGTTAATAATCAACCGCTACAGATTGACTAATCTTACTCATTATTACACTAGTGTAACTATGAAGAATAATAGGCTGGATTCCTTCTAAAGTTTGGAGCCACCTAAGGAACACTTTGGCGAAGGTGAGGTAGAAATGTCGTAGGTAATACTAGAGCGGTACACGTAATAAGAAGGCAAAATCCCACCCAATTTGCCAGTATTTCTATACATATTGTATGATATATCTACTTTCAATGAGCGCCGCGTCTTAGTCTAGTCCTAGCCTTTAAAAACTAGGTATGTTTTAATTATTGTTTTCAAAACTAAACATGCCTAGGACGCAACGCCACCTCAATGTATTTTCAAACAAATTGTACAGAAATATGCCAATGAAAAAGGTACAGAAACAGAGAGGTCTGGAAGAGAAACTGGTCCTGTGGTTTATATTTCAATACTAATATTCGTTTATATTTGCTTGTTATGAATAAACTCCAAAACTACAGAACCGGTTTTAAAATTCTTAACCTTTAGATAGCTACTGTATTTAAAAGTAGCATAGTCTATATAACATCACACTACGAGCCACAGGAGCGGCGCAGTGATTGCAAACGTGGGTGAAACTAGAGCTAGTTTAAAGTATTATACAAACCTCTCTCATCATTTTAATAAAATCGTAATGCGTGCCTTTAGGTAATCCATCAATTATTTTTTGTATTTCCTCGTCGTACCGATAATCTATGAGCCTGCCCAAATTTCTGAATATCTCCAAGTAGGTCATGTTTACTTGTATGAGACCTTGCCTACGCAATCTGGAACATGAGACCTTATATTAAGCGAACTGGTTCGGAATAAGTTGATAGATACTGTAGTTAGGAGTCGCGGTTCTTATTTGTGTAGAAGATAAACTAATGGGCGAACTCTCTATCCAGCTATTAATCAATCGAGTGACGTAAATGGAAAGAAAAATCTCTAAATGAATATCTGTTAAAATATTCTATCATGGTGGCAAACAAGCAAACGGGCCGCTTGGTGGTGACTGGTTGCCGTATAATCTATTAGCCCTTGCATAACCCGGGTATCACTCTCACATTGCCCATACTTCAAAAGGCAGTCGAGCTGCCAGCTCAAGGTATGGAAAAATAACAGTTCTAAAATAGCATAGAAATAATGTTTTAAAATAAACCGCGATGAAAGCAAATAAAGTAGTTTTACACAAGGCACAGGGTCCACCATTCGATCATAAGATATTGCTAAGTACCTACTTCTCATTGTTAGATGATGTACCTACATTATTTGTTGGGATTTTCCAGTAACCTTACACTTATAATAAATTCAACTTACGCTTCCAACGCATACGCCATGCTAGCTTTTTGGCTGATCCTGTTGAAATTACACACAGACACGGCGGGAAAGTCCATTTCCGATATTGGGTAAGTAGTCGATTCACCAGAAACGATAAAAGGCATCGTAAACGTTGTCACCCACGTGGAATGCAGGAAAAAGCATACGAACGCCAGAGCCGCACAGAAAATTACTACCCAAAAACATCTGTAGGATGAAAATCAATTTTTAAATTATCTGTTTTTATACATTTGTCGTTTTTAACCATATAGTTACACAAATGAGATCAACATTAACGTATTCATTTAAGGTCTGGTTTTGCAATCATCAGATAAAAATTAAATTTATTCATTAATTAAATTGTAACCTGACTGAATGTAAAAGTTTAACCATCAAATAGTTTTATTCAGACAATTGTATTTTTATTTATTTATGTTATACTTTACATCCTTTAAGTAACTATATCTATTGATTCATTGAAAAATCAAGCCTTGGTCAAAGTTATGGAAGTCAATTACCACGTTTGACCGCTTAGATTCCAGCGAAGTAAAATAAAGAAATTTGACAAGACTTATAATTGTGGTATTTAAAAAATATTCCGGCTTATTACATAAAATAGATTGTGATTGTGGACTGTTATACATTAGTCAAACCAAGGGAAGTATAGGCACCCGCATAAAAGAACACAGCTGATGTAAAACACCATAGCTCAATGAAGTCTGCTGTGTTTGAACATATGCAACAGGGGACCAACCACTACCTGAGATTTGACAAACCACAGATACCCGCTAAAGAACACCGATTCTTACCAAAGATGCTGCCCAAGGCTATTGAAGTCAAAAAACATCCTAATTTCAATAGAGAATATGGTTGGAATGTACCACCAGCTTGGGATCGAGTAATTCAAATAGTCAAACCTAAGAAGAAGCAAAAACAGCTAGACTTCGTGATACTTGGAGCTCATTGTGCGTAAATAGAAATACCAATGTTTAAATAATGTTCGGGTACCTTGAAATATCTATACATAGCTACCATTTTAGTCTCCCCGTGAACATGGCTGCTGACAAGCAACCGGAACGTCGGGGAAGATATAAACTTAAATATAATTAGATTTAATCGTTTTTATAATTTAATTAGCTTGAAAAGTAGTAATGTTTAATAAGAGTAGTGTAACAGTTTCAAAATGTAGTAAAGTTTTAAATAAACAAAGCGATAAAATCTGTACAGAGTAAGTAGTTTAATTTCAATTAATATGACATGTTTAACGATAAAATTATTCATTTGTTCTACTATTTGGCAACAATTACGATCAAGCTAATTCTTTGCTTTATTATTTTTAACAGAACCATTTGTTACTTACCGCTCCAATTTTGCGTTATTAGGATCAAGTATCTGCTTAATTCCACCAACAGAACTCGTTGATAAATATTCCTTAAAAGTCTCTGCAAAACTTTTCCTTACAACCATTTCCATAGTTAGATAATTTCGCTTTTTATAAAACTGTCTTCTATAATTATACCACCAAGGAGCTTTACTTTTCATGATTCGATTTTAAAACGGCTTGACGCCTGTTGTTTTTCTAACAGCAAATGTGATACTGGGTGAAATGTTGCTGTCAGTTAATAGAATATTTATGTTCAAGGTTATAGCGTTGGTTTAATTTTATAAATAAATAATGCTTAGTTTGTAGTAGCACTTGCACAGTACTAATATGTCGATAAAGTAATTTTGTTATGTTTTCTATATAAGTAGTCATTTATAAAAATGTATTTTGGCGAAATACCAGGTATTTTAGTTAAGTTAAGTAAGTTAAGTATATGTATATCTTTAATTTTGTAGTAAGTAGGTTATTATACAAGTACTTAAATAGTAATTTACTATTGTATACTTTTTAAGATTTATGTGCTTGAAGAGTACAATCAGCAGTTTCATTTGGCAAGCTGGCAATCTTTTGTCAAAGTATGAGTAGCTATATATCGTGGCGAAAAGTTGAATTATACTGTGTGCTGTCCCTTGTTATTGAGAATGGCAATAGGTAGGTACACAATATCTGCACAAATAAGGGGGTGACTGGTTAAGACTGCACGGATGGCACGTGGCGTAGTGGTTTAAGTGATCGTCTAGCCATTGCAACTGCGCCGAGTGTTGTGGATTCGAATCCCACACGGTACAAAAATTTGTGTGTTCCACAAATGGTTGTTCCGAATCTGAATGTTCATTGTGTCCGTTGTTTGAATGTTTGTAAAATCCGCCGCGATACAGGAATTATTCCTAGTGCGAGAAACCTTTGGAATGTCCCATGACTCATAAAAAAAACAAACGCTACCGTTGCGCGTCCGTGACCCCTACGGGGGATTCAAGATATCTCGTTGTGATTGGTCGCGAAAAAAATACCAAAGATTTTTGACGCCCCCGTAGGGGTCACGGACGCGCAACGACGTCAACGTCCATGATTCCACCGTAGGAGTCATGGATGTTTCAGAGGTTATAATATAACACACGCAAACCATATAGGTACTTACAAAAGGATGTCACAGCGTCCTGTGAATAAGATAAAATAAAAATCAATTTTAAAGTTTCTAACAGGAAAAAGCTTTTAAGTATTGTTTAATAATATCAACTTACAGCTTAGCAGTGGCCAACCAGTAAGACAGAATTATCAAATCTGTCAATAATAGGTATGTTTTGGGGTCCGTACCTGAAGAACAACAACTCTGATTGTTAAATAATCATAATCATATCATAATCATAATCATAATCATTTATTTGTCAAACATAGGTATTTACATATAAAGATCTTGGATACAAAATATTTGGTGCACTATGCTTTGCCAATATTGATATACAAATTATTAACATAGAAACATAATTAAATTGTCATAACTAAAATTACAAAAGAAAATCATAATAAAAATAATAGATAATAATTTAACAGTAATACTCAAAATGTCAATTTAACATAAAATATCAATGTAGTCAATCAAATTTATCATTTAAGAACTCGTCTAGTTTATAATAACACTTTTCTACTAACAGGTCAAATAAGAATTTTTTGAACTTTTGTAGTGGCATTCATTTTATTTCATCAGGTATTCTATTATATACTTGTGGAGCAGTACCAAACAAACTTTTTTTAAATAATGCTGTTTTACAATTCACATGACACAAAGTATTGATGTATTGAGAACGTATTGGGTTTCTCTTTATTGTGGCTACTTTTTGGAATAGATGTGGATTGTTTTTAACAAATAGTGCAGTTTCAAAAATATACAATGAAGTTAGAGGTAGTATTCTTAACTTTTTAAAGCAAGGAATGCAACTGTCGGTTGTTTTTAATCCACACATTGATCGTATGCATCTCTTTTGGACTCTGAACACTAATTCCCTATTTGTTGAAATAATAAAAGTTAAAAAAATAGATATCTGGCTAAAATCGTCAAATAAGATAAGTGTAAAATGTAAATAGCTAAAATTGAAGTAAACAGTAACTAGTAAAAGTGTATAACAATAGTAGTTGTTTTATAAAAAATAAACCACGCGATAAAATCCCTATAAAGCTTGTTTAATTTCAAAGTCGTGTTCTAAAAATATGATATGGTTTAAAAAGTTATGGACTTTTTTATATTTACGAACATCTAGCTCCTCAATATACACATGCTAATACACACAAGAATCAATCAGGAGTAATAATAGTATAAACTCTAAAGTACTACCCCGTCTCATACCACGACCGTGCTAGGAACGTCCACTGAGAAGTCCACCACGCTGGCCCAGTGCGGGTTGGCAGACTTCACATATCTTCGAGAACATTATGGAGAACTCTCGGACATGCAGGTTTTCCCAGAATGTTTTTCCTTCACCGTTAAAGCAACCGATAATTAACTATTTAATACGCACATTACTTGACAAACTCAGAGATCCGCGCCTTGGGATCGAAGTCAAGACCTCTGCCTGGCAGTCCAACCGTTTCCCACAAGGATATCGCTACTCTATCTAAATATTTTTATTTATTTAATTCACAAAGTGACACTTATAAACGTCAAAGTTACATATACTGAACTATATATGAATTTACATTTAGGTACTTATTGCATTCAGCAAAGCAAGGGGGTAGAACCAATCATTATATCATTACCACTTACAAGTATTAGAACCTATACTCCATTTGGTTAGATAATTAACTAAAGGTAAACAATTTTGATATGACTTTTTACATTAACACATATTTAACAACTAAACTACTGCTTAAACGAATGGTTCAATTGATTTAGTAATCATTATTGTTGTATTTACATTGATCTTTAGCAGCATTTTATTTTTAAACTGAGATTTTATATAAAAATATTAAAAGACACATCAAGATTAGTTACCTTTAGTTAAGTACCTAACCAAATGGAGTATAGAATAAATAAATGACGCAAATCATTATGATTCGTACAATTAAATTCATCATTTTTTTCTGTCGTCGTAGTAACAACACTACTTTCGCATGTCAACGAGCGATTTCAATGAAATAAATATTTTTAACTCGGCGATAATTAGCAAGCTGGTAAAATATTGTATTCTTATCTAAGGATCTGACATGAAATTAATTGTAAGTGGCATTTTTATATTTAATTAGTCATTACTTACTACTAGCCTTTGTCCACGATTTCGTTCAGGTGAACAGTTTGCTTGGGACGTGATTTAGCTTGACGCTATGCACTTTATTTCCTGTTCTACAAGACGACATAGATGAAACATGGCTTAGATTTTAAGATTAATCCTAAGCTATCAAGCTGTTGAAACTGTCTCAATATCAGTGCAGAGGTTTTCGGATAATGCTGCGAGGCTGCGACTGACAAATACGAAAGATACAAAAATTATAAAACCTCTCTTGGGTTCATACGCCTCTAAATAGTTTTAATTCTAATAATATTCATTATTATTAATTTCAATGTACAGACAGGATCTCAGTTCAGTTCAATAATATGAAAGTATACATAGGTACGTTGCAGTAAATGTATAGGTATATGATATTTCTGACTCTTCCGAAATTCATTCCTCACGCGCCGCAAGTAACCCATAAAATATCTTATCACCAAAAATATACGGTTAGTAAAAATTCCACCATGTCACAAACAATATTGATTTTTATTTTGTATTTCTTCAATAAATTTGTCAATATGGGAATTATGGTTTTTGTTTCACGAACAGACAAACACCCCTATTCCGAACGATGAATAAAATAATCAGCGCTCTGGTCACCATCATTCATGTAAATAATATTTTTATACTTCACTCTGTTTTAAGGTTATCTTCTCGCGTTTTTTTAATTATACAAGTTTCTAATATATGTATAATACTCATTAAGAACGATCATTGATAAGCTTACATTAGAAATAAAATAGAATAGGTAAATTTTGCAAGTATACCTACATTCCTAACCCCCTTAAAATATTACTTTGGAAATGATTACATAGTTAAATGTAAAGCAATTGTACTTATGTAAATTTATTTCTAATTTGCTCTACCTGGGTCCGTTGGTGTCCAACAACGAACAGCTCTAATAAAATAACTGCTGGTAATTTGTAACTATAAGCTATGCAATCTACGCGCAACGTCAAGCAAATTATTTAAAATACCATGTTAATAAAATTTATTATTATCCTAATTAATTCTATCTAAATAATCCTTAAGCGGCAATACCATTGAAGTCGCCATTCCAGTCTAACCAAATTTGCCATGTCTACCTACTTACTATAGTAATAATATTTATTTATTTCTCCCTGTTGTCAAAAATAAGTATACACTGTTTTGATGACATAGCAGTGGGAGACTGGTTTCCAAACTAGGTTAAAAACCTGTGTGATGGATAACCAGGTCCCATTTAAAATTTACATTGATGTTGCAAAATTTACAGTTACGGAGAAAGAAAATAAAGTAAAAAGAAAATAAAAAAATAACAAGGTAATAACGGTGTGCGTGTGTGTGCGCACGTATGTTTGGTATGCGTGTTTGTGTGTGTGTATACATACATATAATTATGATATTTATTAATGTTGTAGGTACTTTTAGTTAGTAGGTTTTCCGTTTGTTCATAAGGTCTAAGGTCTTCTTCTCCCTAGCCTTTATTATGCCCAAGTCACTTGGGGTCGGCTTTTCTACTCTAACCGGATTTGATTAGATATCAGTTTTTTCACGGAGCGGCTGCCACCTGACCTCCGCAACCCGAATGATAACGATACCCTAAGGCTAGACCAGTGTCAGGATATTATAGGGTACTGACTTCCCAATAACGACTGCCATAGATGTTCATAGCAGCCGGGACCGATGGCTTAACGTGCTTTCCGAGGTACGGAGCAGGCGAGAATTGTCAATCAATACGCACATAATTTCGAAAAGTCATAATTATAACTTCCGAAAGTCAGAGGTGCGCGACGTGGGTTCGAATCCGAGACCTTCTGCATTGCAGTCTGTTGGTCTCCGCAGTGAGCTATCGCTGCTGTACTGTTAAGAACCTAAGGTAAGTAAAATTTTGACACAGCCTCTTCTGAACTTATTTTAGTTTTAGGATATATATTTAAGTTCATGTTTAATTTAGTAAATAGATATCCTATCTATGTATATACTGTCAATCGACTAAAATAGGTACTAATGTAGTTTACAAAGTTGTAAGTATCTCGTAGGGTAATATGAATAAAATTATGAAAACCTGTCGATAGAAACTAATTTTAATTATCTATCGAATAAATAAACAATCACAGATAGGATACATGGTTTACAAATTTCAATTTGCTAATTGACGCAGTGAGATGTTGCTGCACCAAGTAAATACACTACAAAACTTGTATTGAGAATTTAACCTATTTTGTATTCGACGTGTAGCGTGTAATATTAATAAATTCTGTTGGTTTAGCTAAGCATGTAATATTGAACGATTGTCGTAGAAACGTAGGCATCCTACAAGTTGAATGATGCTTACATGATTTTTTTGTGCGAGTAACTCTCAACGCGAGATCTTGTCACCATTTTGGTATTTTACTGAAATTGTTTTATAAATTGTATGCCACAAGAAACATCGGCAGTCTTTGACGTGAACTCGCCCGGTGCAAAATTGTCGATCAGTTTTTATCGATACATCGATTGTTTTCGATGTTAATCAAGTGACGATCGCGTACAATTTGATTTATCGACTCGCAAATCGGATAAAAAGTCAATATACCAGTTGGACTTATGTTGCAAATATGTGAACGGTTTTTGTTGCTGGCGTACTTTCTATGAGCTTAAAATAAAAAGAATCACATTATAAATGCTAATATCTAAAAGTTGAACCATTCAGCAGTCACTATTGATGAAACAATTAATATACACATACATTACTTACGAGTACATGCGTTTAATCGAATGGGAGCGATGCATAGCAACTTTGAACAACTCTAGGGTCCATGCCGCATGTTTGCTTATTGCCGATTGTGAACTCCCAGGCTCGATACCGGTTTGAGCTTGTTTGTTATACAATTTGATTTTATATTACAAAGAGGCAATTTACAGCAGCTATATCGAAAAGCCCGTGAAGTCTAGAAACGTGCCCGGTAGATAGTAGTATAGGATTTGCCTACGAAATCTAAAACATAACTGAATTAATGACGGTTTTTTATTGATATAAAAAAAGCAAGGTGGAAAACAATCACATAGCGTGCATGATGGGACTCGTATACTAAGTATACATAGACACTTGCCACAACAATCTCTTGCACAAGGAGCGTATTATACATATTAAACCCGAGACTGCCTGCTGCCTGGCAGTTTATAGATTGCCCACTAAACTATCGCCTTAAAATAAATTTTAAAGAACTCTCTATAATACGTTAGTTCTGCGATTTGAAGCGAGGGCATCTCCTCAATTATATACAGCTTTGTATCGTAATTGTTAGCTTTTAAATGAATATGATTTCAAACTTAGAATCATTAGTCGAGAATTTTCGATCATAAGTTGTCCAACAGAACTACTGAACAGTGTTTTGTTTTCTTCTATTGCATCTGCATTTGCATATAGAAGAAAGAGACAAACCAATGTGCAGTATAAAGCTTATTTCTATCAATGCATTGTAGCCGCTTTTAGACATAGCCATTAATACATTATGTTGTCAATATATTTCGCGCCAACGTTACTTGCGTGACATTTACAAGTTAACCAACTAATTTGTCTATGCCTGCAATAGACTTTTGCCCGCGAAGACCATTTATAATGCCGGTGCCAGACATTAAAATAGCTCGTGCTGTTTAACTTTAAGTCACTGTTAATCGTCTGTACGGGTGGTGCAGTTGTTGATGTGGTCATCCTGCCCGTTATTATGTGTGTTTGAAGTTTACATGGGATAAAAATCTAGGTGTTGCACATATAATTTTTAATTTTTTCCTAGTCTTGGGTATTCTTCGTTTTAATGTTCGTAGTTTCCGCAAAAACAATTTGTCTGCCTGTGTCCCGGACTAGGTAAAATGTTTTAAGAAAATTTAAGAAGAAATGCTATGTAGCAGCACGAAACTAATAATACACTTTATTTTCTACTTGAAACCGAAATCACAGTTCGTGAAATGTGCGTGTTACAATACACTTCGTCCTCATAATTAAATGAATATGGCCGTGAATCACTGTATATACTCGTATATGTTTGCGTATGACAAATGATGTAACGTTTTCAAAGTTTAGTGAATTTTAGTATTATACAGTTAAGATAAAAAACAGACTAAAACTGTGACCTATAGATGTTTATATGTATGCATATACATTATTAAAAAAAATACTACTGGTCATTTTCCCAGGGCAGCTGCTCAACTTTTAATCTAATAAAAACTTCATGAAATAATAAAATATTGTAAGATTTATATTATAAAGTATCAACGGAATCCTTGTTCTTAAGTCGTAGCACAGCCTTATGTTGCATTTAAAATGATTAGTAAGTTGATTGAAAATGGGTTTCAATTAGTGGTTTTAAGGTAGCTGTTGTAGCATTGACGATACTTAGCGAATTGAGGTAGAAACTAGTAACAGCTTCCAAGAATCGAGTGTGTATTTAAGATAGTCTTGTCAATTGGCTATGCTGCCGTCCTTTAACTAAAATGCCGTTAACCCACAAGCGCGCGAATATGACTTTTTAATGGATAGTAAAATAGTTTTGAATTGTCCATCTATAATTTTACTAGAATTTAAAACTATTTATCTATATAATTATCTATCTATATCTATATTCTAGTATACAATTCAAAACTATATTACTTTGCATTAAAACCTCATAATCGCGCGCTTGTGGGTTAACGGCATTTTAGTTAAAGGACGGCAGTATGAGCGAGTCTGACAGCGCTTCGGACGATTACTCGCGCTAATCATACCAAGTAAGTGTCTGACCAAGGCACTCTTAGTTCTTTCCCCTGCAAGACCTAAAAGAGCCCTTGAGCAATAAATGGTTATGGTATTGGCAGGGCCTGATATAGAAAGGGATAACAGGTTTTTTTCCTTATAAAAGGTAAATCTTTCATTTTGGATGCTATGTTACGGGCATTAATACTTTAATCTCTTTTTTCAAACACCTCGATGGCGTAGTGGTTAGTGTAACTGACTGCCACGCCTGAGGTCGCAGGTTCGATTCCCGCACAAATCAAACATTTGTGTGCATGAACATGGATGTTTGACTTGGTCTGGGTGTTTCTATGTAGGTATACCTAATATACAAAATAGTATTTACAAAAAAATATGATATATATGTATGTTTATCCATTGTCTAGTACCTATAGTACAAGCTCTGCTTAGTTTGGGCTAGATGGTGTTGTGTGTATGTGTAGAATATTATTATTATTATTATTTGAACAGAGGGGCGTTACAAACATAGGTACAACACATTCAGAAATGTACGATCTAAGCTCAGATCAATTATTTGCGTATCACACTAATTTTATAAATCCGTGCGATATTTGAAACCACAGCAGATTTTCAGAACTTTGTATCGAGATAAAATTATTTGGTGCATTTATTTCTTCGTTGCCAGTACCTACTTAGGGCTAGAATTAAAACCTTTTAGGACCTTACACGCTTTTAATAACTACTATAAAATTACAACATGTTTTATTAATATTTAAAATCCACGTGACTTAAATATTTGTTATACCTAATTGTTCTTTAGTTACTAAAGTTTCAATTTGATTTGGTAATGCAGTCATTCGGCAATTTAGTCGCTTTGTTAGACCGCAGGCTCTGAGCTGATGCCCCACGTGCTTTTATGGTAAACAGGAGTGGTTCTGATCGCTAAACGAGTATCACATCGCGAATATCGATGAGCAATTAGTGAAGAGTCCTCGCCGACAATGAGAACACTCAGCGATCAACTATTTAACATATGAAGCTCTTTTATGGACACGGCATGTTACACTGTATACTTTTTAAAATACCTGCATTTTCGTTCATGTTTCGTCTTATTACACTAATATATAATTAATAATATAAAATACAATTATATAATATCAGCCCAGTATATAAACCGTCCTACTGCTGGGCAAGGGCTTCTTCTCAGTGTGAGAAGAGTTAGACGTTAGTCCACCACACTGGCCCAGTGCGGGCTGGCAGACTTCACATATTATCTTCGAACACATTATGGATACCTCTCAGATATGTGGGTTTCCTTTCCTTCGCTATTAAAGCAAGCAATAATTACTTAATTAACACATAACGTCGAAAAGTCAGAGGTGCGTGCCTTGGGATCGAACTCGAGATCTTTAAAGTCCAACGATCTCCCATTAGGCTATCACTGCGCATATTAATAATATAATGGACATTCCCAAGAATCTTTAAATTAAAGATAACTACATTTTCAATACAACAAAAAGAAATGTGTGAATTAGATTTTATTAAGCAAGAAAATACTAAGACGACCGCCTGTCGCTTTCTTTTCGGCAGTGAAACAGATTCTTTATATATATTACTAGCTGACCCGCGCAACTTTGTCTGCTTCACATTAGAGAATTTTCCCCGTTTTTGCAACATTTTTCATTGCTGCTCCGCTCCTATTGGTCGTAGCGTGATGTTATATAGCCTATACCCTTTCTCGATAAATGGACTGTCCAACAATAAAATGATTTTTCAATTCGGCCTAGTAGTTTCTGAGATTAACGCGTTCAAGCAAACAAACAAACAAACTCTTCAGCTTTATAATATTAGTATAGATAAGTTGAGAAAAGATTAGTGTGAAGTCGAAGTATTTGTGATGAGTTATATGGCGGATATAATAAAACTTAGCAAACAAGTCTAACGTACCATATCTATCTATAACATACCGTCACTATCTAAAGGCAAGTAAGCAGTTATAAATAGCCTATGATGCTAGTTGTCATGACCAGTCGTCACACATTTTTGACAACAAAAATATAAAGAAAGAATATAAAGCTCACTCAATCATGCAGCGTTGCAAGCATTACGATGTTTTCCTTAAAACGAAAAATAATCAACTATTTGCTTCGTACAAAACTTCGCCAATGGTACCTATATTATATGCTGTAGAATCACACTCGAGACTTCTATGAGGCACACTAACAGACTCCCTACAGCCAATTAGTTTATCGTCGCTCAAAAGTTTTGCCCCAATGCAACAAAAAACATACATACATATAAGTTTATTACAATGACAAACAACTTTAATATTTATTGCCCAGGTTCTCCTTATTAATATGCAAAATGTGTAAATAACAAATTATAATGATGTAGTCTTCAGACAACTTTCGTTTTTCCAACCGCGGCTGGGAGGCCCGAGACTCCATTGACACATCGGTTGACGCCTGACGGATCGGTGGTTGATTATGCAAAATCATAGCCTTATCGACACAATAGTCACGGATTTGAATATCGGACACTCAACAAGAGGTGAATCGTCCAATCAATGGTACACCAACTTATGTTAAAGTTAAGATGTGGATCTCATCTGTTAGCACAGATTTGCATTTAATCTTATAACCTTGGCTTGTGTAAAAGTAGGTTAGGTTATGTTATGTTAGTCCGGGCACGCCACGATCGTGGCGATAAGTCCCGTGTTTGAAGAGTGGCTGGAGAGGCGGCATGGCGCCCTCACCTTCCGGCTGACACAGGTAATGACTGGCCACGGTTGTTTTGGCCAGTTCGTGTGTCGTATACGCCGGCAAGAGACGCCCGGTTGTCACCACTGCGGCGACTGCCGCGACGTTGTTGAGGACACGGCGCTGCACACTTTGGCGGTTTGCCCCGCCTGGGCATCGCAGCGCCGTGAGCTGATCGCGGCAGTCGGATTGGTTGCCCTCTCGCTCCCGGCCGTAGTTCAGTCTATGGTCCGGAGTGAGAGGTCGTGGAACGCCGTCGCCTCCTTCTGTGAGAAAGTAATTTCCATCAAGGAGGCGGCGGAGCGGGAGAGGGAGCGTTTGAATCCTCTCCCCAACCGCAGAGCCGAGCGCCGGAGGGCGCGGGACGACCTCCAGCCACCCTGAGGTTTGACCTGGGGGTGGCGGGCTTTGTGGGCCTGCCCGCCATCCGTTCAGCACCAGGTCCGAGAGGCGGCGTGCGTGTTCCCACGCGCGCCTCTGTGTCGAGTCCGTCTCCCCTCTAGAGGGGACAGTAGGGATTATTTGCGAAGTGCCTATAGGGTAGGTCTTATCGGGTAGTGGCCTGCCGTTTCATACGGCGGGCCGAAACCTCGGCGGGGTCGCGACCGCATGCGAAAGTGATTCGCGCGGCCCCGTCGATAGGTTTTGTCGAGGAACACCGTGGTAGGTTTAGTCGGTATTCCGGGAGGTACTTTAACATCTTTACCATCTTTCTTTTACCCCGGCGAGTCCGACATAACCCCTCCGCCCGCCCCCGCGGAGGGGTATGCGTCATGCATTCCAACACGTAAAAAAAAAAAAAAGTAACAGTATTTTTTTCTGATTGAATTGTTCATTCAGAAAAAAATATATATAATATATTAAATATCGAATACACTATGTCCTTTTTTGTTCCCTTGACAACGTGTATATGAAATTTTACGATGATCTGTTGAACCATTAAGGCGTGAAAGCGTAACAAGCAAACAAACAAACTCACATTCGCATTGATAATATTAGTTAGGATTAGGATATCAGCCTGTATTTTCCCACTGCAGGACATAGGAATCCCTTTAGTATAATCACATTTATAAAAAAACAGTGTTTTATATGTATGAAGATGCGTACATCATTATTTCATTGCCGTTTCGATTCAACTAATATTTGAAATACATATGTATAGGTGTAGTACCCGATCAACATGTCAAAAGATGCTTACAACCTTCAACATATGAATGACCGCATGCGATCGGATGCTTAATCATGCAAATACATAATAACTCAGCTAAATGCAGCTTATCAGCTGCAAATGCAGATAGACGAAAATACACTTTTCTCTTTTTATTATAAAAAAAGATAATATCGCTTTATGATTAATTTCTGTATCGCGAGGGACTTTTATAAGCATTCAAACAACGAACACAAAGAACATCCAGACTCGGTACAACCATGTGTGGATCACACAAATTTTAGCCCCGTGTGGGATTCGAACCCACAACACTCGGCGCAGTGACAGTGGCGAGGCGACCGCTTAAACCACTACGTCATCCATGCAGTATATTATTGGTTGGTGATCGAGAGGTGGGTATGGCAGGGGTCATGGTTTTGTTGTTTTTGTTCGTTCGATAGTGATAATGTGTCTTCTTCTAGAAGAGACTATTACTATCCACCTGTCTGCTATACATAGGTACGTATACAAACGACAACTTCAGTATGTTACTAATTATAATATTCTTTTTCGGATTGCAATCTGTTATAACACTTATAACATACAATAACATCATAAAACATCATAATAGCTGAAAAGCCATGGCTTTCGGATGCATTCAGCAGCTGTGGCAAAGACTGCAATAGACGCAATGCTGCCTTTCACTTACTATACGTATTAAGGTATCCAAAACTATCCAGCTCAATATCAGTCGATGCTAATAGATGTGTACTTCTGGACTTAATATTGTATGAAACTTGCTGCAACTCAAGACGTATTACGCGATGCTTTTCTTCTTCTTAGTCGCTGTCTTCATTGCTGAAGGTCGTGTCCAGTAGCAGTATAATCCTTGATCACTTCTTGCATTACAATTTTCAGGCTTCAGGTATTGGTATGCGATGCTTTTAAAGTAGACTATTTCCCTAAAGCTTAAACCGTTCTAATGAGAATTTTTGCCAGGTTTGCCTATCAAGAAATTCTCATATGAACGATTGGATTTGTCCAATAACACTACCCAAACCTGGACTCTAACCCGAGACATGCACAGCAGTCGTATTCACTAATGCTGCGCCATTGAGGCAGTTGCCATTTATACGCAATATACATACATATGTTAACATTTTTACCTGTGACGCAAAATACTCAAAGAAAACTTACTACTAACTTAACAACTGACTTACTTAATTCAAGGATGGTGATTGTACGCGTCACCCTCCCAAACCGCGTTAAAAGGGTACGTGGGATGCGCATACACTGACAATATTAAAACATCCACTGCGATCGTAAAATTTGAATGGCCTCCGCTTTGCATTGTACGATACATATTTTTTTACTATTCAATTGTGTATATGTAGGTATTTTTACGTCCCTTACGTGGGACGCAATAGGGCTCCGGTTAACACATTGGATAAAATGGCGACGAGGAATGAATTTAAAAATGGATAAAAATAATTTATGAAAGGATATTGTTGTTGATCGGTGTACAGATTGGTTTTTATAACTTGGCGAAATGGTTGATCTTGCGTTTGCGTCAGAATGGCAGAGGTGTATTATAAAGGGATAGCTGCTTCGGATTTTTTATTTTATAAATATAATAATATCAGCCCTGTATTAAACTGTCCCACTGCTGGGCACGGGCCTCTTCTCAGTGTAAGAAGGGTTAGGCCATAGTCAACCATGCTGGCCCAGTGCGGTTTGTTTTTTTTTATTTAGGTCTTATCGTTACTTTACCCAAACTCTAATACATAGAGATCTGTTTAAATCTACTCAAGAAGATATTAGCGTTTCAAATCCGGTAGTAGGGGTATTTGTCAAATGAAAGAAAAATAATGCACGATAAGCTACCAAGCTATGACGTATGTAACCTCTATTTAAACGCTACTGTCTGTGGGAGATAGCAAGATATCCCCACTACGAACCCACTTTTTCATATATCCAAAATTAAAAGTATGAAATTGTCCCTTATTTTGCAAACAATTTTGATACTATTTGTACAAAAAGATTTCTTTTGAAGCTTGTGTACAATAATTTACAAAATCAATATTTTGAGCTATGCAGGACCTATTTATTTATTTATTTATTTACATCAAGTAGAACGACTTGTGCCAATTACACTATTTAATAAAACAACATAAATTAAAAATTTTGCATTCACGCATTCTGCTCACAGTACATTCTCATACATTCTAATAATAATACTTACCTATGTTATATCCGTATTTAGACACATTGTCAGTCTTTTTTTTTGTACGCTTGCCCTTAATAGTATACCTGTGTCGCAGGACTCGCGCGGAACTTTACAAACATTCAAACATCGAACACAAGAACACCCAGACTCGGAACAACCATATTATGTTGACCATTCAAAGTGTTGTCCCGTGTAGGCTTCGAAAACAACACTCGGCGTAATGGCAATGGCGAGGTCGGCGAAGTGGTCGCACTTATACCACTAAACCATCCGTGCAGTGCTACTCAGAAATTTCGAACGAAAACCTCAACCAAAGCTGCCTGAACCGGGAATTAGACCAGTGACTTCACGAACCGCCGCAAACAAGTGCCACGGTACCAACAATACAGTTAAACAAGTGAGAATCGGCAATGAATTGCCGTAAATCTTAGAGTTCGAAAAAATGGTTCAATTAATATGCAAAGGTCACGTGATACCACCTGACCTTGAGGTCAGATGTCAAAGGTCATAGTCATATCGGGGTATATCGACTATGCTGAGTCGAATGGCGTTGACCGCGAATCTCTAGCTCTAACGGTTCTTGATTTGAAAGTTGTATAACAGACAGACGGACGGACGGACGCACAAAGCTGTTGTATAAGAGTTTTAACTCTAAAACTAATAATAATAATATCAGCCCTGTATTAAACTGTCCCACTGCTGGGCAGGGGCCTCTTCTCAGTGTGAGAAGGGTTAGGCCATAGTCCACCACACTGGCCCAGTGCGGGTTGGCAGTCTTCACATATCATCGAGAACATTATTGAGAACTCTTCTTTATCTTCTGTCGCCTCGACATGCAGGTTTTTTCACGATGAAGGAAAGACTAATATGCAAGAAAAATTAAAGCAATGCAATACATTAACCAATCAATGGTTCGCAACAAGATATTAATACGTCAACAACATAAGAATATCAAGAGAATTAAAGTTCTATTACTAGAGAATATATTGTTCTTGTTGATAGTCAAGTTAAATATTGTAAGGAAACTTTAAAAACGATATATTAACTGCTACTCGTTAAAAATAAATACATACATACATATAAATATATAAATAAAAATATATAAATACGTACATATGAGTAGTAGAGCCTCACTGATTTCAGCATGAATGGGCCGGCTCGACCGGGGAAGGACTTACCCTCTCACAGAATATCGACGAGAAATAGCAGTATTCCTACTGTTGTATTTCGTTCGGTGAGTGAGAGTGCCGGAGGCCCAATCACTCTCTTTCCCCCTTCCCGCTCTTTCTCCTTCCCATTTCCTTTTCTAAAGGGTCAGCAATGCACAAGTGATGCCTCTGGTGTTGCAAGCGTCTATAGGCTACGGTGACCATTTACCATCAGATGGGCTTATGCTAGTTTGCCACCTGAGTTGTATAAAAATAAATAAAAAAACATGGCTGCTGAAAAGCAACCGAAACATCGGGGAAAGTGTAAACTTAAATATAAATAGTTTTAATAGTTTTAATAATTTAATTAGCTTAAAAATTAGTAAAGTTCAATAGTATCTAGTAGTAGTGTGACAGTTCAATGAATAACATTCGCGTAAACAGAAGACAATATTATAAAAAAACAATATTAAAAGTACGATCTAATTAAGTGGTTACGGGGAGACGACTGCTGGGTACCCGGTGCACCGCACACTTGCACACGAGGATACAAAACGAATCAATGCGACTGCAAAGTTGTCTTTGTAGAGACAAAGACAACTCTAGTTCTAATGGTAGTCTTGCTGAGTACTTTATAAACTTAAAACACTGCCTCCGTGGCGCAGCGATAGTAAATGCGCCTGCTGTGCTTGAGGTCTAGGGGTTCGAATCCCGGTTCAGGCCAGCAAAAAGTGATCAAGATTTTCTGCTAACAAATTTCAATAGCAGCCCACAGTTAGGAAGTTGGCGGTGTGAGACACCTTGTGCCACGTAAAGCCGTTGGTCCTGCGCCTGATCTCCTGTCAGTTGTGACGGATTGTGGTAGTATCGGATCATGAAAGTTAGGAAACAGAGAGTGCACATGTGTTTGAGCACACTCTTGTGTATAATAATACCTCCTGTGCATCTGCACTGCACACACTTTGTTATGATTGACCGCCGTGACCGAAATTCGGTGTGGAGGACATTATATTATCTTTAATTAATTAATATGTGAAGTAAAAACTTTGTACCCCTTTTTACAAAAAATTGCGCGGACGGAGGAGTATAAAATTTGCCACAGTTAAAATTTATATGGAGAAGAATATTTTTATAAAATATGCATTAGAAATACATTAAATTAATGAAAAAACACTACACGCATACATCCATGCATTTGACACACATGCATTTGAATCGAATCGCGATCGTAGTATTTTGGCATTGTTCGTCTGACGTCGTACAATTCTTTGTAACTATGGTTA
The DNA here is from genome assembly GCA_930367265.1 of Catocala fraxini. Taxonomy (NCBI): domain Eukaryota; kingdom Metazoa; phylum Arthropoda; class Insecta; order Lepidoptera; family Erebidae; genus Catocala; species Catocala fraxini. The sequence continues at coordinate 8,085,967 of OV884040.1, read as the reverse complement.
CCTATACCTTATTTATATGTAATATAGAAAAAAGAAAACAAAGTAGCAAGCTTAGGAATTTTGGTCGAATTTTGACCACTAGGCGACCGCTAGTTATATTTAAAACAACGGACACAAAGATGCCCAGACTTGGAACAACCATTCGTGGTTTACACATTTATTTTATATCAAGTTGGATTCGAACCCACAACCGGCATAATAACAGTAGTGAGGCAACTAATCAAATTCATCGTTAACTTTTTTATTAGAGTTCGAAAAAACTCTTATACAACAGCTTTGTCCGTCCGTCCGTCCGTCTGTCTGTTATACAACATTTTAACTCAAGAACCGTAAGAGCTAGAGACTCGCGGCCAGTGCCATTCGACTCAGCATAGTCGATATACCCTGAAATTACTATGACCTTTGTTCTCTGACTTTAAGGTCACGTGGTATCACGTGACCTTTGCATATTACTTGAACAATCTTTTTCGAACTCTAAGATTTACAGCAATTCATTGCCGATTCTCACTTGTTTATTGATAACAGGAAATCTCGACAAATACCTACAAAATACACAGCCACAGAGTACCATCTCATCATCATCATTCGAAATTACAATACGTGGTCGTGCTCAGACGTGCATTGCATTTAGTTCTAATCTAATTTAGTGCGTTTAGTTCTAATGTGCAGTCTGGAAATGGTGACGGTATTATGCAGGACATTCAAATTTGTTTTGGAATATGTGTAACGTGTATATCATACTTTTTCAGTCCAGTGGTCGGCAACCTTGTCGTCCAAAAGAGCCAAATATAAATAATACACAATTGAAATCTATTCAAAGAGGTTTTTTAACTTAAGCTTTGCTTTTGCAGAAGACATAATTACTGAAATAATTAGCATTAAGTAAAAGAACACTCTCGAGCTTACCATTGTCAAATAACTCTTACTTTAACTAACAGTAAATAAAATAAAACCTAGTGTCATACTTATAAAGTCAGAGATAATAAATAATATTCCGTGCCTGCACTTAACATTTGTGGAAGAGCCGCAGCCGAGGAGTCAAAGAGCGGCATGCGGCTCGCGAACCGCGGGTTGCCGACCACTGCCCATGTCTTTAAGGCAGTGGCGTGAGTTTCAGCATGAGACGAGTTCGACATATTTCTTTGTTACAACACAAGAAATATGTAAATTAAGTGGTAAACATATTTTTTTCTCTCTTTTGAAGATCAAGCATATAAAGCACGCAAGCTGAGCTTTTTGGCTTATATAATAAAGATACCATTACTTCTTCAGACTTAACACAGGCGTTAGTTATGTTTTAGAAACACGTCTATGATAGCCTTGGTCTTGCAAAAGTCTATAGAATACCGCTTCCACCAGTCAGACATAACAAAATTAATAAAACCTATTTTCTGCCTTATTTACCAACTGTCCCACTGCTGGACATGAGCCTCATCTCAGTACGAGTAGGCCCATCACGCCGGCTCCGTGAGGGTTGGCAAACTTCACATATCTTTGAGAACGTTATGAAGAACTCTCAGATATAAAGGTTTCCTCAGGGCATTATTTTCACCGTTATAGCGAGCGATAATTATATATTTCATATACAACAAACCAATACACAAACAATTCAAAGTCAGTGGTGCGTGCCACGAGATCGAACTCGAGACCTCTGCGTGGCAGTCCAATCGTCGCCCACTAGGCTTTACATACCACTTTAGGAGTATAAGGGCCTACCACCTCCAGATAGCATTTATCTATAAGATAAAAGTCTCGCCATCTCTCTTCTTTAACCTAACATGAGTGAGACAGCGTGCGATTTATCTTTAAGATAACCTTTACTTGTTAGTTCTAGGACTGGCCATAGAAATAATGACATGTATTGTACATGTCCTTACCAGTAACATCCAGTAAGTACAAAACAATTTTTTTTTATACAACTATTGTGGCAATCTGGCATACGGCCTGATGGTAAGTGGTCACCGTAGCCTATGGACGCCTGCAACACCAGAGGCATCACTTGCGCGTTGCCGACCCTTTAGGAAAGGAAGTGGGAAGGAGAAGGAGCGGGAAGTGGGACAGAGGGTGATTTGGGTCGCCGGCACTCTCACTCACCTAACGAAACACAACAGTAGGAATACGGCTATTTCACGTCGATGTTCTGTGTGAAGGTAGAATAAAAATCGACCACGATTGACAGTCACGTTAGCAATTACGGTTACGCCACAGATTCAGACGAGGCCTTAGGTATGTCAAAGGTCCATCCCGCTGTGTCACTTAGGGTTAAGGTCGTGGCTCGTCTTGTTACATACATAATACGCCTGCATGTCACCAAAAGGGTGAGCAGATGTTTTCTAAACGTATATATTATCAGCTGTTGTATTTAGATGCTACGTAAAATACTAATAATTAATGAGAATAATACGTAATAATAAATATAATAATACGTAATACGTAATAATTTTCCTACGTTTACCTGAATGTTATATATTGAAATTAAATAATTTTATACGGATTTTACACATACAACATTGAGACAACCACCACCATCTTAGTCTCCCCGAGAACATGGCTGCTAAAAAGAAACCGAAACGTCGGGGAAAGTGTAAAATTAAAATGTATATAGTTTTTATAATTTAGATTTATAGAAGTAAAGAGTAACAAATAAAAGTGTTTAACAATAGTCATCTTTCGGCCTAAGACTAAGCTATTGTTGGTCCTTCGTCATAGCCTGAAATTTGCCTTTGTGTTTTGCATCTAAGGCTAAGCTATTATGTGTAGTAGTACTTATAACATGTATCTATTGTTGTTAAATAGCGCTAACTCATTGTCTTTTTCCTCTGTTTTAATTTACATCTTTTTTTGTTTAAAATGACAGCTCTCGCACTAGGAATAAATCCTGTGTCGTGTGCGACTTTACAAAGATACAAATAACGGAGACATAGAACACCCAGACCTGGAATAATCATTTATGGATCACACAAAGTATTGTCCCGTGCTGGATTCGAACCCACAACACTAGGCGCAGCGGCAGTGGTGAGGCGACCACTTAAACTACTACGCCATCCGTGCAGTCATCTCCGATTTTATTTATTCTTCTATTTTGTTTATTCTTCTACTTTGTTTATTCTTCTACTTTGTTTATTCTTCTACTTTGTTTATTCTTCTACTTTGTTTATTCTTCTACTTTGTTTATTCTTCTATTTTGTTTATTCGATCTCTATGAGATTTTTCCTTATCTAGTTACCACATATTACTCTTGTAAAGGAGATTTTATACTACCACTCTTATACGAAGTGTAAAGCCAACTTAGCAAAAGGGTCTAGTTGAGATACAATCAAGTATGTTTATATATATATATATATCTTCTTCTCTCTTAGCCTTTATTATTCCCAAGTCACTAAGGGTCGGCTTTTCTGGTCTAACCGGATTTGACTGGATATCAGTTTTTACACGTAGCGGCTGCCACCTGACCTCCGCAACCCGAAGGCTAACGATACCCTAAGGCTACACCAGTGTCAGGATATTATAGGGTACTGACTTTTCCAATAACGACTGCCATAGATGTTCATGGCAGCCGGGACCGACGGCTTAACGTGCTCTCCGAGGAGGATATATATATATATAGATATAATATATATATATATTGTTACGCCCAGTGACATCTCTCGGCATTGTGGGAAAGACTCGGCAGTTCCGTCTAATAATTTACACCGCCATCCATTGACATCTTACGGAACTACGTAGTACGGTACGAGAATCTTAGAGAGAATGCTGGTACTTTCTCGAATCATCGTACTGTTTACATACCGAGTACAGTGTTGCTAGAAAGCTCTAGAAGCGCTTTACCCGCGTATAAATAGGGCGCACGCGCACCGCCGAGTCAGTTTACAATCGTAAGCGATCAAGTGTTCATCGAAGCGAACGGAAGCGGAAATACTACGGAGTTTGAAGCAGTACAGTGAAAAAGTGTGGTATAGTGTTTGTTGTGTTTTAAATTTAATTGTGTGGTTGAATAAAAAGTGTTTTAGTCGGTAATATTGTTTATATTCTTATCCGTCGAATCCAGCACGTAACAATATTATATATTCTTTTTTTTTATACACCTATAGTGGCAAATTTGCATACGGCCCACCTGATGGTAAGTGGTCACCGGAGCGTATGGACGCCTGCAACACCAGAGGCATCACTTACGCGTTGCCGACCCTTTACGAAAGGAAGAAAAGAAACGGGACGTGGGAAAGAGAAGGAACGGGAAGGCCTCCTCACCGAACGAAACACAACAGTAGGAATACTGTTATTTCACGTCGATATTCTGTGAGAGGGTAGTCCTTCCCCGGTCGAGCCGGCCAATTAATGGCAAGGCTCTATTATATTGTGTACAGTTGTAAACTAAAAGAACAAAAATGTTTTATATAGATGTAAACTTATTAGTAATAGTAACCGACCCGGGAATCAATCCTGAGCTCACAGGATCGGCCGTAAACATGCAATGCACTTATCATAAATGTTGATGTATTATTATAAATTTAACTGTTGTATTGGACACTGAAGTTGTATATTTATCAATAGATGACCCGCGCAACTTCATCTCCTTCACATATAAGAATTTTGCCCGTATTTGCAACATTCTTTTATTGATGCTCCGAGCAGCGATAGCTCAGTGGGTAGACCAACAGATTGCAATGCAGAGGGTCACGGGTTCGAACCCACGTCGCGCACCTCTGACTTTCGGAAGTCATATGACTTTTCGAAATTATGTGCGTATTGATTGACAAATATCGCCTGCTCCGTGCCTCGGAGAGCACGTTAAACCGTCGGTCCCAGCTGCCATGAACATCTATGGCAGTCGTTATTAGGAGAGTGTCGACACAAAAGATCCCACTGGGTCGAAGTGTCGCCGGTCTGCACTGACTGGCACCCACATAAGATAAGATAAAGATTAGATTGATGCTTCGTTTCTATTGTTCGTAGCGTGATAAATATACTATCTAACACTAAAATATTTTTTCAATTCGAACCAGTCGTTCCTGACTTTAGCGCGTTCAACCAAACAAACAAACTCTACAGCTGTATAATATTAGTATAGACTAGGCCTCGGCTTGGATTCCCGGTTCAAGCAAAGATTATATTGTGTTTTTAAGTAAAAAATCTTTGGTAACAGTACAGTGTCTGAAAATAGGTCCGATCTATATTAGATACGTGGGGAATACAAAATAGCTGATGGAGTGTTGATTTAATAAACTTTAGTGTCATAAGCGTACCTTAGTCTATTTCGTAGTTTTTAATTGCCATGGCACATTACGATCTTTACATATGATTTAACATTTCTTTACCGACGCTAAAGTTTTTCCTAATAATTATCTTCTTTCGAATATCTTTAATGTCATAATATATTGCCTCCGTGGCGCAGCCGTAGTGAATGCGACTGCTGTGCATGAAGTCTTGGGTTTGAATCCCGGGTCAGGCCAACAAAAAGTTATTGGGTTTTTTAGTTGAGAAATCTCAATAGCAGCCCGGAGTTAGGAAGTTGGCGGTGTAAGACATCCCCGTGCCTCGGAAAGCACGTAAAGCCATTGGTCCTGCGCCTTATCTCTCTCCGGTTGTGTTGGATTATCGTCCCATTGGATCATGAGAGTTAGCGAACAGAGAGTGCACTTGTGTTAGCGCACACACTTGTGCACTATAATATCTCCTGCGCAGATGGCCAGTCTCCGTTTAGACTGGCCGCCGTGACCGAAATTCGGTCAGGAGGACATATTATTATATTGTGAAACGTACACACGCATATATAGTTCAGCATTTACCTAAAAGCTGAAGTTTCGGGCCAACTCTCTGTACCGTGAAACATATGTTTATTTATTTTAGGTACAAAGTACAAGTAGGTTTGAATATAAATACATATTACAGTTATGTTCTAAACTAAGTTCCTAACTATGTGTACACTATATGATCACAATGGACTGTGTTGCTAACGACAAAATGACGTTATGAACGTGAATTATCTATATACCTAAAACAAAAAATATGAAACAAAATGCGGATAAATCATAAAGAAAAGAAAATAAAAATAAAATGAGAATCGTACCAATACCTAGCAATCATAGTATTATACATTAGACATAACATGTTTAACATTACTTTTAAATTTTGCGAATCGGTTGTTGAATATGTCCAAAGTGTTATAGGTAATGTTCCGATAATAAATCATTGTACAGTCGACACATCCGTACCATCAGGTTGTAAAATGAGGTGCTATTAATGTGCACATTTAGAATAAAACTTTTAAGGTGGGGATGACGTGATCTAAGCCTAGAATTAAAGTTAATAACAGACAACAAATCAGGGCAATTTATTGCAGCATGGATTATTTTGTGAAGACAACAGATCAGTGCTCGCACGGCGTGATTGCAAAGACAGTATCTTAAACTTATCTAGTCTTTCATTATATGTTTGTAGCTCGTAGGTAAGATGAAATTTGTAACATATTTAAGGCATTTTTTTTAGCAGTTCAGTTATGTATTCCGAAATGTGTCCTGAATTTTAGTACGTCGCCTCTTGATTGTTCTATACGGACTTTTTGCACGGATGACGCAGAGTTTTACGTGGTCGCCTTGCTACTGCAACTGCGCTGCGTGTTGTGGATTCGAATCCTACACGGGACAAAATCTTTGTGTTCCTTGTTTGAATGTTTGTAAAGATTTTTGCGACACAAAAATTATTTTAAGTGCCTCTTAAAAAAAAACTTTCATGTAGTAGTGCGAACAACGGAATAATGCCATTTCGTATGAAAGAAATCCGAGGAAACTTTACTGCAAGTTATTTTCTTTCAGGCCGAAGTTGTACATATATACTTTTATGGTAGATCTATTGGTTTTCAATGTTATCTGTAGATATATGATATAATAGGATAAAGTAATAACGTAATAAGTCGGTCCCGGTTGTTGCCAAATTGATAGCAGTCGTTAAGCCATGTCAGAGGCCTACGGGCGGCTTGAACAATTCTCGACAACAGGTTGGCCACTAACCACACGAAAGGAAAGAGAAAGAGTAGGGTAAAGCTCGGCTACTCTAGTGCTTTCATTTATACACACACAGTTATAGTCTAAAAAGGCAGCTTACTTATATTTTTAAAAGATTACTCGCACTTAAGTTTAAAAAAATTAATTCTTCCTGCACAGCTAATATCTCCTTATGTTACGAGTGAGATCAGTCGATAGTGCAATGAGCGGGAATCGAACCCGCAAGCCTAATCCAATAAGCTACTACGGTTTGTAATATTAATTAAACCTGCTTGGGCTAAATTAATACGACACACGTCAAACGTGGCCAGTCCTTGACTATAAGCTAAGTACTGTCACTTTTCTAGTAGGGTAGGGAGGGGCTGGTTGAGCATACGCGTAAGTTGGGCAATCGAAATATCTCAGAAACTATAAGTACATCGCACCCTAACACTTCAAATTGCAAAAAGATGCGGTCCCGGATAGTGAACTCACTGCGCGACCGCTAGTGACGACTTGTCGATCGAGTGCCGTATAAGCACGCTTTGTTTATTTAGCAACCTAAAAGTAAAAAATTGTGCTTGGCAATATTTCTTTTGAAGGAGTGAAATATTATCCGTTTCCAATCAGGTAAGTGTTAAACTTTTATAAATGTTGTATATTTTCGGTATGTATAAAGGATATGTATATAATTTGCATGGGTTTCTCGTAACTTCATTTTTGTTTCTAATTTTTGGGTTGCGGTTTGTTGGGCAATAATTGCTTACTTAACTCCTCCATTTAGAACTAAAGTAATGATTGTTTTTTTATTTTATTTTAAGACGCGTTCTGATAAATAGACGACTTTAAGAGGTTCTTACATTAACCAAGACTTAAATGATGCTGTAAAGTTTCTCGGTTAAAGGCGTCAATAATGAAAAAAAGTAAAAAGCCGCTGCCTAAGAATTCGGTATTAAACAGATTACGTTGAAAAGATTTTTTTAATATTAGTCTTTGAAGATAGTGTTGTCACCAAGGGTTATGCAATACCGAGGCAAGTATATTCTCCCACGCGAAATATTCTTAAAAAAACTACTTCCTATCTATTTCCCAAAACCTATCAGGAAAAAGAGTAAATCTGCTATTCTAACACACACCGAAAAGAACGCATTGCAAGAGGAACACAATAAAACATAATAAAAAGTTAAGAAGCCAAAGAAAAACATTGATAATATCAGAAGAAGTAACTAAGTTCTAATCCAAAAGTTAAGCTTGAAATAAGTATGTTGAGTTTTTGTTAATTCCATTTTAGTTTAATATTAAAAGAAGATTACTTTTAGTTTCAGTTATATCATTAAAATACTATAAATAAAAAGCTTATTGTAAAATATAAGTTTTATTTCATGTCTAGTTAATTTTGAAACCATGGTTTGGCTAGAATTTCTAACTACTTAAGTAATTAAGTGAGAGTAAAGTAAGTAGTGCAAGGTTATGGGGGTAACCCCATAACCTTGCACTACTTACCTCACCTATGGGGTACCTACATTGAGCATCTCTGACTTTCTTTACCTACTTAAATGGCTGTAACTCTTAAATGCGATTTGTTAGAAATAAATTACTATGGACACTTTTGGAAAGGGATAAACTACAAACCCATCAGTATGCATAACAAAACATTAAGATTTATCGTTGAGGAGCTATGACCGCTCAAGTGAAAAATTGCTCAACCAGCCCCTCCCTACCCTAAACCTGTGCAGCAACCCTGACGGGTGTGTCCACAGATTAAAATTAAACTGTAGTTAGTTGTACTCATATAGGTACAACAAGGTTACAGTAAGCAAGAGTACATTCGTAATTTAATCATGAACTTGTCGGCCTCGATAGCGTAGTGGTTAGTGTAACCGACTGCCACGCCTGAGGTCGCGGGTTCGATTCCCGCACAAGTCAAACATTTGTGTGCATGAACATGGATGTTTGTCTTGGTCTGGGTGTTTCTATGTATAATATGTATGTATTTACAAAAAAAAAAGTATTTAAGTATGTTTATCCATTGTCTAGTACCCATAGTACAAGCTCTGCTTAGTTTGGGCTAGATGGTGTTGTGTGTATGTGGTAGAATATTATTATTATATTATTATTATTATTATTATAACTAATATATGTCGTATTAGAATAGGACATATATTAGTTCATGATTCTATAAAAATGCTAGACGAGAATGTATGTATCCGAAAAAAAACGATACTAGGAACCTTCTAGGTACATCACTAACTTGTCATAGATTTTAGGTTTAGAACGTGAACGTCAAACGCTTAATTAAATGATGAGCTAAATATCCAGCATTAAAAAACAGCTTTCCATTAAGTTATAATTTTTTTGCCTCATTATGCAAAAATCTCTAATTTGCATTAATTTGTACGAAATATAACTTTTTAAAGCATCCAAACTTCTGTGACGTAAAGCGAGCCCAGTCACGCACACAAAGAAAATTTCACGTGTAAAAATCGCTTGTAACGCACACAGACGCAACGTCGTGACGCACACACTCACATTCGGCGTGTGACTACAGCGCTGCACGTGTGTGTTGGAACGTTGTTGCACGCGATCGTATGGAAGTGCAGCCACACGCAGTCTGGGGCATTTATTAGTGTGCACATTTACATAATAAACCATTAATAAATCTGTGATAATTCTTATCAGGCAGTTATATTACAGAAGCGTAGATTCACGCTTGTACATTCACAAAGGGTAGGCAGAGGTGTATAATACTAACATATTTCTAATAGAGGACAAGGCAATAACCAAAATAAATAATAGATCCAGATTAAATTTAATTCGTTAATATTTTATATAAACTTATAATATATAAATATTCGAGATTTCTTTTACAAAGACTGTCATCTTTGTAAAAGAAATCTCGAATATTTCTCTCATGTCAGTTATCTGACAGTTGCTCTGTGATCTGTGCTTAGTATAATTAAAGAGTTTATTAGTCCTTACAATTTGTAGTTTATTATCATGCAAGTATATTCTTGTCCATCTAGTCTTGTGACCATTACTCAAAAGAAACAGGAAACGCTAAGCAAATGCATACATACACTTCTACCTCAGCAACCAATGTACCTACATTTAAGGTAACAATTTATTGGTATTGTCAATATGAACTAAATAGTTATATGATTAATAGTAGGTATTACCTATATTAATACACTTACTTTTGGCAGAAAACAGATATATATAATATTCTAAAGCATTCTAACTGTCATTAATGAAAGTATCTTCAGTTGCGCTTGCGGCCATACGTTATTCATAAAATTCCTAGACATATAAGTGCGAAATTATTTGTAATGAAAAACTATATCCGAGGTTTTAATTGTACTTTGAAGTGCTCGAATTCCTAAGCAATAGGATGGCTTGCGAAAATCTAGTAACTATGTGTAAATAATTGCAGTTGCATAGGTGCACAGCAATAAATGCAGTAGCGCGGCGGGGTGGGGCGCGGGGCGGGGCACATCGTGCCGGCGGCGGGGGCAAGCAGTCGCATCGAAACCGCGCGTCGCGCCGCGTGTGCGTTCGTTTCGCGCCCATCGAATTCGCCGCGAACACGGCCGAAAACGAGGGCCAAGCCATGGTGTCCGTGGGTGCGTGGAGGCGCCGCACGCCCGACGACTGCGAGGAGCGCTCCGAGCCGGGAGCCTCGAGCTCGGCGGTGCCGCGCGCGCCGCCGAACTGTGCGCGATGCCGCAACCACAGGCTGAAGATAGAGCTGAAGGGCCACAAGCGGTACTGCAAGTACCGTAACTGCCACTGCGAGAAGTGCCGCCTTACTGCAGATAGGCAGCGCGTGATGGCACTGCAGACAGCGCTGCGGCGTGCCCAGGCGCAGGACGAGGCGCGTGCGCGTGCCCTGGTTGCGGGGCTGCAGCCGCCTGGCGTGGAGCTCGATCACCCAGAGCCGCCGCAAGTGAAGGCACCCCGGAGCCCGCTAATGCCCCCGGCGCCGCCGCGCTCGCTGGGCTCGGCCAGCTGCGACTCAGTGCCGGGGTCGCCGGGGGTGTCTCCTTACGCAGCGCCACCGCCGTCCGCTCCGCCGCAGCCAGCGATGCCGCAGTTGCTGCCACCGCAACAACCCGGTTAGTGCTCGATTTGTTTAAGTGATCCATGTAGACCAGGTGTTCAGTGATTAGCGAAGCTTAAGCTCAAATACCAAAAAGGTTTAGGATATATAACTTTGCCGACGGATGTCTCACAGGTCACAGGTCTCTCATCATATATTTAAATAGCCAGGCATAAACTTACGCATAACTGCACAATGATATGAATAAAAAATCTCCGCAAATCCTTAGCGTCGCCCGCGGACCAAAACAAAATTATTTCCTTATCATAGCGTCGACAGTCACGGTCATTCTTATAAGACTCAAATTAGTCAGTGTCAAAATGTCGTGGCGCTTACAAAAATAATTATTTTTGGCAATTACGAGCTGCCGCAAGACCCAATTGAAATCCCTCACTTAATTTTCTCAAAACAGTAATAAGTTATTTGTGAATGTACAAAATATAGTGTACCTATTATAGAAAACAGATTATCAAAGCCTTTAAATTGTATTTTATTTACATACTCAGTTCAAAAATGGGTTCCTGTTTACAATTGAAATACATTAAACGACCTGTAATGAGTCCGCGGATCGCAGAGTGCCACAGACAATTAAACTCTATATAGGTACATAGATAAGAGTAAGTATAGTGTCTTACATCCATTATTTACATTCGCTCTACTTCAGACGATTAGAAATCGACATTAGCTAATACCCACTTTATACACCATACTTAGATCTCGATAGTAACAATATCTTACATATGTTCTTAAACTGCAATTTCATTTTATACGTTATTAAAATTACCACTTATTAATTTTATAATTTCTATTAGGCCTATTTACTCACCACATGCATTAAATAGCTTATTCTCAGGCCGTCTTGAATAAAATAATTTTACAAATTTTATAATGTCTATTACAACTCTTTGGATTCTACTTTTGTTTAATAATCTAATCAGTTAGATATTTTATAGAGAAACATATATTTTCCACGTTCTTTTTGCCAGCCTGTAATTTATTATTTACATTATATAATTTAAAAATTAAATAACATAAATTATATAATATTAATATACTCATATATTGTTTCAAATACTATACTATAGTGCTATGTCGGTCTAAATATAATGCGCTTGGTTTTAATTTACCTACACAATAATTCAATAATTTCTTTATGACAATAGCTTTACAGTAACTAAGCATCTATTGACACATAGGTTTTGCTAGGAAAATACAGTCAATATAAACTGAAATGGTGTTGTCTTAGCTGAATTATAAAGCAACCTGTTTTAGTGCAAGGACTATAGTATTAATCGTAATTACTATGAATTAATAATTTAAAATTAGAATAAAATTGAATACATGTAATAGTTTGCTATACGAACTATACTCTGTCCCAACAGAATTAACATTTTATGTAAACAATTGTTTCATGCCTAATCACTACATAGTATAAAACAAAGTCGTGTCCCGTCTGTCTGTCCTTATGTATGCTTATATCTTTAAAACTACGCGACGGATTTTAATGCGGTTATCACCAATGGATAGTGTTTCAAGAGGAAGGTTTATATGTGTAACATATGTATATACCGCGGGCGGAGCCGTGGGCAGAAGCTAGTTAAATATAAAGTCATTTAGAAAATTCAATCTCTCCTTGAAAAGCACCTATTTAATGAATACAATAAGTCGTATGAAAGTACTTCTTTTGATAAATAACCATAAATTTATTTTACAGAAAAATATATTATGATGATAGTCACTAAAATTTGTTACCTTTTTCTCCAATTCAGTTGGGATAGACTATAAATCCACTTACTATTGAATGAGATATGTGAAAGAGGTAATTTATTAAAACAACTAATAGATAAGTAAGATAATATATAATGTCCTCCAGACCGAATTTCGGTCACGGCGGCCAATCTTAACGGAGACTGGCCATCTGCGCAGGAGATATTATAGTGCTCAAGCGTGTGCGCAAACATAAGTGCACTCTCTGTTCCCTAACTCTCATGATCCGATGGGACGGTAATTCGATACGACTGGAGAGAGATCCGGCGCAGGACCAACGGCTTTACGTGCTTTCCGAGGCACGGGGGTGTCTTCCACCGCTAACTCCCTAACTTCGGGCTGCCATTAAGATTTTAGACTTATTAGAAATACCCAATAATTTTTTTGTTGGCCCGACCCAGGATTCGAAACCGAGACCTCATGCACAGCAGTCGCATTCACTACCGCTGCGCCACGGAGGCAGATATAAGATAAAATACTATAAAAAGGCTCTACTGAGTTTCTTTGGCCCATTGCGCATATCGATAACCGAAATTATTTCACTTAAAACGTTATAAATGTTATAAGTACAATTCATATTATGTTAATAGTTCTTGTAATAAATAGGGCGGCAAAGTAAGGCACGGAGACTAGGTCGGAGTATAGACAAATTGATCCTTCACTTTATATGTAGTCGCTACTACGACTAAGATTGATTGTAACAACGTGCTCTGACGACGCACATCTACCCGCTTGGAAAGCGGCACGTCAGAATAAACATTATGTTATTTGTTCATCAATACATTCTTTGGCGCTTAACAAATAAAAATAACCGTATATCTTTATGACCTTAAAATTAAATTTCATAAATATGTCTTCATTTGGTTGGATGCTTAGCCGGGCCACAGAATGTATATTACATTTTGTTTCCATAACGCATCGGGTTCCAGATCCTATGTTTTTATGATTCTAATGCATATGTATATAGTTTAAAAATCGAAGGTCATTGAACCGAATGTTACTTAAATAAAATAATACTACGTTACGTCGAGATTATGATGACAATTTACCTATCTACATGAATATTATTTTTTAAATACTTTACAAGTATTTGTAGTAGTGTCATTTTTGCAACTGTTTTTAAAAACATGTAACGAATATACATATTATATTTATTTGTTTAGTTTAATTTGCTGGCTGTTTGGCAAGTTGTCAAGTAAAGTGATATTGTCATTTTAATTTTAACAATTAAATAAATATTTAAGCAATTTATTAATTATTAAATAGTAAAAAGTTTATTTCTATCCATGTAGTATCCCGTATCCCACACCCAGAATGATAGAAAAGTGTATGTACACATTTTAATAAGTAAATCACTACATTTTAGAGGAAACATTATTTTAATATTTGTTCATCTGTGTATAATAAAAATCTTATTATACATGTTAGTTGTACTTAAGTTAATTTTGCATTACAAAGTAATAAATGGTATCATATATTTATTGTCTACTAATTGTATCAATTGTTTATATTTACGGCAAGCTGACGGGAAATCGAAATTTTTCTTAAATCGAATCTCAGTAAATTGGTTTTAAAAATAAACTTCGACTTTTGTTTATCAATATTATTAGATATAATAATATTGAGAATATATTTAATAAATTTGATCATAAAACATTACAGTTTGCATCACTAGTATACAATACGTACATACTAAATCATATTAAAGTTTAATAATTATTACAGCGCGGGAAAATCTTATTAAAAGTGAAGTGAAGAATCGCATTATGCATACATACCTATATATATATTAGCATGCATTAATTTATAAGAAACATTTAAATATACCTTTTTATCTGCCCATGTAAAGCAATTAGTAATAGTAAGCATTTAATTACTGATACTAATAGACTGAGTAGAATCGAATAAAGAAACTTATCGATTTTAATTAATTTTGAAACCATTGGTCAAAGTCACCTACCTTATCTAAACTTTAGTAATTTATCGATGCACTGATTACAATCTTATTTTACTTTGAGTAATAGTCTGCTACATGTGAAGTACGTAAAGAAATATATATTATTTAAGTTTGAGATAATTGCTGACGTTTAAACCCAAAATATAATTTCGATTTTATTACTACATATCCATATCACATCTCGCTAATTTTCCATAAAGTTAAAGTCTACTAGTGACTGGATTACTGCATGTATTATATAATTCACTAATTTTCAAAACTTTTTAAACATATTATTGTGGTATTGTTGGACAAATGCTCGTACTTTTAACATGTTTTTTGGTTGTTGATCTCCGGTTTGTCATATCATTTAGATAGTATGTATGTAAAGACAGCTATGGCTTAACTTTATGATGTGAACTGAGATTTAGATCAAGCCTTTAAATGATCATTTATTGACCGTTTCGATACGGCTAATTCATAACTTAATTCGTTAAATTTAGAAAAAATTATTACTCATATCACGAAATTTTAAAACAACGCATGTTTTTTTAAAAATCTACCTGTGGATATTAATCTTAGCTCGGTCTCTAAATTTTTACCCAAGTTATGATATTAAAGTAATACTCGCTTATGATTTACACAAAATCTGTTACATAGAGTAGCATAGTCTTTTTTTTTTTTTTTTTTTTTTATACTCTAATAGGCTAGCGTTTGACCGCGATCTCACCTGATCTTAAGTGTAGATGCAGTCGACGATGGAGCACGCTTGCCTAGAAGATACCTATTCACTCGCGACTTGAAGACACCCAGATTGTACTCATCGGGAAACACAGACTTAGGTAGCGAATTCCACACTTTAGCGGTACGCATTATAAAATTGGAAGCAAATCGCTTCGTGCGTAAATGTGGTATATCCACCATGTACCTGTGTCGCTGGCCTGATTGTCTGGTCGTCCGATGGTAGAATGGGGAAGGAGGAATCAAATTATGCAGTTCCTCTGCACACTCTCCGAAATGTATCCGATAGAAAACCGAGAGACTAGCAACCTTACGACGATGCTCCAAGCTTTGGAGTCGTGTGTTAACCAATTGGTCATCGCCGATAAGTCTCCTGGCCTTCCGCTCAATTGACTCCAAAGCCTCCAGCTGATATTTTGCAGAGCCATCCCAGAGGTGAGAACAGTACTCCATGCAGGACCGAACCTGTGCTTGGTACAAATTAAGCAAATGTTCCGGCATGAAATACTGCCTCACCTTACTGAGGATGCCCAGCTTTTTGGCAGCTAGTTGGGCTCTTGCCTCAATATAGGAGCCAAAGTTAAGGGTTGGAGTCAATGTCATACCCAGAAGCTCAAGGCGATTAGTTATCGGCACGGATACATCTCGGAAAGTTGGAGCTAGTTGGAATGGGCTCTTTTTTGCGGAAAAAAGACACGCCTGGGTGTCGTCGTCGATAGTCGTTTTTAACAGAGCCTTTGCTATGTGTGAACTCCCTAATTAAAAGAATCATTGGTAGCAATCAACATTCTATATTGAATAATTACATTTTCGCGGTATTTTACAAATAATGGCTCCTAGTGCAGTGTTGCAACCATTACATTATAATAATATACCACTGAATCCACTCTTGTGTTAAAATAATAAATATAACTGGAATGTATTCGTCTTCAATAGTAATAGTTATCCTTAGTTTACGTGAATGTTACACATTGTAATTCAATACGCATACGCATCACGGAGAAACTATATTAGTAATATTAGTTGTTTCTAGGAGTGATAGATATAATTGTTATAATGTACAATGAATTTATATAGAAATATGATTGTTCTTTTATCAATTCGAATGGCAATGAAGTGTTACGTCTCGTGAGATTTTATTAAGATTATTTAACAGTAGTTTCTCTGTCTAGATTTACAGTACAATACTTTTATAGCATATGTCAAAATAATACTGGCTGCGGCTTATCGCCATAAATTCGCTAGCTGTACATAGGTATTTATTTAAAAAAAGGATATCACTACGCACTAATTCTCATATTGCGTGTAACTTTAATATACAAATGTCAAAGCAAGCCAGACAAATAATTTGGAGCTATTTTACTTCAATAATTTTAATGAGTTCGCTACTATAGAATAGGGGTATAAAGAAATATAAAGTTGCCCTTCTGTTTAAAGAAAATCGGTATCGCTGTGGTTTTCATACTAACTATTCCATCAATATTTTTTGAATGGCCAATTTGAATTTTATGTAATTTTATCATGCGTGTATTTAGGCCAACCATCATGTAATTATAGCGAATTGAAACAACGAATACGGGCAGACACTAAGCGATATAACTTTAAATACAAATTCAATAAAAGGTTATTGATATTTATTATTAATAATATATTTAAACTATTATTAAACTAATTTTTAAAATAACTATTGCATTTTTACAGAAATTAGATATATGACATAAATGGTAATTTCATAGTTAAAGACCTAATACTGAACTCCAAACCCAAATATTCAGACAGATGCGATTATAAGTAGGAGGGTATATTACACAAAGAGTTCAGCAACTATATTGTAGAGAATTTTAAGTGAGGGTGACGAGTCTCGTCATCTTCCGGGCACACTTACAGTCGTCATGCTGCTACTCAAAATTTCCTTCCAGATAATAACAGAAACATTAGTTCAAGTGTTCCAGCAGCTTACGTATATTTTTTTTAAGCATAATCATAATATTGAATTGTATATCACCACATCTGACCGCTTAGGGTGGCCCAAGAGCCACGCGGCAACCTGAACTTATTTTTCGAGTTGCCACTAAGATAATTAGTCAACAGAAACTGGAAGCTAAAGACAATTATGGCAAAGTATCATTAGGCCAAAAAAAATATGCCTAAATAGTTATACCAAAGTATATTAGGGCAAAAAACATTATGCGAAAAGAATGTAGTCCAAGCTCAAGAGGCCAACGAAGCAGTTAAAAGCATTACTATTTATTTTAAAGCAGTCAGAGTAACAGAAATAATACTATTCTACAAGGTACAGGTTCGTGCAAGTCTTAAGAGCCTCACACAATGTATTTGTGGAATATTGCTTATTAAAGATCGCCGTAGGCGTTGAATATACGAATTGAGATTGGATATTAATGACAGATCTTATCACAATAAAAAGAGATAAGTGTATAAAAATAAACGGGATAGAAATAGTCCTGCAGGTTGTTTGGAACCCTTTTGACGTCATAGAAACACGACTTTGGTTAGGCGTCGAATTTTTGAGTGCATTCGAAAGATAGACGCAGGTCTACATGCAGAGTTTTAACATTGCAGGTGGCGGCGCGTGAGTGATATTTGATATACGACGTTAAAAATTTGTTCTGTTTTTATCTCTTCTGCGCACTTAATATGCTTCTTGCTTGTCATTTAAGTCTAGAATTTATATTATAAACATTTCAATCGGGACGTAATACTCCTAAATGTATTGGAACGAGCTATTAGTTTAACCAGATTTAACCATTTTGTTTTAAGAAAAAGGATATCAGCATTTAACAGTATTGACATTCATATATGTAATTTTATATCTTGGTTTGGGTGTTTCTTTCTATGTGTAATAATGTGTATGTACATATATCGCACCTTTGGGAACAAAAGGTCACATCTGCAAGTTTTTACAAACATGCAGAAGTGACCCTTTGTGCCCAAAGGTGCGATATATATTTTTTTTTTATATATGTACGTTTATCCATTGTCTAGTACCCATAGTACAAGCTCTGCTTAGTTTGGGCTAGATGGTGTTGTGTGTATGATAGAATATTATTATTATTATATAAATCGGGACCGACGACGTGGCGGGTTATTCGCATTACAAAGGTGTATATAAACTACTATTGTGCACTTTAAATTAAATGAAACGGTTCGGTTTATTGGTTTAACTGTATGCTATCATTTCTGGTGTCAAACGATACTAGTATACCTATTTAAAAAACAACAATTTAACATTTACTACGAAACAATTTTAAGGTTGTGCAGCATTTACTGATGGATTATAATAAGATCAAAAATGAAAGGGATTCACTGACTTAAACATGTGTGATGTTTGACTGAAAATATTATTTTAATTTAGTAACTGAAAACCAGATAATAAGTAAAGATAAATCTAATCAATAAGTCTTTTTAGTCATAGTCTGTAGTTATGTGTGTTTTAGTGGATAAGGCCCAATAGGAATGTCAAATGACGTATAAGTACATGTGTTAAAAAATCACTTGAAATACAAAATGAACTATTGTAGCCAAAGCCTGTTATTTACAAAGCCTCTTTACATATTTGGGATTAATTTTTGACACAGTCCTTTAAGGGCTTGCACATCCATTTACCATTATGATCGCAGTCAGAATAATGGTTTAGGAATGCATACGTTACAAACACACATTCATTTTATACCACTCTAAAGATTATTATTATAATACTAGCATTTGCCCGCGCTTTTGCTCACGTAAATGTAGAGTACAGTTTTTTTTTATGAACAGTACCCTATGTCCTATTCTGTGCTTCCGACAACGTGTATGCAAAATTCCATGTTGACTGGTCGAGTAGTTAGGCGTAAAAGCGTATCAAACAACCAACAAACTCACATTCGCATTTATAATTTTAATCAGTGTTTACAATGTACGAAATTGAGATCAATAGTGCAAGATCGAAATTCACAGCTGAAATGTATTATAATTTAAATATTATCTACTTACATATTATTACAACAGTAATCAAAGTTGCATTTGATAACGGTTGTGTGTCAACAGAGGTGATCGAGATAACAGTGCATGTTTATATCATTATAAATTTGGATATGAACTACGATTTTATTATGTATTAGCTAAAGTTTGTGTAATACGTTGAGGCCTTTACGGCAGCATGACGGCTGTGTAGCTACTTGACCGATTATCATGGAATTGCATTCACGTTGTCAAGGAAACATAAAAGGTTATAGTGTACCATTCATCCAGAAAAAAGTACTATTACAAACTTTTTTTTTTTTACGTGGGGGAATGCATGACGCATACCCCTCCGCGGGGGCGGGCGGAGGGGTTATGTCGGACTCGCCGGGGTAAAATAAGATGTTAAGAAGAAAATGTACCTCCCGGAATACCGACTAAACCTACCACGGTGTTCCTCGACAAAACCACTATCGACGGGGCCGCGCGAATCACTTTCGCATGCGGTCGCGACCCCGCCGAGGTTTCGGCCCGCCGTATGAAATGGCAGGCCAGTACGCGAAAGACCTACCCAATAGGCACTTCTAACAAATTATCCCTACTGTCCCCTTTAGAGGGGAGACGGACTCGACATAGAGGCGCGCGTGGGAACACGCACGCCGCCTCTCGGACCTGGTGCTGAACGGATGGCGGGCAGGCCCACAAAGTCCGCACTATTATAAACCTTTTTTTTTTTTTTTACGTGGGGGAATGCATGACGCATACCCCTCCGCGGGGGCGGGCGGAGGGGTTATGTCGGACTCGCCGGGGTAAAAGAAGATGGTAAAGATGATAACGTACCTCCCGGAATACCGACTAAACCTACCACGGTGTTCCTCGACAAAACCACTATCGACGGGGCCGCGCAAATCACTTTCGCATGCGGTCGCGACCCCGCCGAGGTTTCGGCCCGCCGTATGAAACGGCAGGCCACTACACGAAAGACCTACCCAAAGGCACTTCTAACACTCCCTACTGTCCCCCCTAGAGGGGAGACGGACTCAAAACAACAGAGGCGCGCGTGGGAACACGCACGCCGCCTCTCGGACCTGGTGCTGAACGGATGGCGGGCAGGCCCACAAAGCCCGCCACCCCCAGGTCAAACCTCAGGGTGGCTGGAGGTCGTCCCGCGCCCTCCGGCGCCCGGCTCTGCGGTTGGGGAGAGGGTTCAAACGCTCCCTCTCCCGCTCCGCCGCCTCCTTGATGGAAATTACTTCCTCACAGAAGGAGGCGACGGCGTTCCACGACCTCTCACTCCGGACCATAGACTGAACTACGGCCGGGAGCGAGAGGGCAACCAATCCGACTGCCGCGATCAACTCACGGCGCAGCGATGCCCAGGCGGGGCGAACCGCCAAGGTGTGCAGCGCCGTGTCCTCAACAACGTCGCGGCAGTCGCCGCAGTGGTGACAACCGGGCGTCTCTTGCCGGCGTATACGACACAGGAACTGGCCAAAACAACCGTGGCCAGTCATTACCTGTGTCAGCCGGAAGGTGAGGGCGCCATGGCGCCTCTCCAGCCACTCCTCAAACACGGGACTTACCGCCACGATTGTGGCGTGCCCGGCACTATTATAAACCTAACCTAATCTTAATTTACCCGAGTAAAGACGCGGGTAAAATCTAGGACTAGTATAAAACGTTTAGTAGGTATATTAATTTATTTTATTTTATTTGGGAAACAAACAGATACAATTTGAAAACAGTTTGATATTCCGCATCCCTCTTTACTCTTTTGAGTTAAAATAAGCGTGAGTTAGTGTATTTTTTTTTTAAATATTTTTACCAGATTAGCACCTGTTTCTAGTAGACTTAGTGACGAATTCCTATTTGGTACAATCCTAACACCCGTACCCACATATCAAGGTACAAAACGATACATTTATTGCCTATCCCTAATAGCTACCCTCGGAACAGTAATAAATATTTTATTATTTCCCAAAGAAAGAAAACTTAACTATTACATTATAAATGCGATTGGGAGTTTGTTTGTTATGCGTTGCCGTCTTAATTCTCGACCGATAATTATGAAATTTCGCATACATTCTAAGGAGTACGGAATAGGGAAGAAAATTACTGTTTCCAAGGCATAGGAGTTTATTGACATAATCTAGATTAACACAAATATTATATTAGTCGTAGTTATACGAACAACAAAAATAACTAAATAACTGGCTTTTAAACTTATTGACGAATGCAAGTAAAAAGTTAAATTCAATGTCAGCGTACCAAATATTATGCTTTCAACGCTCTCATAACATTCATAAGGCCAATTCTCGTACAACTCTGTTTAAAATTGAGCTCTGATCTAGTCTATACAAATAAAGAAGAAAGATTTTATTTTATGTTTGTTTGTTTGAAACAAAAACAACCCAACCGATTTTTAAATTGTTTCACCATTGGAAAAGCTGTATTATCAGCGAGTAACGTTAATATGCTATATTTTACTTTAAAAAAGTACCGTTACTAACATAACCTAACCTACTTTTATGCGAGAAAAAGCTAGTATCTTAAGAAATAGCAAATGTGAACTGAAATGCAGTTTATGTTCACATTTGACTTAGTCAAATATTTATGACATTAAGACTAGATCTAGAACTCTGAATTTTGATGAGATCTAGAATTTTGAACAGTCTTTATTTCGAGAATTACTTCTCAGAACATGGAGTTAGATCATTGTTTATAATATGTTATATTTATTATTATTCATTGTGATATTGTTAAATTGTCAGTATATTCGTATGTTCCGAAGTGCATCGTTAATACAATTCATAACAATTTATAGGTAGGTGACCCGTAGTAGATAACCACAACTCTTCAGTTCTCACATTTTAATCGCTTACGATAATTAAATAATTGTTTTTAAGCTGTATAATCTAGTATTCAGACTTAAAATACAATTAATTAATCATGAAATACGTGTGTGTGTGTGGGAAAAATTTAAAGTAATTGCCGAAATCTATAATTATATTTAGAGAGAGTTTGTTTGTTTCTGTGTGAAGGTTTATCTCTGGAATTGCTGAACTGATTCGAAAGATTCTTTTATTTATAGTAACGTATGCTATCTGTTAATGATATAGGCTACTTTTGTCTTTAGAATGCGAGTGAAGCGGACGGTAGTAATAGTGAAGAATACGCCGCTTTGATTGTTTTGGGTTTTGAAATATATTGATGTAGTATTGTTACACAACTCTAAGCACAATAGTTTGTCTGATTATCATTAAACTAATATTATAGGTACCTAAGTATAAACATTAGAAGATTTTACAACAATTAAACAAATCCGCCTATACAAGTTAAGTTTATAAGTTATTCTGTTATATTAAAACGAATGATTTTGGATATTAGTGAAGAAAATAATAGAAGGATAAATTTGATATGTCTACTTTTATTAAATACGTTTAGATGGAGTCTTAGAATGTCGACCACTGGGCGAACACCAGTTATCTATGTTAAGTATTGCTTGAGGCGGCGTGCGTGTTCCCACGCGCGCCTCTGTGTTGAGTCCGTCTCCCCTGTAGGGGGGACAGTAGGGAGTGGTAGAAGTGCCTTTAGGGTAGGTCTTTCGGGTAGTGGCCTGCCGTTTCATACGGCGGGCCGAAACCTCGGCGGGGTCGCGACCGCATGCGAAAGTGATTCGCGCGGCCCCGTCGATAGTGGTTTTGTCGAGGAACACCGTGGTAGGTTTAGTCGGTATTCCGGGAGGTACTTTATCATCTTAACATCTTATTTTACCCCGGCGAGTCCGACATAACCCCTCCGCCCGCCCCCGCGGAGGGGTATGAGTCATGCATTCCCCCACGTAAAAAAAAAAAAATGTTAAGTATTGCGTATGTCTTTCTATTATGTAACTGAAGTAGAATTGCCATATCAATATTAAATGGTTGCCGAAATTCAGTAGGTTTTAAAAAGTACTGCTAGGATAACATTCCATGTTTGAATTAATAGTGAGAATTCAAACGTAAATCAGTCATGTAAAAATATTAGCCTCAATAGACAATATATTTTTATGATGCCGTTTTTACATTCTCTGAATCCCTTGGCGTTAACACAGACATTTGTTATTAAATGGTCAATGATAAATGCCTATATAAATGCCAAATGGTTAAGAATTGTACCTATTTCTTGTTTCCTTGATATATATTCAAATGTAAAACGTTATTTTATTTCAAAGTCATCATATTAAAGTGTAGACGCCACTTGAAAACACATTAAACTTGTTTTATACATATGTTTACGTTTCGTTTCATTTGAGTTGTTGAATATTTTTTTCTTATGCATAACGACTAAATTTATTTCTTCATGCCATATAGTTGGAAGTGTCGAATACAATATTAATTATTCTACCTATCATTACAATAATGTGTTAACAAAAAATATATATTACCATAAATTAAAAAATAAAGTTATGGTTCTCGCTATAAATATGTTGAAGGGAAAAAAAACCAGTTGCCGCCCATTCCTATTATTCTCGTCGTCTTAACGGCGCATTATGCGGCTATCTCTTTCGCTCTTGTTAGCGGGGGCTGCGAGGGGTGAAGAATTCCGATAGGTCGTGGAAGCAAGGGTGGTTGGCGTAGCGATAAAAACTTAAGCCTATGGGCGGGGCTGCCTACGTCTATGTGTTTTAAATAAACCTCTATATGTCGTTGGCTATGTGGCCGGCCGGGCGCACCTGTCACTTTTCTAATATATTCAACAAAAAGTTTTTATATCGGTGCATTACGACCATGTCCTCATTATAAAGTGAAAATTTGTTGACCTACTTTCAACTTGAGTTAATGGATATAGGAGTTTTTAATTTTGTATTATACATATTCATGTTCCCATTTTGTTTTAATTATTAATAGTTATGTTATAGTTGTTATAAAATATTGAACTGGCTTTGAGAAAAAAGAGGTATTTACTTTTTATCATAAAGGTTAGAACGGTGAATTTATAGTTACAATATCTAAGCTTAAACAGTTTACTTACTAACTTATACGATTATTTTAATTTAATTTGGTTTTACCAGTGCCAGTACAATGATACGCGCGAACATGTCATCTATGTATCCACAAGAATCTTTTTCATTTATTAGTCGATATAAATGAATGATGGAACAGTGTTAGCTGAAGCTTATTTCATTACATCACTCTGTATCATATTCAAATTAGTTTAGCCCTTACGTAGATTAGCTTACACAGACGCATAGGCAGCTTAATCTCTCAACGATTTAATGAAAATGGCAACGAACTGTTGGATGCAAAAACAAAAGCGGTCACTGTGTAAATGAGATGCGTCACATTGAGCAGACTATACTTCCTGTGACGAAAAATATCCATTTATTGATTCACGCTTGTGTACCCTTACGATGGTAGAGATGTATGAAATGTACAAAACGCCAGCTATGACCTAGCTAAATTTACGGCAAAGAGGACGACCCTATTGCTATTGCTGCACATTGCCAAACTCCGTGCTGCTATAAGAAAACCGAAGAAACAATCATATATTCGAAAACCGAAGCGTGGTCCTTAACAAACTTTATGGCACGGGCATATGAAGCTACTTACCATGGTCTATATTTTTAACAAGGTGACGAATTTTTTTCCGACAATAGCTTAACAAATGAAGAAAGGCAAAATAAACTTGGCTACAAGCTCATAATATGAAGGCATGTAAAAACCTGATACAGCCATAATTTTGGACACGATGTTCCAAATGTGTCCTAGATGGTAATACCACCGATATAGAACATTTTCTGATCGAAAGAAATATAATACCAAATCCACTCCCATTTTGTCAATCTTTAATTTATTTATGACTACATTTTGCCCGCGGCTTCGTTCGCGTTTGTCTAAATTTTGTCAATAAATTTCTATCCCTCGGGAACAGTACTTTTTTCTGGATGAAAGTTACCCTATGTCCTTTTCTGTACCCCTGACAACGTGTATGCAACATTTTATAATGATGGGTTGAGTACTTAAAGCGTGAAAGTGTAACAAACAGACGAACAAACTCACATTTGTAATATTAGTTAGACTTACATTGTTTCATTTAAATATATTCTCAATATAATTTTCGAATTTCAAATCGTGGCCGTCTGACCTTTATTTATTTTTCCAGCCTGTATTGTTCCATTGCCGAACAAATGTTTCCTCTACCATACTCCCTGTAATGTATTAGTTGAAGTTAAGATATCACATAGCCGTCTAGTTGACCTGCCAAAATACGAAAGCGACTTTTCAAACGAATTTCAAAAGCCAAGGACATAGTATGACGCAATGCAAAAAGCTCAATCAATACCCTGAACTTAGATTTGTGAAAGTTCGTTCTAGAGAGTCCCATTCTTAAACAGTAAGAGTTTAAAATGAGCGTTCTTGGATTTGAGGGGCAAACTTGCGGAAAACAAGGTTGCGTTTCCGTCAATATGAGTGTCTGGGTGAATATACCTAGCGGTGTTTTGTTCGGGCACAAGGGGTGTAGGTCATTGCATAGGGTTGCTAAAACGCCTTGACATTCAGAGGACGGAAGAATATTCCAGAAATTACGAGATCTGTCTATACATGTTTATTATTAACATTGTGAAACAATGGTATCTTGTGAACTGTGTTTCAATTAAACTATAAGTTACATAATGTTGTATCAGCTAGGATAGCTTGGACCATGTTAATGTTACATAGGACATACTAGCTATTAACCGTGACTTCGTCCGCGTGGAATTTAACAAAAAAAGGTTTGTTCAGCTTACAGAGATTTTTTTCTGCAACAAAAGTAGCCTAAGTTGGTCAGTAGTTAGTTATAGCATCAGCTATCTGCCAGTGAAAGTCTCGTCAAAATCAGTCCAGCCTTTTTCGATATTAGTAGGCACAAACAGACAGACAGAGAGACAAAAATATTTAAATTTATTTTTTTATATTGATTACGTATATCTATCTATACTAATATTATAAAGCTGAAGAATTTGTTTGTTTGTTTGATTGAACACGCTAATCTCAGGAACTACGGGCCCGAATTAAAAAATTCGTTTAGTGTTGGATAGCTCATTTATCGAGGACGGCTATAGGTTATATAACATCACGCCACGACCCACGGGGGCGGTGCAGTAATCATAAAGGCGGATGAAACCGTGGGCACATTTAGTAGGTACTTTCATATGCATTTAGTAAAAAGCTGTTATTTTGACATTACAAACAGACACTTCAATTTTATTTATCTGTTTAGATTCACGAAGGGTAACATTGTGTAGAATAGGTAATTTTTATATGCCAGAAAATGGCTTCATACATACCTACATAGTCTGTATCTTCGAATCGTTAGGTAGACCTGTATTACATCCACATTTCGCCAGATATCGTTTTAGGAGACACGTATTGCCATCTACTAGGCACAGTTCCAGACTCCATGCTTCTAATGAGAATATCTTAAAGGAAAAGTCTAATAATTCTCTGCCCGACTAGGCTTTCGACTCCGAGACCACCGGATGCACAATAGTCGAACTCATGTTTGGTTAATATAGGTTCACGAATGAATGAACAGGGTAAGGTATTGTCGCATATTTCAAAAGGTGTGGTGACGTCATTATACTAGTAATATTAAGTATAGATGTTAGTTTGGATGTTAATTATTCAATCACGTGTAAATTGTGAACAGATTTGCATGTAACTTGGTACACATATAGACAATATTCTGGATAAGACATCGGATACTTTTATGCCGATAAACATTCCCGGTCAATTTACACGTGTGAACTGGGCAGGTAGTATATTGTAAACTAGACTTAGCCTGCGGCTTTGCTCGCGTCTATCTAGATTGTAAGGTGCCTTGTCCTTTTCTGTACCCCTGACAACGTTTACGTGGAATTTCATGATGATCGGTCGAGTAGTTAAGGCGTCAAAGCGTAACAAACAAACTCACATTCGCATTTATAATATTAGTTAAGATGTAAAGTGTAGAAATGTTAGAGATATTTGGTACTCAATCATGTGTAAAGCATTCAACGGATTTGCATGTTACTTGACACGTAGATAGACGATATCCTGGAGAAACACAGGATGTACATAGGTATATTTTATTACGTTATGCGTGTCTGAAGTATTCAGGCGAGCGAAGCCACGGGATAGAAGTAGCTTTATATATAATCTTTATAGATGAATTGAGAGAACAATGAGATAAAAAAAAAGATTATACAATTAATGTGGCAAACAAGCATACAGCTCACCTAATAGCTTATGGACGCCTGGAACACCAGAGGCATCACTTGCGTGTTGCCGACCCTTTATGAAAGGAAGTGGGAAGGAGCAGGAGCGGGATGAGGAAAAGAGGGTGATTGGACCTCCGGCACTCTCACTCACCAATCGAAACACAACAGTAGGAATACTGCTACTTCAAATATTATCTTGAACACTGTCTAGATTGCGGGTTTCTTAAATATTTGAGTTGTCTTTCTCCATTCGCACTTTGATATAACTATAGAATTTTATAACATATCTTTTAATATTTTTATCTCTAATGTTAAACATAGTTGTCTAACAAATACGCATTCATCCATTATGTCGCATTTATGAAATTTTAGCATTATAACAGGCAAATTTTGTTCACACTTTATACAATGTATGATCAAATATTCAATTCTGTGACAAAATATGATCGGATGTATTTTTTAAACATTTAAGAGATTACCATTTATATTTGGGTTTTTGCTCAAAATGCAGTCCGGCTGGGGTAAAATCTCGGTTACGCCGTTCAAAACATAGCCAAACCTGCCAACCTTGTGTTGGACTTATGTTCGTGTACCAATAAATTATGTGTGATAAGACAAACAGTTTATCACGGTAGTAGATTGATAAAATACTAACTTTCATAGGTACACGCAGCTATAGGAATAGACAGACTTCACAGATTTGTCTCATTTACCAACTACCTTCATAAGCGTAGCCAAGAGTTTATTGTAGGTTTCAATTATATCAAAGCTGTTGCAATCAATTTTTGCACTCACTATTGTCTCAGGCTCATCATCTTGAGAGAACTCCATACTTCAAACAACTAGTGTAAGTGATGCAAAAAGCAAAGACATTGCTTAACTAAGAGCTTTTATGGGCTGCCCATCCATTTGTTGAAACACCGTGACTAATCGCACTTTTCTCGCGGTGACCGCCAGTAATCACCATCCAAGAAACCATTTTTCTCACTTAGATAGTGCATCAGGCATTAAAAAACTAATGAAATAGACTTCAAGCCAGTAAAAACCTTATTTACATGAAACAGGACTTCTTGATATGATGAGGGCACATCGCACTCTTAATAAAACAGACTTATCTGAGTATTTTGGATTAAACAAATTTAAGCTCTGTTGCAATAACTTAACAAAAATATAATATTAGAATATATACTCACACAAGTAGGTAGAGTTCAAATTGCCTAACTTCCAAATTTCGAGTTAAGTCGCTGTGTTATTAAGGGATATGTGATATGGAAGATCTTGGCTTGTTTGAATAATTTTCATCACTTTCTTTTCCAAAGTCTGGCATCTATCTATCTTTATTTAGTTTGTGGCAACGCGTGCAGTTAAATGGTATACAATTTAGAAAGATATGCGGATGTTATACAGTAAATATAAAATACAGTACATTATTAATATCGAACAATGCTTCGAGAGAGTTTATATTTTGTAGGTTATACACGTTCAAGTGTTGCTAATCTGTAACCACTTGTAAAATAATGACTGCCGTTTCCATGACTTATCTTAGATGGCAACTCTAAAATATTTAACTGTCAATACAGTATGACAATATTGGAATACAAACATTTATGTTACCTACATCTACTTTCATCTTTACAATGATAAACGACAATAACTTAAGTTATATTCGTCGTCCATTTCTGAGTAACTAGTTGCTATTTAATTTATTTTTGTATGCAATAAAGTTAGCAAAAAGAGTATTTGACAGCCCTGGCGTAGCCGTTTGATGTTTTACGATCGCACCGCTCGTCATTAAACTTCCCTATTTCGGATGAATAGTGTAGGGTTGTCGCGACGGAAACAAGGGTGGCATGATACTTAAAATATTCTGTATAACTGTTTCCTTTGCAGCATTATGTGTTATTACTTCACTTTGTAGTTGTGATATCATGAGTATAAAGCCATGCACGGAAATCTAAACAGAACATACTAAATCTTAAAATTGATTAGAAATTTCTTAACTGTAAATTAAATTGTTGGTTTTGTTTTTGTCTACGGTATAATCTCTAGTATAGGTCATTATTTTTTCTCTTTTCTATTATTAAAATTAGTATAACTAGATACCAGTATTCGAGTTCAGTATATCGAGTAGAAATCCATAGTCTCTGCTTATTCCTGCGAGTAAAAGCGTTAGTATATCTGTGTATACGTACCGATAATCTATTTGGTTTTAAAGACTTCTAAATTTAATTAAATACATGCCTAGTCTTACGACTATATACTTGAAGGGGTAAGCCTCTGCTAAATGGCGAAATGTAGGGGGTAAGATTTCTGTCTATACCCCCTACATTTCGCCAGCTGTGGTCTCACCTCGAGGCCAAACCAATTGACGTTTACCGGGCAAATCCTCTTTGCTGATATTAAGAATTTCATGGTAGAATAACCCAATAGAACTGCCTGACCCAGGAATCGAATTCAAGACCTCATGCACTACAATCGCATTCACTGTAGCTGCTCTACCAAAAAAATCCTCAAGTAGGCACTATTTGTAGACGAAAGTATCTCAAGTGCTAAAACCTGTTGTTTCTAAAATCTAGACTTTTTAGAGTTCGAAAAACTCTTATATAACAGCATTTTCCGTCCGTCCGTCCGTCCGTCCGACCGTCCGTCTGTTATACAATTTTCAACTCAAGAACCGTAAGAGCTAGAGACTCGCGGTCAACGCCATTCGACTCAGCGTAGTCGATGTACCCTCAAAATACCTATGACCTTTGACCTCTGACCAAGGTCACGTGGTATCACGTAATCTTTGCATATTACTTTAACAATTTTTTTTAACTCTAAGTTTTACGGCAATTCATTGCCGATTTTCACTTGTTAAAAGCTGTATCTAGGCAACCCTAGCTCCGTAAGGGTTAAAATTTTACGTGCTCCCGTATTTCGGGCAGTAGCGCTTTCGGGCAAGGTCGGGGGTAGCTTACGTATAGCATAGCTAGCATTGTGTGCGCTACCTAACGTCTTCTTTTGTGTTCTATCTACTTTAATTATATCATGAAAGTTTGCGATACCGGGCTGCCGATGGGTTCCATGTTGTTTTAGAGGTGATTTGCAAGTTTAGTAGCTATGTCCTTTGTAAATGAATACTGTTATAAATTATACAACAAGTTGGACTAAGGGATTCTTTTTTTATTAGTCAAGGTACGGTCTGCCTGGTGCTAAACAGACAATTTCAGTTGACCTTAAAAAAAGGAATCGATGTACTGCAGGGAACAACCATCTCACTGGTCAGCCGCTGCGAGCACATTTCAATATAGGAAAACCAACTTATTTAAATACATATAGCAAATTTCTTATAGCTTGTGAATGAGAGAGGTATTGCTCTTTCATATCTTTGACATATGTATATTATACAAGCTATAGGAATTTAATAAAAGCTTGTTGTGATGTTATGGTAAACGAAAAGTCCTGATTAAATTATTAACATTATATAAAAAGATGCACGTTTTGGCAGAGCAAACATGTTTTCATCAGAGGATTTGGAAATCTATAAATTAATACGTGAAACAAAAACTTAGTACCCTTTTTTACGAAAATGGCGCTGTCGGAGGAGTATGAAATTTGGCACAGTTAAAGTTTATATGGAGAAGGAGGGGCGAATCAGATATTTATATAAAATATGCATTAGAAATACATTAAATTTATGAAAAAGCACTACACGCACACAACCATGCATTTGACACACGCAGTCGAATCGCGTTCGTAGTATTTCGGCATTGTTCGGCTGATGTAGTACCTACTATTCTTCGTAACTGTAGTTATATATATCAATATATAATGACATATATCAGCAATATCTTACAGGCAAACTTTAGGCGGATTGGAATGATATAATTATACTATTTATATTATAATATATTTACATATTTAAGTGTGTCAGGATCGTAGCAAATGGAAATCCGTAGTCTCTGCCTAGCCCTCTGGGAAACAGGCGTGAATCTATGTATGTATGTATGTATTTATATGTAATAAAGAAAAAAGAAAACAAAGTGGCAAGCTTAGGATATCATCAATTAAAGAGTATAGTTAAGTAAATAACAATTTGTTTGAAAAATATATGTTAATTAACCTGTATAGATCGAAATCTAAATTAAATGTGATTATAAGGGTATCGTTCTAGACAATAAAACCTTAATAACTATCAAACTTCAAATTTAAATCAATTATGGTCGAATTTCGACCACTGGACGACCGCTACCTAGTTAATATAGTTTCGCAATATACCTACCTCTTTATTTTCTTAATAATTAGCAACAGAAATACATTTTTATGTAATCGTCTTTACAAAATATGTTTTTTTACATCCTTAATCACAGACACCAATCTTATAAGCCCGTTAATCACAGTACTCATTCACTTCACCGAACATTATTTAGCATAGTGATAACATATTGTGCTATCGAGTACTATAGCTACATATTATCTGCTATCAACCGATGTAACAGCTATATATAACGCTATATTATATAACAGCTATAAGTGCATTGATAAGCAAAACTCGTGTAACCTCGTGTTGTCTGGCTCTTTGTTTGTCTATGAATTATACTTTATGGTATCTGACGCACGGTGAGAAAGTTCCCTTTTTGAAGATGACAACCGTTTTTTCTAATTGTAAGGACATCTAGCAATTATATTCCTGTCCATTAGATGTTAATTTATTTTATGTTACGAATATTTGTACACTGTTAATTTAGTAGAATATTACATTATGTAACTCCAACCAGTGTGACGATATTCTGACAAATAAAAGTTATTCGTTTCTATTTCACGAGTATTTCTCTAATACGTAAGGAAAATACCCGGCCCTTTGCGAAGCCTACACGGGGACATGGGTCCAACATGCGGAGGCCCTGACAATATTCTGACAAATAAATGTTGTTATTATTATTAAGCGTTTTTTTGGTGTAATTCGCCTGTTTCTAGGATATAGGCGCCAGACTGCATGTACGTATGTATGTTTTAATACTGTGTTTCTAATGGTGCTCCCACACTGGCTATTACAAAATGTTTACAAACATTTTTTTACACTAAACATTTATTAACAAATGTTAGGAGTTGTTACATTCTATTAAGAATTGTTAGATGTTTTGAGTGCACTGAGTGCACCTACACTGATGGAAAATGTTTACAAACATTTTTTAACATTTTAAAACATGATATCGGTTCGCAGTTTGGATTTACGTCCCGAAGCGTCTACACGAAAATGGAAGATTTGATCATTGGATTAGCTTTGATTTTACGTTTAAAAAAAAATAAAAGCGCTCTAACTGGATGCGCCAAACGCTTAGAGCTAGAGAAAAGTATAGTTCCTATAGGTACCCTCATGTCGTCTGAATAAATGTCTACAAACAGATGATAACAGATGTTTTAATTTGTTACAATTTGTTAACAAACAATTTTGTTTAGAAATGTTAAGTAAACATTACCTAACATGAAAACATTTTAAAACATTTTTTAACATTGTGATCAAATGTTTGCTAAAAATGTTTACTAATGTTTGTAAACATTTTGTAACACCAGTGCTCCCACACCATAAGTTAAGTGGATGTTTAACGTTCACGTTTCATCAGCTACGTTGTAGGTCCTTATGTTTCTCTTAAATAGCGGTTCAGACTGAAAAAAGTATAGCTAGCATGTTCTAGTGATCTTTATTAGTATTATATAATACTAGCTATTGCTCGCGGCTTCACTCGCGTAAAAGTAGGTTAGGTAAGATGTAAAAGAACATAGAAAAAAGATTTAGCCTATGTTACTCGGTTATAATAAAGCTTTCTGACGGCAAAATAATTTTTAAAATCGTTAGATTAGTTTTCGAGTTGAATCATTACATACAAACAAACAAAAAATTAAATATTTCTTCTTTACAATATGATATTAAAAGTAGTTTCAGAGAATTGGAATAATTTTTAACAATTAATCCGAAAGTATTAGCATCTGAATTACATGAAATTATTTTCAAACATTCTAATGCTGTGTTATGCATTGTGCCGACATCGCTTACATCTCGGGAAACTGAGAACTCTTGGATCAAGGTTAAGATGACTGTGCAGTCATGGATGGTGTAATTGTTTAAGTGGTTACCTCGCCACTGCCACTGAGCCAAGTGTTGTGGGTTCGAATCCCACACGGGACAAAGCTTTGTGTGATCCACAAATGGTTAGTCTAGGTGTTCTTTGTGTCCGTTGTTTGAATGTTTGTAAAGTCCCCTACGACACAGGATTCATTCATAGAACGGGAGACGTCATTTAAAAAATTAAATGTTGGCGAAAATATGTTGGGCAAGCGTAATGGCCCAACGTATTGGACCAAAGTGTACTAGGAAATCACCGTATGTAATAAACTGGTGATATCTTCAAACAAAAATGTTATCCCTTTCATAAATTCTAGATTTCATTGGTCATACTCGCGTCCTGTCTTAAATTCATTCAATTAAGGAGGTAACTTCATATTCCCGGAATCGACGCCATATTATCCTTATTTTTACTAGATATGTAGACAATGTCGGAGTACTAACATATTATGCTAATCTAATAGTTTAAAATATTTTGTGTTTTCTTAAGATTGCTTTTCTACCTCGTAAGATTCGTGCCATATCTTTATCGCCATGAGTTGTTGAGGTCAATTCTTAGGTGGGACAAAGTGATTTTGGAATTTTCTGTTCAACAATTCCTTTTAGAAATATGAAGTCTGTATTTCTAGTGTCTAGCAATAGGCTTCTTTTCGTGTAATTAAAAACGAAAAAAGCAAAATGTGAGCAATACCTAGACCTCTGCTTATCCCTTGGGGGAAATACAGGCATGCGACTATAGACAAAATTATGTACTTATCTACAAGTACGTGTACATGTCCAGGCTTTGTCCTACAGTGGTTAGTGTTAATGGGGTACCTGCTTAAACCGCATTGAACCTGGTATCTCACAATAGCCCGCAATTATATATTTAAGCCATGGGACTAATAATAATATATTTTTTTTATTGCATGGATGGCGAAGTGCTTTATGTGGTCGCCTCGCCATTGCCATAGCGCCGAGTGTTGTGAGTTCGAATCCCACACGGGACAAAACTTTGTGTGATCTACAAATAGTTGTTCCGAATCTGGAAGTTTTTTGTGTCCGTTGTTTGAATGTTTGTAAAGCCGCCCGCGAGCCAGGATTTATTCCTAGTGCGGGAGTTGTGAAAACAAAGAATTATTTTACCAATAACTGTGGTACAATGTTAAAATATAATAGGTTCAGAACGTTTCGTCACAACAATGATACGCAAAAATTTAAATCTTGCTACAGTAACTTATATAAAAATTTAAATGTTATCTCATAAATTAGAAATAAAATAAAACATTACAGATAAAACTCATTAATGCCATGCACTTATATTTATTATTAATATCAGACCTGTATTAAACTGTCCCACTGCTTGGCACGGGCCTCTTCTTAGTGTGAGAAGGGTTAGGCCATAGTCCACCACGCCGAGCCATTGCGGGTTGACAGACTTCACATATCTTCGAGAACATTATGGAGAACTGTCAGACATGCAGGTTTCCTTGCGATGAATTCATTCACCGTTAAAGCAAGCGATAATGAACTATTAAATACGCATATAACTTCGAAATGTTAAAGATGCGCGCCTTGGAATTAAACTAGAGATCTCTGTGTGGCAGTCCAACGGTATCCCACTGCCAATAAATTATTACTAAATATTAGTTAGCGATAGCCTTATCGCTAATTAATATCTACACTAATATTATAAAGCTGAAGAATTTGTTTGTTTGGTTGAACGCGCTAATCTCAGGAAGTACTGGTTTAAGTTGAAAAATCTTTTAGTGTTGGATAGCCCATTTATCGAGAAAAGGTATAGGCTATATAACATCACGCTACGACCAATAGGAGCGGTGCATCAATGAAAAATGTTGCAAAAACGGGTAAAATTCTCTTATGTATGAGAAGCAGACGAAGTTGCGCGGGTCAGCTAGTTTAGTTATAATTCATTGATAAAACTCTTGAACACCAAAAGCATTTTTCGCTGAGCCCAACATAAGCTGTGCTAAGAAGGTAGTCTAAAAGACAAGAAAGGTTCAATAAACGAAGTATAATAAACTTGGAAGTTAACAAGCTAATTATTAATGCCCCACACTCTGAAATTATTGTTTTAGAACAGTGTTTCTCAATCTGTAGCACACGGACCCCGTGAGGTTGCTAGATTTGATACGCGCGATTATAATTTGAGAAAAATAATTTAACCACGAGTAGCTTTTACATATGTCCCCCAATTAGGAGCCGAGCCCATTGACATCTATCTTTCGCTCAAAACCTAATAACCTAGTTCGAGCACATATCTATAAGTGCACTTTACGTAATTGTTAAGAGCAATTGTAAAATTGAGAATATTTGCTAAAAATAAATCAGGATCATGTGCTTCTGCTAATAATTTCTTTTTAGGAAAACCTATTAAGAATTTCACCAATCGAGGAATCGAATCTAAGACCTTATGCAAGTAGTCACATTTACCATCGCTGCGTCATCTAGGCAGGCTTTAGCCTGCCTAAACGCTTGTCTTTTAAGACGAACGTTCAATAATGCTTCATTGTTCACCATATTCATTTTGCCATACACATATAGTTTATAATGTCACTTATAATGAATTCTACGGTAATAACTATGTGATTATTTTCGATACTTTATTTATTAATATTAGCAGCAGTTTTATTTGTTGAGCTTAAGAAAAAGACACAACTAAACATTGCAAACCTCTTTCTGAAACAAATATTAGTGGTACGCAAGTTTGAGAATCTTAAACTTTGAAAAGCAGTGTGCGAGAACATTCGTATAACAGTATAAGTTATTGTTACAAATGGGAGTTGTATCCGTGACCCTGACCGCACCTGGCTGTCAGTCGGTCTCAGCGCCATTCGTTAGTAGGCCCAACTGTTTATCTATTAAAGATAGTGTCAAGATACGAAATAAATTTGAGATAAAATATAACCATATTTTCACACGTAACAGTAAAAAATATACATGTTTCTCCAAATGGAAAGAACAGGTGCTGAGCACCCACATTTCACTACCTATATTGCAGGTCTCAGATCTCTCTTTTAGGCACAGTCAGACTACGTGCTAGTACTGAGAGTTTTGAGACATAGACAACTGAAAATCTCGGTAACATTTCGCTTGATCAGGGACTCGTGCGTGGGATGGACAAATAAGAAAACTTTTTAAAAGGAAGGAGTTGTAATTATTGTGCAGTAAAAAGAATAATCGTTTGTAATAATTATTGTTTCGTCAAATCAATGATTACAATTTTTATCGCATGCCATTTTGTAGCTGAATTATAATTAACGTTTACTTGAGAACGCTGTGTTGTCAAATTAATTCTGGGTTGAGGTTTCAATCAAGTTCATGATGTATGTGTATTTTTATGATATTTAATAAAAGTAGTATAAACACTTAGCTACATATTTAAAAAAAAAATAGTATTATGTTTAATAAAAATATTATAAGAACGAAAGATACTGTCTATTTCTTACGTTATCACGACTAATTACTGCTCCAATTTCCATAAAATTGTTTTTGCGGCATGCGGAAGGACATAGGCTACTTAAAAAAGTCGCAGTCCGAGACAGGGGAAATAGCCAACGTAGCATAAACTATAAAACATAATATAGTCGTGTTTCAAAAGTTATAGTTTTCTATCAATATTTGTGAGTCTTGTAGCTTTCGTTTATGACATCAACTTGAAATTGAAACTAGATATCAATCGCTCACTTGGAACAAGGACAAACAAACAAATAAATAAGCAATTGTCCTTCAAATCGCCACCATTGTGTTTTGTTAAACAAAAATAATATTATGAATTATTATTGTTTTTATAAGACTCTAGAATGGGATAATACAAGTTTTAGTTTATCTGAAAAAAGTATAAAATTTGGTTTTTTTTGTCACTGTTTTTTAGATTTCCAAACCCAAATAAAAACGAGAGTCCTTTGTCTGATCGTCCGTCTGTCTATCAAAACTGTTTATTTTTTCGTGCAGTCGGTTTCATATTTATATGAAACTGTACGACACTTTACAGTTTCTATAGTGAATTAAGTAATCATCTCTCGCCATAGTAACTTATTCAGATTATGAAACGCTCAAGTTTCGTGCACACACAAACTTACGTCTGTATTTCCTGAAGGGGTAATCAAAAATGTATTCTACTCATATTTCGCCAGATATTTTTTTGATCTCACGTAAGGGGTCTGTTGCCGTCTACACATTTACTGACACCGTGCTAAAATTTATAATGTTTTAATATAAATCCCAATTTCGCTCTGTTAGACCAGGGAATTAAAACCGAATCCTTAGCCCTTACTACTAATAAAGACAGATGTAATTAACATTATTAAGAAGATATTTTGGTGGTTTTATTTGCGATTAGTATCTTTAACTATGAGCAAATAGGTTTAAAAAAAGAGGTTTGCCTAAACACCCATTGTCTTATCACCCTATGAAATCAGCACTGCAGCTTTTTAAGTACATTTGAAAGAATTTAAAGTAAAATAGCGCAAGGTTTATTACGATTTTATTTAGTCATATTCTTTATTCATGGCAACACAGACAAACGCAGCACTTTTCACACAGAACATATTCTGAATTTAATACAAGACTGTCGTGAAGAAATAGTTCAAGCGGATCAATACAATTTGCCTCCTCAGCGGCTCAATAAAAACGGGAGGAAATTCACTCAGGCAAGTTATAAAAACTCCTTGTTAGCTTTTACTTCCTGTAATATATACGTACTCAGAACTGAAACTGGACTCGAGCCAAAGGACGGTCCATGAAAAATGTTACCTTGCCAACTAAATTCCTACTAAGAATCAATTAAGATAACTAATAGTTAATCCAATTTATACTTTAAAACGATGCGATTAGGTTGTGTTTTCGTCTGACATGGTGCTTTAGTCGTTTTGCTAATTGAAGTGTTAATTTATAATACCATAAATAGATTGAGACAGGAGAGTGATTAGGACCGGATTTGATTAACACGGCGAGCAAAGTGTTGATCAATATTTTGTAAGGAAATCATTTTAGCAGCTAACAGTTGAGAACAGTGCAGTATCTGGTAAACAATTCTTAATAGTGTTGTCCAATTGGTGTCTTAACATCTGCGCTTATTCCTTAGAAGACATTATGGCCTAAAGTCGTTATAATTCGTTTTGTTACGATATGAAAATGCAGCTAAACTATATGACTGTCCATTTGTTACGTTTTCGCGGCTTAACCACTGAACTGATTTTGATGGAATTCGACATTAAATCCACATGCTTAAGAGTTACATTACATACTTAAGAGTACAAACTTAAGA
Source organism: Catocala fraxini (assembly GCA_930367265.1). Classification (NCBI taxonomy): domain Eukaryota; kingdom Metazoa; phylum Arthropoda; class Insecta; order Lepidoptera; family Erebidae; genus Catocala; species Catocala fraxini. The sequence goes on along the minus strand of OV884040.1, from coordinate 8,046,891 downwards.
GTAGTAGAGCCTCGCTGATTTTAGCATGAATGGACCGGCTCGACCGGGGAAGGACTACCCTCACAGAATATCGACGTGAAATAGTAGTATTCCTACTGATGTGTTTCATTCGGTGAGTGAGAGTGCCGGAGGCTCAATCACCACCTTTCCCCTTTCCCGCTCCTTCTCCTTCCCACTTCCTTTCCTAAAGGGTCGGCAACACGCAAGTGATGCCTCTGGTGTTGCAGGCGTCCATATGCTACGGTGACTTCTTACCATCAAGTGGGGCTTACGCGTACGCTTGTTTGCCAGTTTAGGTGTATAAAAAAAAACATGAGTCTTCTTTAGTAGAGACTTTTAAAGTAGAAGCAATTGCATCAAGTGTCAGTCTACTATCTTCAAATATTTGATCGATAATAATTATTTCGTTTTGTCAAAGCCTTTAGTGAATTGTTGCGATAATAGGTTTATTATGAAAATTGCTTCTCAGGTATTTTCATTAACGTGCCTATTTCAGCCTAAATACTACCCCTATAATAGACCACGCTCGCCGCATATTTGCAGATAATTGTACAATACTGCTATTATTATTATTATTTAATATTAATATGGATTTTATGATAAGAAATCGTATAGGTACGATTGCATGTCGGGCATATTCTTTTACGGCACGGGATAATACAGCGATAATCTTTAAGGCGCCCGTTGCACCATACTGCACGTTTAGAAACTGACGATATAGTTTTAAAAGTCTAAAGCTTTTTATTTTAACACAATTGTAGCGTTTTACTAAAGACTTCTACGTAAATAACTAGAACGGTTTTGCGGCACTTAGTTACGGTCAATTCTCAGTAACTCATTTAGTCGATGGCGAGCGAGGGAAACATTCGTTGTCTTTTGAATAAACGTAAACGTTAAAGTCAACAAACTAACACGCTATTAGTTGTATACATACAACTAAACTTTTTAGTTTAGTCGAGTTAGTTTGCCGCACTACTTACCTCGGCGCTCTTGCGCTTTAGAACTGAGCTTTTAACTCTGAACTATATGACTAGATATGATTGAAGCTCTAATATAAAATATATATTTATACACTGCAAAAAGTCTATGCAAATGCAGTGCCGTGTTAGAATATGCGCTTTCCAAATTCTTGTACAGGTTAATATTCAACTTGTTTTAAAAGTCATAGGAAGTAGCCAAGTGTCGTGAGGATTTTTGACATGTTAAATTTTAAAACAGTTTTGTTATGTGACGTTTATAGGAAAGATTAGAGCCGGGTGTGGCAAACTTTTTCATTTATTCTGCCCTATAGGTGTAACATATAAAAGTATTTCTCAGAATCATACTTCTTTTACCAATTAACCAGATTAACCCAGTTCACTTTTGGATTTTCCTTATTTGCCCCAATAGGTAGTGGTTTGGAGGTCTATTTAGGTCTGCCATGAGTTTTTATAACTTTTGACGTACTTTAATACTTTAACACATCTCGCCCTCGGTATATCTCTCATTTTGACTAGACCGTCGACAATTCTAGCGCTTTTACAAAATATATAGTAAGATATGTTATGAATGGAACGTGTCAAGGTGCATCGAAGAACCACAGCCCATCCCACTTTCCTCATAGGTTCAGTCCACCTGGCCGGGTCATTCGCTTTTATGTATCAAAAACGAGTAATATAGTAACCAGATTTTAAATAGATAATATCAATTGACATTCCACCTCGCACACCCACTAATAGCAAAAAAGGAAATTTTACGACATCAATACAAGATAAAAGTAGGCGATAATAAAGTTAGTACTTTGTTTACCACATACCTGGTACATACGTAAACAAGTACTGGTTTTAATATATATACATATGTATATGTATATGTTATAAACAGTGTAATAACAATTATATATGTATTGTAAAACCTTGTTTTTCATTTTTAAAGTATTGTAATTAAAAATATAATTATGTATATGCAAATGATTATGTCTGATTTAAAAGAGATTTGAGCACATTTTATTTATTTTGTAAAGCAGTAGTTATGCATACCTATTATTAATACAGTTTGTAGATCAGGCATAGATTATTTGCTAATATGAAAACTAAATCGATATCTATATCTATATATCATAGACATTAATGTTCTCCGTCTAATAACGCACTAACACATTCAAATTCTTTTAAACATAATATTTTGATTAAGGTTAATTTATTTTACTCATGAATGAAAACGCAGTATCAGCTTGTTATAAGAACATATAATTATTTACAATTTGAAATCTTTTCATTAAAATGTTATTTAACACTATGTTTGGCTAATATGATGAAGAGGTAGAATATGTTTGTATATTATATTGTAAGAGGTCAATTTGTAACGATTAGATCCTTTCTTGAAAGTCGCTACTTAAACGTTTTTTAGTTTTACGTATTACGTTAAAGAGTCCTGGGCTTTAGTCCTGGGTCGTGAAGAGTGTTACTTATTAAATTTTTTTAACATTTTCGTTTGCAGTACTTTTTCTGGCAATACCTGGTAGTACGGCTATAGGCTCAATATGTAATACACTACCACATACCACATTAAAAAACAAAGAGAAGTACAGGCGTGTCCATGTATTTAAACTTCTACATTTTCCTTTATCTATCTGTCATTACCTACTTTATATCTATTAAAGATAAGCTTTCATTATTTATCCTATATGCTTAACCAGACCGTTTAAAATTTAATTACTTACGATAATTAAAAGGATATATTTTTAAATGCAAATGTAATAATACGGCTAATAAAAGATATGATAAGTTAAGTTACTTTGTCTCCGTAACACCTGGTAGCCCAGTTGTTGGGTACTTCGAAAGACATTATACTTACCAGTTTTACTTGCGGCTGCTGTACGAACGGTGTATTTAAGGTATATCGGTTTGAAGACATTTAATTTCTCAAAAAAGGACAATACAGTTTACTTACAGGCATTGGACTTGCGATTTGCGGTCGCGAGTTCGAATACCCATTGCACAACCGACATGAACCCACTCCTAATACAAGCATTCTAGCTAAGCTGGAGGGGTTAACAAGATTACTAGTAATTTTAAATCCAAATGTTTAGTAAACTTAAAAAAATATCAATAAAGAAAAACAATAATGAGAAAATGTAACAACATACTAAATGAATTAAGTATAGATCTCTGTGATCACAATACAATATACATTAATACAAAACTAATGATATGAAGACGATTTTATTGGTGTTAGTATTTTATACTAATGTAATCTTCTAAACTCTATTTAAATTTAAACAAGCTTGCACTTATGGTAATATAATCAGGTATTTAATTATAAAGTTTTACACCTTCATATAATATATTTTGCTTACCATAGTATATAGGTACATACCTATTTAGTCTCATACCGCCCGTAGGCTAGTCAACATTGTATTTTGCCCGCACCTCGCTACTTTGGACCAAAAATCTTTTAAAACACCTGAAGCAGCGATAGCCTAGTGGGAAACTGATGGACTAAAGGTTTCCGAAGTTATGTGTGTATTAAATAGTTAAATATCGCTCGCTTAAGTTAAGAATAACTTCGTGAGGAAACCTGCATGTCTAAGAGTTCTCCATAAAGTAATAATAATAATAATATTCTATCACATACACACAACACCGTCTAGCCCAAACTAAGCAGAGCTTGTACTATGGGTAGGTACTCGACAATGGATAAACATACATATATACTTCTTTTTTTTTGTAAATACTCACATATTATTCATAGAAACACCTAGACCAAGACAAACATCCATGTTCATGCACACAAATGTTTGATTTGTGCGGGAATCGAACCCGTGACCTCAGGCGTGGCAGTCAGTTACACTAACGACTACGCCATCGAGTCGTCAAAGTTCTCGAAGACATGTGAAGTCTGCCAAACCGCACTGGGCTGCATGAAGGACTATGGTCTAACCTCACACTGAGAAAAAGCCCGTGCGCAGCAGTGGGACGATTTAATACAGGGTTGATATTATTATTATCGCTACGGTTTTTAGTCCAACGTAATAAGGAGCAAGCTAATTGCCGTCAACTTAGCATAGTGACAGAAATCGTACTGCTACTGAGAATTACTTTACAGAAAAAAATATTGCGTGTAAAAACAAACGTTTATAACATTAGACATGATTAGGATTGTAGATCCGATCCTATTTAAACGTTCTCAAATTATTATTTTTGTTAAATTAACTGCTGTTGACTGCCCCGATGGCGCAATGATATGAGTCCGGTGTATAAGATCTCGTATTCGATTCTCAAGTCGTGCCCGGCTTGTGTGTGTAAAGTGTTATAGGTATTTTCTTTCAAATTGTATTTTGTGTTGGAATTTTGAGTAATAGACATCAATCGGTTTGGCATTTTAATGACCTAATAGCATAGTTGGCGAAATATAAGTGTAATACAGCTCTACCGAGCTCTTCGGGGATATATATATATATATGTTTGAATATGTAAAAAGTCAAGGCACCAGCGAACGTGTATGAGGAATGTGATAAAAGTAAATGAAGCCAGAGAAGTGTGTCAGGATCGTAGCAAATGGAAATATGTAGACTCGGCCTACCTCTCTGACAGTACTACTATAAATGTTTTGTAGGTATAAATGTAGGTACAGATCTTACCTTCATTTCTATTGGTGTGTGACATTTAATCAAATCCCAAGTGCATTAAAGTTGTTTATACAAAGCACACTAGAAGTTCTACAGAAAAAGCACAGGAATTAAATTATCGGTTGAAAAGAACGTAGAGAAGTGTGTCAGGATCGTAGCAAATGGAAATCCGTAGACTCTGAAACGGGCGTGTATCTATGTATGTATGTATGTATGTAAAATGTCACCTATTAAAGTTATTAGTTTGTTTACCCGTTTCTTTAAGTAAACAGAGCAGTTAAATTGTAGGTAACTGCAACCTAACCTTTTCTATTTACGCGCTAATAACTTTGTTAATATAGAAGCTTAGTAAAATGCCACTATTGAAATTAAACTACTATATACGGATTTTATCGCGTTGTTTATTTGACACTTTATTACATAATTTTGAAAACTGTTACACTACTACTACTATTAAACTTTACAAATTTTTAAGCTAATTAAATTCATAATAAATTAATTAGCTTAAAAATTAGTAAACTTTACTATTTTTAAGCTATTTCGTAATTTATAATAGTAGTTTAATTTCAATTAATTTCAATTAATAATAGTAGTTTAATTTCAATTAATAATATTCGCGTAAACAGAAGACAATATTATGAAAATGACACTATATTTAATAAAATACTTGTATTCAAAGGGATTAAGAAAGGAGTAACTTTGGTGTTTTATTTATTTTTCTTTAGTAACAACTGAATTATCCCTAGTGTCGGAATAATTCCTGTATCCCGGGGGACTTTACAAACATAAAAACAAAATACATTGATCGTATTCGGGAGAACCATTTATGGATACCACAATACTTTATTCTATATGGGATTCGAACCCAGAACACTCGACGCAGTGGCCCATTACGCCATCCCTACAGTCTCGTGTAGTTTTTACGTTACATCTCATTTACAGTAGAAGAAAATGTTTTACGAACATAGACTCTGCGATGGTAGCGTATTCTCGCATAAAGGTATTTATGTGAGAATACGCTATGTTATTATTGTCAGGAAATTCTTACTAATACTAACTTTTGCGCGCGGCTCCGCCCGCATGGTACATATATGAATAAAATCCTATGTCAAAAATGTGTGTGCATGGACATGGATGTTTGTCTTGTTCTGGCTGTTACAATGTATAATATAATAATCTAGCCGAGCTAGAGCTTGTACTATAGGTACTAGACAATGGATAAACATACATATATACTTTTTTTGTAAATACATACATATAATACATAGAAACATCCAGACCAAGACAAACATCCATATCCATGCACACAAATGTTTGACTTGTGCGGGAATCGAATCCGCGACCTCAGGCGTGGCAGTCGGTTACACTAACCACTACGCCATCGAGGCCGCCAATGTTTTGTACAATTCTAGCTTGAACTACGTCGTGAACGCTAGTAAATTATACATCTGTTACTATAATTAGATGTGCGATGTGTTAAACTATACTTACCTACTTACATTAATCACATCTCTCGCTTTAGTACTAATTCCTTCAATGCAGACTCGGAATAACTATTTGTAGATCACACAAATTTTTGTCCCGAGTGGGGACCGAGACCACAACACTCGACGCGGTGGCAGCGGTGAGACGACCTTAAAACCACTACGCCATACGTGCAGATTTCGTCAACTATGGTTTCAAATAATCTTTCTTGTGTAAATATGTCTTTACTATACCGGTGTTATTTTCTTTGTTGGAGATTACTGCAGTTTTCTAGAATCATAAAAAATAAGATTGCGTAAATTAAAATCATTATTGGTACTTTACTGAAGAATAAAATTGGATGCCATAATTATTTTGAGCAAGATTGTAGATAGTTTACTGTTGTAAATCGTTGTAATTCCAAAGTATTGTGCGTTAATCCTTACTAATATTATAATCGCGAAAGTTTGTATGTATGGATGTTTGTTACTCTTTCACGCAAAAACTACTGGACCGATTGTGATGAAACTTGGTATGTAGATAGCTAGAGACCTGGATTAACACATAGGCTACTGTTTATCCCGATATTCCTACGGCATTGAGACTTACGCGGGTGCATTACCTATATTTACGCGAGCGGAGCCGCGGGCAAAATCTAGTAATCTATACTAATATTATAAAGCTGAAGAGTTTGTTTGTTTGTTTGTTTGAACGCGCTAATCTCAGGAACTACTGGTCCGAATTGAAAAATTATTTTAGTGTTGGATAGCTTATTTATTCGGAAAGGCTTTAGGCTATATAACATCACGCTACGACCCACAGGAGAGGCGTAGTAATCATAAACGCGGGTGAAACCGCGGGCACATCTAGTTAAATATAAAAGAGAAATGATCACGCTAATAATATTTTGTGATCATAAATATTTACTACATGGGTTGACGTGATATTTAAAGTGGTCGAATTCGCCTACTGCCGCTGACCGAGTGTCCAATAACACTCGGTCGGTCGAACGGTTGGCTCGATCACAGGGGACAAAATTTTGTATGATCCACAAATAGCTTATTAACAATTAAATAAATCAAACACACTCTGCTTGGCGTTTTACCCTCTAGTTAAACTTAAACCGAACCGAGATGTCAAACTTAAACTTCGTGCACATACATCACACACAAAACCGTGCCACCTAGATTTTGAAGATTTACACACAAAACACTGTAGGCCATGCAAAAAATAGCATCCATTTATAATCTCCAGAAGTTACAAATCAAACAGAATATATTGGTTATAAAAATGCAACAAGTATACCAAGTACACACCCTGTATATGTATTCCACTTGGTTTTATAGACTATAAAAGGTTTTTACGACTGCCAGGATAATACCCATCCGGCTAAAAGGGTTTTGGCTTCGAAACTTATAGATATAACTACTTATATATATACTGTCGTAATTAAAAATGTCTGCCGGCAAATATAGGTTTAGTAACTTTCGCTGTGTTCATACTTGGTGATTGTGTTATTACGTTTTCAATATTTAGTTAAAGATATTTGATGTAATTTAACGATTGTTGTCTATATATGGCATTTATTTTAGTTTTATGTTTAGGGTTTGTGTTTATAGTTCTGTTAAATTATATATAGTCTTACGTCTTTATTACCGAAAGGTCAGGTAGAGATCTTCCATGTAATTGGGAGTGAGCTTATTGACGTCTACTGCATATTGCTAGACTAGCTGTGCCCGCGGTTTCACCCGCGTTTATTCTTACTGCGCCGCCTCGGTGGCGTGATGTTATATAGCCTTCCTCGATAAATAGGCTATCCAACATTAAAACAATTTTTCAATTCGGACCAGCCGTTTCTGAGATTAGTGCGTTCAACCAAACAAACAAACTCTTCAGTTTTATAATATTAGTATAGATTTTGTGCTGCTGCTGAAAACAAACACTATTCCCGCCCCGGTCTGGAACCCGAGACCTAATGCTTATCAGTCGTATTGACTACTACTGCGCCATCGAGCTATTTATTACAGTCTAGCTGAAACTATATGTATGCGGTAGCCCAATGGATAGGGTATTGGACTTGCGATCGAGAGGTCGCGGGTTCGAATCTCACCCATTGCACTACTGACGTGAACCCATTCCTAACACAAGCACACTAGCTTAGCTGGAGGTGTTATCAAGAATACTAGTCATTTGAAACTCAAATTGCTAATAAATAAAAAATAAAAATGTACTGGTCTGCTTACGATCGCATTAAAAGATTAATCTCGGAAGCTCCATGTAGTAAGTTCCGGAGATAGTGCTGCCTCTTACAGTGCTTGTTGTAGGTACACATCGTCTGTGCTAGTGCACCAAATGAGGTCAAACATTTTCTAATACACTTATATGTTTGTAAGCAGCGGCACCAAGGCACCCATCTCTGACTTTTCGAAGTTATGAGCGTATGAATTAGTTAATTATCGCTTGCTTAAACAGTGAAGGAAAATCTTGTGAGGAAACCTGCATGTCTAAGAGTTTTTCATAATGTTCTCGAAAATATGTGAAGTCTGCCCACCCGCACTGGGCCAGCGTGGTGGACTATGGCCTAACCTTTATCACACTTAGAAGAGGCCTGTGCCCAGCAGTGGGAAATAATTAAAGTTACGATTAGAGATTATAAACTATTATAGTTTTTGCCTGTGGCTCTGTCCGCGGGACCATAAGTACTTAAGTTAGCAAGTTACTTTTATACTATCCTGAGAGAATTTTGAAAATCCTGTGTATCAAGATTGTAATACAAGGCTGATATTATTATTTATTATTATATGTTTGCCGAGTTTCTGTTCTTTGTGTGCTTTGCTTGAATGTTTGTAAAGCACATAAATGCAATATTCTTAGTATGGGAGGAGTAAAATACAGGATGTATTGTTGTCTAATGTGCATTTTAATACTCGGCGCTGCTGAAGTTCTCGTAACATTTAAGCCTCTACCTACCCAGCAGTCTTTTTTTTTTTTATATTTTCCTGCTGTATAGTGGCAAATCACTTGATGGTAAGTGGTCACCGTAGCCTATGGACGCCTGCAACACCAGAGGCATCACTTGCGTGTTGCTGACCTTGTAAAAACCTTCCAACGCCCTTTTTGAAGAACCCCATATGTAAAATTCATAAACAGTAGTAGAGCCTCCGATGACGCGCAAGCTTTGTTTACGTATCCTAAACCACGTCTTTAATTATAATTTATAACTTATCATTTTATTTGTCAATCGAATGAAGTAAAATTAATATGCTTTTTTCAAGTTTATCATAACAGATGACTGAAAATAAAAACCACATCCAACTCGGTTCAGACGTTGAGGAGATAAGCGTGCATAAACGCACAGACAAACAGATAAAGATGCTTGCGCCTCGTCCTCACTTTAATAGTGGCACGACCATAATATAGTTATAAAGTTAGCTTCAAGTCTTGTACTTGAAACTGTTGTTTTTGGCTTATGATAAGTTTGAGTGTTGTTTCCTTAACTATTTTGCCACATTGTATTTGTAGACCAAAGGTCTGATTCAAGCTTTTCACTGATATCTTTTGCTTAGTCTTGCAATTAAAACGCCTACCGCTTTGCTCACGTAGGAGTAGGTTCGGCTATGTTAGTAACAGTTCTGTCTTTTTAAAAATAAAATATAACCTTTTAAAAGATTTTTTAAATCGGTTGTGTCCTTTTTGAGTTAATTTCTTACACACGAACGAATATAATATTAATAAGGACTTTTGATATATTATTATTTAACTGCGTAAGTAGTAGAACTACTCAAGTTATTCTTTATAACAATATATGAACAAGTGAGAAACGGCAATGACTTGATACCACGTGACTTGAGGAAAAGATTCAAAGGTCATAGTCATTTCGACTATGCTGAGTCGAATGGCGTTGACCGCGAGTCTCTAGCTCTTACGGTTCTTGAGTGGAAAGTTGTATAACAGACAGACGGACGGACAAAGCTGAGAGCTGAGAGTATAAGTTTTCGAACTCTAAAAACGAATGTCTTAATGCTCAAACCACCTTGTACATAAGCACTGTATACATATAATTAGCCTGTTATTAACCGTCGATGATCGTCGAAAGGTAGTATCGACTAAACACAATATGGCGGATCCCACAAATACGAAATGCGAGAACAGATGGCGCTGTACTCAACTTCACAATACTCCATACAATTTGTACTGACGCCTTAATCGCGCTATCGAAGTTTGCAGTAGGTACTAACTATATAAGCCTTGATCACGGACTCGTATCACGGACGATCACCCAGTTTAGTAGGCTTATTCTCCCTATCTGTTGGAAGAACATCAGACCTCGTTCCTCTACAATGTACATAGCAGATACAATTCTCGTCCCTCTTAGTCTGGAACACTAGATTATTGTTTTAGTCCGGTCGTTTTCAGACTATAGATTACCGTTAGTTAGACTGTCATATCGAAAGGAATAATACGATAGACATGTTGTTTTTCTGAATTGCTATTGTTATTCCTGACAGACATCATCTGGCAGCCATGCAAAGGATTTTAATAAGCTCTAGTCATGCGTAACACAGCCGTCCTGCTAAACGGTAATTATCATATTTCTGTGCGTGAGCTTCCATTTAGACATTATGTCTACACTCGCGCTAAGCCATCACGTTAGCTGTTTATCATCGCAAGTAATAACCCATAATTATCCCTTCACATGGCAAAAAACCTTGAAAACTCTTCACGGCATGCTTTATATTATCACTTAACGCATTTCAAATTCTTTAGATTGTGCCTGAAGTAGTTTTAATCTTTAATCTAGATTTGCAAATAGATTCATTGGTAATTTCGATCGTTAAAGTATTACTGGTGATTTTTTTAGTTATATCATAGAATCTACAATGTATCTTTCGCATATCTAAAAGCTATATATAAGTATAAAATAAAAGTTCATTATTGAATAGTATATGTTAAAAGAAACTTAATAAGTAAATTGTTTCACGCACTACCGAACACAGTACACGGACCACACACATCGTACAAGTACGAGTAACTACCGAGTAGATACTTACTTACGTTACTGAATTATTTACTGCCTTCCATTTTTAAACTAAAATTAACAGCAAATGATTGTATCCGTGACCGAATAAAAAGCAGTGTTGCGGTGTTTCATTTGTTTTCCCCGCCACAACAATGGAGGATCGCTGCTCGCAATTATATGTCCGCGTGCGTTTATGAGTTACGAGCACGTCGCATAAATGTGACTTATCTTACGATGAAATGAGAACATTTTAACGCCTGCATTCCCCTTTCGTACGTGTTAGTTTCCATCCATTAAATTCATCGCCACCACTCACTAGAACACTAAAAGTCACTTCAAGACTCGCAAGTCCGCACTGAAACTTATATCGCCGAGTTTAAGTTAACCCTGCCTAATAAAGTCTATGCTTTTCACAAGAAAACTTAACCCTATAAATACGCGGCCGGATCATAAACCCCTTCTAGATACGACGCCAAAAAATCCAAAAACAAATAGCTTCATATATAATTATACAAGAAATAAAACGTACGTTTATTACTGTGTGGTTTATTCGTTTTATGACCTCCCAGGATCGCATTGGATAGACGTCAGTAGGGAGGCTAGACGTCGTAAATAAGTATGAAATATGATAATTGCGAAATTCTTCAATATATTACGATTTAAACATTGATGATTCGCCTGACGTTTTGTAGGGCCATAACTCGGCTGTTCGCGGAATCTGCGCTCGCGCCGTTCGCCGTCTTGCTCGCACGCCGCCAACGCACCTAACCTCCGCGCACGCACAAAGCCTCTTGAGAACCTTCGATATTATGTTTCGTGCACTCAATATATTTTTGTTTGCTTTTTAAATGAGTATTGTGTGACAAGTGTGCACTAATATTACTTAAAATTCATATTTTATTATGATTTATGTTTATTAGCTGTCAATTTGATATAAATAATTGTCCCATTTGATGTTGGCGGTAGAAACAGATCGTAATCATTGTGTGAGCGTGCGGTATCATTATGTTACACATTTTATATTATGACATCTATGAAATACGTTTTTCTATAAAAGTGTCGATTATTTGCCATAGGGCGACCACAGAAAACAAATTATAATTTTATAGGACAGAACCTACCTAAATATAACTCTTTAGTATGGTTACTTATGTAATATAACATTTTGTACCTACCAATGCAAATAGATATTGATTATATTACGATTATTTTACATTTGCCAAACCTTCGCGACAGCTATTAATAAGGTTCATTTAATTAATAGATTTCAGGGATTTTATGAACTCTAGTAGTAGTCAAAAGTATTCTAACTATTAATCATAAGTAAAATATCTTCATCTGAAACGTTTTGCTTGAATTCGATCAACGTTTTGCTGATGATGTAAATTTATATTTTTCAAAGAATCATTCAAAATTCTACGTATTATTTAAAAATAAGTAAGTTGTAACTCCTTTTTAATGACATTTTAATTGATTTCTGATTATAGAAAACCTTATAAAGTTCGGATTTTATTTTTCAGCCAGTTCTTTCTATTTGTATAATAAGCAGAGAGAGGCCATTGCCTTTGATTCTAGCCTTTTAAACAGCCTGAACAATTTCATAATTTGACATACCAACATCCACAGTTCTTTCGTGGAAATGATATTGTCCTGCACTTAGTACAGCACCCTGTACTTCAAGCTAAAGAACATTATCCACAGGAAAGCTTAACTCTTTACTATTTTATATGCTTTATCCCAATACTGCATCTTGTTTTCGGTAGTAGCATAATTTGTGCCATTTACAGAGACGTAGTAAATGGTACTTCGCAGCTGCCAATGTGTTGAGTGACAGTTTAATCCGCACAAGGTAACATAGTGGGCTCTAGCGATCAGCCTCAAGCGTAAATGCAAACTCACGGGACCGATATATATTTTCATCACCAAAAATAATATCGATCTTAGAATGGAGTAGAATTTACTTTATTTTGAAAATATCCTTATTTACAGATGCTAACTAATGTTTTGCAACAGCATATTCTGCCAATTATAACGAGCAAATATAAAACCGATATATTATTTTCTGCCATTTTGTAGATACATTCTAAACTTTGCTGACGAAACTGCAGTATTTCTCATTGGCATATCGACGTCCGAGATTTAATTAACTAGCCTTCCGTCACATTTGCAACATTAAGGCTTACTTACGATAAGGCTATACTAATTAATTTTTTACGATCGTGTTCGCAATTAGCGTGCGACACGGTGATCGACATTCAACGTTTACAATCGACACAAATTATGCATGAAGCAACAAAATGTTATACTTTGATTAAACTATGACTTAGCTTTGTTTACATTATACCAATACCTATACCTTTTATAGTAAGGTAGAACATAGTTAAATTTCCCTTCACCAATTAAGAGAGATAGAACACTGCCGGATTCCCACATCAGTTTGGAATTTTGCTCATACTGGAACATCTCGATCTTTCACCTTGCACAAGATCGCATTTGACCAATCTTCTGCGTTCTGCAAGAACACTCCACAAATAACCTGGTGTAGTGTTCTTGCGACGAGTTTATAAAGCCTTAAAAGTTCATGCTGTCACTAATAGGATCGATGCCCACTCCGCCACATATCAAGCGAAGATAAGCAGAAAAGAGTTAGAACTTTGTCAAGAAATAAAGATAGCAAGACCAATTGCTGACAGCATAGTGTAGCTCAAGAAGCTAGTGGACCACTCTTCACGGCAAGAACACAGCCAAAGGTTATTTGATTGCAATATTTTACAGGGTCTGTTTGGAAAAATTTGGGTACTGTTTAAAGAAAAATGCAGTGGAGATGCTACGCACCTTTCTTGAGAATTATTAACGAAAGAGCGAAACAATTTTCAATAAACTATATTTTTATTATAACATTGGAAAACATTATTCCGGGCCATTTCATGGTGACCTCAATGGCATTCTCAAAAACAAGTAATTTAACAACGTGGAACCTGTAATAGACAACAGCATTAATACTACTACAGCATAAATAGAAATAGGCTTTTCAATAATTAATTAATACTTAGATTAGCATCGCATAACAACACAATTGCAGAAATACAGCGTTTGAGCACTAATTCTTGACCTACTGATAATGTCCACATTAAGGCAAAGATAAAAAAAACTGTTATCAACTTGTACGTCATAATTATATATTTGTTTTAGATTTACAATGTTAAGTAAAGGTTTTTTTCATGCTTACGTCTGTAGAGTCACTCTCGCATAGGCTTCATTTGGCTTTTGGTGGTAGACAGACCAGTAGACCTGATGATAAAGGGTAACTGTCACGTATAGACATGGCTTTTCCCTTGGCTTTGTAAGACAAGCCAAGACGCTGTTTGTCGTAATGATGGACCAGAATCGGTTCTTAAATCGAAACCCAACTCTCGTATTACAGAATAGTTCTACCAAACCGCGTGAAATCAGAAATAAGAGGAACATCCAGAATAATACAGTCAGGGAAGTGAATTAACAGGATTCTAATACTGCGGATAGGACTAGTTGCGTGAAATCTATGTCTAGCGGCCTAGGTCGTATGTCCGAGTCATCAATATTACAACCGAGCTGTTACAATCAGTGTAACCTTTAAACCATACCTAATATTCCTTTATTATTAAATTGAACTTAATACCGACTACCAAGTTGCGGATGACACCGAAGTCATATATTTATCCCATTTTATTAATTCACTACTAAGGAAAATACTCATCTCAAAAAATGCAATATCTTATTTTACAACCCGTAGATAAGAACGTATTGTACACCACATTGAATGTAATTTTTGATAAGATATGCTCTGCCGACTTTTTTATACTATGTGTTTTATTTATTAAAATGCAAATGTTTTTATTGATATAATATCAGATTTGTTTTAAACATGGATTATCTATCTAACAGCTTGACCGAGAAAACCTTTACTTTACGGAAGAACACAACGAATCAAACCTATGTTGTGTTGCTATGGTAAATACGATTTCCAGGATTGAAAAGGCTATTGTGAGTCGGGAACCGATATGATCTTGGACCCTAATGCTGGTAACACAGATACTAATTTTTAAAACTCGGCATCACGCGGATGATGTTTGGTGTTCTAACAGCCAATAAGTTACGGTAACTAAAAAAATAAAAGCACACTCGTAAGTATTTTATATCTTAAGCGGAGTAGCCTTACCAGAGTTTTGAATCTTACGTTCAGAGTAGCAGAATGGAGAAACAAACCAGATGCAAATGGAAAACTCTAAAATTTGAGTATTAGAGTTTAATTCTGAATAACAACAACGACCTTCATTTTAGAATTAAGATATACACGTATAAAGAAATACCGACTTTATCTTTATAACAAAGTATTTTTGACGACATTTGTTTTAGTAGGATCCAGTTTATTGCTGTGTATGGGCCAGTTCCAGACTTCTTGCTACTACAGAGGTACTTTATTTGAAACGGATAATCTATACTAATATTATAAAGCTGAAGGGTTTGTTTGTTTGGTTAAAAAAATATTTTAGTGTTGGATAGCCCATTTATCGAGGAAGGCTATAAACTATAAACATCACGCTGCGACCAATAGGAGCGGAGCATCAATAAAATATGTTGCAAAGGGAAAATTCTCTTATGTGACGCAGACGAAGTTCCGCGGGTCAGCTCATGACATTAATTCCATTTGCATCGAGTTAGTTTCTTCATTCTATTATTCTGAACGTATAAGTTCAGAATATTGCACAATTAAACTCTGGTACAGTTGTGGCAACTTCTCATAAGACATAAAATTCTTATAAGTATGCTTTTAACTGTAATATCTGAATATTAGAGTTTAATTTGGAATAATAGTGACAAGCTTCTTTTTAGGATTAAGATATACTCGTATAAGGAAGGAAATACCGACTTTATCTTTATAACAAAAGATTTACATTTTGATTTCGCTTTATGATTAATACCTACGTGTATGATGGGCATGTAGTTCAAATTTACAGAACTGTTAGTAGTGAGCAACACGGCAGGTGTATACTTCTTTCTTCACCCACACTTTACCGCTTTCTAATTAAATAATATATACGATAAAGATTTTAATCAATCAGCCGGTAAAAATATACTACTGGTTGCTGTAGGGGTCGATGTCCTTAATAAGGCATTCTGTTGCTCAAAGCAGACCTGTAAGTTTTGTAGTTTGCGCTGGCAGCACTACGATTTCTTTATCGAAGCGTCGAAAACTCACTAGTCATAACTTTAGGGTTGCAAGCGCAGGTACACAGCTTACTGAAATCGGTTACCAGCAGACTACTATTACTTACTAGTAGGCTTATTTCATTGTATAAAACAACATAAATTAATAGAAAATAGTTTGATAGCACTGTGATTTACATGGTTACCTCGCATATGCGCTAAAAGAAGCGCATTTGATACCCATGCGGTATATACATACATATGTATGGTACACAGATAGTTGTTCAAAATTTAGACCGATATATAATAGGTCAAAAACGGTACATAAAGAAGATTATGTCCCGTTTTTGTATTCTATTGCAAGGTATCAAAGTTAAGTTACATTTTATGAAGTTTGATAGAGAGTTATAAATAATCTGTCAATTTTTGGAATACCAGACATAATTAAAATCTGTTCTGCCTGGCCGGTGGTGTGCCACTGCCACACGATAGGTTAAATTTATTTTGCTAGATAATAGTACTTTTTCAATCCCTAAATAGTCATCTTCTGTAATAATTGACACACATATGTATTTGATCAGTTGTCAGCGCTTAGCGACAAAATAACCTAGTTTAAACAATGTAATTGTAAATAAATAATACTGATCTTAGCAAGGACTTGTAAATAGGCCCAACATTAATAGCGGGTCACTTGTTAACAGCACTTATCTACTTGAACTATATTTAGATATTATCTTCATCTTGCTCGATTTCTGATATATACTTAATAGTAATAATAACATTTATGTGGAACGAATTAAGTTTACATAAATTTTACATTAGAAACGTTGATAGCTGCAAAAGTTTTAAAAACTGTGGCACAGCTATCAGCGCCCTATTCCAGGAATGGTATACAAGGAAAGTCCCAGACTCCATAAAAATAGACACCACTAAAAGGTATAAAATTAAAAAGAAATAAAAAAATTCGATGCAGTTATAGTTGGTGTGCTTGAGTAGTGATGGTTTGTGTTGATGTGTATGTGTGTGTGTGTATGTGTGTTGGTGTGTGTGTGTGTATGTGTTTTTGTGTTTGTGTTTTGATATATCGCTTGCTAAATGAAGTTTAAACGATAAGGATAAATTTAGGAACCATCCTAACTAACATTATAAATGCGAATGTGAGTTTGTTTGTTACGCTTTCACGCCTTAACTACTCGACCGATCATCATATTTCATAAGAATTCAAAAAAGGTCATAGGGTACCAATTATTCAGAAAAAGGTACTGTTACTAACATAACCTAACCTACATTTACGCAAGCGAAGCCGCGGGTAAAATCTACTATTTAATATTTGTATGTTAAAAATGTATGTAAGGTATTTTAGCGTTCGAAAAATCTCTTATACAACAGCTTTGTCCGTCCGTCTGTTATACAACTTTCAACTCAAGAACCGTAAGAGCTAGAGACTCGCGGTCAACGCCAGTCGACTCAGCATAGTCGATATACCCCCGAAATGATTATGACATTTGACCTCTGACCACGACCACGACCTCTGTCACGTGGTATTACGTGACCTTTGCATATTACTTGAACCATTTTTTCGAACTCTAAGATTTACGGCAATTCATTGTCATTTCCCACTTGTTTATTGTGTCACGAAGACTTATAAAGCTTCTTTGTAGGAGTAAGTCTATGGCTGTTTAGCCCGCCAAGTAAGAGCTTCCAGCCTCCTTCGCCATTCCTTTCTTCCAATCTTTTATTTATTTTCCTTAGCTTCAGCAAAACGTGTGTACTCCTAGAATTACTGTAAAAGCGTACCATAGGGCAGGTTATATTAGGGTTGTATAAAAAGTCAGATTAATTCACAAGTCGTTTATTCGTCGGCCTCGATGGCGTAGTGGTTAGTGTAACCGACTGCCACGCCCGAGGTCGCGGGTTCGATTCCCGCACAAGTCAAACATTTGTGTGCATGAACATGGATGTTTGTCTTGGTCTGGGTGTTTCTATGTATAATATGTATGTATTTACAAAAAAAAAAGTATATATTTATGTTTATCCATTGTCTAGAACCCATAGTACAAGCTCTGCTTAGTTTGGGCTAGATGGTGTTGTGTGTATGTGGTAGAATATTATTATTATTATTATTATTATTATTAATTAATCATTATTAAATTTTTTATTCTGTCGGCACTCAGGAGTTCAGAAAGGTCTCGAGATTTCAGGCAGAAAATCGATGCATGGTAACCTTATGTTGCGTGTAATAGCCAGTATTGCCAGATGGTTGTTATGAGTTAACTCAATAAGCTACGTAACAATGTAATCATAATAATTTATTGTTATATTCGCTTATGGCCTAACTCTGGCAACCCCTACAGCATAGGAACAACAGTCATCTTGTAGAAAATATACACAATGAATGCGCAGACGCAAGCAGCTGACGTAAAGTCTAACATAATACGCTTTTAATTTATACGTAATATGGTTAAGGCAATCTTTTTGTACCATTGTTATTATGAATATGTTTTTGGAACATATGGTGTCCAAAATAAGGAAAGGTAAGCCAATATGGTTGATTTATGGTCAGCTAGCTGTTACCAGTGATGTGACAGCAGTGTTCAGTTACAAAATATTTTATCTGCCAGGTGGTCATTAGGTACTTTGTTTCCCGATTAATTTGGTAGTAACAAATATTATGATGAAGATATTTCCAATCTATTCCATAAGCAATATATATGTAACTAATTAAACCGTTATAACAGTAGTTTCTAGAAAGGACCAACAGATACACTCCTATTTATAATTATCATATCGGAATACTTATATGTATACAGTTTTACCCTGTGATGGAGTTTTTATCATGGCTACATAGAAACTCTAAAATAGATTAATTAACTGAAATTTTAATATCCAGTTGTACACATTGCCCGACGTCTTATCGTATTTTACTGCGCGTCGGTATAGGAAAAATCTAAAATCTAAATATCCTTGAAAACCTAGTATTCCTTTAAAAGTTGAAATGAAAGTCCGACTAATACAACGACATCTTTTAAAATACGTTGATTAGAAAAGTAAGAGCTGCAAAGTTGTCAAATAAAAGTATTTTCATATTCTTGTGTCTGACGAGTTAGGCGCCCACTTGATATTCAATGATGACCCGCCGTCTGTCAAGTTTTAAACGCTCCTAAGCTGATGTCTAGCCTTGATATTTTTATATCACGGTAGGCAGAGTTCTTCTCTAAGCCCGTGTTACGAAATATTTTGTGCAATCAACCCTAAAAGCTGAAATTTGGTATAGCCAGGTTAATAATTTTCTTTCCAGAATGCAGTCATAATTTAAACATTATTTTAGATATTAATATTACATGTACATTGTACACTTCGATTACTAAGCCTTGGTACAGCGCACTCAGCTACAATAATCTCGTGTCTCAAACATCGAGCAAACAAATACGCCCGCAGCTGTTTTACAATGCAAGAGTACCATCGAATTTTGATGGAATTCGACAAACTCAATTTGCCACCAAATAGGTTACTGCCGGCATTGGGTCAGTGCCGTGGATATAATTGTGGTGGGACTGCCCATGCAAATCCCATTGCACACTCCATAAAAAACAACTGAAATTCAAGCTTATCTTGAAGGCATTACGGTGCATTTTGAGTTTAAGTTTTATCGGTCAAGGACGAATGATATCTGCAATGAGATATTCTGTATAATGATTGTGTATACCGGTGGTTGGTTTTCGTGTTGCCAAGTTAAAAATGGACGTAATAAGTGGTTCGTAATTATTTTGACGGCAGTTGTTGTAACTTTACGTGATATGGACGGTATAATTGTATAATGTGTCCATTACAAAAGATTTGTTGACATGACACTTGAGGTGCTTTTACGTAATTACGTCAGGAAGGTTCAGTTCGTTATTAAATGCTTTTCAGAGTAATGGTGAACATGAAAATGTCTCGCTGTAAGACTAAAAGCGGCATGACATTATGCTGTGGGTTTGCAGATCTGTTATGGTCCAAAACCACTAGCTGTAATAACTATTAATCCAAATAATTGATGAAAGTAAAAAACGCTATGTTATAAAGGCACATAGTAATAATATTCTATCACATACACACAACACCATCTAGCCCAAACTAAGCAGAGCTTGTATTATACAAATGGTACTAGACAAAGGATAAACATACATATGTACTTTTTTTGTATATACTTACATATTATACATAGAAACACCCATAATAAGGTTACATCACTAAAAGTAGCATGAGGATCAATATGTTTTTAATTATTGTTGGAAGCTCGCATGTGTTAAGTAATTTAACAGCTAAACCCAATCTTGTAACACTGTATCATGAGAGGACGTTTCTTCGAACTACTCCAGCTCATAATTATGCTAATCCACATTATCGTAAATAATGCCATTCTAAATATTTCCAGTTAACACCACTGATGGCATATAAATAGGTTCGCGTTTGGTTTCCTGAGGCGTAGACAATCTAAGCATCCATCGATGGCTTTGTCAGTCACAAAGTCTTTCTGCTTAAGGTTAGTCGACATAAGGATGAAGTGAAGTGATTTCAGATAGTGTAATGCTGAGTGCATTTCGGAAAATGGTTTATTTATGTGAGTACAGTAATAATTAGATTCCTACATGACAGTCCAGGTGGATAACTTGTTATGTGAATATGTCCTAAAAGCTGTCTGTCTGTGTGGAGGAGGCCCAGTTGTGAGAAAATCCATAAATAGAATCGAAATACTACATGGTTTAAATTCAGGTATATTTATATATACATATGTCTTCACTCAATTAAACTTGATATATAAACACAACTAGAGTAAATAAAAATCATATCACATTATTTTAAAATTGGCAAAGACTGTAACATCTAACCATCTTAAAAAAGTTGTAGGTTTTATAATGTAAGTGTATGTTAATTATTTTTGTTTATAACAAGACTTTTGTAAGACATAGTTGCATGGTTGCATAGACATAGTTATTCTGCATTGAGTCTGAAAGGTATAAGTCCAAGTATGAAGACATATTTTTACTCTATTTATGAAAGTTACCTTTTCTCACGTACATGTTTGCCCGGGTTCTGCGCAAAATATCCAACATGCTAACTAGATTTTCAACAGCAACCTTGCTTTTGTTTTAAATTATTATTTTTATATTGTACGGGCAGACTTGAGTAAACGGCAACTTTAGCAGCCACGGAAAATCTTGAGTTAAAGATAGAAGCGAAAATAGGACCGAATTCTTATTTATTTTACTTTGCATAGATTTTGTCGCGATTTTACAAACTACACATATATACTTCTATGTCACCGAACGAGGAGGCGAAGTCGCTTAGAGGCAGATTTTGCCAGTTATGATTCACACAGGCCCATAGGAATTTCATATTGCTGTCACACACGTTATAATTATGCACATTATTATCAGACTCCGTGCTGATGATAAAAATAATACTGCCCGATCTGGGAATAGGATTCTTGGATTCGGCTGTGTTACCATGGACTTTAAACTCGGTAATAAACCACGTATAAAGCGGAACCATGTTATCTCCTTGATCGTAAGCCTTCTTGAACCTACAATTGCAAAGCTCACACGCCGCTTCACAACATTAGTACATATTCTAATAAGTAAGCAAGAAGTTCTCGTATTACAAAAGAGGAGATATACCTATGCTATTTAGATTACAGCTGGCTGGATGATTTTATATCAAGAATTGCACTGGGGTAAAAAGCAAGCTGATGTTTACTTGCGCTAGCTAAACGGGCAGATGCACGGGACGTAGCGTATTACTCGTGTATTTAATATATATTATGGCTACCATGGCACAGAATCCAAACCTTGCTCAAAGTATTCCTAAGAGGCACAAGTGTTTCTTCGAGAGGATAAAGGTTCTTTAAACTTTTGCAAGGTCGAACTAGTACTGTATCGACTTGATTTTTAAAGAAGATAGAAAACAAATACAGGCCGAATAAATATCTCTTGTTTTAAATGGAATGGTAGAAATCTATGTTCTTTGCTTATACATCCAAGAAACGGTCGTGACTTAATACTTGTATGTATTAAAACATGTATAAAAAGAGTAGTGTACAATAATAACCTGTTAAACTGTAAAAAAACATTAATAAGATTTATATATTTTTATATTAATATGCTAAGATATCTATAAATTACATAGGTACCTTTGGTCGATGACGCCACGTAGAACTAATGACTAATTCGTACAATACTCTTACATATTATTTATATGACTTGTTAATTTATAACTTTTTAATGATCATTTTAATTGTTTGTCACATAATCGAGTGTAAAGGTGGAATTACGTATCTCCGGTGGTCCCAGCTCTATATAAAAACCGTATCGGTCCACCAAAGCGATTTCATTATCTTTTTACGAGCTCATAAATTTTCTTTAAAATACTTATTATCGGTATCTAAGTTTAAAACTATTCATATAATTATAAATACACCTTATTAATATAAGGTGTCATGTTTTATGTGATATAAATTAGCCAGCTGGTAGTTTTCACATTAAAGTAAACTAAGTAACTTTATTTATTTGTTCATCGATTACTTATTATTTAATTTACAAATATACATAGCTTACATATTGTATACAAAAATAATTGTACCTACCTATTAAGTACGAGGTGGCAATAAAATATTGCCAAATTTACAATTCCAATTTATGTTGTTTTAAACATTGATTCACCTATCTTTAATTAAATATCTTGCAGCCCTACAAAGCTAATACATATATCAGCGATAATGTATCGGCCTCACAAAACATCTTTCTACAGAATCTATATCAATAAAGATTCACCATCTCTACTTTATTTATATTCTGATAGATACTTATACTATTTGTACGTATGTAAATAGCTGTTAACTATCATATGACCAGATTCGTGGCACGAGCATGGCAGCTGCTGCTTCCTACAAACTTACCCTGCCGAGGTATCAGCTACAGTATACCGAACTTAAGTAATCCTCGTCTACTACAAGTTGTTCAATAGTATTATTTTCATATAAACAAACGTCAATACATTCGCAGTGTCCATTTGATAAGTGTCCCGAGTTATCTCCCTTCTCTTTCAGATTAACGCACTTTACTGCCGACTCTCGAACGATTTTAATGTCGCATTTGCATATTTTTATGGTTTTCTGGCGGTGAAATTAAAGTATTATAAAACCGATGCAACTATAAGATACAGTCATAAGTCGTAAAATACTGTTGTTGATCATAAAATTCGCGTGAAATAAAATCTCTTTGAGCAAAAAAGTTGCCGGGACATTAAACATTATTAGTGATGGCGACTTGGTCTAGTATTTTTTTTATTCCTTACTTCAAACTGGCCGAAGTGATTATAGTTTTAATACTCGTCGTCAATTCTAGTGGTAGTTGATAGAATAGGCCACCGTGTTGACCAAAGTTTATAGTCACAAAAGCTAATGAATTAACTAATTCATTAGCTTTTGTGACTATAAAGTTTCAGTAACAAAAAATATCAGTAGAATTTATAAGTGCTATTTAACTAAATAGCACTTATAAATTCTACTGATATTTTTTGTTTTTCGATCCACTTTGTCCTCTGTGCAATAGCGTAAAATCGCTCTATCTCACTTCTGAATCCGCAGGTAAAATAAGAATTTCATTAGTAACTATAGCAATCAATTAATAAGAGATGATTAATATGATAACTGGTGAAGTGACATTTGAGTCTGAGGTCAAAAAATATAGAATAACACGGCTAGTAGATACATCCGCGAAAGGATCATTTTAAAAAGAAAATGTCTACATGCATACATACGTACCTATGTCACGTTTGGAAATGCAGGCAGAGCTAGGCAGAACTTACATTACATTTCGCCAACTGTATTTTCCTCTACTATCGTCCACTACACTAACCCTCCCGGTCCCACACGTATTCACGAATCTATTCACGTTTACCGGACACATTTTGGCAACCTATTGCCCAACAGAAAATCTTAATAACACTACCCGACTCTGGTACAGGATTTAGGGTCTCATGATCGACCCTAAGTGAAGAAATGCAGTATTTAAACTTAAACTAGTAAAACCACAAAACTATTATAGTTTGCGAACCCCGTTTGAATTGTTTTATTTCATTTTAAACCGAGGGGTGCGACTTTAACCATTTGTGCGGTTCAGTAGTAGCTCAGATTTGAACATAAGTAAGGGAGCTAAGCATCCCTGCTTACGCTTACGTCAATATGGCTGAATGATTTTAACGACGATTTGATTACGAATACTACTTAAAATCAATGGAGTGTGAGTTTACGATACATGTAAAATGCGTAAAGGGATTTTATAAGCGTTTTGTTAAAGAACATGTTACACGTAAGGGATAATCTCTGTGTCGCGGCAGACTTAACAAAAGGACATACATACATCAGATTCTAAGAACACTTAAAGTCAGACCGGGTATTTGATAGATCTATAGATCATAGTTGGCTGCTTCGATAAGGTAGGCAATGTAATTGTATTCCCAGTCCTATATACACAATCAGTTATAAAATTTAAATTGTATATTATATTGCAATTCCTTTAGTTAAGTGGTGGACTAGCGCTGGTGATATTCTTGGTGCTGCATCCATAGAATACAGTAACCGTCCCATCAGGTTGGCCGTATGGTTTTTGCCACCGCAGTAGTATAAAGTGTATTTTCACTTTGTATGTGAAAATAAGATTTCTGAATCGGAGAACGTGTGATTGGATTTTCTAGTTAAAATCGGTAGACGGCAATAGGCCGTCTTTTATGTAGTACCAAAAACATAGCTCGCGAAATGTAGGTGTAATAATACATCTCTGCCTCTTTAGTCTTTTGTGATACTACTATTTAAAAGTTTATTTTCTTAATAATATAGAATTTTGTAGAAGTAAATATACCTGAACCACAGGGTTGTGCGTCTCCGATGGAGCTTGTTTTTAATATCTAAGTTACAGTGATAGCGCAGCGATAGCTCAGTGGGGAGACCAACAGACTGTAATGCAGAGGGTCTCGGGTTGGAACCCACGTCACGCACCTCTGACTTTCGGAAGTTATATGACTTTTCGAAATTATGTGTGTATTGATTGACAATTATCGCCTGCTCCGTGCCTCAGAGAGCACGTTAAGCCGTCTGTCCCGGCTGCCACGAACATCTATGGCAGTCGTTATTGGGAGAGTGTCGACACAAAAGATCCCACTGGGTCGAAGTGTCGCCGGTCTGCACTGACTGGCCCCCACATAAGATACATACATACAGTTGTAGAGGCTGTTGCGATCTAATAAGCACGTAGAAATTACTAGTAGAAACCTCGGAACCACTTCACGTAAGAAGTGGTGTGGAGGGGTATGCTCGTGGACTACACGACTACTTACCATCGACTCAGTAGTCAATTTGACATAACATAATAAAGACAAAGCCTTTCGAGACACCGTGACTTAAATTTAATATTTCTGCAAACGGAATATATAATAATATATTTTATATATATAATAATATAATATATTTTATTACACAAAATTTCCTTTCTACTAGTAATAGCAGTGATCAAAAAGACTTGCAGCATAAATTAAAATGATCTTGTAACAATATAATTGCGTTATTCAGTCCCATGGTTTTATAACGAGTGGTGGAGTTGCATTAGGCTGCAGGATTTGTGATGGCGTCATGTGATAAACCCGTCAGGGCGGCAGCCGGCGCGGGGAGTATCACTCACAATGTAAGACAACTCAATGTACGTCCGCGGATCATCTCGTAAACTTTGTAATTAGTTTGAATGCCTTCATCTGACTCGAGACATACGGACTGTTCGACTGTTGGCTGTGGAAATCATTTTGTAAATGTATACTATATAATATAATACTTAATAATCAATTATTAGAAAGGCTGGTAAGGACTACGCAGTGGCGCGTTGTCAAACATGTCTATCGAGTAGCATTAGAGACGAAGCAAATAGGTTTTATGTATAAATTCATTTTTTTTTTGATAGAAATGTACCAATATCATGTCTCATGTTACACAGTCCTTGAAACGTCTAACTACGTTTAAAACTTTGGTATAAAGCACTTCTACCTTTCTGATAGTATCAGTAGTAGTATATATGTTGTGCAATATGCTATGTATACATAATAATATGTAGACTAGCCAGTTTAACAGAATTCTTTTTACCGGGCGCCAGCTACCCGCACTATAGAGAAACATACCATTTTAATTTTACAAACAGATAACGATGTATTAAGGTTAAACTAGATTTTTCAGGCAAGTAGGTAAAGCTTTATACAAATTATCCAAAGGCAACTAACTACGAATCATAACAAAACAACTTTATAGAGGCAACTGCCGCAGTAGAAATCCGAACGAGTATTCTATGTATTCTTTGAATGTTTGACTCGGAACAACTTTTGGTGATCACACAATTTTTTGTTCCGTGTAAGGATCGAACCCGCAACATTCGGCGCAGTGGCATTTGTGACGCGACCACCTAAAACACAATATCATCCGTGCACTCATACTTGTTCGTTGAGAAGTAGCAAATCGGCTGCATTTGTAGCATTTCAAACAGTACAGACTTCTAGATGACCATGTTGATTGTCCGTGTGTCTCGAAGCCCATCCTTTGAGTCCATCCGCCACATAAATAAGTGCTACAAACGTACTAAACCAGAGCAGGAATGTCCGCTCATGTTCAACTAAACATGGTCAAGAATGTCCCCCTGTGCCGGCTAACTAAACTTAATGAAACTATCAATCTTGCGCGATATTTATATCTATCCGTGTATCTACATTACATAACTATGTTACACGATGGTTTATTCAACAGTATGTAGACTGTGATTGATTTACTCGTAAACTCTTGCGCATCTGCCGCGTGGAGCTGCCGATTCAGATTGCCGACTCGTGTAGTCTTTTTTATACGGGGTTAGTAGCCCTATGTTAAGGTTTTACGTTGCATCACGCTGATTCTATCGCACTACTTATTGAATCAACTCCTAACACACGTGTTGAGCTGCATCAAGAGTTAACAAGAATATTAGTAATTTGTAACCTAATGCAGATAGCATTAGGTTAACAACCATATTCTTGTTTCAAAGAAGCCTGCGGCTCGGTGTTACAGTAAATAGTCGCTAATGACCTATGAAAGCTTGCGAAATGAGATGTGACACTCGTGTTATTGTAAAGATCACTCTGCATGCTATGCTGCTTTCAGAAACAACTAGTATCTCTGATGACAGAGCAACGTTGCCTATAGTAGTACTGTAACTTTATTTTTCTAGAATTGGAACACTGATATTTCTTGGTTGCTCGTCCCTGAAATGTATTATTATTAACTTTGTCGGCCTGGTTCAGGTTTCAAAAACTAGCTTTTACTTTTTTGTCTTTCATGAAATTCTTAGTAGTGACACGAAAGGAAGTCCTTATTTATTTAAAAGAACTCCTAAAACTAGATGAGACTTTACAATATTAGTATAGAAGTAGTATAGCTACGAGTTAATCATACAGGTTACTTGCGCATGTTGCTCACGTTGTCAGCATAAGTCTTCTAATAAAACATATTTTGTATGTCATACATAGCAAACCGCGCTTTTAATCAGGACAGTGTATTCACAACATATCCAGGTCAAATTATAGATTCTAAAGCTGCCTGATACAGTGCAGAATTCATTGAACCAATAATACTTAATGAAGGTCATCTTTATTCCAAGCGAACATACTCCTTATTAAAGTTAGATCTTCTAAGAAACGATTGCCTACATAAATTTGACACCGGACGGACGGACAGACTGTTTATAATATGTCGTTTAGTATTATTAGTATATTTATATTAGACAATGCTTCAATAAGAGCCTAAGTGGGTAACTAATGGTTTACGCATCCTTGTGCGAAATTAATATCCGGTGGAGTAGTTCCGTTCGTGATATGAATTTATTATAGATTTTATCAGAACATACAATGGATTACCTATGTAGGTATGCTCTGTTGTTCTTAACTGGTTCGTATTTACTGTAAGTCCAGGACAGGTTGCTTCGTTAATGTCTAAAAAAAAAATACCGCACTAGGAATAATTCCTGGGTCGCGAGTAACTTTGCAAACATTCAAACAACGGACACAAAGAACACCCAGACTCGGAACAACATTTTGAACATTTAATGTATTTTAGGTGATTCAAATTCCATCAAGTCTAATATATTTGAATTAAAAATAAATGATTACGTTTCATCTTTCATGAGTAGATACTTCCATAACACCTACCATAAGGACAAAAACCGATTCTTTGAGAGGCTTACACGGTGATATGAGACCAACGTGCAGTCAGGAGATATGGGATATCTATCGAGTTTCTGGTCGGGATGTATAGGTTCGATATACATATATAGTATTAGTTCTAGACCTAGTAAAACTAATGCTATATTTATATGGAACCTGACAAATCTGGTGTATAGGAATGGGTGCTCAATGGATTGATGTATGAAAAACTATGACAGTAGAATGTAAAAGATACTATTATCAAAATATGTGTTGTCAAGTTAAGCAGTGATGACCTGTGAAAATACCGAATTATGATACTCGGTCTGAACTAGGGCAATTTACATTGTCATAGCAACAGCAATATTTTAAGAAAAATAAGTTGGAGATATTGTAAGAATTTACTACCCGTAGCAAGCTTTAGACAATGTTTTTTAGGTGATAGTATGTACTAATGGTGGTTATAACGATACGGTTATGAATCATGTTGTACATATTTGCATCTAAACTGTGTTAACCTGTAAGTTATTAAATGCCAGACAAAATTTAAAACCTATTGTGTCTGGTCGCCAGTGTGTCGGTGCTCAATCAAAGTGATGTCTGAGTCCACTAACTCAAAATCACGACGCACGAACAACAACTACATTAAGAACATGAGGTACGATGTAAGGAAGGAATCCGTGATAAGAAAATACTTATTATATGCATAAATACATCGAAACAGCAAGTATCGATTTATTATCTATACTAATATTATAAAGCTGAAGAGTTTGTTTGTTTGAACGCGCTAATCTCAGGAACTAAAATAAAATTCTTCTCTTTCCCTTTTCTTCTTCATAATTGCTTTGTCACCTTAGAATAAAATAGGCTATATAACATCACGCTACCACCCACGGGGGTAGCGCAGTAACGATAAACGCGGGTGAAACTGCAGGAACATCTAGTTAATAATATACTTAAAAATCGGTGATAGCGTGTCCAACAAGACGTTATTACAAGTTGCGACTACAATGCATTCTTTATAAAAATATATTTTTATTCTAAGGTGACAAAGCAATTATGAAGGTCAACGGTATTTATAATCTATGACCGAATGGGTGTCGTGTATAACCAACTCTAGAGATAAAAGGATAGATGAGGATGAAAGAAAAGGATTGAATGAGTTGTACTGTGTACTTCTTTTACGCTTGTATACTGTAAAAGTGTAGTACTTGCTCTGGTGTTCCGCTTCATTCCTACCGATGGACTTTTATAATTATTGATTTTATAAGACTTATATAATAGACTAGATTTTGTTCGCGGCCTCGATCGCACAAATCTGGGTAAGGTTAGTGACAGTACTTTTTTTTGTATGAAAGGTACCCTATGCCCTTTTCTGTTTCCCTGACGACGTGTGTGCGAAATTCATGATGATCGTTCGGTTAGTTAAGGTTTGAAAGCGTGACAAACAAATTCACATACGCATTTATAATATTAGTTAGGATTACTATTAAAATATTAAGCCTTTTAAAATTCAACTTAGTATCACACCAATATATATACAAATATAATACAAATAGTCAAACCCAAGAAGAAGCAAACCACAGCTAGACTTCATGATACTCTGAGCGCATTCTGCGTAAATAGAAACACCAATGATTAAATTATGTTCGGGTACTTTGAAATAACTACACTGGAACATTGAGACAACTACCATCTTAGTCTCCCCGTGACCATGGCTGCTAAAAAGCAACCGAAACGTCGGAGAAAATGTAAACTTAAATATAAATAGGTTCAATAGTTTTAATAATTTAATTAGCGTAAAAATTTGTAACGTTTAATAGTATCTAGTAGTAGTAGTGTAACAGTTTCTAAATTATGTAATAAAGTGTCAAATAAACAACGCGATAAAATCCGTATATAGTAGTTTAATTTCTATTAATAACATTCGCGTAAACAGAAGACAATATTACACCAATATACCTTGAACGGTTAGGCAGTAGTGGACTAGTGGGTCGCATCTACATTTCATATAGCTTATGAAGGGTGAATGGAATCTTCTAATCAAGGACGGTAACAATCATCGGATCAATCTATATCACGTGGCAACTTTTACGATTCTTCAACTATCTTCTGAACACATTGTGACTTAAAACAGCTACTAAAATTGACTGAATGTCTAATAACACATGAAAAACTCTGTTTGTTAGTTTATTACTTCGTGCTTTTTTCAGGCGGCAATATCGCAATGAAACGACATAATTATCTGTAACGTCAATAATCAGTTACTTTTATAGGTCCTAAAGCAAGACATATGAACGTCAAAAAATTTACATTTAATTTATTTCTTAGGCGAAACTAATAGTTTGTATGGAGATATGTAATCGGATGAAGGGTGACATGGGCTGCATTTTATCACGGAAGTGGCTTTTGTGGTATTACTGTGGGATGGAAGAACACGATTGAAAATCGCGCCTCAAAGCTATTACTGCATAAAATGGTATTTATACAAAAGAGTGTTATGCTGTGTCTGAATATCTGCTAGTCACGAACAATCCTTGCTATTTATAATTGGCGCCGATTATTCTACAAGCGTATTTTATATATTTATTGAGAACAAAGGGCTAAATCAATTCGATGCGACTGGACAGGTGTGACTCGCGAAAAATTTCTCTGAATCGTTTAGCATGGTAATGGAGGCGCATGCATGCATACATATGCCATGATGAGCATGCACAGAATAAGAATAATTCTGTGGGTGGAATTTATATGGGTTTCAATGCGGTAGGTTGATTGCCACCACCCGGTTTTGTGTCAGTGGCAGGGTTGGTAGAGTCTCCAATATAATTAGAATGCTATCCTTCTTAATCTCCGATAGGAGATAGCTTATTAAGTCCTTATTGGACCGGTGAAATTAGTTTATGCTATCGCGAGATCTCGAATCTGATGCTATAGAGAACTATTGGAGTCAGTGCTTCACCCGACTCGGGGGTGAAGCACTGACTCCAATAGTTTTATATTACAAGGCCTCTCGCGGATATCCCTACAGGCGAGGTGCGTGTTTATGTACTTAAGTATAAACTTATCTACTGATTAAAGGTGCTGATGTAAGCCGAGCACACAAAAGAAAATGGGCCGAATTTTCGACCGACTGTTTATTTTTTTGTAATCGCACTGAAGTTGATGCTACCCCTATAAGACGTTTTACCTTTTTCGTGGTACTTGAGCATTATATGTTCATGTGAGTGCGATGTATGATGTCCCCGGCTTAAGTTATTCCATGGATAGCATTGTGGGTATTTACGGACAAGTCTTTCTTAACTATCTTTACTGTTGTGTGTTAAACTTGTCTCACGCTTCAGCTCGGCGTGTCACAATGCGCTTTCATTTTGTGGTAATTTTGACCCAAAGTTCTGCCAATAACAAACGCGTCCGGCTGAAACTTACAAGTCGGCCTTTAGGTTGCACGTTTTGTTTTGGAGAACGGTATGTGACTGTAGACTGTAAAATATATAGGTATTTTCTCTTACCTGGTGAGAAAGTTGACGATTGGTATGATTTATTCTTATCAGGGTTGACTTCGAAGGATAATAATATCTTGCTAAATAAGTAAATAGATTACTAAACGCTACGAAACTTTTAAAATAAATCATAGAATCGATCAATCATTTTTCTAAACTAACCATGGCGTAAAGAGCCTGAACATTAGACGGCTTGTACTGAAAATGGTGATGATAAAATGAATATTAGCAAAGGCCGCGCCGTAACTAAATGTGCAATGTGTATTCTTAACTACCCTTAAAACAATTGTACCAAAAGGCTATTATACCGTATTAAATTATTTATGACTAGAATTAAACTGTTTGGATTGGTTGATAGTTTAATGGGCTGTCAGTTAATAGAGCGAAATATTGTTTGAAATATTGCTATAAGTTGCGGTCATATTGCTGATATGAATGTATTAGTAATAAGATATAAAATATGTTCATGAGAGCAGTGAACGCGAATGTCTTAATTCTATTTTACTGCTGGAGAGATGAGAGAATTAGTAATGTATTTGCATTACTAGAAGTACTACTTGTGCGTTTCCAAATCTCTCAAAAAAAGGAGTCTTTCTACTACTAGACCAGTGACAACGATTACTAATTGTATTTTGGCAGCCCAGGGATTACATAGCCTAGACATCCTACCTATATTTATTTACCCTTTTTACCCTTTTTATGCTTTTGAGATATTTTCATTTAGTCTTGATAGTATTTCGTGATATTATGTCAATTCTCTGTTATATTTAACAACTAGGTAACATATTTGTGACAGAAAGACGTAACAAAGCTAGAAGCTAGCTAGAACGAGTTAGTAATTCAACGCAGTACATCTTTTAGTACGTATATAGTACATCTTTTAGTACGTATATGTATTATATTGTTACAAAGAGGCCCACTGTAAATTATTGTTAAAGCAGTTACATCACTTATTGTTTGTTTTGATCGAATTCATTGTCGCATGTTTACTCTGACAACACAACTAGTTGAATTTTAAATAGAGTAGTAAACTTGTTCGTTTACTATGATAAATCTATTGTGATACATGCTGCGTACAATTTAGGCTCTAGTTGGTACTACAACCGACCCTAGAATAATGACGTAAGACATATCTCGCACGGCAATTGTAAGGAAACTCAATGCCTCTTAAATAAGGCGTACTACAGGTCTATAAAAAGATAAAAAAAGACAAAACACCAGTTACATAATACGCGCGTAGCCCATTATTCAAATTGAAGTGCTGCCTTCGCAAAGTGCACGATCACACTGATTTCTTGCTTGTTAGCACAGCGCCACCTTCCGACCAGCCCAGTTAATATAATAGTTATACATCAGTGAGCTGTAATCTAACATCTTTGCCAATGGTTGGACCATTGGCGAAGGTGTTAAATTTAATTTCGTCATGAAACAGAACGCGTTGTTAGTAAAAAAAAACCTAATTAGTAAAAGTATAAGACTGCTTAACTACTTTCCTACATGCGTATCACGTCGTAGCTAAATAATTTCTGCTCTAAGCACAAACTCTGTATAAAAGGGCTCTTCTCTGCAAATGTATTTTAATTATTAAAGCTTTAGACACAAAAAATAACTCCTAACTAAGTACTGAACTGTACTGAAGCATACACTCTTACTATCTACTTAATGCAAAAATAACTACACATAACTACTACTTCACCCATGCATATGGCATGCCTTTATTGTTTAATAACTAGAATGTTCTACACATCTATTAATATCCAACATGAACTTACCTTGATTTTATGATACAATAAAATAAAAAATAACAACAAAATACAAAACTAGTGACGTTGAACTAGAACAATAGCCTGGTATTTTTAAACTATGTATTACCTATTGAAACTAGGGGTAGCGATAGAACGGTGCATTACATCCATCGACAATGAAAGACAAGCCTTTCTTATAGAACAAAGCAACTGGAAATATTCAATGTGGCAATACTGGCATTCCAACCATAGTTATTTATTAAATCTATTGTAGAAAACACATATTTTAAATTGAATGTTACAGTAAAATGTGTTTATAATTAATCATCGGATCTTATGATTAATTATAAACACACACATATTAAAATAAAAAGAGAAAGAGTCTTATAAATGGCCGTTTTGATGAAACGGCCGAATTAGTTTATCCGTGTAAAAAGGTATCGCCAAAAAACGTTTACATAGTAAGAGATACATTTGTCTAATCTAATAAGTCTATCTTAAAGACATTCCACTCTCTAAGAAAGACTTCACATGTACAAGTGTTCAGTTCTTCAAATGTATGTTGTGTTAAGTGTAATGTCTACTTGTCTTGCATATTACTAATCATGGATATGACCGTGCCTTTCTGTGACACGCTATGAATTGTTCATTATTATTTTGTTAAGTGTCATTGATAACAAAGCTTATGTCAGTTTTCATAAAACAAAACATACATTTCGAACCAAAAACGCGTTTTTTA
Organism: Catocala fraxini; assembly: GCA_930367265.1. NCBI lineage: Eukaryota > Metazoa > Arthropoda > Insecta > Lepidoptera > Erebidae > Catocala > Catocala fraxini. The sequence continues at coordinate 8,012,384 of OV884040.1, read as the reverse complement.
CACAAATGTATATTCTATTTATATTTTCCATTTTTTTTTCTGTAATTTCATATGATAATGTCCTTTGTTAAGTTTGTGTGGGGTTAGGTAATCGTTGCATCATTGATTGTTTCAATATAAAACATATTCACAATACGTATTGAGGCATCGTTGGACGTCTGTTTGTAAATATTTACTATAGTTAGACGACTTGCTATTGTAGCTTTAGTACTAGATCGATTTAGCTGTTCGTATTCTTAGCACTTAACGTATTCAGATAATATTCGTTTTGCAAATGCAAATGAAATCGGTTCTCGAAAAAAATTTGCCTGCTTTATGGGATACAGTTACCGTAGTTTGTGACTGCTTACGACACTAGGAGTTTGGTTCACGTGTTGTCGATTATTATCTACTAAATAAGTAGCTACCCTATTGATGAGAAAAATGGAAGTCTATTTTTACATATGGACAGTACAAAGATTCTCTGGCCAATACAGTAGACTTACCATGATAATATATGTACATCTGAAACTTAGGACCAGACGAAATATGCAGAATATATCTAAAATGACAAACAATCTAAAATACTAAATAATGATTGAACCGGCGATAGCCCAATGGATAAGGCATTGGACATGCGAACGAGAGGTCGAGGGTTCAAATCCCACCCATTGCACTACTGACGTGAACCCACTCCTAACACAAGCACACTAGCTTAGCTGGAGGGGTTATCAAGAATACTAGTAATTTGAAACACAAATAGCAAGTCTTCTCCCTAGCCTTTATTATTCCCAAGTCACTTGGGGTCGGCTTTTCTGTTCTAACCGGATTTGACTGGATATCAGTTTTTACACGGAGCGGCTGCCACCTGACCTCCGCAACCCGAAGGCTAACGATACCCTAAGGCTAGACCAGTGTCAGGATATTATAGAGCACTGACTTCCCAAAAACGTCTGCCATAGATGTTCATGGCACCCGGGACCGACGGCTTAACGTGCTCTCCGAGGCACGGAGCAGGCGATAATTGTCATTCAATACGCACATAATTTCGAAAAGTCATATAACTTGTGAAAGTCAGAGGTGCGCGACGTGGGTTCGAACCCGAGACCCTCCGCATTGCAGTCTGTTGGTCTCCCCACTGAGCTATCACAAAAATAGCAAGTAATCTTTTAAAAAAAAAAGAAAAAAGAATTATCTGTTTCTTTGGATTTTCTTTTAAACTGATGACAGTAAAGTAGTATCTTTTTCAATTATATACAGTAACGTATATTAATTAGTATTATATTCTATTGCCGCGGTGGAAGTTGCGATTGCTACGCTTGAAGTATCGAGTTAGAATCCTGGCTCGGTAATAGTTGATTGAATTTTCCAGAAATTTTCAGCAGCGCTCATAGCCAGTTGCACTCACTGATCGGTAAACGATTAGCGAGGTGAAGCAACGTTGGGTGCAGTCAGTCTATAGAAGGGTGACCGCTTACTGGTATTTCATCTGAGTGTTTTCGTGCTTCGGAGGGCACGTAAAAAGTCGGTCCCGGTTGTTGTCAAATTGACAGCAATCGTTAAGACATGTAAGAGGCCTACGGGCGGCTTGAACAACTCTTGACAACAGGTTGGCCACTAACCACACGAAATGAAAAGAAGAAGAAGAAGACTAGAAAAGTGCTCGGTCTCTATTAAGTGGGTATTTATACCATAGCTGTCATAATGTAGGTGAAATAAACCTTTACTTATCCCTTCTGGAATACAGATTATACTATGTATGATAGCACTATTCCATGCCACGTTTAAACCCAGCTTAGACTTCTTGACAAATGAAATAGTTTATGCATAACCACACTTGTATAAATTATAGGATTAAAAGCAATGTTATCTAGAGAAGGATTACCTTTAATGATACAGCACGACTTGGGACGGATAGTCTAAATAGACCCATTGTTTCTTGTTGTGTTTTGACTCAAGAACGCACACCATTAGTGATCCGAGGACAGTTTTATTGTTATTCAAGATATGACCGTATTTATTTAATGTTATCTATTTATATATTATTTCTATCTTCTTTTTGTTTTAAAGAGACTACTGCCTCTCTAGAATTCCGGTGTCACTGGGGACTTCACAAACGTTCAAACAGCAGACACAAAGAACACTCCGAGTCGGAAATTTAAGTATAATATGTGGATCACATATGAATTCTATTACCATTCGATAGATTATAATTTATACTGTATGAGAAATATCAACACATTAGGTAGTATTGCAAACGTTAAGAAAGTTGCATTAGCAGTTTTGAATGGGTAAGCTATCTATTTTATTACTTCTTAATCTTTTGGTCAATGTTTATGTCTGGGGATCTGAGCCGACAAAACGCTATTTCCATTCCGTCTGGTCCGGCTTTGGAATTCATTAGTTAAATACTTGCAAATAAGTTACGAATAAGAACTGATATATAAAATGCTAGCATTTACGTGTGACTTCGTCTGCGTTATTTAAAATCTTAATATTCTATCCAAGCTACTAACATGTTTTGGTGGTTTTTGCATGATGCCGCAAAGGACGATCCTTAAAACAGGATTCGAACCTGCGACTTCGGCAAAGCATGTCGTCGTTTTGCCAAGTTCTAGATAGATAGATAGCATCGACTTAGATACAAAACACTAGGGCAAATTTTAATCCTTGTGGTACGACCATGTATAGCTTAGTTAGCAAAGCGACAACACGGTTTATCGCCACTTCATCAAGTGTTGCAGTTTGGATCCCCACACAGAAAAATAATTTGTATGTTCCAAAAACAGTTGTATGAGAGATTGATAAAAAAAAAATTCAACTTATCTTCAATACAGACATATGTTTTTTATATACAAGATGTGTACGTGCAATAAGACCGAATCTCTCCTAGACAAATATCAGTGACATTCAATAGAAAGGTGACATGATGAGGTGACCAACGAGCGTGCGTAAAGAATGTGATTAGAGCGAATAAAGCAAAACAACCATAACAAGAATTTAGCTAGAGGAAAGCCTTAGTTTACTACTAACCACCGAGAATACACACACTATTGAATGTTCATAGTCTCAAACCTTCATACATGAAAGGGTAGATAGAGGTATTTATATACCCACATTTCGTCAACTGTTATTTTAACACGCAAGGGTGCGAGCCTAATTCTTTTTATTAAGAATAGATCCAGATCTCGTCCTGCTGCTAAACTATCTTAAAGGCAAAGTTCAATAACCAACCCGGCACCTTATACATCACTTGAATACACTATCTTATCTTATGTGGGGGCCAGTCAGTGCAGACCAGCGACACTTCGACCCAGTGGGATCTTTTGTGTCGACACTCTCCCAATAACGACTGCCATAGATGTTCATGGCAGCCGGGACCGACGGCTTAACGTGCTCTCCGTGGCACGGAGCAGGCGATAATTGTCAAGCAATACGCACATAATTTCGAAAAGTCATATAACTTCCGAAAGTCAGAGGTGCGCGGACGTGGGTTCGAACCCGAGACCCTCTGCATTGCAGTCTGTTGGTCTCCCCACTGAGCTATCGCTGCTCTTTTGAGCATATGGAATACACTAACGAGGCAATACAATTTTAAATAAACTTATTCAGTGTTTAACAAACTCTCTGAAGTAAAAGGTTAAAATACTTCGCACCTTAACCCTCCTCGACTTGCCCTTTACAATAGTGTGGCAGTTTAATAGACTAGCACAGAGTACTCGACTGGCTACTGTACCAGGAAGCGAGACAATCTGTGGCCTCCGCATACGGTTAACCGCAATATTCTACGTGATGTCACCTACTACCGGTTCACGAACGTAACTCGAATAATAAATACTTTTATTCAATAATAACTTTAAATCGTCTCGAATACGGAATAGTTGATAAAATAGTAATAACGTCTCTATCACTATATATTATAAAACAAAGTACCCCGCCGTGTCTGTTCGCGATAAACTGAAAAACTACTGAACGGATTTTTATGCAGTTTTCACCAATGGACAGAGTGATTCATGAGAAAAGTTTAGGTGTATAATTGCTTATTGTCTGACTTTAAATAGCTTCAAGAAATGTATGGTTTAAAATTACGACATTCACAACAATCTTAAAATATTTTCCAACGATTATAGATTTAAAGAATATTTCAAACCAAAATTATTTCCCGGTATTGTCGTATATAGTTTTTCCGTCCATTTAAAAGTGTGAAATACCTTGAACTATACATACCTAGTCTATGTATGTACAAATAAAAATATGAGTTGGTAACTATAAGTACTTTATATGTGTGGTAAGTTATTATAAGTTATTTTCTTTGAACAATTTAAATTTATTATTATTTAATTTAATATTTGAAATAGTAAAAAAAATATCCTGATGTGGCGAATCATTTACATTACACATTATTATATAAATCCAATTGTAAATAATTTAAATGATGACGCCAAACGTCGGTACTTATTATATTATAAAATGAATTAAACATGTTATATAAATGTACAGCCAGTACATGTGAAAATAGCACGCTAAACAGCTAATGAATAATAATTGAAGTCTTTTATTTCTTAACAGCTTAAAACGATCTCCTTATGTGTACTTTCGATTAAAAACGTTTAAATTACACAGACAACTGTTAACGATGACAAGATCCAACTTGATACCAGTTATTCAGGTATTTTCTCTCTTATAGACAGACGTAAATGGGTAGATAAACGTGACAAGTAGTAGGGGATGTTTGCGAGTTTCATAGCAGTAATAAAAAGTTTTCATTGGACCAGTCGACTTTGCCGGAACTTTAACTTATGTTGAATTTTATCACAGTTTTACGGTGCAGGGGTCCTAAATATATGCAGGTGTGTTGCAGAAACGTGTACAATAAGTTTATACTAATGGGCTATTTTCACGTTTATAATGACTCTTCATTGCTGTTTAATTAAAAGAGATATAGGGTTTACTAGGTACAATGCCTGCGTGGCGATGGAGTTTATATTGAAGTGATGACAGCAGACACACCTAGACTAAGGGCATAAAATATTAATTAATACTATATGAGCTCTATATGCAAATAATGATGACCAAAGCATGACTTCGTATAATATTATTATGTTTAAGGAGTTGTTGGTAGGTACCATATAAAATCTGGAGTGATGAAAAATAATTTAAGCAACACTGGAATCTGTAGGATTGTTTTGTAGTTCGACAACACACAAGTCACAGGCAGACCTTGATACTGACGTTAAGAATTCATAAAATTTTACCTTGGCCCCCCTTATTTCGCTTTAAGGGCTACGTAATACACGATGAGACTGCTAATATTTATCGCAACAGTAACTAAGTACATTCGAAAAAAGAAATTAGCCATTCTCAGTAATTACCAGACCAATCGATCGATCGTCGATCGACGGCATCGGTCGATGTCGATCGAAGTTGTCGACGTCGATTGGTCTGGTAGAAACTATCGATCGACGTCGACTAATCCATTCTACCATCGATCGATGCCGTCGATCGACGATCGATCGATTGGTCTGGTAACACCCTAACCGCGGCAATCTCATCAACGTTATTTCCACGTAAATGATAACGTAGCATATGTTTGCAAGAATATACATATTGTGTGTTCAAGAATTTATTATTCTAATAATCGGACTGTAGAGTTACTAAGACAAAAAAATTAAAATAAGTCGTAAATTATATTCTGCAAGATTTTTAGTACTTACCTGGTATTGCGGTGTTAAGACGGCCATAATACTTAATACTATTTATTTTAATGACTAATAATATCAGATATGAAATATAGTTAATTTACACTATTTTTATGACGCCTGTTAATTCACTATCAGGCTTTTTCATCTAATATACGAGGTAGTATCATGGTGGATATTATTTACACTTTTATTGCGTGATAAGATTTATTATAACTTATAAATGTAATACAATTTATTTAGTTTGTTTCTAGGTTTTCTTTTGAATATACATATCCTGCTCAAATAGTACATGTATCGTGGGAGACTGTACAATTACGAAAACAAAGAACACCCAGACTTAGAACTACTATTTGTGGATCATATAATTTCTTGTCCCGTGTGGGGTTTCGGGGTTAAAGAGCCAGTCTGTATAAAAAGCCTGTGCTATTCTTATTTTTGTTGGTACTGCTGTTAGGTAATTATGATAAGCACCCATACTGCCCAACTGGCAGTAAGCAGTTTGGACGTTTGCAAGAACAGGGTTTAAAGCATTCGAGACCTCAAACAAAAAGTGTCGCAGCGTTCCCTTCTTTTAAAGCGCAATCAGCACATAGTCCCTAAAAAAATGGTATATACTATAGTATAGTGTCTTAATTATAACTATGTAAAGTGTGTAGTTAAAAATAAGCTTACACTCACTCCTTTATTTACTTAATATCCTCAAAATCCTCAGTTTTTGGGTAGAAGCAAAAAAATTAAGTAAAATAATATCAAAAAAATTAGGTAGATCATGTTTATAAGTATGAACAAAAATATTATGATCTATATCTATAGATACTTACTTACTTTATTTATAAGAGCTTTTTTATTTTTTTTAAGAGCAGTTATACCTCAATGGTGTGACCAACAGACTGCAATGCAGAGGGTCTCGGGTTCGAACCCACGTCGCGCATCTCTGACTTTCGGAATTTATATGATTTTTCGAAATTATGTGCGTATTGATGACAATTATCGCCTGCTCCGTGCCTCGGAGAGCACGTTAAGCTGTCGGTCCCGGCTGCCATGAACATCTATGGCAGTCGTTATTGGGAGAGTGTCGACACAAAAGATCCCACTGGGTCCAAGTATCGCCGGTCTGCACTAACTGGCCCCCATATAAGATACATACATACTTTATTTATTAGATTAGTTTTCAAAATATAATTGTGATGGACTATTTGGTAGAGTCTCAATTCCAAACAATGGTTTAGGCACAAACAAGCAAAGCAAAAGCCCTAATAACCTGCTTGTTTATCCCGGCAGCATGTAAAAACACTAAACGTATTTTGATGCGGTTTTGGTTTTCTTAACTTGGCATCTTGGTATCAACCTAAGTTCAAAGTCACGTTTTATCTCATTTCGTGCAGTAGAACTGAACATATTGTATAATATGCACGTAAACGGTCTCGCAGTTTATAAGTTTCTAGTAATACTCTACGAAGGACAAACCATTTTTGAAAATATTTATTAAATTAATTTGTGTTATAATGAATAATGTATTGTAAATGTCTCATTTGAAATTAATAAACAGAATAGAAATTGGTATTTCTAACACCATTGCCTTGAAGTATTTGGTAGGGTCTTAATCGCAAACGATGGTTATGCCATTTTTGTCAGTCGAATAAACAGAAAAACATGTTTTTCTGTTCCGTGGTCTGTTTATCCTAGCAGCATGTAAAAACACTAAATGTATTTTGATGCGGTTTTATCACCTTCGCAGCTTGGCTTCAACTTTCAGTTCTAAGTCACGTTTTATCTTATTTCGTGCAGTAGAACTGAAGATGGTATGCTAGATTTTGCCCGTGGCTTCGCTCGCGTGTAGGTTGCGTTAGTAAAGTTTTTTCTGGATGAAATACCCTATTTCCTTTTTGTTCTGGACAACGTGTAGGTATAAAAAAATTCCATGATGATCAGTCAAGTAGTTAAGACGTGAAAGCGAAACAAACAAATAAAGTAACACAAACTGACATTCATACTTATAATATTAGTTATGATAATACGCATGTTATTATATTATTATTGACATAATCAGATCTTGAGAAGAGTAACAAAGGCGGGTAGACTGTAATCTAGGTAAGTGTGAAAGAGTAATTAAATTAAACATGTGTGGAAATTGTTCTTTATGATACAATGAGTATTCTCGGTATATTATTAAATATAAATAACATACGTTTTATTTCTGAAGTATTTACTGTAATTGATTGTAGCATAGCATCGCGTTGTTTGCTTCTACATTTATTTATAACTAATAAATAGTATGTTCGTATGTTACAAGAATATAATAGCATGCAGGGATTATGCAATTTGGAACGGATATATTTTTTAAAAGGTGTGCTTCATTTTTTTATTAGTAGATCTCTGGCTCTTTCGGGCTGAAAATGGGCAAAAATATTTTTAAATAGGCCTGCTTTTTCTTCTAGAAGGGAAAATTCAAAGTGTATAACAAAGTGTAGCCCTTACGCGATAAAACAAATCTCATCCCAACTAAACTGTTCTGTGTATCCTACGTTAGCCTTACGTAGGATATTGGCCGTTTTGATTTTTTATAAATATCGTTATATTTGCTTGCTGATGTCTAAAAAAAAAAAGTAAAAGCTTGGTTTGTATTTTTAGGCTACTTAATTTTAATAACAGAACATGAACATAGGAACATGTCAGTGTTAGATACACTCGGCGTCACAAAAATCGCACCTTTTTAAAATTCAATATTAAAGTACTTTTTCTCAAACTTTGTCAATAGTGAGAATATGATTGTAGGATATCATTGGAAAGTTTATTAAATTGCCTTTTAGAAATTATAAAGCGCGAATGGTTATTTTTATGTTTTAATAATAAAAAAATCACAAACTTAGAAAATAATAAAATAAATAAAAAAACAAATTTAAAAAAATACAATTTCGTCCTTAAAATCTAGTGTTTCCGCCCCTAGCCTTGATGACAGCTTCCATCCTATCCTTCATGGACCTCATGAGAGTTACTACTCTCTCTTGAGGTATGTTATCCCATTCTTCGATCACGGCATCCTGGAGCTCTTGGAGAGTTGTGGGAGCAGGATTTCGTGCTCGTACATGCCTCTTTACATCATCCCAGAGGTGCTCGTTAGGGTTAAGGTCCGGGCTTCGTGCTGGCCACTGCATAACAGAAATCTCGACTTCTTCCAAGTAATCACGCACACTGGCCGCGGTGTGGCAACGGGCGTTATCATGCATTAGTATGAACCCATCGCCAACAAAACCAGCATACGGGACCACATGGTCTTGCAAGATCTCCGTTATGTACTGAGCAGCATTCAGCGAACCTTGCCCTCGACCACCGCCAGTCCGAGAGACGCACACAAGTTCCGTTTTTCCGTCCACGGATATCCCACCCCAGAACATACAGGAACCACCCCCGTATTCTGTTGTTTCTTCGATGCAAGCTTGAGCAAAGCGCTCTCCTTTTCTTCTGTAAACTCTTCTGCGTCTGTCATTACAGAAAAGACAAACTCTTGTCTCATCGGTAAACAGAACGGCTCTCCAATGGTCAAGCGTCCAAGTGACGTGCTCCTGAGCAAATTGTAGACGGTCTCTTCTGTGCTGCGTGGTCAATTTGGGACCTTTCGCAGGTCTGTGGGCAGTGATTTTCTTTTCTTTAAGTCTTCTTCTAATCGTAGAGACACTCACAGCCGTTCTACGAGCTAATCGGAGCTGCTGTTGCACCTCAACAGCATTACTGAAGCGGTTGCGCAACGATGTGGAGACAATGAAGCGGTCGTCTCTCTCTGATGTACAGCGTTTTCTTCCTGATCCACGTCTTCGGATAAAGCCACCAGTCTCTTGGAACCGTTGATACACTTGTCGAACAGAGAAACGACTCAGATTTAATTGTCGAGCAACATAAACCTGACGTACTCCTTCTTGCAATAGTGCAATGACTTGAGCGGCTTCTTCAGAGGTGGTATCCATCTTCAGGTATTTTTTTCTTGAGTATGCTGTTCCAATGTGTACACTTTAAAGTCTGAGCAATGATTGACCCATTTTTTACCTGGACATGACCTTTTATACCCTATTCAGGTAGCTCAACTAGCGCTCTAATGGATGAGCATTTTTTCACCATTATGTTAAATGTTCCCTAATAATAAATTTTATTTTGGTTTTTAATTCTACCGACTAATAATGTAAAGGTATTGAAATGCTCTTAAAAATGATATATTTTTTTATCCAGTAGAATCAATGCGCTAAATTTTGGGAGGTGTTTATTGAAAAAAACAAAAAGGTGCGATTTTTGTGACGCCGAGTGTATAAATTACATCTTCACGTTTTGCTCTGGTCTCATTATTCTAAGGAAAATAAGGGGAACACGCTGCTCACATTTGCCAGACATCATTGAAAACCTATTGGTCTAGCCGCCAGTGTGCCGCTGCCACTCAATAGATTAGGAACTCTTTTCAGATTAAAAGACACACCACCAGTCTAAGGCCTGGTATTACAAGTGATCGAAGGCAACAATAAGCTCACCAACAGGTCGGCAGTGTCCTTGCTTCTTACCTTGTAAGTTTATAAAAAGTGCAAAAAAAAATTAGGTATACCACCTAAGACTGTAGCTTATGATAAATAAACACTGATCATAGCTCTCTTTATTACGTTCGAGATGTAAGTAGTTTAACTTCGCAATCACACATCTGACGATGTAATAACCAATTTCATTCATTTGGCTCATGTACACTCACGCTAAATACGCATAGCAAGAAATATTGTAAAAAAATTGTCAGTACATATTCATTTACCGCTGGTAGGCGTGCCTTGCATCATGGACGATTATGCAGGGAAACGAAAAACAAAGATACATTGATACCAGCTTTTAGTCTTTACTGCGTCGTTATAAGGTTTATATTTGAATGGTTCGATGTTGGATTAAAGTTGTTTTGTTAATGTATCCGCGCAAACGGGTGGAGCGTGGCGGCTTGACAGGTATTAATGACTTCTAGTTGCAAACGCAATGTCTTAAATATATTGCTCGCTTCGAACGTGCTCCGTGTCTTCTAATGTATTTGTAGGCATGGGTAGGCTTGTACGTATATTATATACCTAGTCGTCATTTTAAAGGGTGGCTTAAGGTGAGATTTCAACTGTCTGATTCACAACTGCTTATTTAAACAACTACATACTTATGCTATCAACTTGAAAATAGGAATACTGTTTAAATAAATGGTAAATTTAAAAGCATACATACGTAGTAGCAGCGATAGCTCAGTGGGGAGACCAACAGACTGCAATGCAGAGGGTCTCGGGTTCGAACCCAGGTCGCGCACCTCAGACTTTCGGAAGTTATATGACTTTTCGAAATTATGTGCGTATTGATTGACAATTATCGCCTGCTCCGTGCCTCGGAGAGCACGTTAAGCCGTCGGTCCCGGCTGCCATGAACATGCTATGGCAGTCGTTATTGGGAAAGTCAGTACCCTCTAATATTCTGACGCTGGTCCAGCCTTAGGGTATCGTTAGCCTTCGGGTTGCGGAGGTCAGGTGGCAGCCGCTCCGTGTAAAAACTGATATCCAGTTAAATCCGGTTAGACCAGAAAAGCCGACTCCAAGTGACTAGGGAATAATAAAGGCTAAGAGAGAAGAAGACATACGTAGTCTCTCTCTTAGTTCCTGGGTAGGATCGGCACATGTGCATCACAACCATATTTTGATAGCTAGGTGAGCATATTGCGGTATACCGGGCTCAGTGATTCAGACTCCAGGCTGGTAAGCTATGAGTTTCTGAACATAAAACCCTATTATTTCTCTTAAAACTTTCAGTAACAGCCCGATATTATTCCTGACTCGGGAATCGGGCCTGAGACCTCATACACAGCGGTCGCAAAAACTCACGCTGCGCCATCTTACTCCACTTAAATTTTATTTTTATAACTAGCTGTGCCCGCTGTTTCACTCGCGTTTATGGTTACTGCGCCGCCCCCGTGGGTCGTAGCGTGATGTTATATAGCCTATAGCCTTCCTCGATAAATAGGCTATCCAACACAAAAATAATTTTTCAATTAGAACCAGTAGTTCCTGAGATTAGCGCGTTCAACCAAACAAACAAACTCTTCAACTTTATAATATTAGTATAGATTTTAATTGGTATAGCCCATGAAAGGGTTTTATTTGCACTTTATTAAAATATGCATACATTTCTCATTAAGCTGCATAGTCTTCGAGTTGTAATTATTATACAACTTTTTTGCCCTGTAAACTAATCCTTATATTATAGGTGACAAAATAATCACACAGGCTTCCGTTGTAAGCTATAGAACTGTTATTTGCAACCCCAAATGTATCATTATCACGTTGCCAATAAAAAGCCGGCCCCTCACAACATAGGGCAGGGCAGAAACTCGACAGCTCTGAACATTATACTAACTGCAAAAAACATGACACGTTCCTTTGTCTGCGATAGCCAGTAAATTATTACTATTAATTACTATTAATTATTACCAGGTATTTGTGGCAGCCCGGTGTTTCTAGGTTTTAGCGGGGAATCCGCATCATTTATTTATAAGGTAGAACCTTATGGGTCGGCTTGGTGGACCTAACCTTTTTCACACTAACGATAGGCTGGCGCTCAGAGGTGGGACGGTTTCTAAACAGAATTTATTTATAAACTCCATTATGCGTCTCTTAAATATGCTCACAGTGTAATGTTATACACTATAATTAAACTAGAAAGCCGTGTCAACTGCTCCACACTCAAAACTATAACACATACGAACAATAAAATACATAGTACTTCCTTTTACTTTTTGCGCTAGCAACGCCTCCCGTAGTAGAAAGTTGTACTATTGTCTCTGATTAAAATACGATATCATGGCCCATGTTATATGTTTTTCCTCACTTTTTTATTTCACACGATGTAGATAAATGAGCACGTAAAGCAATATTTCTTCATGGAATCTCATTATGCATTTTACTACCATATAAACGGGCATCGTGACGGGAAATTAATATTCACTTAATATTTTTTAATTACAGCGGCCATATTGCGCGTTAGTCACGCCCCCCATTTTTACAGCTGTTTTATACATTTAGCTTATGCGCTCACATACATCTTTTGACGTGATAGCGCAAAAAAGATACATAAATTATACGCTTTTTACACCGTTGTTTACAGCGTAACACAAAATATGTTTTATTTTAGCTTTTTTGTATAAAGTAAGTTATAAAGTACTGAGCATGGATGTAACTTAACTCTGTTTGACAGATATTATATTACACATACATTTTTTGCAATCTTAGAGATGGGGTGCCTAATGACATGGCATTAGGTATCCTATCTCCCTCGTTGGCAATATTTCTACAAGTAACCTGAAGATAAAATCTAATAATACTGACTGTGTTATGTTGGGATCGACTCTGATATTTGAGAATTAAAAAAATATCTGATATTCAGATCAATGTACTTCTCAGAAGGTTTGTTACTCATGAAGTATTTTGCGAAAATCAAACACCAAAAAGTTTTTATACATGTCAAGTCCACGCTAAAATATTCATAAACCTGTAGAAGTAACGTATTTATTTATATAATTACATTATTTATGGTCAAGTAATAAATATTGTTGTCGAAAGAAATAAGTTGTTAACAAACACATGAAGTTTCCAAGAATATGAAACCGCAGGACACATAAAAATATGAGGAAAACGATTATGAGTAACATGATGTAGAACACCAGCTCGTAAAACAGGTGACATCTACGAGGACGTTAATGATAACATCTCGCCTTGTATCTAAGGGTATAAGGTAGACTGTACAGGGTCACCGTGCATAGTTAGCATAAATATGCCAAATGCGATTAGAAGACGGTTACTTCTTGATGCACGATCGCCAGCATCGACGGCTTTAAAAAACATGAGTTGTTGCCCCCGAATTCCTACGCATGGAACTTGGAAATAGGGACTTATCAGATTTTTCCGTTCTCTGCTTGCAAGAACAAGCTGATTTAACCACATAGTACTCGACTTATAGGTGGTGTATCAAGATGAAACATGTACCAGATTTTAAGTTAGATCTCTAATAAGTCATTTAAGAAAACTGGATCCCATTTTGTGCAATAGTTTTTACGTGATGTGCGTACAAACATACAGAAGACGAAGAAAATGTTTAAAATAATAGTTTTGACTTCTATGGTTACAGATATAAATGTTCTGTATTTCATTTTAAAATCCCATGTCATGTCTACAACTCTTACAAAGAGTTGCCTTTTTAAAAATATGGATATCGGTAAACTGAGACTGTTGATGCAGCACATCTTTTTGTCTAGATTTGACAAGTATTTTGTCGTAAATCGAATACATTACATTGTTTATTTTTATGACGATATATTTGCTAATACCACGGTCATGCAATATTTAACTTAGAAAGAATACCATTTTACTAATTCAGTAGTACCTACCTACGTTTTTTACAAGAGTAAAGAGTTGGTATTTATATTAAGTAAAGCTGTAGCCCAGAAAATATAATATTACTAGGCCTGTAGCAGTTTCTCGTGAAGGTCAATAAAAGCACTCTTTATTGTTGATATTATTTAATTTATCGAATAGATAATATAAAAATATAAGACCTCTTAAGCTTATAGTTTAAAAGGTCTTTCTTATTCTTTGTTTTAATATTATTTTATGTTGTCTAGCCGTTCTTGAGAAAAGAGTCCAGATCGACAAACAATAAATATAGTATGCAGTTCTTTGCCCTTTTATACCATTAAAATGCTTAACAGGCATACAGCTGTTAATGATAAGCATTCACCGTAGCTTACGAACACAGATATCGGAACAAAACTGAGAACTACAATTTTCCAGATGCCTTTATATACTCGAATACGAACTCACATACCTTCATAAAAGCATCGAAATAACCAACCAACCGATACAGTTACTAAAGCTTGCACTGCCAGTATATAACAAGTGTTAATGTAAATGGCAGGGCGTGGCTACATATCCATTAAAAAATCATTAGTACTGCCGCGATTTATCATGCAGTGATGGATGATGTTTCCACTGAAGGCTAAAAGCACCTACATCAATCACTTCTGATTAATGTACTGTGTTTTCATTCCTCTCCAACTACACAACGTTTAATCTTTGTGTCTCTTTCTATGACAGATTTGATGCGTGCTTTTGCTGTAATATAAATGATGGTGCTCTTATATAAGTTCAATAATTGGTGAGCCATATTTACATATGAATAGGTAATATTGACTTACGCAAATGTTACAGCAGTTTATTTTTATACACAATCCATCTAACTATTTGCAACCCATAAACCATTTAAATTATATTTGAAAATGGAAACGATGATAAAATTCGTATCAAGTTGTTAATTTGCAATATACTTACCTACACCTGTGTGTATAACTATATGTACTAGCTAACCAAGTTTAGTAGCTAAATACACAATTATATTATTTACTGCCAATAAAAAAATAATGGCACGTTTTTTACAACGATCTTTTTATAAAAGCTCCCTGCATTGGTCATTGGTTAACCAGGGTAAAAGCGCTTACAGGCATAAGTATATTAAATATATTGAGCGCGACATTATTAATTGTAGTTTCACAAGAAGTTAAACTTTGAAAGATTTTGCCACATTCCTAAAAATATTTTCGAATGATCTCACAAACGCAATTACCCGGTTTAAATAAATAACTGACTATACTATAACTGAAATAAGGATAGGATAGCTTATACTACGAGGGAAAACATATAGGTATATAAATTTGAGCGAAGTAGAAGAAGATATAACATTTTAGAATAATAATACTCTCCTTTGTGGATTTGTATATAGCTAGCTTTTCTGTTGTAAGATCTAAACATGTTGAAAGTAGAAAGTTTCAAAGGCTTTTGTTCTTTAGTTAGTGCAATATGAAAAGCGTGTTATTGTTAAACACTATGACCGCTCGCTTTCCACTGTGACAAAAAAAACACGTGGGCTCATTACGAATTTTTTTTAATAATATAAATATTTCGAATTGTTAGTTGTCTACTGTTGTTTTTTCAACGACTTATTTACTCGCATACACAAGGAACATTTTTTGAAGTGCAAACTTCTTTACGCGATTTGAGCACTTTTTGGGTGAACAAAAATCATGGGACACGCGTCATCGTAACCAAACGCATTCAAAATTCAAAAATAATAATCTAATAGCTTGACGATACAATTCACAAGTTACTTAGTTTTCACTTCTATCGGCAGTCCCCAAAGACTGCCCGCGTGTTTTTTTTTGTGCATGCTGAATTTGTTATTGTTGTTACTTAAAGAAGTGCACAGTACCTAGTTATAGAATACGAATTATTTTATGTTTTTGAATATAATGTAAAAAATAAAAAATAATTCGTTGCTTAGTTTATTATTTATATATTTATTTAGTTCTTACAGGCTATTCAAATAATTTTATTGTTAACATTTAAAGCTTTATTGTTAACTTTCTAAGCACAAAATAATAAAGAAAAATTTATCAAAACTAAATACCATAACATAAAATAATTAAAGGATTCTTTGTTAGATTAATGGCTGTAAATAATAACATCTTTTGTTTGTCTAGTATAGATTGAATTTTGACAGAGTCAAATACTTTATTCGTAGAACTTAGTTATAGAAGATATTATTTTAAACACATTGATGGTCTATCTACGTCCTGTTATGCGTTAGACGTGCAAACAGTCATATTTAATAAAATAATGCCCGTTTAAAAGCCTATTTAGTTATAAGTTGAGTCTCCTCGCGCAAGTATGTGGATGGATCTCTTAATTATAAACACTTTCGAAGTGTAATTTAAAACAGTAAAATGATAAATAAATGCCACGATAAATAATTATAATAAAATAGGAATTTTATTTATCAGCTTGTATTTCCAGACAAAAAATCCTGAATGGTGTGAAATTGCAATTTATGGAAGACTCTACAGCTGTTGTAATTTTTTAAGATATTAAATATCAATACAACACCTGTAGAATTTATCTTCATTTTTTCTATCATCTATATTATTTACATTGTAGGCTTCTCAATGTAATTAAATCGTTTAAGGGCCCAATGATTAGAGATTAAACTAAAACTTCCAAACAATTTCTCAATACTTCCTCACTTTAGGCTTTACCTGCTAACTGAAAATACAATCCTAAATAAGCAACAAGTTTGTAACTACGGTTTGAAAAATGAACAATTCGATGCAAAACCTTCTAGCCATTGCGCAGTCATGTACTCCAACCCGCAGACTAGCTAGAGCCAGTGCAGAATTTCCCCTACTTCCTATTCGGAGCAGGCCGTTCCAAATCACCTTCCAGCTGTACGTCTTTGTTTTCACAATGGCACATAGTGTTGCTATCGTTATCGACACAGTCCACTTCCTGCCGCGTTCTGCCGACAGTCACGTAGCCCGCCCATAAGGGACAATGTAAAGCGTTTAGTCGCAGCTTTACAATGGCCCGTTGTGTCGATATCGCACCGGACGCAACGTCACCGATTAGCGTTATTGTTTCTTGGTTTATATTTGCTGGACTGTTATTGATGGATTATGTTGATTTATTTCGGTTCAGCTGGGCCCATGTTGCGTTGCCTAGAGAATTTAAATATCATCGTCGTTTTCTAGAAATTTGAATGGGAACTCGATGGTTATTTATATCTTCCTCTCATTTTATGTTAATCATACACGGAAACACATTCACAAATGATTTTTGTAGGTATATTATACGTTTGACTCCAATATGACTTGATGTTTTAAGGGACGATATTGGGGCACTTTTGTCTGGAAAATACTTATTCACTTGCAACTGGAAGACCCAGATTCGTTAGGTCATTTTCAATAGCAGTATGAAGTCTAAAAATGTATCCGCTAACAATACGATCGCCTTCTGTGGTGGAATCTAAAACATATGAGACAAAATGTAAGTATAACACAACTCTTATTTCTTCGGGGCATACAGCCGTTTACATATACATATATGTAGCCCTATGTAATGCCCACAAATGTTCTGATGAGCCTAATAAATGTCTGTTTGTAACAATTTATATCTGTTCCGAACCAGAGCAGCTGATTCACCGCATCAAGCTTAGCTCCTTAATGAAACAATGATTTATTCTTATTGCTTCGTAAATTTCAAAGGGCGCGCTATAAAACTCGACTGGCAATCCAAAGTTAACCTTCATTTTGAAATTCCTGTAAATATTATGATTAAAACCATGAAATATGGCGGCGTAATCTTATTAACGTGTAAGAATTATATTTATTCGCTTGCTGATGTGGGAATATTATAACAGGTAATTATTGTTTTTATCTGTGCATGACGTAAATTTTAATTAAGGTATGTTTTCGTAGAGCTTATATGCGCGTGTCGTATTTTACTGTGAGTTTTATAACCTGTAGTCAAAAGGAAATGTTATGTCATACCATTGTGTTTGAATTTGGAACATTGCTAGCTAACAAGCTCTCAAAGTACGTAACTAAGTACTCGTACCTTCATCTACATTTCATACATATTAGTTTCATATTTCTATACTTACTGATATAAAACGAAATTATATCTGTAAACGGGGAAAAGATTCACAAACATTCACTTCAGGTCTGAGTGTGACATGACAGTCCTTTCTATTTTGTTTTTAAAGAGAACTCCAGCACCAATCATAGTCTTGTATCGTAGGAATACACATATTGAAACGGAGGTGGAATCATCACTTACGACTATTATTACATACACAACCCAATGCAATAGTGAAGCAATTAGCAAATCTAATAATAACAACTTATTTTCTAAAACTTATTGCCCTTATTGTACAAGCAAAAATTGTCCTCTGCTGCAAGGTTAAGAGAGCGAAGCGCTCGCGTCAGAGGCCTCATTCAACATAATATTAGTGCGGCCACGAGGTACCGCCAGCAGCTGAGGCCGACGGACGTCGCCGCCACATATATTTGTCCGGCACACTCAAATACACTACTTAACTCTAATATGCTGTCCTTATGCATCTTGCCTCTAATTAATTTAAATAAATATGAGACAAGTGCGAACTTACGCCTAACTCTCAGCTCGTTGTATTCAACCATGCCTAATAATCAATCTAACTAAAATAATCTAACTATCTACATGTTTGTGCCGGCATCACGGTCGAACTGCTGAATGTTTTTTGAAATGCAGATGAATTGAATTCTAGTAGGAAATAAGGCGCGTAACATCATCATCATCATATTAAGCAAAAAAGTTCACAACTTTTATAAATAACTATTCAAATAAATGCACTCTGAGCATCAAACTGTTATTGGAATTTCTGCCAAGAAACTCTCAGTAGTGGCCTGATGTCAGGCAGTTGGTGATGTTGTATACCGCAATGCCTCGAAAAGCATGTTTGAGCTTAATCTCCCTCTCCCATGCGGTTATGAGATATAGGTATGGTTATGTTACGGAATAGACAGTGCACTATAATATTTGAAGCGCAGATGGCGGCTAATCTCCGTTAAGATTGGCCGCCGCATAAACGTAATTCGGTCTAAAAGATCTTAATCTTACAAGTAGTTTAAACTATCTTCTATAATTTAGACATTTTAAACTATTAGGATAGTTTAAACATTTATCATCGCTTAGTTAAACTTTTTTTATGGTGTCTGTAATGGCGGCAGATAAAACAATACATTTAAACATAAGATTTTACACCCTCTGTTTTCAATGCATATCAAGGGATAGAGCTATATCCAAGTATAGAAAGGTCTATTCCCTTGCTATATATGGATATAGCTCTAAGGCCCGTAACCATAATTCATTAATTAATAATTATTGTTTATAATAATAATAATAATAATAATATTCTACCACATACACACAACACCATCTAGCCCAAACTAAGCAATGCTTGTACTATGGGTACTAGACAATGGATAAACATACATGGATACTTTTTTTTTTTAAATACATACATATTATACATAGAAACACCCAGACCAAGACAAACACCCATGTGCATGCACACAAATGTTTGACTTGTGCGGGAATCGAACCCGCGACCTCAGGCGTGGCAGTCAGTTACACTAACCACTACGCCATCGAGGCCGACATTTTTAATGTAAATAATAAATATTTTGTGCAGCCCATTTTGTCTTAATTATCAACACATGGTGAGTGGCGTACCGGTGGCTGAAGACAATACATACCTACCCATATCCATATATTAGCTGCTTGTTTATTATCTATGTCGGCCTCGATGGCGTAGTGGTTAGTGTAACCGACTGCCACGCCTAAGGTCGCGGGTTCTATTCCCGCACAAGTCAAACATTTGTGTGCATGAATATGGATGTTTGTCTTGGTCTGGGTGTTTCTATGTATAATACATAAGTATTTACAAAAAAAAAAAAAAAGTATATATGTATGCTTATCCATTGTCTAGTACCCATAGTACAAGCTCTGCTTAGTTTGGGCTAGATGGTGTTGTGTGTATGTGGTATGGTGTGGTAATATTATTATTATTATATTATATTTAAGTATAAGAGAACGAATATAGTCTGAAATCAGTAAGTAAATGGTAGTATAACGAATAGTTAATTTACAAAAAAAAAAAAATTGAACAATAAAATGAGTCACATATACTTAATATAATTACAAAATAGTGTTGTTTTATGTTTACAAAAGGCGCTGGTCCTGTTTCCTAAACTAGGCTGTAGCCTGTAGTTTGGGAGACATTGCTTAGTTAATAAGTTTTACGCTAGACACAGTGGTGGACGTGGTTTTATTGATGATCTAAATATAGTTACTATAATAAAAACCAAATAAGACAAGCAAAAAAAAATTACTATATGTGAATATTCGTTATCTAAAAATAGGTTGTTTAGTCTCTTGGGCAACGCTCGGATCACGAGGCCTCAGAGTGTTGTTCTGGATAATTGATGAGTTATGCAGCAAAATATGTAATTATAAAAGAAAGTATTACGGTTAATAGTCAATTCTCGTTATAACAGCCATTTGAAAATAAGTACCGATTCAGATTCTGTCATAAATATCTAAAATGGTGTTCTTCTTAATTTAAAGAAACATCAAACGAGAATATCTATTACATTTCAATACACATTTGACGTAGACTAGATTGAAACTAACTTTTGGACAGTTTTTATTACGAGAATTAGCTATATGACGTACCAAGTAACTTACAAAAAAGACTGTTGCAATAATATACACATACATATATAACCATACGACTTGTAAGGGGTAAGCAGAGCTATTACACCTAAATGCCAGCATGCATACCAGCTACGGTTCTAGATTCCACATAAAGAGCCACGACCTTATTGCCACCTACTGCTCATAGATCCAGCCACCGTGTAGTGGCTGAATTTCTTTTGACTGAAACATCTAAAACACAACTCTTTACCCGGCGCGTAAAAAAATTCGTGATCTGATGCACAGCATTTGCACTCTCTACTGCTATGCTACGAAGGCAGTATTTGAATAATAACTTGCTCCCTACTTTCCCTACTTAGCAGCTAAGTCGACGTTTAAATCAAACGTGTTTTACTTACCTATTGCTCAACTTACAATACCTAAATACTAACAATTAACTGAAATAGATATACATCAGAAAATAATCACTGTACCTATTAAGTATTTCGAATTATCGGATATCCGCAATTATTTAATACCCGTATCAATATCCAAAACCGGTAAAATATTGTAGGTAAGTAAATATATACCTACATATCCGTACCTAAACCTAATCATTTTCTTTAGTGGTTATTCATATTACAAGTAATAAATTTATAAATAACCTAGAGTAATATCGTTAGAGATGGCCATCGTTTTTTAAATAAAATAATATTAGATATAGAGTTGTTACAATTAGCTCTTTATTCTTATCATAATTAACTGTTATTAGTCTTATAAAAATCAACAAAATATAACGTTTTTATAATTAAGAAACATAAGATAAATAAAATTAAAAAATTATATTGAATTCGCCATCTCACTCGGCACATCAAGGTAAGTAGGCCGTAGTTGTACGGGATAGATGGCCAGTATTTGCTTTCTCTTTTCCCTTTCCTTTAGCTTTAGTTTTTTCCACATTTGGAGCAAATATCTTCAAAATCCGTAAAATGTTTATGTACCCATCTATCACAAATAAGGCACTGGATGTTATCTTCAACAAGACGAAAACTATTATAAGACTTATAATAGTTTTCTCCGTATCTAACGCATTATCTGCTTCGTCTTCTGTATCGTGATCGTATGATGTATCACATAGTATTGGTTCAGTGAGATCAGAACTGCTTTCACTAATACGCCTGACAGCTTTTCGGTTTCTTATCTTATTTCTATCAGTGTTGTTATTTTTGGTTTTAATATCTTTATCTTGCTTAACCCTGCGTCTGTGCTCTTTCAAAGTAACTATCTAACTATAATGAAGTAAAGTTTCTTCTTCTTTACCTTTTTAATGTTACATGCTACTTAGAAGTCAAGAGCTTACCAACCAGTTTGCTACTTAATCAGACTTCTATTAATTTCTGTGGCATAGGTGATGTTTTATAAAATTCGAGGAGTCCATTTATTTTCACTCCAATTGCCATGACTGACCATAGCCTTACTCTGCTACTTTTTTGGCAACTGCAATATAAAAAAAAACACGATATTAATATAAAAAATAACAGTACTGAGCATGGCCATCTTAACCTGACTTGATGTGGCCATCTCTTTTTTTTTGTATGGGTGAGATGGCCACATCATTTTTTAAAGGCATGTTAAACATTTTGAACATCACTTTGAAGTTAGAGTGAATGTAAAGAGCAAAGCTATAAATTATTAGAGTAATTTCTTGTCGTTTGACCTCTTAGTTTTTCCCATTACGAGATACGTACTACTTTATAGTATACTTATTCATAATTATATCAGCCTTACTCATTAACCGTTTCACTACTGTATTCAGAGGTCCAAGAACAATAAGAGGCAATAGTCTATAAGCATTATCATGGACAGGAAAACTGCAAATAAGACCTTCAATGCAAGCCGTAGGCTGTGAGCCGAGACCTCTGAAAATAACGTCCAACGGAATTGCCCCAAGCTTGTCAAAGCTACTGTATTTATTTTATTTATATATTTATAATAAAGTATCTCCCTTATATGTAAGACGGATATAGGCAAATTCAATACAATCACCCGTTTACTATTAAAACAATTTATACCGTCCTACTAATTGCATATTTAATATGGTGGTTCGCCATAGAAGGAATTTATCCGTTCGACGTTACCATAAATATTTATTGGCCAATTAGAAATCAGCGGTTTTCACCTGCGACGTTCTGATTGGTCCGTGGAAACTTCCTAGCGGCGTGTACAGTCAGCCGTAACGATACATTGTAAGAATAATTATGTGCTTGAATTATGTGCGCCATGAAAATACAATAAAATGGAAATGGCGGATACAAGGTCGAATGTTTTACGAGTAAATTATTGCTTAGATAGGTCATATAAACTTAACTGTAAATAAACGTAGATACTGTTAGATAGACATTCATTAGGAGAAAATGTTTAAAACGGCTTTCACCTACACACGCCACGCTAGCTATATTTTATACATACTAGAGAACTTATGAAGCCTAACCTGAAATTGAAAGGATAACAACTACTCACGGTTCAACTTTGTGTTGTGGAAAACTTTACAAAACATATAACGAGTTATAGCAATGTTTGGCAACCACTGCGACACAGGAAACATTTCTTGTGCTTGTACTTTTAAATAAAGACAGAATGGAACCAATTTTTCTTACTTTATCATAAATTTAATTCCGTGTTGAGATTAAACAATTTATATAGCTCTGTCATTCGTGTAATCATAGACATACCTTTGAGTGTTGCACCATTATTGGTCACAAATATTCTTTAGTGAAACAAGCTTACCTACTATTTCAAACAAGCCTCTAGCAACGATTTCAATGACAGCGCGTTCTTACTTCACTTTGCTTTTAGCAAGACCAGTAATCTGCTTTTCTAACCTCAGGCTACGGTAATGGTTTACCATCAGACAAACCATGTTCTTTTTTAGTAGATACATATTATCGTTGTTTAATAAAAATGATTTCCTCTATAATGTTAATTGCCTACGGTATAATCCACTACCTAGTATATTTCCGTATAGGTACAACTATGACTACCTCGTCCATCCCGTGATAAAGTTAGCTTGTTTTATGCAAGTAGCGTTCGAACTTTCTATTGAGTCTGCCAATGTGGCTTATGTTTGCCAATAGGCCCCTCATCTTGAACTTCTTGGCACCTAAATGTTTGTAACTTTCCAAGGCTTTATTATCTCTGCTTACCCAAATATAAACTGGCGTGAGTCTATGAAATGTAAGTGCTGTACAAAATTGTATAAACATGTGTTCAACGTTGAGAAACGGCCATGGGAATATTAAGGTATTCCACAGACAACGGGTATTATAAAATAATTTAATCTGTGCTTACTTTATGGTCCTTATCCTTCGAGCTATCTAAAGTATAATACATTGTGCTTAGGTGGGCGCTATAAAGCACGTTAGTTGTGCACTGAACCTGATTTATATACTGGATAAAGATTTTTTCATTTTATGTTTTTATTCGTGGAATTTTACATTTAGGTATGTTTTTCTTTTAATTCGTAATTTTTTGTTGTTTATATGGAAATGATATTACCAATTTCCATGTATTTTTCCATTTGTTCTAATTACGATAAAACTTGTCTCTTGTAAAATAGAAAATATAGTTAGGTATACGATTTCATTTCATTTGATGAAGAGACGAATTGAAAAGTGATAGTAGATACAATAGAAGCCTTTGTTTTACATTATTTTTATGGTACCTACCTACCTATTTTTAACAACGTAATAAAAATTAAATACTTTTTAGCATAATTTTCAAAGGTGTGAATCATAATATTTATTATAGAATTTAAAGAGATAAATTATTCTAAAGAAAACAAACAGTTTCATGTCCCACAGGCCCAAGCGACGCGGCCACGCTTCAGTTATATAAACAACAGATTAAATCAATACATGGCCATCAACGAACCATAACCAAAAATTAAAATAAATCGGAATAGTAATCGACTATTGTATTCGATACAACGTGAACAAAATCTACAACTTGCCGAGCTTACGTAGGCGTTAGAGAAGAAAAAAACCGGTTCTATATTCAAAGTTTGTGGTCGAGCCAATCGCGTGCGTTGTAGGCGGGGCGGCGGGCTACGATTGGTCGAAGGCGCGGCGGGCGCTCCTAGCGCGATGGAACGCGTTTAAACGTTAGTTGATGGTCTCCTAATGTTACGCGCAGGTGTGTTCACGGTAGGCGTAGGGTACAACACTTTATGATTTAATATTTAGAAATAGGGTCCAAAATCCATTTTATTCGCTCTGTATGGCACATAAAAAATATTTTTTTTTACATGGCAACCATAATTAAATTCAAGTCAATATTTTAACACCAATAATTGAATACATATTGATTTCTTATAGTCTTTATAATTTAGGTAGGTATCTATATTACAGAATTCGCTTTTGGTTTTATTTAATAATATGTAATTATCTAAAAGGTAGAATTAAGTGTATTGATCGGTTAACCATTAGGTAGTTGTTCTTTTATTTTTTATACAACTAAGACTGCACACAAGCATACGGCCCATCTGATGGTAAGTGGTCACCGTAGCCTATGGACGCATGCAACACCAGAGGCATCACTTGCGCGTTGCCGACCCTTTAGGAAAGGAGGAAGTGGGAAGGAGATGAAGCGGGAAGGGGGAAAGAGGGTAATTGGGCCTCCGGCACTCTCACTCACCGAACGAAACTCAACAGTAGGAATACTGCTATTTCGCGTCGATATTCTGTGAGAGGATAGTCCTTTCCCGGTCGAGCCGGCATTCATGCTGAAATCAGCGAGGCTCTACGAGTTTGTTAGATTATAGGTACTTAGGTAATTATTTTCACTATGAACAAAATTATAGAAGTTTTATTACCTTACATTAAGTAGGTACCTATTGCTAGCTATTACCAATTTTAGATTTTTATCTATCTAATAGATAGGTTCCTAATATTTTGTTAGAATTTGTAACAAACCTTTCACAATAAAAGGTTTAATGGAAATGTTTTTTGTTTTTAGTTTTTACAAAGAGAGGTTAACTTTTAAAATCGAATAATAGTGAGTACCTATATTAAAAAATTAGGGCACAATGTCTGATAATATTTTTTATTGATTCCTATCTTACTGGGTATAGGATATATACATACAAATCTATATATATATATATATATATATATACAAATCTAAATCGCAGCGTGACTCGTTTTTATTTATCCGGGTAGAAAACATAATTTTTTTTAGAGAAGAATATGTAAAGAGAAACCGTCAATGGCCAATATCATGTTTCTTTACAATACAATTTTATATTTATTTCTTTCTCTTTTCTCTTTTTTCTTTTATTCTTTATTATTTTCTTATAAGAAGAGATATTTTTGTTAGAAAATTACGTAACCTAAGACAAAATTAGAGTGGAATATGTAGGTACTGGTCAAGAATGCGTAACAAGTCTTCTGAGATTACGTACCTACCTACACCGATTGGTTTTTCACACTTAGTAAAATCTTAAAATTATACAGCAATATATTTTCGGCTAATAATGATTAACTTAGTAGATACTAAACTGAACACTGGAACTAATATCACTAACTTATAATTTAATGACCGAAGTTTACATAAGTAAGGGTTTACGCAAAATATCTACGTATTCACATATTCTGCCGCCTGGGGCCAATCGTCTCGGTTTCGATGCTCGTGTCAGGCAAACTTTATTTGAGTTTTGTGTTCAGTAATTCTCAGAAACACCACAGGGTTTGAAAAAGGGTCCTGAAGACGTCAATAGGCCCTAAGTTAGACATTTAAGGCCTGGATCCTATATTCAAGAAATAAGTCGGTTTAACTACGGATAGTTAATTATTGAAACTTATTCTATGAAAAATATTACAAAATTTAGGTCTCTAGTCAAAACGACTCCTTTTTTTAATGTGAAAGGAGAAACCGGACCTAAGCGCGCACTGGGACATTCCGTAAATTACAATACTTGGGTGAAATGTACCAATGCCAGCTTCTTGTAATACCAGGATATACAAACGAGGACATCTTCTATTTCTTTTTTATCTTTAAAAAAGTCAGCTTCCGCTCTATTAATCATTCCTGCGTTGTGGGGAACTTTACAAACATTCAGACAACGGACACAAAGAACACCCAAACTCGGAACAATCATTTGTGGATCACACAAATTTTTGTCCCGTGTGGGATTCGAACCCACAACACTCGGCGCAGCGGCAGCGGCGAGGTGATCACTTAAACCACAACGCCATCCGTGCAAAGTCAGTGTAATCTATACTAATATTATAACGCTGAAGAGTTTGTTTGTTTGAACGCGCTAATCTCAGGAACTATTGGTCCGAATTGAAAATTATTTTAATGTTGGATAGCTCATTTATCGAGGAAGGCTATAGGCTATATAACATCACGCTACGACCCACGGCACAGTAATCACAAACGCGGGTGAAACCGCGGGCAGATCTAGTTAAATAATATTTACATAGACTTACACCTACATATGTATTGGATGGATACGGGTGGCCCAAGACCGGTGTGTGGGGCAAAGCTTGGGTGAGGCCTATGTCCTTATTATCGTGATGATGCCATCTATGTATTTATTATCAGGCAGAGGTATAACATCCGCGCCTGTCTCCGTTTACATAACAAGGTGGAACTAGGTAGTAGAAGTGACAATTCACATAGACATAGGAAACTAATAAACTTTACGTGTTCATTAAAATAATTACGTAGACACAATAGCGATAAAATCTATTTTATATGAAAGTTATAAAATACAAGTAACGCCTATCGACATTAAAGTTGCTTTGCCCACCTCAGTGTCGTATTTCTTCAGGCAAATTCATTGCAGTCGTTATGTTGGACTGCCTCGAAAAGTTCCGGGTTCGGTCTTCATACTAGCTTTTTTATTTGCCAGTGTGTAGACTAGAGACCGTTGGACTGTCATGCTGAGGTCTCGAGTTCGATCCAAAGATCGATCCTCAGACCTATCGAAGTAATATTATAAATGTGAAAGTTTGTGTAGATGGATGGATGCAAGGAAGGATGTTTGTTAGTCTTTCACGCAAAAACTACCGAACCGATTGCGGTGAAACTTCGTGTATAGATAGCTGGAGACCTGGATTACACATAGGCTTTTTGCTTTTTATCTCGATATACCCACGGCATCGGAACTGACGCGGGTGAAATCGCAGGGCGCAGCTAGTGTGCGTATAAAATATTTAATTGTCACTTGCTTTAACGTTAAAGGAAAACCAAGGCATTTCTGAGTTCTGACTTCTCCATAATGTTCTTGAAGATATTGTTACTTGCTGGGTTTGAGGGATAAGAATGTAAACAATATTACCGACCAAAACACGTTTTATTCAAACTCACAATTAAATTTAAAACACAACACACACTATACTACACTTTGCCACTGTAACTGCTTCAAACTCTGTGGTATTTTCGCTTTCATTCGCTCCGATGAATACTTGACCGCTTACGATTGTAAACTGACCCGGCGAGCGCTGACCTTCCCCTTTTATACGCGGTTAAAGTGTTTCTGGAGATTTCTAGAAACGCCATACCCGTTATGTAAACAGTACGAAGATTCGAGAATGTGCCAGCGTTCTCCCTACTCTTCGCATATCGATAAGCTACGCAGGCCCGTAAGACGCCAATAGATGGCGCTGTAATAAATTATTAGACTAATTTGCCGAGTCTTCCCCACAGTGCCGATAGATGGCACTGGCTGTAACAATACCTATGTAAAGTCTGCCAACCCGCACTGAACCATTACACACATTAGTATGTTTACTGATCGAGGTTATAGGCTATATAACATTGCACTACGACTCAAATCTGTCGTTTAACGCCAACAAAATCGGGGGCAGAGCAAGTCTTTAAAGACGTTATAAACCTTACATTAAGTTTGGTAATAAATAATTTAGATAGCAGAAGATAGCCATCAATGGCTTGTCAAATAAAAATGCGATGGTATAGGCTATCCGGGGTCGGCCATCATCGATTTATAGCTCATGTCGCATACCTTAGATATTACAGCTTACGACAATATTTAAACAGTGTAATGGTATTTAGTTACTGTATTTAATATCAAATTAAAAGCGTTTGCGCATACACTCCACAGACTAAGGTAAGAATGTATCATAGATTGAATATAATTATATTTGTACGATTCAAATTACACATAAAACATTTTCGATCAATTATTTACGTAGCTTAGTAAAAGAACTACAAATATAAATATCTATCAATCTCAATCAACCAATTATTGTATATTAATCTATGATACACTTCTATTTAAGCCTACAGAATAATAGTAGGTATATTAATAAAGTTTATAAAATTCTTTAACCTGTGGTATGCCGGAACGTGGATCTACGCGAGACACAATGCTTTTTCTATTATGTCTGGTATTCCGGCATACAAGAGGTTAATAGTATATTTTCGTGGCTCTTGATCGGCCATACATTGAACTAGGAATTGAGGGTAGGACATTACAAAGATGCGCAAAAGTTTAGCGTAAGCTTATATGTATCACAAAACTAACGAAGATTATAGAATATATATAAAGTACATAAGCTATGTACTTTAGAGGTATCAACATGTTTGGTAAGAAAACTACATACACTTTACTATCGGGTTAATCTCAAAATAAATTTGTAATTTACCCCGTGGAGAGCATACGTCATATTATGTGGGTGCTAAGACATAGATACTGTCAAACCAACAGTCGCCCAATTGTATCGCCAATTATGTCCCAAGAATCCAAACATTCCGCCTGTTTAAACCTAAAATGAATCGTTACCTACGCGCTTGTGAGATAAAGATCCCCTAAAGGAAGCTAATACGCTTGTACTAAAAATAGATTTCACGTTGGCAGTACAATGGGTGTGATTTGAACCCACCTCTTGATCGCAAGTGCAAATTGTTTTCCATCACTCTATCATCTCCATCATCCACCTCCATCATCTATATGTACATATTATCTCTTACGAAAAAGCTAAATATATGTATACACAAAGCAAAAGCAGTAGAGAATTTGATACGTTTCGTTATCAGCATAGAGTAAGCTACATACGCCGTATCATTCGTTTGAGCCTGCACAGCCATCGTACAATAAAGTCGACTCGTAAACTTGCACATAAAACTTCGTTCGTCCGCAGTGCGGCTACCGTTCTACTGTTACGTCACACGGCATGTTGGATTCCTATTTTATACTTTATAGTTCAGCTTTACTGTGTATTTGTATCGATTTATAAAGGGTCTTCAAGGAGCTAGTATAATATACCTACATACATAACATCGTAAAATGTATTTCTGTTCAATCTCAGTAGCAACGCGGCGTTTGGAGTTTTGCCCGTTAATCGGCTATAGGCTAGCCCATCTTAAACCATATCTCCATCCATCCAAAACTTAAGTGCTTTGCACTTGTCGGTGTAGCAATCTCCATCTTTCTCTTTCCAATGCCATCTCTTTCTGTTCCTTATAAGTTTCAATTTTCACAACTTCTTTAAGTTGATCGGTGTACATTCTTCTTGGTCTTCTCCTCTTTCTTCTATCTGCCCTTCCATTATATTTGTGATAAAATTATCATGGCGAATTAGGTGTCCTAGCATTTTACCCCTTCTGTTCTATATGTGTTTCAAAATTCAAAATGTCAATATTTCTGTATTAGTAACTTTTTCTGTCCAGGGCACTTTCTCCATTCGACGCCAGCACCACATCTCAAAAGCTTCCAACCTTTCCCGGTCTCTTTGTCTTAAGGTCCACGTTTCGCAAGCGTATAGGGCAATGCTCCAGATATAAGACTTAATTGGTTTTTCCCGGATATCTTTACTAATTTTTGAAGTGAATAGATGGTTATTTTTGTGAAAGGTCTGTTGTACAATCGCCATTCTAATTTTTATATCGGCTGATGGTCTTGTATCCTCTGTTATTACACTACCTTGATATTTAAATTGTTTTACTTGTTCTATTGGGTTATGGTAAGTTTTGATAGGGTGTATTATTTTATGCGGAAATTTAGATGCCACGAGTACTTTAGTATTATTAATGTTTATTTTCGTAAGAAAATTAGAGAAAACTGTATACATTTTGTTAAGCTTTTCGAGATCATCTCTACTATTTGCAAGTGCTGCAATATCAGCCGCAAATCTTACAAAAACGATACGTTTGCCATTTATGCTGATCGTGGGTGTCTTCCAATATATTTTGTACGGCTGCTTTAATAAAAATATTAAATATAAGTGGAGACAAAGAGCATCCATATCTATTGAAATGTAAATATTATAAACCTCTGCCTATCATTTTATAGATATATAATAGCAGCCCGGACTTAGAGGGTTGTTTTCACACCCCGTGCTTCGGCAAACAAGCCTGAATATAATAGACAGTAGTCTTGTGTTTGAGAGCACACTTGAGCACTATACTTAATATCTACTGCTCAGGTGGTCAGTTGTCGTTAAGATTGATCACCGTGGCCGAATATTGGTCTGGAGGATATATCACTATAGATCCACGTAATAGGGACAAGCATTTTCTAGCAGGAAAATCTTACCCGATCCTGAAACTAGTCTCACGCAAACCTATGCGATGACACTAACTGAGCATTATGTATAATAATGCTCAGGTAGTCTCAAGAGTAGTATCAAGAGTGTCAAAGAGCTAATATTGAACCCATAACATATAGGTAGACATACTAGATAATGCGCATTCGCGTTAATGTAAATTTTGCTATTAAATTTCTATCCCTCAGGATCAGTTTTATTTTCAGAATGAAAGGTACTATGATGTGTCCTTTTCATTACCCCTGACAACGTGTATGCGAAATTTCATGACGATCAATCGAGTAGTTAAAACGTAACAAACAAACGAATTCACCTTAGCATTTATAATATTAGTTAGGATGCCTTCGTAACTCCGTAGGATTAAGTACATGTATATTAATAATAATATTCTATCACATACACACAACACCATCTAGCCCAAACTAAGCAGAGCTCGTATTATGGGTACTAGACAATGGATAAACATACATACATATATATACGTTTTTTAGCCACATATCACCTACTATATTACACACGTAATAGCGGGCAAGCATTTCCTAGCCGAACTCGTTGCTCGACCCAAGCCTTGCCACCACACTCGCAGCTGATTCCATAGCAGTTCCAACACCAATAATAAACCTCTTTTTTAAGTTAACTGTGCATGACAAGTTAGTTAATAGGTTCAATTGCTTATAAGGATTGTTTCCCAAAGCAAATTAAATAGGGATCCTTTGGCCTCTTATTCCTAAGGATAGTCATGATGAGCTGACGACTGGTTAACACATGGCACACTGCTATTATCTTGTCAGATACTGTTTGTTTAGTTAGTATCAATTGCAATTTGTATAGCTGTAAGTGGCGCTTTGCGACACAGTAATCCACGGATTCTAGCTGGATCGATGACTGAGTTTATCGCTTGTTTATATTGGTCGTTTTTTATAAGATGACTAGCAATTTGGTTTGCAGGTTACTAGTTTACTTGTTCAACCCTCGAGCGGTTTTACGTTGGTTGACGTAGACTGTGGGCCAAAAAGAATCCCCCACCCTCACATTATATCACACCACAGGAGTCTCTACCACCTGGTCACACCCTGCCATGGGTAGTACGGAACTACGGAAGTCTCTAAATAGACTTCGCACCCAGGTTGGCCGCTGTAGAACGAACTTGTGTAGGTGGGGGTTCAGGTACCCCGGCCTTGCTCAGTGTGACTGTGGTGAGCTGGAGCAGACAATGGCACATTTGTTGGTATTTGACCGACCACTTGCACATTATTCGAGCTTTGTGCGGTCACTCCTAATGCAATTAGAAAGGCCGAATATTTTGCAGATAATATATAGTTCAAACTAGAACCATTGACACGAAGAAGAAATCATCGAACTCGCAGATCCTCAATTGAAGTCTATTGCCTTCTGCATTGGGTAACCATTGGGTCTTTGTTTGAGTGTACAAGTGGCGTAATGGTTTAAGCGTTGGCCTGGGTAATGCTATTACGCCGATTGTTGTGCGTTCGATTTCCACACGGGACAAAAATTTGTGCGATCAACATATAGTTTTTCCAAGTCTGGGTATTTTCTGTGTCAATTACTTTAGTTATTATTTTACAAACGTTTAGTGCTCTGCAACTAAGGATTTGTAAATAGTGGTCTTTCAAAAATAATAAATAACACATCTTGGTTTAGCAGACAACTGTTTTACCAAGCTTTTGAAACTAATTTCAAAACAAAATATTAGATTTACTCTCAATACTTGAATAAACAGAATTTGATTTAGCTTCTAAACAGCGTAATGTGCTGCTGACGTCAAAGAAGATATAGTAATAAGAATTAAGGAAGATATACAAAGATGTTTTGATCATGTAAAAAAATGGACGACAAAGGACGAACAAGAAAGTATAGGCAAATATTATACTATCTTTGTAATCTTTACGACATTTTTGAATTACGACTACCCAGTATTAAGACGCAGATATGGTCTCCAATTAAATCACAGATATTGGATCCTAGCTAAAGTTTAGCTAAACAATTAAACCAAAAGCTTGCTTGAAGAATATGATTAGAATAAATATAAGATTTTAAGTTAGCACAGTAGTGTAACGACACTGCTGACGCTTTAGTTTTGTATGCAGTAGCGCCGCGCAGTCGTCTCTTCGTTTCTACACAGACTGGGACAGGCCAGTGCTAAACCTACACCCACTTGAGTCGCAATAAGCTTACTGGGGGAAAAGCTATTGTGAATATGGACGCATTCATGCGAATCGATGGCCCCCACACGTTTGTCGGCAGCGTTGTTGGTTGGCAAGATCTACGGCATCAGCCGTTAGTATACAAGGGCATCAGTCCCCTTAGAGTTGTAAAAGGTCCCTAAGTAATCGAATCAGGAGTCGCCAGTCAAAGGTACTCATGTCTCCGCAGCCATTGATTTAGATCGTAGCTCAATATGTACTTATATTATATGTAACTGGTACCAGTAAATATATATCCATGTATCAAGAAGTATTTCATTTGACCAACCACAACAACACGTTAACATTAGCAAGTTACAGTATCAAGTAGAAATATCCTAAGTCTACCTGTAATTACTTACTAAACACCCTTAATCGTAGATGTACTTTAGACTGTCAATATTTGTATTAACAATGCGCTAATGTAAAATTAAATTGTCAAGTGATATCCTGAAACACAGGTTTATCCTAGTTCAGGCAGGCTTAAACATAACCTTTTGAACTTTATTTATATTGTATACACTATAAATTAACGTAGTTTAAGAATTAATTTTAATATGAGCTTAAATTATTTAAGGCAGGTATGCTTTAACTCTGTTGATGTAATATGTATGATGTAGTGTAAGGATGTATGTTATTTTTTCTGTCAATAAATAAATATTATTATTATTATATATATATAATGAGCTCTAAACTGTCTACACCATCGCGAAAAAGGCGTTGGTCTAAATATGTATGTATTTAAAAACGCAATGACAATTACGGTTTAAAACTTGTGTTTTACATAAATAATTCTAAAGATTAAATAATAAATTGATACTTGTTCGGAGATGTGGATAATATTCGAAGGCCAAGCAGTTATTATATCGCCTTGTTCATAAAAGCAATGTCATTTCCTTGTAAATATCAGCGAAACAATAAGAATATACAATATCTGGGATATAATATTAAATCGATTGCTCCTTTGCCGTATGGTTCTTGTACGCGATGCAAGTAGCAGGCTACACGCGCAAGCAACTTGCGCGAGATACATGCCCAAGCTGGCCGCGCAAGCTACATGCGCGACAACTCGACGACACACGGGTTACTTGCTCAGATGCGGTCAGTCGTTTACATGATGCAACCCGCGCAAGTTTCACAACTTGCGCATGCTACAAAGGCGATGATGATAAGTAAGCTAGACAATTGAATTTTTTGGATGCCAGTAAATACATACATAATTATTATACCTACTTAGAAACACCCAGACCAAGACAAACATCCATGTTCATGGACACAAATGTTTGACTTGTGTGGTAATCAAACCCGCGACCTCAGGCGTGGCAGTCGGTTACAGTAACTACTACCTACTAGGCCGCCTTTAGGTGATATTAGACAGATACAAAACTCTTGATTTGCGACGTCACAGTGTCGAATCTATGAAATAAATACTGACGCTATACTTAGTTTTTTTTTAATTGCATGCCAGTAGCAAATATTACATAAATACAAGTATACTGTGGTAGTGTTCAATAGTAGTCCCACAACCAAAACCGTTTAGTGGAAAAGACCTTTAACTCATCGCAAAGTTTTTAATTTCTTTTGTACTGACAGCGCATCGAATTCTTTTAGCAGGCTATTTAAAGCCAGTTATATCTCTGGCGTTGCAAGCAACTATAGGCTGGATTAAACTCAAAGCAAAAAGGGCCTAAGAGCCGTGCGTCTCAGAAAAATTAAACTTATATACAAAATATTTGCCCATTGCTACTCACAGCATTGTCCAGTGGTATATACATACATGGTATACCTATAACTGGTCCCGGTTGTGGCAATCCTAATTAATTTTATAAATGCGAGTGTGAGTGTGTATGTTTGTTACGCTTTAACTCTTTGGCCGATGATGTAAAATAGATGTAAAATTTTGCATACAAGATGTCAGGGGTACAGAAAAAAGTATCTATGAACCAGGAAAAAAGTACAATTGCAGAGAGACAGAAGCTAGTAATAAATAAATTAAAAGCCAGGAGAAAAGTAGCTATTTAAAAAAAATGTGTTGTCATAGGTATGTAGGTAGGTCATGCGAGGAAACCTCTTCCGGACGAAGGGCGATAGTCAGCTTATTTGACGACTACGAACATTGAAGTATTATTAGAACATCATCCATCAAAATCATGTCTCTCCCTTGTGGTATTTATATTAAACCATGCAACAGGAAATTTAAAAACATATAACATTGTTATAACCTGCCAATTATTTCGTTTATGACCCAACAAAACAGATTTTCCTTACATGACATCAGCTTAAAATCCATTCGGGCCGCGCAAGAGCAATCTTTCAAACAATACGCGGTAAGTAGCCGTCGCTATTCAACTCATGGACGAGTATAACAACACTATCTCGGAGTTTAGAGGCATGACGAACCATGTCCAAGTGTCCCTACCACCTCTGAATAGGTTTTTTATCACCGACGGAGCTGTCAGCACAAAGGGAAGCCGTAAACTCCGTAAAAGACGTAAAAGTCGTAAAAACGAAGTGTCCACATGATGCACGACCTTCTGACTTATAGTTTATGGCACTAGTGATGTGCTACCTCGATTATGATTCTTAATCCTTGTTTATGGTCTCTCGATTGTGTTTCATTGATGTCTATTGACGATTTAGTTGGCTTTTGTTTCGTGTATCTGATTTGTGACGGTGCCGTTTATAGTGGTGGCTGTTACTTTGTTGTTTCTTTGTTTTCGACCAGTTTTTATTCGCTTGACAATATAATTGAGGGTAATATAAAGTTGTGTGAGCAAAACCGTGCTGTCATGCTATGTTTACGAGACTTAAATTAGATTGTCTGGGTATTTATCTTTATGAATGATCTGTAGATATGAATACTAGAAGTTCTTGGATAAACTAAATAGGAGGGCAATAATGAAGCCTTGTACTGTTACAAAAACAGCTGGTGCTATGAGGAAAGTAAACGACGAGGGTTCCAATTGGGTAAACATGCCTTGGTAGCGCAAATGCGAGTTCCCGGGTCGAGCAAAGTTTTATAGAGTTTCTACTGTGGCACTTCTCGAGGATATAGGTAATCGTTAGACTGTGTTTGTATGCGACCGAAGTAGGCAAAATCATTCTAGTTATATCATCATCCATATGAGTTTATCATCATCCTTATGAGCTTCGTGGGTCTGATACGAAAGTTTAATGGCAGAATTAATATTCAATCGTATTTCGTTATATTAGAAAGACGAGCCCGAAACCTAAGCTTGAAAATAGCTACATCAAAAACAAAATAAAAGGGTTGTACCCATTTGCTTATTAACTACATTTTTTAATTAATACTAAGTAACTACAGTACTTTAACGTAACCTATCTCTTGTCACTTTAAGAAGAGGTCCGCGGTTTCAGCCCACTGTCCACCATGCTGATCCAGTCCAGTCCATCCACACTGGCAAACTTCACACACCTCCCAGACATGCAGGCATCCACATTACGTTTTCCTCCACCGTTAAAGCGAATTATCTATATATTAATAAGTGAAGCAAAAACTTTGTACCCTTTTTTACGAAAATTGCGCGGATGGAGGAGTATGAAATTTGGCACAGTTAAAGTGTATATGGAGAAGGAGGGGCGAATCCTTATATTTATATAAAATTTGTATTAGAAATACATTAAATTAATGAAAATACACTACACGCACACAACCATGCATTTGACACACGCAGTCGAATCGCGTTCGTAGTATTTTGACATTGTTCGTCTGGCGTCGTACAATTTATTGTAACTATGGTTACCTATACCTTATATATATGTAATAGAGAAAAACAAGACAAAGTAGCAAGTTTAGGAATTTTGGTCGAATTTTGACCACTAGGCGACTGCTAGTAATAATAAATTATTGAATACGTACTTAACTTCCGAAAAATCAAAGGTGCGTAATTTGATTTAACTCAAGACCTTTGCGTGGCCGTCGGTTTTCACTAGGCTATATATAGTTTCTTATTTAAAGTAATACATTTAAAATGAGTAGTTAACATGTTATACGCAGTAAATAGGGAATCAAATAAAATATATAATAAATGTTTCTCTGGTCTTTTGGCACGTGAACCTATGCGGATATTTTAGCATTTGGCGGTGTGTTTTATTGCTTATTTTATGATTTACATTGGCCTGATTTTAAAGGAACCTTGCCAGACATTCAAAGGCTTTCTTAACAAAAGCGCATACACTACCTTTAGTGTTATTAATTAATAGAAACTAAATAATTCGTAGTTATTTTTAAAAAGACACCTGCCCTAGCAATTTTTGAAACAACGGACTTAAAGATCATCCAGACAACTAACTACACAACTATTAATGGATCACACATTTGTGGGAATCTTTTTCTTTGTACCGTGTGGGTTTCGAACGAACTACACTCGGCGCAGTGGCAATAGCGAGGCCATCACAAATACAATACCGTGCAGTCGTACATATTATTACATTAGTAATTCTTTGTGTTATTGTTATTATGTATATTATTCTTTATTTTATTCTGCACGGATGGCGAGTGGTTGTCTCGTCACGCGCCACTGCCTTTGCGCCGAGTGTTGTGGGTTCGAATCCCACACGGGAAAAAGCTTTTTGTGATCCACAAATGTTTGTTCCGAGTCTGGGTGTTCTTTGTGTCTATTGTTTGAATGTTTGTAAAGTCCACAGAGTATTTATTCCTAGAGTTACATAATATTGTTTTACGTTTACGCGGATGGTATACATTGAAATCAAACTACTTTATACTAATTTTGTCGCGTTGTTTATTTAAAAACACTTTTATTACATCATTTTGAACTTGCGCACTACTATTATTAAACATTACTACAATTTAAGCTATTTAAATTGATTAAAACTATTTATATTTAACTAGCTGTCCCGACAGACGTTGTCCTGTACACACGGAAAACAATAAAAATAAAACCCTATTCTAAACCATCCTCAAATCCACATGAACACACACAATTTTTTTTTATCAAAATCCGTCCAGTCGTTTTGTAGGAGTTCAGTGACATACACACGTACAGTAGAATTATATATATAAAGATTTAACACTTTTCCCTGATGTTTCGGTTACTTTACAACAGGCATGGTCACGGGGACCAAACCGGGTAATGAAAGTGGTTTAAAATAAACAACACGACAAAATCTATATAAAGCAGTTTAATTTCAATAGCGCGGGCGATGTCGTATTTTTTAGTTTTTTTTTTAATGAAGATTATAATCTCTTAATTTTGATTGGCACTATAAGCCGTTAATCCTCTTTACAATTAAATGATACCGAAGTATTTGTATCTACTATTTGTATTTCTACATTCAGTCTTTCCTTTGCCACATGTGTGTCGACAGTTCATGATGGCATTTATCTTTGACAGTAGTCATAAATAAATCTGGCAGCTACAATACTTCATACAAATGCCACTTTACTAATGTACTGTCCTCATATCTCTTTGTTTCTCTTTCTCATTTACACTATCGCACTATAGGTGAAACCTATTAGATATAGAGAGATAGAGCAGCGATAGCTCAGTGGGGAGACCAACAGACTGCAATGCAGAGGGTCTCGGGTTCGAACCCACGTCGCGCACCTCTGACTTTCGAAATTATGTGCGTATTAATTGAGAATTATCGCTTGCTCCGTGCCTCGGAGAGCACGTTAAGCCGTCGGTCCCGGCTGCCATGAACATCTATGGCAGTCGTTATTGGGAGTGTGTCGACACAAAAGAACCCACTGGGTCGAAGTGTCGCCGGTCTGCACTGACTGGCCCCCACATAAGATGCATACATACATAGGTCAAACCTAGTATCGCGACACACTGTACAAACACACACTTAATGTACACAAAGCACCTAAATCCAGACTTAACCCAATATTGTGTATCACACAAATAATTGTTGCATTTGGGAATTGAAGTAACAATACGTATGTACGTACTCCCTGCACCATACGTGCAAGCGGTCTCGTAGATGTTAAATTAGTTAATATTATACACTGGCAAAGACATAAACCTTCGAAGTAGTGCAACAATGCCAAACAAAATAATAATAATAATAATATTCTACCACATACACACAACACCATCTAGCCCAAACTAAGCAGAGCTTGTACTATGGGTACTAGACAATGGATAAACATACTTATATACTTGTTTTTTATAAATACATACATGTTATACATAGAAACACCCAGACCAAGACAAACATCCATGTTCATGCACACAAATATTTGACTTGTGCGGTAATCGAACCCGCGACCTCAGGCGTGGCAGTCGGTTATACTAACCACTACGCCATCGAGGCCGACAAAATAAGTTATGTAGTTTCCATTATTGATGCCATCGTTAGATGAGGTGAACTGCGCGGGCGTCGCAACGTTGGCACTATTCAGCACAATTTGACACCAACAAATTAAGAAAACATATCATCTATACTAATATTATAAAGCTGAAGAGTTTGTTTGTTTGTTTGTTTGAACGCGCTAATCTCAGGAACTACTGGTTCGAATTGAAAAATTCAGTCAGTATTGGATAGCCCATTTATCGAGGAAGGCTATTGGCTATATAACATCACGCCACGACCCACGGGGCCGGCGCGGTGACGATAAACGCGGGTGAAACCGCGGGAACATCTAGTGTACTTATATCTATACTAATATTATAAAGCTGAAGAGTGTTTGATTGAACGCTCTAATCTCAGAAACTACTAGTTCGAATTGAAAAATTATTTCAGTGTTTGATCGGCCATTTATCGAGGATTATAACATCACGCTACGACCAATAGGAGCGGAGCCGTAATGAAAAGTGTAGCAAAAACGGGGGAAATACTCTTATATGAAGAAGACGAAGTTGCGCGGGTCAGCTAGTAATTGTATAGTAGCGAATATAATTAGTTCTTTGGACAACATATTTCCTCAGGCGAGCTGGCTCATTAGTACCGTCACAAAAATAATTGGCCACGCCTGCGCACTGAGTGATATCAGATCCATCAATCCATATTTTAAGATCTTAGATTAAAATAAATGCTACAATAAAATGCTAATAATTCGTCTAAAACAATCGATGTGAAAGTTTGCGTGCTTGTTACTGTGTTAAGTTCAGTTAGTAACAAACCTTTCTTAAAAATAATATATAGCCTATGTTACTCGGTGATAAATGATAATATAGCTTATTAAAGGTAAGAGATTTTTTTAAATTGGTAACTTATCTTTTGAGTTAAATTCTTACAAACAAACAAACGAAAAACCAAATCTATCCTCTTTATAATATTAGTATCTATAGATAATAAAAGGAATCGACATAACTTAAACCTATTACTTATTTCAATAATGGTACTAGAACCGCAAAATTCTAAGTAACTCATTTCAAAACCAAGTTCTCCGAACTATTTAGTACACACTTATAAACATTCGTTATCAACTGCAGTTTATTTATGTTTTATAACAATAACAACTTGTCCCATTTCTTATTGTTACAAACATGGTGTCACTTAACACTAAAGTGCCGCTTTTGTTTATTCTTAGTACCGAGAAGTCGGTAGCTTAGTATCTCGGTACTTGAAAGTGTCAGGCGGTTTTATGACCACCTGACACATTCAAGTACCGAGAGACTAAGCTAAATGAATTAAAATAGTTTCGGCTAATTATAATGCTGAGATTGTGTGTGGTCTTATATAAAGGCAGGCCATAATTTCTAGTAAACAAAGCAATTTTCAATGTAGCTTCTAATAAAATAAGCGATAGCCTAGTTGAAACGGTTGGACCACGCAAAGGTCTCAACATCGATCACAAGGCACGCACTTCTGACTTTTTGAAGTTGAGGAAAGCATTGCCAGGAAACCTGCATGTCTGAAAATTGTCCTAATGTTCTCGAAGATATGTGAAGTCTGCCAGCGTGGTGAACTATGGCCTTACCCTTCTCACATTGAGCAGAGGCTCGTGTCCAGCAGAAGGACAGTTTAAATACAGGGCTAATATTATTATATATTCTTGAAGAATGAAGAAATCTCAATACGAGCCCGGAGTTTGCAAGTTTGGCGCACGTAAAGCCGTTGGTCTTGCACCTGACCTCGCTCCGGTCGTGTTGGAGTATCCGTCCAATCGGATCATGAGAGCACTTGTGTTTGCGCACACACTTGTGCACTATAATATCTCCTGTGCAGATGGCCAGTCTCCGTTAAGATTGGCGGCCATTACCGAAATTCGGTTAGGAGGACATTATTATTATTATTATAATCGTCTAAGATATTACTCTTCAAAGAAGTAAAATTGTCCGAAATACTTAATCATGTTTCTACGGATTTGGAGATAAGATTGCTTATGAGACGATGCTAAGTTTTATGGAATTTTTCTGTTGATATGTTCCTAATCGTAGTCGGCGGCGTCTCAAAATCTGCCCGTTAGACCTCAGTAGGCTCGCTCGTTATCACTTGAAGCCTAACATAATAATAACTCATGAAATACGGTTATTTCTGTCTGCCAGCTCTTTTTAGAATATAAAAACCAACTAAGCACATGTATATGTGCAAGCTGGTTTTTATATTGTCAT
The DNA here is from genome assembly GCA_930367265.1 of Catocala fraxini. Taxonomy (NCBI): domain Eukaryota; kingdom Metazoa; phylum Arthropoda; class Insecta; order Lepidoptera; family Erebidae; genus Catocala; species Catocala fraxini. The sequence continues at coordinate 7,970,281 of OV884040.1, read as the reverse complement.
TTAAAAATCACACTCCAGCTGTCGTGTCGTCCACGGGCAGTAATAATTATACAATAAACATCCATTCAATATTCTTCTCCCTAGACTTTATATATATTATTCCCAAGTCTCTTGGGATTGGCTTTTCTGGTCTAACCGGATTTGACTGGATATCAGTTTTTACACGGAGCGGCTGCCACCTGAACTCCGCAACCCAAAGGCTAACGATACCCTAAGGCTAGATCAGTGTCAGGATATTAGAGGGAACTGACTTCCCAATAACGACTGCCATAGATGTTCATGGCAGCCGGGACTGACGGCTTAACGTACTCTCCGAGGCACAGAGCAGGCGATATTTGTCAATCAATACGCACATAATTTCGAAAAGTCATATAACTTCCGAAAGTCAGAGGTGCGCGACGTGGGTTCGAACCCGAGACCCTCTGCATTGCAGTCTGTTGGTCTCCCCACTGAGCTATCGCTGCTATCCATACAATATTGATAACTAAAAATTAAATTCGGTATTATTTTTTATCTCTACGAGGTGGTCAATGTTAAGAGCTCATAATAGTATCTAATGAATGTCAAGGTGAACAAAGAATCTACGACCTCTAACATAGGAACTATTGTGCCATAATTATTGGGTTGTAGTCGCTGTACTTCTTGTCCTATGATAGTAGAATATGTACAGTTACTTAAACCGATGCCATTGACATAAAACTTCTCAAAATCATAAATAATATAAAATACCTATAGGCTGGTACCAGTAAATTTCCAGAATGGATATGTAGACCCATTACACGTATGAGTCCCCAGCTATGCTGTCCCATCTAATAAGCTTTCTACATTGATAATAACCTAGCAACAAAACCTTATAGCATAGCCCGACGGGACCACACGCTGCCGTAATCATAAGCGCCAATTAATACCAGGGGACACAGGCAGAAACAGCCAATATCAGTATGTAATAATAGTATTAACCATCCAAATGGAAACGGGAGTCCAGTTAAAGATACGTCGGAGGAAATTCAACCACCTTATACGTTAATTAAACGATACATATAGTGGCTACTGTCGACAAATCATTTAATGAATGGGTGGCAAAGACGCCATGGAACAACCATCGGCCGATGAGCGCTGACAACTTAATACGTGCTAATGTGTTCCATACAGTCATTACTCTACCCAAACCCATAATTACCTACGTGACAATGAAAAATCAGCAGCAGTGCTACTAATTCTAGTACACTTTGATAGGGCATTGTTGAGCTTTGTATAAAATATTGAGTTATTATAAAAATATAATTGAATTACGTACTTGACCGTATTTCCGTTCAGTAATGGCGTTACGAAGCGCTCATGATTGTAGTTTAAGTAAAATTAGTCATGCCAGTTATTATTTAAGTGGGCTTGTGCCAGTGATTTTGTCTTTCTTACCAATTATCATAGGACATGCGATAGTATCTTATTATAGAAATTATAAGTTGCTGAGGCAAAGAACTTTCAATTGTAGAGCTGACATTTTCCCTTATAATCGCTTTCACAACGTTTTTAATTGTTGACCGTAGGCTGTAATCATATTAACGCCATAGACCATTTAAACAAATATATAGCCTGATATTATCCTTATACTATATTATGTTATGTCAATTTCAATAAGTTGTCATCTGAATTATTTTATACGGATATGTTGTGATGTCTCTAGAAATTTCAGCAAAATCCTTAAAATCTATAACCTAATAATTTTGCTATTTAATTTTTCGTCAAAAAAGTTTCAGTATCAGCACGGAGTCAAGACCCGTGTCCGATAAATAACAATAGTCTTGCCTCCTCTTACACCATAACCAATGTAGGCGAAAAATGGCATATCTGCATCTCTGCCATCACTTTTGGTGATCGAAGTGAGACTATGTATAACGTATATATAATATTTGAAGTACTGATAACTAGTATAATTTTCTTGTTTGTCAACAGCGGTGCCATCGGAAACGTTAGTGGAAAACTGTCACAAAATTTTGGAGAAGTTCCATTACTCCTGGGAGATGATGCCGCTGGTGCTGGTTATCCTGAACTACGCAGGCAGCGACGTGGACGAGGCCTCGCGGAAAATTGACGAAGGTAGGACTTTAATGATGAACTGTCTTTTGCGATTTTGTCACCTGAGCACTAGCGATGCGATAGTTACAATTACAATTGATTAACCAATGTTAAAATTACAATTTATAATTGTAGCATTCTAATAAATATAAAGACAGTTAAATAGTTTAAAGGTATATACTTAAGGTATGTACATATATTTACAGCTTATATTATTAAAACGATCTATCTCGCTATTTATTGATTTAAAATATAATATAATTAATGCTTTCATATTTAATATATGCATTAATGCATTATGTATTTTTTACATTTTGTAAATATAAATGCGTTTGAGATCTCAATCTATAATTCTGTACATACCTATACTTTAGTAATTTTACATAATATTAAAATAAAAATCTATAATATGACATTTTTATTATCTATTCGGTATTGTGCTAAATAGCAGAATTCCCGTTTTATAGGTGGTATCATATTTTTTAAATTCCTACTGGTTCGATGAGGGATCGATCCCTATAATTTATATTAATGGACGAGTTGTTCTTATCAACATAATTACGTAGAGTATCGCGTATCCATGTTGTTAATTAAATACATCATTCATGGAGTAAACAAGTAGATCAATGAAAATCTATTTTATTGAACATTATAGATAATAATTGTTTATTGTAATTTTACGCATTGGTTGGTCCTACGAGGACTTTCAGTGAAGTGCCAATATTTCTCACTTAATAAGATAAAAAGAGTTTATTTAAAGTATTATGATACTATTGTGTAAAAGAAATATTGACACTATATAACTAAAATAAGCTGGCGTATCGTTTATCACGTCTTTTTATCAAATGAGTTTGTGCATGATTATTTGAGAGTAATTTTAAATATAATGTATTTAAGAGTAAATAGAATTCCATATTTAATTATATAGTTAAACAAGGCACAAATCGTGAGAAGTATAAAGATAACAATGCTAGAACACAAACATGGTGTCGAGTCGCAATATTAGTTTCTCAAGCGACGCAACGGTTGTGGTAAAATACCAATTGATATTGAAATTATCTGCTATAAATAAAGATAAAGTAAATTACTGCTGTATATGACATACCAATATGAAACCATAATTAAATGTAAATGCAATAATTGTGAAAATATGCTTGTGATAAATAATTAAAAGCAGTTTATGTATTATATTAAAAAACTGCAAATAATGATAATATCTATCAAATTGTTAACAAGACTTATCTTAAGAATTGATAACTAATTGCTGTCTATAATTAGCAATAATAAATAATTAATAAAACTGGACGTGTTTCTTATATATTTATAAAAGTTATATCTTTTAAAACTAGTTACAAGGCGGTACGTCGCATTTCTTTTAAAACACGTCTAACTATCTTTATACTAAATGTCATCAAAATCGTGCTAAGCAATCGAAACATACAGACATTTGTATTTATTATAAGTAATTATAGTATGGAATATAGTTATTGTTATAATTATAGAATTTTCAATAAAGATAAAAACGACGTGATGGATAATACAAACTAAAAACTCTCAACGATTGTCTCAAGTTATTATAAATATGAGTAAAGTTGATTGTTTTTACGTTCTGGCTCAGCGAGTACCTGTCAACGTAGTCTTTTGCTGTTTTTTTTTTGATAAAAAATAATTTATTAATAACAGTCAATGATATTGCTTATAGCAGATATTGCAACATAAATTGACAAAAAATCATAAATTACAGCAAAAGATTTATATAAAAAGAACTGCATTATAAAATTAATTATGTTTTGTCATTAAAACATTTATATATATTCAGCTAAGTATATATTAGCTTCAACTAAGACAAGGGCTGATATATTTTGACAATTGATCTGACAGCCAATTCTCGAAATGAAAGCTGTTTTAAATAGAGTTCTGACCTAATCTCAGTGTTATAAAGATCACAAATATTATTCTTCTTAATTAAAATAAACTATTAATATGGAACAAACATTTGTTATCAATACTTATGGTTGTTAGAGTCTGGATGTTCCTTGCGTCCGTTATTACAATGTTTCTCGCTATACACATGAATTATTCCTAGAGCGGGTATTCCATTAAATATAAATATATTGGAACGCTGTTAAGGTGTTCCGTTGTTTGAATGTCTCCCGCTGCACTGGAATATTCGAAGGCCGACAAAATATATTGAAAAATTATCTATTGGAACTCTATTTTAAACAGTTTTGTTATTGGAATTGCCCATCAGATTTTGTACTCGGTACGTCCTAAAAGAAAACGTTTTATTATCGCGGATGAAAAAAGTATATCATCCCTTGCTTAGTTTGACTTTTACTTTACTTAATGCAGTTTTTTCTGATGTATAATATGCCCAGCGACTGTCCACACTACGCGGCCTTCTTGTCCACAGGCAAAAGAGTCGTCAATGAGTACGCGAGGAAGCACAATCTGAACGTATTCGACGGTCACGAATTAAGGAACTCGACACGCCAGTACGGACTTTAATAGTAATACATAGTTTTTACCCAAAAACACAAACGTGCTAACACCCACACGGATAGTGACATGCTTGATTCTACTTTATATATTTTTTTCTATTTCTTTATTTTCTAATATTTTTTATAACTTATGTTTTTTTATTTAGAATTAAGTTTGTCACTTGCTGTGTAAATAAATATAACAGTTCGCGAATTATCTACATGATACTGTTACTAACTGGCCCTAATCGAATATATATTACTAAATATATCTTATCAGTATTACATACATGAGTACCTTACTTTGGAAAATATCTGTGACTACCAACACTTATACATTTTCTTTCACGGACACCTACTTGTCCCTCACAAGGTTAAACGGACCATAAATATTTTTCAGAGTACCACATACACACACATTCATGTAGGATATTATTATATTAACTTGACAGCTAAAGCGACGATATGATTAAGTCAATAATATTGATAGTATACAAAATACATAATTATTCAAAATATTTTATTATCTCCATCTCTAATATAATAATCAAATAATATAAAAAGTATACTCTGTGAATTTGTAAATCATTGCAATTAATTTATACTTCTGCAAATATGATTATTATTCACACAAACGTATAGGTTCCTCCTTGCCTACAACCATAGAAATACACAAAAAAAGTTTATCTTGGCACAATACAAAATACTTAAAACCATTATAAAAGAAAAAGTATTCGCATAGACTGCCTTTTAGACAAAGCGTAAGGAAAACACATCTCTCTTTAAAGCGATTTATCTATGACATGTTCAGTTGCGCATGTGCAGGCGGCTGTTTGTCTGTCGGCAGTCGGACACATAGCACTCGCTATCGGCTAACAATAGTTTAGCTACACTGTCAGTGTCATATGATTAAAACGAAAGACGTAATTGGAAAAGAGCAGGCAAGCTCTTTGTCTAATAAAATAAGGAAAAGGGAGTCTATAAAATGTATTTGTTATAAAAGAGTAATGTTTCTTTAAGAAATAGACTCGCTTCAGCTGTTATATCGATATTTAAATATAGTCTACTAATAGAAATTCATCGCCATCGAAATCAAATCTTTATACATTTTAGATAAAGCAAGTTCACAGTCAGAGTTTTCTAACATAGATAATAACTCTATACACGCGATGCGGGTTACATGCGCAAGTTAAGATACTTGCGCAAGTTATGTAGAGAAATCCGTACGTTTAATCTGCGTGAGAATCTTGTACATAGCTTGCGTATGTAGCTCGCGCCAGCTTGCGTCATGTAAAAGGATTATAATAATAATAAAAGTGTATAGTTATGATGTTGATGGCGCGGGCGTGTTAAATATAATTTTATTATGAATAATTATTTACTGGTATTTAAAATGACAGCAGGCTATTTGGTTAGCGAATCGAACTGGCTTGAAAGATGAAATATAACATTATGACGACTTTATTATTTATTACGAAATACCTTCATCTTATTTCTAGTGCTATTTATTTCGGATAACTAATTTATATATTACTTAATAAGGTTAAATGTCTATATTATCCACTGTCATTGATATTATTCTTCAAAGTAAATTTTTACTTCGATTCTGTAAGATTTATAATATTTGTAACAATTGATAAGATCTAGTTTCTTTAAGCTTAAAATTATTTCCTATATAATATATTTAAAATTATATATTTCTCTATTATCGTTCATGTTGAGAATAACTTACAGAACATGTTATAATTTTCTTGGCTTTCATTTTCCATCTTTCTTATTGTATATTTATTTATAACTTTATAAACATGAATACGCTGCAACACCGCTGTTTTAATAATGATTTGATTGCATTTCAATATGGCAATAAATATTTTATCGCAAAAGCTTTTGTCTATTCGCAAGCCAAGTTGTTCGAGAAATTGGTCATGAAGAGATGGCATGTATTATAAAATATTATGAAGCAAAATAATAAATAATCATTGATTTTGATAACGAGAAAAAGGGAAAAGGCACGTTTCAACTTAAAATATACCTCATAATGTTTATTCGCTATCTAAATCAAATTATTTTAGTTATGAACAGTAAAATACAAGATATCCAGCAGTGTACTGCAACAAACTGATTGATTCATTGAAAACACTTAGTATAGTCACAATATACACGTATACTAAAACTCTAACATAAATAAACCCGTTTTGCGAACTATAATTTACATATAAAACGCTCACAAAACGTTGTTAACAACTGTCACTTTTGGTAACGATAAGCCAGTGGCAAAATGCCTTATTGATAGATTTAAATAGACATGGAATAGGGCTGAATATAATCTAATATTTACTGTGCGTAATTGAACAGATTCGTTTTTAGAATAGGCTGGATATATTTAGCTGAATTTATGCCAATCGTGAACATTTCTCACCTGTTGCTTAGATTATATACATTTTCTCTTTCTTTAATGTAGAATATATTATTTTGTCTTCTTATTTACTTACATTTTTATTCATTATTTTGTTCCTTTCAGTTCATACAAATTTATTAACAGAAAGTTACAGTGTATTGATAACTGATTTACACAAATATTTCATCTATACGGACACATTACATAAGAAACAACACTAACAAACACAAAACGGAAATGAAATTGCAGTTCTCTAAATTTAATGATCTTATTCTTCCTTTTGAGGAAAAAAATTGAGGATTATATCTATTGTTAACGACTCGGGATTTATCAATGTTATTGGAGTAGTAACTTGGCGGGTGATATACCGTGCTCTCAGATTTCTAGCTAACAATTAATTTCAAGGCAAAATGTTTCTCGTCTAAGTTAAGACAGTAATAAATGCTCAATTAATAAGTACAAGATTCATTAGAGGTGTCATTATATAGATCTACAAAACGGCTTGCTTAATAATAATCAGTAGAACTTATCACTGATCGGATTGCTATTGGATGTCGTATGTCCAAGCTATTTTGGACGATTTAAAATATCCTGAACAGGCTTATTGGTCGCTTCGAACGCATCTGTTCGCATGAATTGTGCAAAACGACACATTAACTAATATTATTTTAAGTGTGTAATGTCCAATACGCAAGGACACGTTTCTTACCCGCTGTTTATAATTACTGCCGAATCAACACAATCATCCTAGGAAACCGACGTTTTTTTATTTCGAAACATCTATCAACTAAAACGTAAAACCTAACTTGATCAGAGTTAATGCACATTCGTATTAAATAGATACTAATAAATAATTTTACGCGAAAGTGTAAAAGTTCTTATACAAGGTTGTGAAACATAAAATTGAATTGGAAGTAATGTGCCAATGCGGCTGGCGTGTATTGTGAAACACTTGATCGGTAAGATGCCCTAGGCAGATGTTGGAGATTTACTAGATTGACAGGCTTCACGTTTAAGTACGTTTGTTTACTCGTGCAAACTATTACGTTTTGTACGTACCAGTAATTGATTCTTACACATATTTGAATAGGGTTTCAATTGAGTAGTTCTTTTCCCCTTGTGATGTAAGATTTTTTGTGTTTAAACGGTTATACAGTCAACATGTTTAAATAAAGAAAGGTTGAAATCATGGACAAAAATAAATCGCTTTATCAATGACTAGATGTGCTTGCGGTTTCACCCGCGTTATGATTACTGCGCCGCTCCCATGAGTCGTAGTGTGATGTTATATGGCCTATAACCTTCCTCGATAAATGGGCTACCCAACACTGAAATAATTTTTCAACTCGAACCAGTAGTTCCTGAGATTAGCGTATTCAAACAAACAAACAAACTCTTCAGCTTTATAATATTAGTATAGGTATAAGTACAACTTATAAAACATACTATGAAACTCGTTCAAGCTGAAAAAAATATTTAGGCTGTATTAAGATAATTATTTTACCTTTATTCATTTAGGTCAGAAATTAACACTTAACAATGTGTTAATATTTTTCTATTTCTATTTAGCAATGCAAGTATGTAAAACTTATAAGAAGTATTAGCAAGTAACTTAATTGAACGTTATTTAATCACCAAGTTATTATAAGAGTAAATCTCATAAATAAATGGAGCTTGTGTCAGTAGGCACATGTATGGACTGAGAGATCTATTAAACTGGACAATACATTTATAAGTACACGGTAGTAATAGATTAAAGCTGACAAATACACTCTTTAGACTTTTCTTTAGACCAAAGTTGTATCTAGATCGACGGTATTCGCACAACATTTAAGTCTAATGTCGAATACCAGTCCCCGCTATCGATATGGTTCACTGCATTGATACCGCTTCTAAGAATGCGCACGCGCAGACTGCGCCTGCGCACCTAATGCGGCGTTTAACTTTTGACGTGTTAATAAATGGCGCTCAAACGGCGGCCAATATACGATTATCTTTTCGTTTTGTGCTATATTTTGTAACTACATATTGATTGGAACGTGCCGTATAGGCAAATATCTAAATGATTAAGGAAATAGGTATTGCTGGGCCTGAGATTTTTATTATTTACTTCTCATTCTGGTATGAACTTACGTTGAGATCATAATTTCAAATACTTATTTACATTGTGTTTCATCTAAAATCAAAACTGAGATGCTTAAAGATTACACTGCACAACAAAATTGCAACTTTTGTCTGACGAATGACTTTTATCACATGATGTTTACTAATTCGACGTCGCTGATTCTACATGTACCCTATTTATTTTTATTATTTTATTATAAAAAGACCCATATGTCATATTTTGTTAACTAGACCTGATAGAGAAACTTCAGTCACAGATTTGAAATTGTCATTAAAAGTTGGACTAATATCATGTAACATAACTCAATCTTTGTTATGGAAGAGGGGGGTATCCTAACACAGGTATTTATAAATACTTAAAAGGATACCTCTATCCCAAGCTATATTCTAAACCAATGTAGAAAAAGAAATAAAAGACATTTTCATTTTCATTTTCATTTTCAATCATCAGACATACTGTTGTGCAGTGTTACAGTCTGATCCTACCAATTTCAATATTGGCTTAACTTTTAGCACAAGCGGTTTACTTAGTTGGAGGTATTAGTTATACTACTATTAAACATCAGTTAAAAAGCTCCTTCTCTATTAAATGGTCAATAGATCATAATATATGAAGTGTTTAGTTAGACACGTTAACTAGGAGAGATAATGAATTTAAAAAAAATTATATCGCCTGGTAGGTGCTACTAGTTTCAATTCAATTAATTAAAGAACACATATAATAAGCAATTAAAATTGTTACGTCATAAACTTGTGACTGCAAAATAAGTGGTAGCACTCGCTCTATTAACTGACAGAGCAGAGCATATTCCCAAAATACAAATAAAATAACAATGTCTTTCAAAACATTATTTCGCAAATCATTGTTTAAACATCGATCCCTGTTTAAATACTAAGAATATAGCCATAATTACGCCCAATGCTTAGCAAAACGTTATTTAGGTCAATCGTGCTTTATGAAATTACAAATGAGTAATAACGTAGTCAGCAATGACACCAATAATTGAACAATAAAATTATCTAATTGTTTGCATTTATCTGTAACACTACTTTGTCACGTAGATGGCGCTTCACTTGTCTTTACGACTGTACTAGTGATATGAAGTAATCGATAAAAAAAATCATTCGATTTTGAAGTCATTCGAATATTACGAAATTTTGATAATTATTCGAATATCATTGAAATTAAACTGCTATATACGGATTTTATCGCGTTGTTTATTTGACACTTTATTACAAAATTTTGAAAATTGTTACCCTACTACTACTATTAAACTTTACTAATTTTAAGCTAATTAAATTATTATTAAACTATTTAGATTTAATTTATTTTTACACTTTCCCCGACGTTTCGGTTGCTTTTCAGCAGCCATGGTCACGGGGAGACTACTGCTGATAATTGTCTGTGTGCACATCTGTCATTAGTATTGCCTATATTTTTGTACAGTAATTGCTCATCTAGATGATCATTATTCGAGTACAATAATGGTCCAACAACATTCAAAATAATTGTTAGACTAAATTGTATGCGATGTTAATCTACGTGAAAGGTAAAACAAGCGTGTAAAGCTATTTTAATATGACTGCACCTTTTTGTTACACTTTGTAAACAGTTTGGTCTTACGATAGTGACCATAAATAACGCTCAAGGGCTGAGAATGCACATTAGACGCGCGCCATTTAAATTTAATAAGATCGGCGACGCGGCGTGATGTATAATGATGTGAAAATTGAACGGTTATGTGTAACTGGTAATTATCTGTTAACAGATATAAATATGATTTATATAGTTTATTTAATATTAAATTGAATTCGATTTCTTTAAATTCAGAAACGTTAGACATTTCGATGCAATTGTATTCTTTATAAATTGAAACGTTTGATTAACATTAACAAATTACTAAAAGAAGTAGGTTTTCTTTACGTTTTCTTGTGATTCTTTTGAAGGTATATAGACATTTAAATTCATATTAAATTATTTTTGGCATACAATAATACATTGAAAAAATAAATCGAATAAGTGAGCTTAGTCTGTCCATGCCAAAGACAAATATTAAATTAAAATATGATATTTGCTTTATTTATCGTGTCAGCAAGAAAAAAGGAACCAAAGAAACGACACGATTCCTTATATATATATATATATCTAAGGGAAGCTTTACAAATATAGAAACGAAATATACCCTTCTAGCGCAGAAACGCTTATTTTCGATATACCATAACTACCATAGCCTAAAAATAGGAGGAGCTAGTCATGCATCAAAAGGAGATCAATGCACCCCAAGTTTTATCCATCGTGTATATTTTTATTTTTATCACGCCCCCTTGCGACATTTCTTCGTCGACATTTCCGAGGTCCGATCCCTGTTATTTCTGCCCTCTGCTATTACTCAATAGAGACATGAATAAGAAGGAAGGAGTATGTAATTGTTCGTACTAACGCCAATGTTTGCAGTACCGTTTATTAACTGCACTAACAATAGTTTTAATAATTGTCTCGGATAATAAAACAGCGAGGCTGTTTATTAGAAGTACAATGCTAAGTTTTGTTGTTTTATTTTTATAATCCGAGATTATTAAATATGTGTTTAGACACTTTGAAAGGCAGACAATAGAAAATCTATTGTTCTGTGACCATCGACGCTCGACGTCTAGTAATCCTCAGTGTCGTTCAGTGCAGTATTGTCATTGTATTCTTGTTAATCTAACTGTCAAGCTTAGCCGATTGAGTAGATAGTTCATATCAGTAGAGAAATGGATAGTGATCTAATCCACGATCTTTCAATCGCAAATCCAATGTCAATAAATCAAATATACTGATTTATTTGTTAGTTCTGTTACCTTTATGTTTATGATGATTGATTTATATGATATAGGTACTAAAAGCAGTAACAGGTTTCGTAATACTTGAACAGGAATAAACAGTTTACGTCTTAGTAGTATTAACTTGTCTCAGTAGACAAGTTCATATCGTTTTTCATCTTTTTATATCAAGTTCTTAGATGTTAAGATTTGAGCAAATAACCCAATAATATCCTTAAACCAGCCCCACGATCTATAAAATTTCTCTCAAACCGAATTAAGCTAGAAAAGTGAGTTTTTGAGTTTTTCGTCTTAAACCTTATAATCATAATAATAACCACTGCACTGCTGCAGACATTCTTACTCCTATCTTGTTAAGTTCAATACGTATTATGATAAGCGTCCAAAAGCTTAGCTTAGCGTAAAAAATATGTTTTCTGATGATATTTTCTACAAAATATTAACTTCAGTATATCGTGTAAAAATATTGATGTGAGTTAGAGAAACTCGCCGATAATTGATCGTATTCCTCGTAGACCTCAACACAATAGGTCGTGTACGCGTCTGTTGTTCGTATATCAAATGCAAATCCTTTATTAGTAATCGGAAAAACACTTGAAGCGGTTTTCTTCGAAGACGTCTCGTCTAGACTTGTCTGCCGAGGCTAATCGACATGAATGATTCATGATAACACACGCGCCGTACATTGTGATACATTGCAATTTCATTTTCGTTCACCCGCACACACACACATACACGAAGGCGACACAACAAAATTGTTGCATCGATAAGTGGTCATCGGAATCTGATGTTTGTACACTCACCATTAACCAGTCGTGATTTGAACTTTACAGTGACCGGACGAGGGTGGCCAAATTCGAAATTTAACAAGTGACGTTCGAATTTCACCATCGTAGTGTTGTGCAAGTGTCGATATCCATTTTATTTAGTTTAATTTTTCTTTTTGTAGGAAAATGCTGGAAATTAGTAATACTAATATAACTGGTGTACTATCCTCGTCGATGAAGTTGTTTTGCGAATGATACTTTGTTTTACAAGTGCCGTGTTTTGTGTGGACGCATGCTGTGCGATGCTGTGTGTTGCAATCGTCGACGGACTTTATTATTGCCTACGGTACATCGGTAAGTTGTTTTATGTATTTATTCTGAGCTAATCAATACATAATACCAAGTATTATCAGCTGTCTACTGAATAGCTCCTTTATTTCAGCATTATACGAACGCTTTTGTATGATCTACTATTGATTTTCTTTATCAGTTTTATCGTATTGTGTTGCTACATTTCACTTGAAGATATTATTTGCATACACATACAAAAGGTTTCGTGTTTAATCTACAAACGTTGACATATTTAGTACTCTTACTCGTAAGTAGTATTTTATGTAAGTGCTTTCACATAAAATGCTACTTATGAAATAAGACAATTTGCATTGCGATGTTATTATTTTATAGCTCTCAAGGGGCGGAGGAATGTGTAGGATTGCGTTTATTTATTTAACTTTATTACAATATTTCATAATCGTTGTAAGCTGTAAGTATAAATTGTAACTAAGAATTACTACTTCTATACTATAAAATTATGTCTTAGTTTGAGCATATTTGTAATAATCTTCTTAAATAGTATTAAGAGGATCCGAATTTTTAACGTTTGATTATATCATTGAAAGTCGCATTAAATCGATGCATTTTATCGATCGGCACAAAGTTATTATTTCAATCACTAAACATTCAATTTAAATACTTGTCTCTACCAGTCTAGCTTAAGTGCATTAACTTGAACTAGATGATGCTTTTTAATTTATATCCTTTACTTATAAAAACAACTACGTTAATAATGGCGACGAATGCCAGTTACACTTAGAATTACGGCAACTTAACATATAGCTAAAATAATTTAGCAATATTCTATATATTATTAGTTAAGGTAGAAGTGCGCAGTTTATAGTAGTTTCTATAAATATTTGAATTTAGTAGCTTTTCTATTTTTAAATATATAAGTTGACATACGTTATGGCGATAAGCATGCTAGGCTTTGTTCTTGTTGATATAGACTAGATATCATTGCAAATTATTGAAGAATAAAGCCAATAATGCAGTATTGATCATTAATTAGTTAAAACTGATTTAAAATAATAATTATTTAATTCTATGAAGACTAAAAGAAACACTGCTGTCAAAAATAGGTCATTATCTCATAATGTAAACAGGATCTGCACCACAATTTCTTAGAGCATTATTAATGCATTCGTGAAAACGAGGCATCGCTGTACTTACACACTGTAAAGAGCTGTCTTTATACGTCTATCTTTTAATTTAACACGTCGGATAAAATAAAATTGATATCAAAGTGAGTGATGGATGCATAATTAGCTACTTTTGTAATTAATTAATTAATTATTTTTGTGTTATTGATTTTATGTAAGAAGACGTTGCATGTTACTTCTACAGATCTAATTGCCATGACATAATTACCACCTGGCATAATAGTCTAGAAATGTCACGTTTGTATAGATACTCAAGCTATCTACTCACCTCATTATTACTATATTAACCAAATTCTTTTAAAATAACCTTGTTTGTTCAATTTTTGAGCTGTCGCAGACCACTGACGGCCAGACACCGTTGTTCTTTAATTACGTCGGGCATTTTATCTTTTGACAGATTGTTTTAAATAGTCTGGCTCGTGCTTGAACGGCAGTAACATGTCTCCGTTCTATAAAACCGTAGTTAAGTTGCCTTGTATTGTATTACTGTAGCTTTTTATTTATTAGACCTACACTCAGTCTGGCATAGCCAGTAGGGCGATGGTAGATGAACAGCGTCGATTACACGCGGCAACTAATTCTTACGTAAGCTTGCCAACGCACAAATGGTCCTCTGTATTGTTAACAAACGTTGGTGTTACCGAACACCAACTAGTTAGTCACTATTAGCTTATTACCACTTTACTTGCACAAAAATCATTTGTACACATACTACATTATATATAATTCTACTATTTCAATAAATATTTAAAGATTCCAGATTTCAATCAATCTACTATCACGATAAGCAGTGACAATGCCATGCTACATTAACATAGTAAAATTCCTTAAGCGGCACCTACCATAAGAGGCATTAAAACAAATTAGCCATCGTATGTGTAGCCATTTTGTTTTGATCGAGCTTTAAGACATGCTGGGTGTCGCATGCCTGCACGACAGGAACGTTGAAAGTTATTTGTAACTGAATGCGGTGCCATTAAACAATTTTCTGCGATGAACGTACGGCAGGCAATGGAATACCAACAAACGGATTAATGTACATTGATTGGTGTAAACGGTCATTCATTAGTACGACTTAATCACAAATATGCAAAAGGATAGCTGCCGTCAATTCTGAGGCATAACTAAATTGAGTATAGCACCGCGTGTATCTTTTTAACTTGCGATTTTTATTTTTTATTTGTTGATAATATTATCCTATGGGATACTAGGGTTAAAAGTATTCTAGGTGTGAATCCTTGACGTAGTCTACCTAGTATGATTCTAATTCAGCCATTTTAATTATAAGTAACGTATTAACTTGGTCGAAACTCGAATGCTGTGATATGCTATAATTAGAGGAGCGTACATATAAGTAAAAATCATCTGATATTATTTAATAGAGATACTTGGTTATGTCTGGCACAAGATTGATCTGCGCTTGGTCCTATGTCTTTCTCTTGTCTATGTCTTTCGGCTGAAATGATGATGATGATAATAAATGATTAATTAAACTAAAATATGTGATGAAAGATTCGATTAAAGTCACAAACATGTTTCAGATATTTATCAAATGAAATTCCGTAAGCTCTGTGCCCTTCTGTGAATGGTGTGTGTCCATTATGTATGCATAGCTCCAAAATCATTTGTACCGCAGTCTTTTCATCTCGTTCACGAGTTGATCACCTCATACGTGCGTTAGACAACAGTATTAATCTAATGTCAAACGCTCAAGTGCCATTATAACTACGTGTTTAGAAAGCTAGCGATGCACGACGGGACTTTAATTACCCATCTTCAATAGATAGCCGATATAAACTTAGCATTAATGTAGACCGTTCAGAAGTACACATGTTGGATGTCAAAGATAAATTCCCTAACATCAAAGTTAGCAATAATGCAACATTATATGAAACGGAACGATGGCTAGCAGCTACTCACCCAGTCGTTGTATTCCGTGGCAACGAATGCAGTTCGCGCTCAGCCATAACATTTACAGTTTTATAATCTACAATTAGGGATTGTAAAAATGTTAAATGGAAATCTTTAATGGCGTAAGTTGTAAAAGGGGCCAGTGGTAATGAGTGGCGTGTAGGCAAAATATCTGTATACCGAGAAAGGACAGTAAAAAATTTGCAATTATGTTATAGATGTCGATGGTTAACGATTGTTGGTCTCTATAAAATGTCTGTGGCCGCCCTATTGCAACTTTAATTGGTTTATTTAGAATGCCAGTGTTATGTTTTGTAAGTGCGGTGAAGGGCTTCGTTACGTATTGAATTGCTTGTATGTACAATCGGACAAGCAGTATACATACATAGTCTAGGCAGTGGCGTTGTGGGGACGGCAGGGGCGGCCCGCCCCGGGTGGCACTTCTAGAGGGCGGAAAATGTCACAATAAATACTAATAATATCTTGTAAATAATTAAACCATTTAATGACAAACGAGAGGAATGGGTAGATGTTTACAATACACAATAATGATGACTGTTCTTGGCAAAAAGTTATTTAAAATTACTTTGTATATAGTCTTTTAAATTGAAATACCTAAATAAGAGAGCGGCAAAATTTTCTTCCGCCCCGGGCGGGTGACACTCATGCTACGCCACTGAGTCTAGGGGTAGGCTAAGGTGTAATACACACACTTTTCGCCAGCAATATTTTTAGGACCCAACTCAACGAAAGGTCTGAACTCACTGAGCTTGTTTAGTGATATATATTAGATATAGTATACTGGCAAAACTCACTTCCTTATCTTGTTGGTATAAAATCGTGCATGATATGTCAACGGGCATTAGGTATCGGTTTATTATTACATCATTTTTCACCAAACTTAATTTGACTGCCAAATCAAGATCTTGTTTTACTTCTCACGTACAAAAAGTGTTAATTCTATAAAAACATTATTTACATCTGTATTATATCTCCGTAGAAGTGCAGTGCGCTCATATTTGATTATCTTCGTATTAGCTGCCATGTAGATATGCCATGACACATAGATGACGTTTTTACTCTTGTAAATCGGGCTAATATCCAGATAAAGGGGTTCTAAAAAAAATTTACTCAGCTTATGGAAATCCTGGCTTTACCGAGACTTTCTTTTAACATAATACTTCTCATTTTGGGAATCGTACTCTGCATCTCACGATGGACAGCAAGCATAGAAGCAATAACATAGAATCCGCCAATCATCAGTTTTAATTAAATATATGCTAACAGCTACCCGCGAGTCTCTGCGTTGTTTTAAGTGCGCTATACATTTCACACCTTCCAAGTTTTATTAAAAATATTAAATATATTTTGAAAACACCCAATAATAGCCCACACACCAATAATATTCAACTCAACTTGTACGAAAGCTCAAACTAAAGAGATGTCACACTATGTCCTACAAACCTTTAATACTGGGCGACATACAATATTCTTTCTAATGAAAGTATATTGTATGTCGCCTTTAAATAATCCGAAAAATCAATCTAAGTACATTTGACGGTTATGCGAACGTAAAAACGGCTAACGAAGCCGAAAATATTTTATTTGCAAGTGTTTTATTATTCATTGAAAGTCACTCACTTAACTGACAATATTATTATATTATCGATTGATGGTTTTAGCTTATACAAAACTGCAGTCTTGCACCTTCAGAGATTTTTGAGTAAACAGTACTAAGCACATACCGGGTTATGCACCGAGACGAGGTGATAAAACCATTCAAGCGATTTCAATTACGCTAGGAGCCATAAAACTGTGCAGAACGACCTATCTACCAATAGAACAGGCCGAAGCAACATTGAAGTATATTATAATTTCTGTTGGCTGGTTTTTTACAACCACAAAACAGATTACCCGTATCCCCTATGTTAGAAATGTCTACAACATAGGTAATATTCTGACACCCTTCTTTTTCTTGGCTGCGGTAGGTCGGTATACAATATTGCAATGAGTGATGCGAGCACTTAGTGCTACTTAATGTGATGTGCGCGATTCGATGCGGACTGTTGTTTCGATACAATAGAAAAACAAATGGTCTCACGGTACTATTACTGTATGTTGACGTCATATTAATCGGATTTCTCTTTCTTGCTTAAGTACAAATGCATTTATCGTTTATAGATTTGAGTTGGTATTCTGTAAAATTCACTATCAAATTCACTTCTGATAAATTAGTAGTGAAACGTTTTACACTTATAAATTATGCTCGCATATAAAAAAAATATCAGATAATATATTATTTATTAAAACACCTTAAACTAACAATGATTAGAATAATATTTTTAAAATCTGATGAATATTGAAATTAAACTACTTCATACAAATTTTATGGTGTTGTTTATTTCTTTTATTACATATAATTTTAAACGTTAAACTAATATTGTTAAACACTTCAATTTCAATGTATAACATTCGCGTAATCGTAGGACAATAACTGATAAATTAGGTATTCTACAGCTACAAATTAGGTTTCAAAATCGCAAGACAATTTAAATTGAACTCATTCAGAATATCTCAGTTATCACGTCGCAGTTGTACATATCTAGCAACGAGCCTGCCCTCGGCGATATCTTGCACCACGTTACAAATGCAACGTTATCTACTTGCGTCTAAGAAATTCTGCTTCTTTGCGGCAAGATATGGAAAGAAACGCCCTGTGCACAGTGTGATTCATTCCTGTGATTTGTAAAACACCCTGTTATTATCTTTAAAATGTAATGTACCTTTATATCATTTATGTTGAACGTCGTGCCCTAAGGTGGGATCTGATTCAATTCGATATTGCTTCTGAAATACCAATGTTCTCCTTTATTTGGATATACAGGCAACTTTGTTAATAAAACAGTTTTACTTTCTTTCCAATAAAAGTAACGTGAATGTTCCAAATAACATAACATTTGTTTTACGGATTTAAATACGATTTAATTTGTTTAAAATATTTTGTTTTGAATTATTTCTTCGCTTCGGATACATTTACACACTTATCGCAATTTTACGATACATAAGCCTCTAATCTAATGAGTCAATTAGTCGGTAACCAGACAGTGAAAAAGGATTGTTTCTGGACCACAGATTCTGAACATTGGTCTAAAAATAGGATAATTTCCTATGTTTTGATTTTGCACATTATCTTACGCACAAGAGCATATAACAATCAACAGGCATCTTTTTGTGCAAACAGTATCAAAATTCGTTGCAAAGTAAGAAAGTAATTAGTATATAGTATTTTTTTTAATATGGCTATAAAGAAGTGGGGCTGTAGTTAGGATATTCTGCTATCTCTCTCGGACAACGGCATTTCAATATCGGTACGTCACAGTTTGTATCGCACTTCCCTTTTCTGTTATTTGACATTTAACCATTTGGAATTGCAATTGAAAATTCCTTTTGTAATGTTTGGATACCTACAATAAATTCTAGTAATAACGATGTATATAAATATATATATTATGTATACAGACATGAAAACCAGACACCTTCGCTCATGACAACTATCAAATCATTGTTCATTATCGATCAAATATTTTTTACATATAGCACATTACCAATGTTCAGATGACTAAATAAACCATTGCGTTTTCTTTTTAACAATATCAGTTGTATAATATTGATCTCGTAACTTTTGACGCCGCAGATTATTCGAAACTAGTATATCTTCTGGTGCACTAAATAATAACCTTTGGCCAATTTTGCTTCACCCCCAGCCGGCAGACATAATTATGCCGCGCGGATGATACATCAATCTATCAATTTATTATAGTCTCCCTTTTTTACCACCTCCGTTTCATCTTTAAGCGTTCAGGTTCAGCCCTGTATTAAACTGTCTCTCTGCCGGGCACGGGCTTCTTCCCACTGTAAGAAGGTTTAGGACGTGGTCCACCACGGTGGCCCTATGCGGCATAGCAGACTTCACATACCTTTAAGAACATTATGTAGAACTCTCAGATATGTAGGTTCCTCGCGATGATTTTCTTTTACCGTTAAAGCAAGCAATAATTAACTATTTAATACGTATATAACTTTGAAAAGTCAGAGGTGTGTGCGTTGGTATTGAACCCGAGACTTCTGCGTGGCAGTCCAATGGTCTCCCACAAAGCTATCACCGCTCTTTTCAATTATTTTTTTTAATGTTGTTAGCGGCAATCGAGCTTATGGATCGCCTGATGGTAAGCTATTACTACCGCCCATGGACACCCGGAACACCAGAGGGGTGAGTCACAAGTGCGTTGCCAGCCTTTTAAGTTTCCTCCTTCTCCCCAGAGAGGGGAGAGGAGTTGGACCTCCGGTACCCTCACTCACTCGATGAAACACAACGCAAGCGCTATTTCCCGCCAGTTTTCTATGAGGCCGTGGTATCACTCCGTTATTTAAAACCGTCTAGTCATCCCGTTATCTTCGCTTGGGTTTACCCATCGCTGTCGACAGCGTTGTGAAACCCAGTAATTAGATTAATACTTAATTGTATAATATTATAATTTTAGTAATACGACAATAATATTAATTATAATAATATTTACCATGTATTGTGTTTCTGGGCGACATATTCACGACATTTGCCATTAAACAAGCATGACCCGTCGCCACGTGTATAATTATATGTCAACTTATCTATGTTCTTCATAACATATTAATAATCTGACGTTTTATTGGACGACCTTTGATAAACTCTATACATAGTTAAATTACAGTTGCAATGATGATATATGAACGTCTTATTTGTTTGATTTATGATTGTAACACTAGTTGTCGCCAAAGGCTGCGTCTGTATGGAAGTTAGGTCGGTCAAAAATGCGATATACAAAGAGACACAATTTAAAAAAAAATATTGTACTCTACTACGTATACACAACACCATCTAGCCCAAACTAAGCAGAGCTTGTACTATGGGTACTATACAATGGATAAACATACATATATATATTTTTTTTGTAAATACATACATATTATACATAGAAACACCCAGACCAAGACAAACATCCATGTTCATGCACAAAAATGTTTGGCTTGTGCGGGAATCAAACCCACGAACTCAGGCGTGGCAGTCGGTTACACTAACCACTACGCCATCGAGGCCGTATAAATGTATATACATACTTTGTTACAATAATATCTTCGAAGCGGTAGGCAGAGAGGTATTACACCTACAATTCGCCAGTTTTGGTTTTAACTAGCGTAATACGGGACAAGCATATTGTAGTTCACCGGGCATTTTACTTAAACAGAAGCAACGAACCATTTGCTGTCTATCTGACACATTTCTAAACAGCGTTCTGTTGTTCCCAAAAGAAAAGTCCAATTTCACTTTCTGCAACCCGAGTATCGAACTGAAAACCTATAAGCAAATATAAGCACAACTTTATCTTAATACTCCATAACACATCTCTTGCGAGTAGAGTTTTATATAGTTCGGACACAGATGACTTTCATAAAAAAAATAGAATAAGTATACTTAATTAATAATGTAATGTTTGTATAATTAAGAATAAATAAATGAAAAAATCTTGAAGTATTTGAATTTCACAATTCATGCTGACATTCAAAGCGTTACTATAATATCATCCCTACTACATGTAAGTAGTAGTATTAGTATCTTATGTGGGGGCCAGTCAGTGCAGACCGGCGACACTTCGACCCAGTGGGATCTTTTGTGTCGACACTCTCCCAATAACGACTGCCATAGACGTTCATGGCAGCCGGGACCGACGGCTTAACGTGCTCTCCGAGGCACGGAGCAGGCGATAATTAAGAATCAATACGCACATAATTTCGAAATGTCATATAACTTCCGAAAGTCAGAGGTGCGCGACGTGGGTTCGAACCCGAGACCCTCTACATTGCAGTCTATTGGTCTCCCCACTGAGCTACTGAGTTTCTGTGTTCTAATATTTGTATAAGTAAGTACATGTTCTTATACAAATATTAGAACACAGAAAACAAAAAAAGTACATATATAATGAAAAATGAGGTTACCACTCAGGTTTGTTGTTGGTTCGCGGTTGATACCTCAAACCAACCCTGATATTATTTGGTAACCCCAAGTGACGCCCGGACGTACATCAGCTACTCATTGTAATATTTTACAAACACAAAACTACGTAAGATATATATTACTTATATGAATTATAATTGATAAGCATATATATATATAAATTAATATATAAAAATATAAATTAAAATAGGTGTAACATGAATAATTAATAAATTGGTGCAATAGTATAATGTTTATAAATATAATATTCAATAATAACCTACTAACGGTTGCCATTCACGGACATGCAATTCTAAATTCACCATGTTGGACATTTGACCAACTTTAGACGCAAATAGCAGATAAATGCCAATACCTTATCTTATAGGATGCTGTCCTCCTCGAAGATTAAAGAAAACATGTCTTATCTCAGTGCTTTTCTATACGAATTGTGGTTTGCATCAGCCACAGTTCGTGGAATACGACAATTACGTTTAAATTTTAATCGATGAAAGTCGCGTGTGAGGCTCTCGCGCTCGGCAACACAATTAGCTGACACTCTTGATTCGTTTGCAAGGTTGTTTCTGTGAAATAACCACGCTATTTTAAATGTCAAGTTTATTTCATATCGCCATGTCGGTGTCAAAAAGTTTAGGGTGCCTTTACACCATGGATCTGCGAGTTAGTAGTTAACTGTTAACGAGGGTAAGCTCCGACACTAATACCTTATTTCTGATAGGCAGGTCAACACAAACAATTTTTATGGGCGCCGCAATTATTTGTGTGATCCACAAATAAATGTTGTGAGTCTTTGTGTCAGTTAATTAAATGTTTGTAAAGTTCCCTGCGATACCGAATTCGATTCCTAACGCGGAAGTAGTCATATAAAAAGAATAAGAAAAGAAACGCATTCTCAATTGCTGTGACTGGCAAACTAAATTTGCCAGTCGAACTTAAAACGAGTTTGATTTGGCGACGCCTATGATAAGCCTTTTAGAAACGGGATAAGTGTCTTATTTTAAGACAAATACGGTGTAGCTGAGCGGGCAAGATATGCAGTTGTTACAAAGTCCTCAACTGTCTGCAGTTTTGGACACATTTACTTAGTACTTACAATAGTAGACATATCCAATCTTCTTCTTTTCGTGTGGTTAGTGGCCGACCTGTTGTCAAGAGTAGTTCAAACCGCCTCTGACAGTTTAACGACTGCTGTCAATTTGACAACAACCGGGACCGACTTTTTACGTGCCCTCCGAAGCACGGAGACGCTCAGATGAAATACCACTAAGCGGTCACCCATCTATAGACTGACCGCACCCAACGTTGCTTAACCTCGCTAATCGTTTACCGATCAGAGAGTGCAACTAGCTATGAGTTTGAACTAAACTATGAGTTATGAGTTATCCAATGAAAAAGTGATAATCACTTCTTTATGAAAAAAACCATCATCTTTTGGCAAGGCAATGATTCATTTTTATAATCACTAATCGATTTGGTTGCCTCTATGACAGTATACAACAACACTACATGTCTAGCTATCTATTCACATTATTGCGTATAAATATAACATATCTTAGCAAGTTTGTAATAATCTGTATCCGTAACTGCATTACTTTGCTTAACTTGATTGATGTGAGTATTAAAAAAGACATTAAATTACACATTTTATGTGGAAAATGCGCATAGTCGAGTGCTTAATCGCGTGCGCCGGCGCAGCCTTGGTTGCGCCTACGCAGCGCGCACACGTCTGCGTAGCGCACACTTTTACGTACTCTGTTGCTTGAAAGGCTATTTATGACTTAATTTCTAACGCAAGATATAAAAATAGTGAGTATTAATTAACTATAAGACATTGACTTATATAGCCTACTATTACGATGGCTAACATTGTATTGGACAGCTTTTTAGTGCCATAGACACAAGAAACTGATAGAATGATTGCATAGCCCAGGCATATTAAAAACTCGAGAATCTTAGCTATGAACATTTTACTAATCAAAGTGTTCGGGTTTTTGTGCACAAAACAGTACAATATTCTACAGTAAGTGGACCTGTGACTAAATGCTAGGTTGTTAAATTCAGCACTTATATAAAAACACAGTATTAAAAACTCACACCTGTTTATTTTCTATATTATATTTAATAACACTCAAGAGAGCAGCGATAGCTCAGTGGGGAGACCAACAGACTGCAATGCTGAGGGTCTCGGGTTCGAACCCACGTCGCACACCTCTGACTTTCGCAAGGTATATGACTTTTCGAAATTATGTGCGTATTGATTGACAATTATCGCCTGCTTCGTGCCTCGGAGCGCACGTTAAGCCGTCGGTCCCGGCTGTCATGAACATCTATGGCAGTCGTTATTGAGAGAGTGTCGACACAAAAGATCCCACTGGATCGAAGTGTCGCTGGTCTGCACTGACTGGCCCCCACATAAGATACATCAGACTCAAAACGGACAGAGTTTACACTAATACACTATACGTGACTTTACTTGGATTATAATTATTATAGTTACTTGTATAGCGTGACTGCCCTAGTAAAGGGCAGAGTAGACCTGGAGTTATTGTTAATTTCTAGTTCTAATGAAGACCAGTCGGCAGGCAAGAACCAGGTTTGTAGCTGGGAAGCAGTTTGGCTAGAAGATAACAACAGTAGCAACCAAAGTACAGGTTTTTATAATGCAATTATTGCTGATTTTAATGTTGCATTAACGTCAATGCGCAAAAATTGCGATTTAGCATTTTATTAAGGAGAATAGGGATGTAACATTAGGTTAAACTCAAGTCATCTTATAAAAAAAATTATATACTTTCCTTATATTTTTCGCCTTAAAAATATGTCTATATAGCGAATTTCGCATCAGATACATTTGAATTACTGCATGTAACCTGTCTTCTCTCTCATTCTCAAGAATGATAATAGCATGTTGAAATTTGTTAAAATTGCTCTAAAGAGAACTTCAATGTATAATTTCGCCAATTTATAGTCGTGGCGTATTTATCTGTTTTTAAAATGTTACAATTTCATTTTGTCTATTCAATAAAAATACTTTTATCATTTTAACAAGTAGACAATCCTTACCAATATAATTAATTCGAAAGTAACTCTGCCTGTCTATCTGTTCCTATTCACGACTAAACCACTCAACCGATTTGGATAAAATTTTATACAGAGGTAGTTTAAAACCTGGGAAATGATATTAGCTACTTTTCATTGAAATAGGTACCAGGCGTAGCCGCGCGCAAATGCTAGTCTTCTATATATTTTGCAGTTCTATACCTTTGTATTACGGATACTTGTATTCTTGTTAAAAGCTTTAACTGAGCTAAATGCTTGTATGCGATGTGGGTTTTCATTAGTAGTGCAACAGTTAAGGGTCGAATCCACTACCCGGACTACAACCACTTTATTTTTGTATCGATAGCTCTTTCATCAATAAATCAAAGGTCTATTTCCTTTTCTGCGACCCTAAGAACACTCATAACATAAAACTTAAATTATTGCAAGGCAGTTTATAACTTTGATCGTAAAATAAATACATTTGTAAATAACAATTTACAATAAACTAGAAGTTCAAGTAGGTACTTTACATTCTAGCATTGTTAAATCTTATTTATGATAGATAATACTAGCTTTTGCCTCGGGCTGCGCTCGTGTGCAAGTGACCATGGCAAAAACTATAGCATCGCCATATAGGGACCCTTTATACAGCAAGGCAAATTGTTTCAATTAAAACGAATTGATTAATATTAATTATTCAATTAATTTTAATCGAGACAATTTGTTACAAAGTATTCTGTATGTATCTTATCTAATCTGGGGGCCAGTCAGTGCAGACCGGCGACTAATGTTAAAGGCTGGCAACGCATTTGTGACTCCTCTGGTGTTGCGGTGGGTGTCCATGGGCGGCGGTAATCGCTTACCATCAGGCGATTCGTATGCTCGTTTGCCTACTATACAATAAAAAAAAACTATTTTTATTTTTATTTACTTACAATCAATCTATAGTTTATCCATTAACGATGCATGAGATGAAGATTTTTATATAAACAATTATATTACCTAAAATTAAAACATAGTTTAAATACTACAAGGCTGCTGTAAGCTTAGGAATGTCGAGATGCAACATTGTTTTCGTTGTTGCTACTGTAATTTCAACCATATTGTCGTTATATTAAGTCGCATTACTATTTATATGTCAATGGGCGCCGGGACTTATTAGCTGGCGTTGCCATGTCATTTTTATACTTCAACTCAATTAAACTTTCAAAGTATGATTCTTGAGTATGGTTACTCGGTAGGCTTCGCACGTTTGTAATATAAGAGCTGCAGACAGGTCATGCATTAATTTGTAAAAAAAAAAACGAAAGCAGTGCCCTATCATTTATTATTATGGAAATATTATAATAGATTCTATAAAAGTTGTTCCCGCCGTTGTGCGTTGTTCTATTATTTTCTTTATAATATAGGTATTACTTATTCTCTTTCCTGAACGATAGGAACTTTATGTCCTTATTTACACCCCTTACAACATGTATGTGATATTGCATGATGAACAGTCGAGTAACAAGTAAGCGCATCAAATAAACTCACACTCTAATTTATAATATTAGTTATGATTAATAGTATGGGATCAATTTGAAGACATTAGGATAGTAACAACAAAACAAATACAATATAAATGTTTTTAGTAGAATCTCTAAAAACATTTATATTTTATTTCAAATCTAGAAGTAGGAGTTATTGTCAAATAACAGAAAAAGATGCACGATACAAGCTATGACGTCACCGCTATTAAATGCAGCTGTCCGAGGGAGATGGCGAGTTATTCCCACAACAACCACCCTTTATTATATCCAATTTTAAAATAGTAATAACATCCTTATTACTCGACTACGGCAAAGCCAAAAGAAAGGGTAATGATTTTGGCAGTCTGGGTATGTATGTTTGTATGTTCCCCCGTAGCGCTTAAACTACGTAACCGATTTTAATGAATAAGGTGTCTATAGATTCGTAATAATATCCCGGGTAACATAGGCTATAAATTCTTTACGTAAAGTAATCAATTTAAAAAAAACGTATAGTTTTTTAAACTTTTTTATTTGCTACCCGTTTCGATACCGGTTTCACAAAAATATTTCTTTTGATTACTCTTGAGGGTAAAATAATATACGAAATCAAACAGGCCACTCCCCTATTGTTGTGTTGTTCTCGTTGTGACAAACAATCTGTCAAACTGTGACCACGACTTATGCAACTCGGTCGAAACGTATCAATCAATAGGTATTTATTATCTTTTGAATACTTAATCGCGTGTAAAACCTGATATATAGTTTGTGTACAAATCGCGAAAGTCTACAAAAAGTTTACTGACAAGTTGTTGGTGTGAAGCGATCCTTATAGTTCCCACTCAAAGCATTCGTTACCGTCGCCGCGTCGCCGGAAGGTGTATATTCATCAAAGAATAATAAATGCCTTAAAAGCTAACTGTGGTCCGATATTGTTATACCAACATCTGTTCGTTAGTACACGGTTAAACTTATCCGATTTACTGATACATAATGTGCAGATATATTTTAAGACATTTAAATTGTTTTTAAAACACGATATACTGCCTCCGCGGCGCAGCGGTAGTGAATGCGACTGCTGTGCATGAGGTCTCGGGTTCGAGTCCCGGGTCGGGCCAACAAAAAGTCATTGGGTTTTTCTGTTAAGAAATCTCAATACGAGCACGGAGTTAGGGAGTTGGCGGTGTTAGACAGCCCCGTGCCTTGGAAAGCACGTGAAGCCGTTGGTCCTGCGCCTGATCTCTCTCCGGTCGTATCAGATTATTCGTCCCATCGGATCATGAGAGTTAGGGAACAGAGAGTGCACTTGTGTTTGCGCGCACACTTGTGCACTATAATATCTCCTGCACCGATGGCCAATCTCCATTACGATTGGCCGCCGTGACAGAAATTCGGTCAGGAGGACATTATTATTATTATTATAAGCACCTACCCATCGGAAATGCGACCTTGACCAAGTTGTCCGAAAAAAATCCGCGATGTTGTCTGTTTTTTTATGCAATTTTTATGTAATTTTATTTATGGTTTATTTTACAAATGCCCAATACTTTTTGCGATAGACTTTTATCGTTACGCGACACTTTTTTGATATAGCCTCTCATACGAATATTATCTCGTATAAATTTTAGGAAGATACGTAATCATCGTCATATTAATTACCTATTTATAGTCTGCCAGTGGGATACGAATCACAAAATAAACATTTTTGTCTCAGAGAAATTGTTGAAATAAAACGTGATATAGAATATTTTAATATGCGATAATCCGTAATTTTAAACCGATATAGGTCTATTAGACAAAAATTACTACTCTATGAGAATTAACCCCCACGACGCGACAGGAGCATATAACTCATAGCTATACTTTTAAAATAGCTATTCTACCATAGTTTATATTTACTAAAACAATATAAAAACAAACACAAATGCTTTATCGATAAGTTTACATTAACAAGCTATTAAATCATAAAAAAGCTTTATTATTTATGGGAATTCGGTAGCCTTCGTCTCCTTGCACAGTGCTTTGCCTTTGGCAAAGTTGCATTATACTCGATATTGCCATTTGATGATAAAAGATTCTCGAAACGAGGACATGGCTTAAAAGAGTCTATAAGGCGTTCTACTAAACGTCTCGACTTACTCTCTTTTATATTATTTTCCATCAACATAAATGTGTCCTACTCTTATTTGTAATATCAATGCTATGGTGGGTAGGTAGATATTATATGATAAGTAATTGTTTGTGAATCTAAATACTCATTTTGAGCTCAAAACCTGCAAGTGCAGCTACTATATAAATAAAGACAATTTTTTTATATTGTCAATGAAAAGAAAGAATCTACCGGAGGGACAAATAGAATTCTTAGTATTACTTAGGATAAGGCTTACCCGCACATGTATAGAATTTCCTGTTATGTTGTCATTAGTGGCAGACGACCTAGCGGCCAATCTGATGGTAAGTGGTAACTTTCGTTTATGGACATGGCTGTGAGTACCAATCAATTAAATATTTTGAGGCAGAAAACTCACATTCTTGTGAAAGAGAATTACAATAATGTCATGTCTGTTTTTCAAAGCTCTGTAAAGGTGTTATTCGTACATGGCGACATTTTTAGACTAGATTAATTTAATTCATAGGCCCTTTTGTCAAATGAATATACATCAATATTTTTTATGACTATACTATGCATTATAAAAATAATTATGGGCGATGAAACGACAAATGCTCAAGATAATTGACAGCATTCAGCTCCATAATGACAAATAATTAAATGGCGTAGACATCAATTTGGAATTACGTTATGACGATTGCGATGAGCGACAACCCTATACCACATAATTCGTATTAAAGTGCACATTGCCATCTCTTATTCCGGTATCGACTTTGCTACAATGTTGCATATCCACCTCTCGCTTACTCACAACAATTATATTCCAAGTGCGAGAGGAAGAGGAATAAAATTTTACGACTAGATCGTGTATAGCTTCAAGGGCTTAAACAATTTTCATTGCTTATTTTGCTGTGTGACTAATTTTATGCCAACAGCCAACAACATAGGTATTCCAAGAAATTCTATATTACTCACGATGTTTTACGAGGTATACGTAGCTATATTATGATAATAAGTTTTCATAAACGCCTCTCGATGAATAAAAAGGTCGCGCACAAAGGAGCAGCGCTGATATTATCAACAGTCTTGTGTTCTCTGTAACCACTTAAAATATTAAGTAGCTGTATGAGCCAAAAGTGTTGTTTATGCAATATTATTATGTTATAAACATTGATTTAAAGTAGATATGTTGAACGTATTTTGTATGATCAGCCCGTTCTTATTGATGTGCTATCGATCAACTACACTACTCTAGGAGTCTTGAATTTCAATATCTTTAGATTGTGTTGGCACTAATGCTACTAGAATGTGCGCGCTTGGCGGGAAATAATATGCGTTATGTTAAAAGGGTCTATACATATATTCAAATTGATTGATTTTACAAGTATAATTATCATTGTTATTGGTTTACTGATGTATAAGTAAGGACATAAGTATATGCAACAGATTAATGTAAAGATTTGAAATTGATTCCTCAAGTATAGTTACCTTGGGGAAGGCCTATATCCAGCAGCGGACGTCTAGCGTCCGTCTCGGCAAAGTATAATTAACTGTATGTGTTATTGAATCTCTCTACCACGAAATTCTCAATTATCTTGTTTCTTTGAGATAACGAGGCTTCTTTTACTCGATAGCCTAGTTATTGAGTAATCAAGATTATATGCACCGTATATGTACATATAATATAAGTTCTATCGGGCAAAGTTCCAAACTTTATACTACTACTGAGGACTGCCTAGCAAACATCTGATAACATTTTCCTTAAGCCGGGACACGTACCCAGACATATTTTTGATATAAACTACGATACCAGATGTAAACATAAATGAGAGTGTACCTGAGTTAAAACAAAACTCGAATGAAATTCATGCACACCACCACCATGACCTTAAAATTTCATTATACCTATTGTACCAACAGTTCTATTTTCTCTCTTGATTTTGCGAAATCTCAACACCTACGTAAGACAATATTGAAAACTTTATGCGATTTGATTGGCAACGTTCATAGCGTGTTAGATATAAGTTTTGCAGTTCTCACTCTATCTATGTTTCTAACCACAAATAAATCGGAGATAGACAGAATTCTTAAATTGAAAATCGACTATAAAGTACTGTCTGTGTTTGATTTAGTACTTTATGTAATATGCAACAGAAAATCTCACTCACCTTTTTGTGGTAACAACTTCAAGATTTCTTCCAAGATAAAGACTTTCAATTTCAATTAATATTTAAATTTGGGTATAAGAAAAGTAGGACGTAGTTGATATCTATCTAGATATCTCGCTATCTCTTCCGGACGCCTATACTTAAACAGCGATTACGTCACTATGCGTTCTGCTTTCTTATTCTGTCATTTGACAGTTTACTACCAGATTAATAAGGCATCTTAATGACATTGAAGTGGATTTAAAAATAAACTATATTTCAAATTAAGATTTTAATTACGTAAAAATAAATAAAAAAATAACGTTTAACTTATACTGTCCCATTATTGAGCCCAGCTCTCCCCTACATTTCCCTAACGGTCACAAGAGCTTCGGTCTGCCAGAGGTTCTAAAACTGTCCAAATCTTCGCGTCAGCGTTTCAGTGACGTTTTACTAGTGACGTTGTACTAGAATTAAATCCTATGTCGCGGGCGGACTTCACAAACATTCAAACAACGGACACAAAGAACACCCAGACTCGAAACAACCATTTGTGGATCATACAAATTTTTGACCCGTGGGTAGTGGCGAGGTGTCCACTTTAACTACTACGCCATCCGTGCAGTTCTTATATATACCCACGTTTGAGGATGTATTCTGCAGAAATGCTCCGCCTAGTCACACTTTGTTGCCTTGGTGCCAACATCGGTAATATCTGTTTTGGAGTGTATTTCTGTATTACAATATTTACCTTCTTATTAAAATAGTAAAATAAAATGGATGTTTTTCATAATTTCGATAGAACTATCCACAAAGAAACTTAAACCAAATTTTAACATCAGCGTCATCACAAGTTCGTCTGAGTAGTTATGATTCATAGATACGAACTTCCTATCTATGTTAGTTCATAGTTACAAACAAACATTTTTATATCCGAGTCATCAAACTCAGTTTTACGGCGTCTGACGCAATTCTTTTTAATCTCATACAATAACTGGCTTAAGAAACTGCTAGTTCCTACCGGAGACACGTGCGGGACATAGACTAAGTCGTTAAACCTGGAGCAATGTATATTTTTATTCTGTAGGGATTAAGGTACCTATTGAGAGTGGCACACCGGCGGCCAGGTACAACAGATTTTTAATGATGTTTGTTATTCTAACACTTTACAGATAATTTATGTCTCGTTATCGGTACTGGGTTAGGCAATTTTATTACAATCATATTTCGCCTGATTTTTAGTTCCTCGTTATAGAGGCCTATTGTCATTTACGTGCGAATCGACGCTTGAGTAAAATTGCTGGCAGATCTGTTATTCCATCTCTTTAAACCGATCTTTAATTCGTTATTCTTAAGGTTAGCAACATGCCAACCTAGGCAGCTTAAGCAGAGAATAACACTACGGTATACCAAGCCTATCGTAAGTGGTGACGTGAAGCTTTCAACGCATCGCAGGTTGCCAGAAACAAAGTACTCCACATGCCATCAGCGCCATCTAGAGGACGTGGCAGCGGGTTATGATCTCTCGATGCTACACCAATGCGTTTTAGGGCCGTTCCCAACAACCTATCCTCAGTAAAAGATATCTTGCTATCAATGATAAACAGTATATTTCTAACTATCGTTAGTTTGCGTCCCACAAGTAGCGGTAATGGCTATCTATTCATCGACATCGATAGGTAGGTTTAGCTATCTGGTCCTCCGTTGCGTTTCGTAACATCAAAACCTACTAAAAATAATAAAATGTAAAAACGATCATTTTCACATATTTTTCCGGAATCAATTAAAATTGATTAATCAGTAGAACTAGCAATATGTTAATATTAAATAAATTGTTTTTAGTTAAAGTTTGAAATACCTTATTGATAATAATATGTTGCCAATCGCATGTTTGGCGCGCATATTTGGAAGAACAAAACACCCGCAAATGTCACTTCAATCGGGAAGACTGACGCTCGGCTCGGACGCATCGACCTTGTATTGTTGTTTATTTACATCGTGTTCGTACGTTTCATGAATGGTTAAATAAGTGAATTGTATTTGAAAAATATGTTTTATGAAATTCGTCCTCACAATCACTATCCTAGTCGGATAAATCCATTAACATTGACAAATCAATTTCACTAGACTTGGACATTATTATAAGCAAACAACAGAAACTCTCGACTTGTTTTATTTATATAAATCACAGAACATTCATACTTTATATATAAATACACATAGATAGACGACTACTTATCGCTGCTTTTCGACGGATATACAATATCATTAACTTTAGTATTGATATTTACTGACAGATAACTGTCAACGCAATATTGGGACGCTCAGTGACGTATTTTAATACAAAAATTTATCGTTAGTAGGCGATAGAACCTCCCGTCGATAGATAGCGTTGGGCGGTAAATCATCCTATCCTGTAGTAGGTTATTGGGACATTACAACCGATGATAGATACGTTTTACTATCTTTAGTAGGCTAAAAGTGACGATAGATAGATTATTGGGAACGGCCGTTAGATAGCAACCTAAATACTTTGAGTGGGACAGCCAGCCTTAGAAGACCGACCATTCTTTTGAATATATCGTGGGTTTTCATTACAATTACATACTATAGATTAAAATAACCTAATCTTTCTCCCAAGGGGGTGATAAAGTATTTGTATAGTAGATCTTCTTGGGTGATAAAGTACCCTATATATATAAACATCATAAAAAATTTAATAAGCAACGCGCGAGTGGTGCTTCTAGATTGCAAGCAATTGAAGACTAGAGTAACTAACCACATACACATAAATATACCCTTCATCAGGCTATGTTGTATAAAAAAGTAAATATAAATAATAACATTTAAACCACAAAATAAAAAATTGGCACTTGAAATAGCCATTTGCATCCCAATACTAAGAATAAAACATCAGCCCTGTATATGACTGTCCCACTGCTGGGCACGGGCCTGTTCTCAGTGTGAGAAGGTTGTAATACAAATAGTAAAACAATTACATATAAATATATCAGCCTAAACAATTAAAAACTGTTTGATTGAGAGTGACCATCTCATTATGGGCCCTCCGTCCGGCCGGCCTCGTCCATTCGGTGTCAAACGCAAGCTACACGGATCTAATACCTAACACTGGATGCGGCATCCTTTATTTTATTTTTCTACCTTACAGTTACTGTATTCCCAACCTATTACTTTTAGAGCCTGGTCCATAAACTAAAAAGGATTTATCTATAAGATGAAATTTTACTGCACGGATGGTGTAGCGGTTTAAGTGGTTGCCTCGCCACTTGCGCGCCAAGCGTTGTGGGTTCGATCCCCACGCAGGACAAACATTTGTGTGATCCACAAGTAGTTGTTCCGAGTCTGGGTGTTCTTTGTGTCCGTTGTTTGAATGTTTGTAAAGTTGTCCCCGATACAGGAAATATTACAAGTAGAGTCTTCCTTTAAAAAAAGTCTAATAATTATGTATCTTATGTGGGGGCCAGTCAGTGCAGACCGGCGACACTTCGACCCAGTGGGATCTTTTGTGTCGACACTCTCCCAATAACGACTGCCATAGATGTTCATGGCAGCCGGGACCGACGGCTTAACGTGCTCTCCGAGGCACGCAGCAGGCGATAATTGTCAATCAATACGCACATAATTTCGAAAGGTCATATAATATTAGCTAAATAACTAATATCATAAATGCTAATGTGAGTTTGTTTGATACGCCTACGCCTTAACTACTCGCCCGATCATCATGAAATAAACGTTGTCACGGGTACAGAAAGGGACATAGAGTACCTTTCATATAGAGTAAAATCCTGTTTCTGAGGGATAGAAAATTTACATAACCTTCATTTACGCGAGCGAAGCCGCGGGCAAAATTTTGTAGTGATATAAAATGTCAAACAAGTTTGAAGGCACCACACAGTAACAAGATAAAAACATTTGCTCATATAACGACTAAAAGGAATGTCTTGATTAAACCTGTAAATCTTAATTAGCAGATAGGAATTAGTCAACGCCTGATAAGGACAAAATTAAGTGGTCGTACTGAAGGTGTAGGTTTACGTTTATTATAAAGCCTTAAACAGCCTTAGGGTTGCCAATGATAATATATAATAGTGGGGCAGCACGGACGGCGTAGTTGTTTAAATGGTCGCCACTGCGCTGAGTATTGCGGGTTCGAATCCCACACGGGAGAAATTTGTGTGATCCATAAATGGTTGTTCCTAGTCTGGGTGTTCTTTGTGTCCGTTGTTTGAATGTTTGTTAAGTCTGCCGCGACATGGGATTTATTCCAAGTCGAAAGTAAACTTAAAAGATATTATATATAAATAAAGATATAGATATATATAGATAATATATATATATAAAGATATTATGTAGCACTCTCTGTCATCTTGCTTGGGTGTAAGACAGATGCAGCATCTATTTTCGAGTGAAACTTACCTAGGCTCACGTCACTGTCCTAGAGGGGCAGACGAAGGTATTATACCAATATTTCGCTTAGTTTTTGGTACCACGTTTCTGGTTGCTATCGCTGTCTACCGGACACAGTTCCAAATATCATGTTTCTATAAAAATAGTTTCTTAGTTGAAAATCCCAATTTTATTTTGTACAACTGTCATTTTGTCACATTCACTATCGCTGCTCTATCAAACGAATCAATTTTGAAGGGGAGTTTGTTTTTTAAATTATATTTTGATATAGTACTTTTATTTTTAAACAAGCTTATACCCGCGGCTTCGTTTGCGTAAAAGTAAGCTAGGTTATGTTAGCAACAGTACTTTAAAAATATGATAAACTAGCTGTTGCCCGCGACTTTGTTCGCGTGGACTTTAATTTATTACCCAATACCTACTTTTAATTTGTTATCTAATTTTAATACATATATAAAACTACCACTAAAGAAATTAATAAATCTAACTACACCTATATATGTGTAGTTAGCTATATATATATATATATATATATATATATATAGCTAATACTTAAAAACTACCTACTAATATTTATAAACTACTTACTATATCTAAAGAATTATATCTTTTGAATGAAATGTCCGATTTTAATAATTTAAAAAGTATTGATATATTTTACGGGTATTGAAACGGTCTTTAATAAAATATCATTTAATGAGATAAGGATTAATACACAGGTATGAATAATATGGTTTGATTATTGTCGGCACTTTTATCAACATTTAAAATGTAAAAAAGTAGTTATAGTAGCATAACTACAGTAGTTGGACATGGTATCACGGATTATTTAGTAGATATTGATACGTTCTATAATACTGTAGAACATTTTTTTGTTCATACATCAATAGTTTCCGCAGCGCACGTGATGACAGATTTTTTATGACTAATTTTTCACACCTTGGGTTATATTATTGCATTTTTATTAAGGATCCTTATTTAATAAAGCAATGTAATATAGCCTATGTCACTCAGTGAAAATGCAGCTTTCTAATGGTGAAAGAATTTTTGAAATCGGTCCAATAGTTTTTGTGTGAAAACATAACAAACATACATACAAAAACACAAATGTTTCCTCTTTATAATATTAGTTTAGATATGAAATTAAATATAATATTAGCCTATGTTACTCAGTGATAATGTAACTTTCTAATGGTCAAAGAATTTTTAAAATCGGTTTAATTGTTTTTGAGTTACATCCTTACAAACAAAAAAATCAAGTCCTTCTTCTTTATAATATTAGTATAGATTTGGAATGTTATTTTGCCTCTACGCTATAATACTTAGCCTGAAACCAACGAGCCAATCTTTGTTATTTTATAGAAATTCGCAACTACCAATAGAATAATTTCAAAACATTTTGCAAACAACTCGACACATACAAATAGTTTAATATCAAAGATAATGTGATATTGATGGCTCTCTCACGAATTTATAGATATTGCCGTAAAGTGGGTACAAGTTTCCAATTATTGACAATCTAACATCTTAAGTAACAAGTAACAGTTATTGAAATATAATCTATATTCGTTTATCTCATTCTCCTTCTGCCGGGGGCAGTCAGGTATGAGTGTTGTTCACGCTTGTATTACTCGAAGGGCTATGTGGAACTGTATCACGTCTATATTTTGACAGATGTATAGGGCTCACGTAAGCGGATCTGTTGTCTGAAAGGGGCACATCAATATTAGGCCCAGGTGAACAAGAAATTGGCTACACAAAAAAAAATATATATATTTATCCTACATCTTCCTTGTATTTATTATTCTGTACAAGTCGGTAAGAAAACGACTAAACTGTTTAATGAAACTTGCAAGCAAGTACATTAACGTAAAAATGTTGCCTTTACACAAAATATGTTGACAGGCAATTAATCGAAATAGTAATTTACCATTGCTATATTATATAATTATTATTTTTTCGTTCATTTAATTTTATTATTATTTTTATTTTTGCAAGATTACATTGATTAACTTAAAGTAATGTCTATTATCGATGTATCCAGTTTTTATGTTTATTATGGCAACACCATAACTAACTTGTTAGACGCCGGATAACGTCAATGTCAATAATTGCTTGTTTTTTCAACTCCATTGTGACGTTCAATGTTTATTTATTGCGGTTAATATCGGCGACTTTTACCTATAAGCTATAAAACTGCAATGTATTTTATTTTATTGACTTGTAACTTAGTGTGCAGACACTTTGGGTCTCTCGGGCGAGTTTGAATATGGGCCCTGTGGGTCAAAAGACCCCCGAGATATAGGGATCACAAGCTCACATGTATTTTAAATGGCAAAATGGCTTCATTTATATGCAGAGTGGTAGTGTGCTGATCCGAGTTGGTTGCTGCTGTTTGCTGTCGAGTTTTGTCTTGTGCTGCGTTTTGCAACACAACATGCCCAACAGTGGACATGCTGCCCAACAATGGACATGATACCCAACAATGGTAATAATGCCCAACAGTGGACATGATGCCCAACAGTGGGCATAATGCCCAAAAGTGGACATGAGGCCCAACTGTGGGCATTATGCCCAACAGTAGATAGCAGTGGGCATGATGTTCAACGGCGGCAATGATTGAAAAGTACGTTAATTATTTACTATTAAAACATGTACATACTATATAATTATATACAACATTAACCTAAGTAAATGTTTAAATATATTTGCAACAAGGTCACATGAAGACGAAGAGGTTGAATCCTGGGTTTTTACACTCATCTCGTTTTATTCCTAATTGATTGTACTCATAAATAAATTAAAATCTATATACATATATATATAAAACTCTTCCGTTACTGAGTGATTGACAGACAACGCACAGCCGAAACTACTGAACGCAAGAAGCTGAAATTTGGCATGTATGTTCCCTGGAGAGTGTAGGGGAGCACTAAGAGAGGATTTTTGACAATTCCACCCTGAAGGGGGTGAAAGTGGTGAAACCCGGTATTCACACGGGAACGGGACTTACGCGGGTGAAACCGCGGGAAAACTACTAGTAATGTATAAAATGATATAGCATATTGTATTGATGAGATATAAGAAGATAACTTTAAAATGCCAAGTTTTTTGTAAATCACTTTTTTTTCTAATTCATGATTGGCTTTGCCTACTATTATTATCATTAGCGTTTATAGGTGTGCACTGTGGCCCCAAATTACTATAGCGTGTGGGCATGCCCCTTGTGTTGCTATTGAGATTTATTTAAACGTTAAAATTAAAATTTCAGTTTAAAGTTACTGACCTAGAAATGGAATTCAGGATTTGTGATTAATACGGGCGTTTTAAGGCAATCGTTTAATTTATTTTTAAGTAATGAGAATATCAATTGTCTTATAAGCGGTTATAACAGATCAAACTTTAACTGCGCGTTCAATCAGTTCCCAGACTTCTGTATAAATTCGGTTATATTTTCTCCAGCATATATGCTTTCTATCTTATACCAAAATTGCTTCGGCAGTTTTACTAAGAAACCGTAAAGCAGCAGTTATATTAACTTAGGTTTGAAAGTATGGTTTAATCGTCCTGTATCTTTTTCATCATCTCTTAAAGCATACCTAGTTATTGCATGCTAGAATAAGACGCGTTATAAGTTAATAGCCTTATCTCATTCTCTCACGCAATAATTGCTTTTATTTAAGGCCTGACTCCAGGTATGATAGGACTAACTAGTGCGCTCTATACTGTAAAAGGCACTTAGAACTCAAATTTTCACTTTTGTAACCAGTTCCACATTCTATAAATAGATACGGACATGTCCTATTTTTGATATTTGACAGGAAGCCAGTTCGGTTATTGGCACAGTGAAACTGTAACGGTGACGGTGTTCGACGCGAAAGCATCCACATGCAAAGATGACGATAATTTACGTGTCCCATTAGTTGTAGATATGTTTGTATGTCACAGTGTATATAGATACAGATCGCCGGCAAACTTATACATCGCGTAGACATAGCGCTCGCGTACAGCGCTTTAGAATCAAGTCGATTGAATATAATTGCTTTTTACTTGTAACTGGACTTACACAAAAAAGAAGTGACAGTCAATCATACGACCTGTCTGCCAGAAATTCACTATAGCAGATGTCTAGAACGGTGCCTGTTTTAAAATAAAAAGATCGCCTTCGTTTTTAGTAGTATCTGTAAATTTCCGCTACCCACTTAAGTGATATATAGGCTCGTGTACAGCCATGATATTAAATGAACATATTGTAATATAAGCCTTGTATAACGCAGTCTCACAGTTACGGGTCTATTCTCAAGTCAAGTCTATTTTTTAGAAAATCAGATTTACTTGCAACGTTTTCGTTCACCGTTAAAGAAAGCGATAATTAACTAGTGAACACGCGTATAATTTTAATAAGTCATAAGGGCGTATTATTTAGGATCAAACTTGATACCTTTGTGTGGCAGTTCGTAGTCCGCGAGTATGTTTTCAATGCCAAGCATAATTATTGCCGCATCCATTTCTTCCAGGTCTACATTTCAGTTCCAAAAGGGTTTGGTAGTCGTTAGCAAATGGAATTATACCATTTTAATTTATGTAGTTTACAAATGATTATTTGTCAATGTATTTTAGCGACATATTTGTTAAGCAAGAGTGATTTGAAATAATTAATTGTACTGCTTTTAACATGTTTACGTGCGTTCATGCAGTGTCGAATTCCAATTATTTTTTCCTGTAAGGAAGTTGGAGAAACTTTAACTAAAGTAAGTGATCTTAGAGGTAATTTTTTTAGTATATTCAGCCCAGAAAACGATTTGAATAGATATTGTCAAATTATAACGTGTTTTAGTGTTACTAAATCTTTCTAATACTTAAGTATTTAACCTAGCCATTTGATCTGTAATTACTATAATAGAGATTTTGATTTATGATCTTTACGTAATTACCGTGCTGGCTATTATAAAGGTTTTCCATCAGTTCCATTCATATTAGCAAGCCGCAATCTCTCGCCTCAAGCAAGGCAAAAAACGTGTCACAAAATATATGAATCAGTAGAAGCCAGATATTGAGCCAAGCAGACTGCGCCCTTCGCAAATGAATTTAGCCAAACAAAAGCTAAACTTTAAACAAACGTTATTGCCAACAACTCCCAGCAACAGTTGTTCGCATTCGTTTAAACAACTTCCTCATGTGGTTTCACTCGGCTACAATCGGTGAAACTCGACAGTATTCGTCCCCTCATCATCTCCATTTAATTTTCAACTTAATTGCTAAAACTTAAGGTTGAATTTTGTATGGATTGTTTAGTGAATTTTCTGTGTTTGTCCCGTCCTGTGGTTGAAAGTTTGGAAGTGTCGGACCACAGATTGACCACGTTTTGGAAAACAATCAATGTGTGAATTAATTTAGTCATAGTTTGTTTTGTTTGTGGTTACAGGTGTAAATTTGTGTCTCTGAATGTTTTGTTTACACATTTGAACTTTCAATTTCTCGATCCTTATTTGTCATGTGAACATTTGTAAACTGAATTTAGCAACGCCATTATTTTATATTGTACTAAACAATATAAGTAACTTCGTTGGCGTTTTATACTAGACTATTATTTCAAGGAATTTAGTCTATCTTAATACCAAATCTAGATTAACATCGGTACAGCGATACCCATGAAACGTAGCAAAGAGAAATTTAATTTTATTCGTTCCCTCATCCGGGAATAGAAGTCGAGATCTCAAGTACTTAGTGCTAAATTCGTGACGAGATCAATAAATAATCGCACACCCACCTTAATCCGGAGTCAGGTAGACAGCCTTTAAATAAAGCGGGCGCTCGCGGCGGCATGGTCGCAAATCATATCGTTTATCACTTTTTGTTTTGATAATTGATATTGTTTATAGTGTGGTATACAGTAGTTAAGCTTAAGGCTGTACGTGCTTAGGGTCACCAAGTCCCTACTAAACTACACTAATATATAAAAACGAGCTGCTATGTAGATGTCTCGAATTGGATCTCGTACACGCACCTCTGACGTTTCAAAGTTATGTGCGTATAAAATAGTTTATTATTGTTCGCTAATAGTGAAGAAAAACGTCGTGAGGAAACATGTATGTCTGGAAGTTTGCCATAAGGTTTTCAATGATATGTGAAGTCTGGAAACTTGTAGTGAGCCAGCTACTATGGCCTAAGAGGGCTTTGCCTATTGTAAATGTATTTTGTGCAATAAAAAAAATAATATTATTAAATTTATTATTATTTTATTATTATTATATTATTAACATTTGTTTGTTTTTATGTAAACGATAATCTTATGAACTGTCAAACCGATTCTATAAACACATTCATTGCTAGAAAATTGCTATATAATATAGTAACAAAATATAATTATAACTTACTATAGGTTATATACTGAGTACTGAGCCTAAGCCACATTTTTCATATAATAATAATTTAAAGTGCATTTGTGGTTGTTCCATATATCTAACCTATTAAGTGGCCACGGCACACCGGCGGCCAGACACAACAGGTTTTTAATTATGTCTGGCTTTCTAATTGACAGGTAAATTTCGTTTTAAGAGCTTCCTTTTATAAATGGCAATACTTTTTTTACTTGCAGGTGCTAACCCTACCGATAGCATAAATCTCTCGGTACTATCAAAGTAATGCTTACGAACCAATGTTCCGTAAGATTATCTTTTGATACTACTTTGTTATGAATTTATGACTGCCTCGATGGTGCCGTGGTATAAGTGTGCGGTTCTGTTTGCGGTCGAGTATGAGGTTCCCGGTTCGATGCCCGGGTTGTGTAAAATGTTATTGCTTTTTTTCTTGTGGGGAAATTATTTGTAGCAGCAGGCACTCTGGTAATAAATCAAGTAGAAGCATTAGCTTCTACTGGATTCATTACCAGACTGCCTATTAAGGTTTACTCTGTTATGTGGGATTTTGAATGTAGTTAACAGGCAGAATGTAAATGTAATATGTCTGTATGTATGTAGTAAGTATAAAAAACGTATGTTTAACCCTTCGGGGATACACACAGCTAGGTTTACCTATGTACGTAGAATTATAATCAGGGTCAGTTTAAATGCTAAAGTAATCATTATACTTAAAAAGAAAGAACGTTTACTAGTAATGTTAGTAGCGATTATAAGAGTTATTTATGAACACTCCCCTGGATGCATGTGTTAACGAGCAGGTTAACCAAGCCGTGAATCAAACCCGTGACAACAATCACAGCCTAGCAATCACAGCGAACAAAACCTAAACGAAAAGCAATAATGCTTTCATATTATCCTCTTTATCGTCAAAATATAACACGTGAACCTTAACACTAATATTATTATGCGCCGTTAAAGACCGCCATAAAAAAATTAACAAGCTCTATTTGCATTTAGTAGCAATATTCCTGACCTACCCCATAAAAGGGAAATGTTATAAAAATCTCTAAAAATTTTAAATCGCACATAAAGCCAGACGATACATGGGGCAAGCCCGGCAGTAAAACGTCGTAAGTCCGATACGCCGGATTCCGGGATCCTATCAAAAGTTTTATTGTCGCGATCTACCATCCCTCTCTCTCCAACCCGGTTGTAAGAAGACAACGCTAGTATTATCTTTTTCAGGAATTCATTGTCGTAGTTTTATGTTTCTTGAGCATCGCATATTTTTATTGCGTCTCGTGGATTGAAAAGCTCTGGTATGATGCTGGATGCTTAGGTCTTCGGTTATATAGATTAGTTTGGATGTTTCTTCAGCATAAATTGGATTTATCTACTTGAGGTTCGACTTCCGTTTATGTTTGAATTTTTGATGTAAGTACAGCAATTTAGTTAGTGAAGTTTGGGGATTTATTTTTATCGATCTTGTGATTGAACAAAACATATTTTATATTTTACGTTTAATATTTGATATGAGAGACAAGAACTAAAGAATTTGTCTTAACGAGACAGTGAGATTCTAGTGGCTGCTCGACATCGTTTAGTAATGTGGTTCGTCTACACCTGCAAAATAAATTACCAGCCTAAATAAAAAAGAACTGCGTCCATATCGTAGCGGAAGTGAATCAACTATGTATGACGTCTTCGATTGCCGGGTCACGCATAGTCGTTAGTTATTTCTAACAGATTTTTTTGAACCAACACGCGTTCTTTAATTTTACCCTTTTCTGTGGCACATAAAAAAGACGACGTAATGTGTGTATAATATCTCTACCTCTCTACCTTTGCCTTTCTAGGATATAGGCGTAAATCTATGCATATTAACAACGAAAACAACTGTAGACACTTTGCAAGTATTATCTTATCGGAGTAAATAGGACATAGTTTTCATTAAAATGTCTCCTTGTAATGTTTATAAAACTGATACCAATACCGCTAAGGTATACACCCTGGTATAAGGTAATGAAAAATGCTGCAGTAGAAAAATTTACGTGCAATTCCTGAAAGCGAATTCTCGTAAATATATTCTGGGCTATAAAAATGGTATTCGGTTATAAGGTTTTTACACCGAACGCCGTAAGCCCGTAACTTAACACAAGAGTATTACTTGGTTCCGTATATATTTAACTTTATTAAAGTTTTCGTGCAGTTTAGTTAATTCAAATGAAACTGTAAAAACCGAGTTAAGAGCCCTTGTTTAACGACATTAATTACATTTTATGCTTCTCAAGTATTTTTAAATAGATTTGCCTTTTAAACGGTCGTGAGTTGGAGAAAATTTTAATATTTAAAATTCATTGATTATATTACATATATCAACTTGATTTGAAATCGTTTTCCTTTCTTGACTTGAAATCCTGATTAATATAAATGCAAAATTGTGTTCGTCCTTTCTTTAGGTCAAAAACACATTGTGTTTCTTTTGATGAATGAAACGTTCAGCTCTTAATAAATAAACCTGGAGCAAAACAACATAATATGTTTAAAAATCTTGACCATTTCCTTTTAAAAACGCGGGCGATGCCGGAGCTGCGGTTAGTGCGAACTCAGTTGTAGTTTGAAAGAACCGACTCGAATCGATTTCCACAGCGATGTCATTAGGCAATGAGTTTCGGATTCATATAATGAAAGCTATCGAAATGTATATCTAAGTTTATGGCTCTCAGTCAAAATATCGAGCTCGCAAACGTCCGCGTTTGAGTCGAGGCACTTTAATTAAACTAAGGTGTACGTCACGAACGTTAAATGTAGACGAAGGCAGCCATTGTAAATTCCACCAGCGTTTCAGTTTCATAGCTTTAGTTAGAAAACGCCGTCGGACTTTTATGGGCAATTTCGGTTCAGACGTTTTGTTATATT
This sequence comes from Catocala fraxini, assembly GCA_930367265.1. Lineage (NCBI taxonomy): Eukaryota > Metazoa > Arthropoda > Insecta > Lepidoptera > Erebidae > Catocala > Catocala fraxini. The sequence goes on along the minus strand of OV884040.1, from coordinate 7,925,641 downwards.
ACCAATGCTTTTAAGGTACTGCACCTCGCTCCGGTAAACATATGTGCAATTTTACGAGCCACTAGTTTATGGTAAATGTGTAGTTATGTCTGCACCAGCGTTCACTCTTATGTACCAAACGCGCTATTTATCTTGTCCTGACAGATGCGCCTATTGAAATCTTACGCGCTTGTTTCTGCGGTAGTCGCACCAACAATCGTTTCTATAACTTTATGTCTTCTCTCACACTTTGGAACGACCGAAGTTATTACGGCTCGCCTTAAAATATAATTTCCAAGTGCTTTTATGTTTTTATTTTGTTGTTTACTCTAAATGGAGACATGTGAGTTATTAGTTTCTGAACTTTAAGTGTTATGACTCAGAATGGTTTGTGAGGTGAGTAATATTTTGCGGGTAAAGAATGAACTGTCCGTTGTATATAGATATAGCATTAAATGTGTGGCGTCAATATGGGAACTGTACTATAAAACACGAAACATTCGTTATAGAAACTTACAGTATCAAGCGATAAAAGTTTACGATTTCGCCATTTTTATAAAGTTTACCACTCACACTTGGCATTGTGTCGTTACCAATTAGTGTAGCAAATAGCAAAGCACACATTGGAGCGAATAAGTCATAAATAGGATTTTACGAGTGTCTCAGATAGTGTCTAATAAAGTTCGCGTTTAGTGGTGACTTGGCACATTAAACGTAGAGCCCTGGGAACAATCAACGTGCAACTGAAATTATTACAGCATCGCAGTATCGCTGCGCTCTCCGTCGCGCCACGCCGGTAATACCGGCCGAACAATTAAACGTTTCGAATAAACGTTCGTTTTGTGACACACATAATGTACTATTGTGGTTATGTTCCTTCATCAGCAGGGTGACATATTTTGTGGTTCGTCTAATCTATTTAGTAAGTAGATTACTGCTCTATTGCTAGCTGACAAGCTCGGTTTGGTTCGTAACGGTAGAATTTTAAAGTATTTTTGAACTTCCAAACATCATTATAGTCTTATGTTTACGCGAATTTTGTACAGATTTAGAGAAGTTACTATGCCTGGTGCGTCGCAGCTGGAAAAGCAAATCTTATAAACGTATCTTTGATTAGAAAATCAGTTGCAATGCGTTCTAAATACGACTTAACCGCTAAAACCTCTAATAACATAGCAACTTGTGTCTTTTATATTTAAAAATCATTTTGTGTAACTACGAGAGTTGTTATTAATCTTAATGTGCCGATTTCATATTCAGACTTACATATATAGTTTTGCTGTCCCCGTAACACAGGAATTATATACGGGTCAGATGAAGTAGAAAATAAAGTTAAAGTAAGTTAGCTTTTTTCAAAGTAAGTGAATTAGAACTGTTAGGATTCATTTCAATACACACTAAATATAAACATAGCATCACGTTTATAATAAATTCCAGCTTATCCTTTCTTAGAATTACAAGCGTGATGTAAACATGTAAATGTTCTATATAATAATGTCGTTTGCATATTATGTCATCATTACGAAGTGAAGTAATTAGCGATCGCAGTGATTGTTTCTTCGAACGTTTTAGTTTTGCCCACCTGCACACATAATGACTGAACTGCAATCGAATTAGTATACGTACTTAGCGCTACCTGCGTTTGCAACACGTCTTAATTATGGGACTCTTGGGGTAACAACAGTCATCCACAAGACTACTCTTATTAAAGGAATTATTAAAAATGAGATGTTATTAGAAATTACATGTCATTTTACAATTTAATTTGCTGATTTATCGGTTCCGTGGGATAAGTGAGTTTTGCGATCGTGAAGATCGGTTTCGATTTGGTCGGTGTTATCAGGGTCTTGCGTTAAGAAATTCTAAGTACTTACTTAGTAGTGTGGAGTCCGGAAATGTGTTTAGTAGGCGGTAATAGATTCGCTACGAATTACGTATAATTTAATATATCAGCTGGCACACTTTTAGGCCTCAATGTCTCAAATATGAAATTGCTAGTTATTTTTAAAAGTTATTGGTTTTTCCGTTACGTAATTTTTAGTTGCTGTTAAAAATTACATGACAATAAATATGTATACATGTGAATACATTTCCAGGATCCATGCAGCTGCGTAGTGCCTGGAAAATTTGTGTAATGTTATGTGGGGGCCAGTCAGTGCAGACCGGCAACACTTCGACCCAGTGGGATCTTTTGTGTCGACACTCTCCCAATAACGACTGCCATAGATGTTCATGGCAGCCGAGACCGACAGCTTAACGTGCTCTCCGAGGCACGGAGCAGGCGATAATTCTCAATTATTACGCACGTAATTTCGAAAGTCAGAGGTGCGCGACGTGGTTCGAACCCGAGACCCTCTGCATTGCAGTCTGTTGGTCTCCCCACTGAGCTATAGCAGCACTAAAAAAAAAATGTATAATACTCGTCTGTATTATGTAAAACTTAAATGCTTATTTTCCAAATACCCACGTAATAGAGGGAAAGCCTATTCCTGTTTCTGGTAATTTCTTAACAGAAAGTCCCAAACCATTTTGCCACTTAAATGACAATTAAACCTGGGACTTCAACATCACCTCAACAACAACATGGCCATAGGGCCAAAGTGAAAATAAATAATATTTGTGAAATAACATGTAATTTCTTTCTTGAATGAAAGTAATTACAGAATTACTGTGTTCAGTCCACAGTGTCCTTGCGTCCAGTCGCAGAATTAAGGTATTTTATACTCACGTCTGTATATCGCCAAACGAGGTAGACAGATGTATAGGAACGATTTTAAGCCTTAGAGGCCCTGGGCAATATAAAGGTACAATATGGAGGCTGCGAATGATTCTAAACCAGGGAAAAGAAAATCTATGCTGTACTACTTGAACCTGCTTCAAATACAGAGGCAATCATTGACGTAGAGGCATGGATAGTTTAGTTAATAAAGCGACGACACGGTTTGTCGAGGTCGGATGTTCAAGTCCTGCATCATGGGAATTTCTTTTACTTTTGTTTATAATTTACACTACGCCTTAAAAAAATTTGAACGTATAATTTTGAACTAGACTAAAAAGAGCTCAGTTGTCGAAGTAATTTCAATTTATATAAGGTTGAAAGATAAGGAATAAAATTACTTCGACAACTGAGCTTTAAGGCGCCTTTTTGAGGAGCCCCGCGACTGCAGACCTTTTTGTCCTATTCTAAACCCGTAGAATTGTAAATAAATGTATTGCACTTGGTAACGAAAATGCATCTCAATCACCCGCGATTAGAATCTACCACCTAACGGAGACTAGATAACCCACCACTGAGCCATAAAGTTTCATATGATTGTCTCTGTTTTATGCAACCGCGGTTACAGTTTAACGGCACATAATTTATATTCGAGCAACACAGGCACAGGCAACACAGGCAGTCGCGCGACTCAGGCAGGAGCTCGTAAAACAGGCACGCTTGACGTCATTTTACACGAACATTGAGTGTGAACTTAGTATACCTGCTTAAATTTAATGAGGTATGCAGATTTATCCTGTGTTTTTAAATATTGTATCTGTATTCATTTTCTGTTTCGTTGGTTCTGTGGGTTTAAGTATCTGTTGCCATTTATGGTCGATCGTAAGATCCCGAGTTTGATTTCCTTCTAGTATAGTTAGGTTTTTATGTTAGGAATTTTAGAAGAAGAAATATATATCCGATTTTTCTTTTGAGATTGTGGAAATGTGTTCAGTCCGCAATATACAGCTTTACCTTTTCGAACCCATATGCGTATTAAATAGTTACTTAAAGCGCACTTTTATAGTGAAGGATATTACTTAAGGAAACTAGCATGGCTAAGAATTGTCCATAACATTCTTGAGCATGTATGAAGTCTACCAATCCGCACTAGGTCGCCATGATCATTTATTAAGAGACAAGACCCGTGCAATAGGGAGAATTTATAAATAACTTAGATATTATAGACAGACAGACGAAAAATTACCCATACGAAAAGAAAATCACAGAAACAAAGGTGTACCCAGACCGTAACCAATCTTTGGATGTCACGCCAATAATATGTTTCGCTACGGTATCTACGTAACGTGTGAAGACGCCTTTACGCGCACATTTCAAGTTCCATTAGTCTGAATAATTTTGATCGGTGATCATACATGTGTGAGTGACTTTGTGAGTGTGAGAAGGGGTATGAATGTGGCGAGTAATTTTATATTAGTGTTAATTTATCGCGTTTGTATTGTATCGTCACAAATACGTAACGTACGTAAAATTTTATAAAATTGTATCATAGGATCGATTGGTTTTCGTTTATAGTATAAATTAAAACTTTGATAACTGGATTTTCTAAATTCAGAATGGTTATCGTAGCTTGAATGTCAATTAATAGGTTAAGGCGACTAGGCACGCATGTATGTATGCATGTGTGAGTGCATTTTATTGACCGTTATATTGAACCAGCCATCTGTATCCATTTGTTTTGTAACACTGTTCTAAATTCGAAAGTTAAACTTATCTATTATTAATTCATTTAGGTTACGACCTAAATGATTTATTGTTTTATGAATATTAATGGTACCTTAAAGTAAGACACAGTTGACAACGAATTATGAGATACTAATTCGTACGAGCGCTACACAACTGGCACTCGTTCGATTACCGGGACGGGCAGTTGACATTAGATTTTATGTCAGAAAATCCTTAGCAACAGCACAATACTATAAAGAATCTTTGCACATATTGAACCAATGTACACCAACAATATTCCAACTACCACCATTAAATATATTATGCCAAATAATATTAGTTGTGTTAGTAGTTACCTATGTAGCGTCACATCAGCATGTAAACTTATATTGAAATATCTTAGTGCTCACCATCTCTGTCTAAGGGGTGCTGAGCCCATTGCTCTGACCAAATCCTAAATGTTTGGCTTTTACTATGAAATGCCCACAAATAAAAACGAATAACCATTTACCTGACCTAGGAATAAAATCGGGACCCCAAGATCGTCAGTCAACGTAACCTCACAAATTTGTGTCACTAGACCACCGTTGTTCAGAAACAGGTGCGGTGCATACCTAACTTAGCAATATAGTTTAAAAGCAAAAAGTAATATAGTTTACTTAAAGTGTTGCACCATTAAATCGTTAAGGAGTTCTACAAAACAGAAACGAAATGCTATCACGTTTGTATATTTTCTGAAGGGTAGGCAGAGCTGTATCGGACACATTTAATGACAGCTCTTATCAACTTTTACTTTTTAAAATTACAACTATCGCACTAGGTTTTATTTCTCTGTAAAGGTCAAATAATAGTTATAATGATCACCCAGACTCGGAACAACTATTTGTGGATCCAAAATTTTTATCCCGTGTCCAACCCACAATACTCGGCGCAGAAGCCTCATTACTGCTACGCTACATTACGCCATTTGTGCAATCAGAGCTTGCTTAATAAGCAAAGTTTATTGCCGTCTACCTTGCATTCCAAACTCCATATTGCTACTAATAATTTCTTAACAGAAAACCTTTAACATTTGCCCGACTCGGAAATCGATAACACAGGCACAAAACTATTCAACGGGATCAAGACACAGCAAAAAAAAGGCACACTACAATCTGATTGACCGCTCCGCTAATTACCGTTGCGATGAAACGCTAACGTTTGAACTTATCCACATTTAGCGTGCCTTCAATATCTGATCTTTATCTCGTTAGTATTTGAAACATATTATATACCTTTCATTTTTGCTCGTCTGAGACTTCCTATGGTTATTGGCCATGTCTTTATTTGGTTTATCACACATCGGCCTCAAATTAGGCAGATTTATTGCATGCGCATGAATGAGAAAAAGCTATACAGTCTGGAACAAGCTGTCTCGTACTGACACATTATCCTATTGAGTCGCAGTGGTACACCGGCGGCCAGATATAATAGGTTTTTAATTATGTCTAACAGTTGACAGGTTAATGCTGTGACATACTTTCTTTTTAAGCATTATTAAATAACTAGTACTCTGGTTTAGTTCTTCAACTAAGCTAGAATGTTTGTGTTATATGTAGATTCACATAGTAAAACAGTAGGATAGGTGGGCGTACAGCAGACACGTGTGTAGAGCAATATCAGTGTAGAACATGGCTTCCCAGGACCCAGGACCTATCGTAAATGTAAACTGACGCTACGAGGCTGCCAAAATTATTTTGAGATATGAAATATCATATGAATATTTATCTATATTAATGTAAAAAAATCCTTTCTCTGATTATCATAATTTATAAAAATAGTTTGCAGTTACGAACCTCCAACTCTTAGAACACTAACACTCATAACAGCTTTATGTATATCGCTCACTTTTCTATCCATCGCAGGAATCGACGCCTATCTCACCACATTAACACACTTAACTCTGTTCGTCACCCGTGACATAAAACATTACATTTACAATAATTAAAAAAAGAAATAGCTAGCAATCCAAAGGCACAAGGAATTCGCCTCAATCTTATAAAAGTAAGCTGCACTGGCAGTTAGACAGCTCAATCAATACACAGCACTAGATCCGTTCTCCCGAGGCGGCCATAAAAGAAAGCCGGTACTAAATCGAACTATAACAAACTAGACCGACTGGGGAACCAATTAAAACTTATTAATTACCTCGCCATTCGTCATAAAACCGACGCTCGTCGTCATAAAAGAAGTTTTCCTTTTAAAACGTTTAAAAATGAAGCCCGGTTCTGTAAGAAATTCGAATGGCAAGTTTTACGAGGTACGCGTGACTTTTTAGCTAATAACGCCGTTTGATTGGTTCGTGAAAACGTTGTTCGCAGTACCCTTGGTAGTGGCTTTATGTATTAGAAGAACTGCGCGTGTTTGGCTTGTGATTAGCCGGATTGGTGCCAGCTCACTACTACGAGAGCTTTAAAAAGTTTTACGCGCAGTAAATTGCGCCCGCGCCGCCCTGAAACGTTCTTGATTCTCGGATTTGATTTTTATTGATATTCGCGTCATACAATATTTTGTTTCGAAAACATTTTTTTATTTGTTCATAACCTTAGAATCTCAAAAATATGTGAAGTCTGCCAACTCGCATTGAGCCAGCGTGGACTATGGCTTAACCCTTCTCGCACTGAGAATATGCCGGTGCTGAGCAGTGAGACAATGTCATATGCCCTATATGAAATTGTCCTATTAACATAACATTATTATAATCTTTGATATTAGCTGAGGAGAGCCTATTGCCTTCTATGTGGTGTTATTATTAAAAATTTCAACAGAAGTGTCCAATTGCACGATCCGGGTTCTCGTGAAAGTCTCAGTGCAGCAACATTTTTGCAACATAAATTCAATCACCAAAGCTGTAACAACTGAATTAAGGGCAACTATTGAATCAATTAACTAATATAGCAATCACATCGATATGTTGTCAATCTTATGTCTGTCATAGTTACATATTAGTTCGTAAGAGCCCTTTCACACTTGCGTTTCTGCAGTGTAAGTGTTCGATAAACGTATGCGCAACGCAGACGCTGCGATAACGCCCAGCACACGTCACGATGTTGCTTGTAAATCGCGTTAGTATCGCGCAGACGCCGCACGGACAAAACAGATTCTAATGACTATTGAACACGAGATGTCAAGCACAGTAGTTGCCGCCGTATTAAAAACGACTGCTGTGCTTGAGATATCTGCTTCAATTCCCGATTCAAGCAGTCTTATTGCATTTCTGTGAACAAAAGCTCAGCAGCAGTACGGAGTCTGGAAGTGTTGCGGTAAACAGCAATATAAAGAGGCTAGCTTACGTGGATGGTTGGCGAAATATGGGTGTAATATATCTCTGCCTACCTCTCGTTATACATATGTAATTATATAATTATGGATTCCAATGCGAGAATTCTTGGAATAGTTTGGATACAGGTCACTGTCGTCAGACTGTATGCAGCAATATATATATATCGCTGCATTAACGCTGCGTATGCGCGACGCCGAGAAACGCCAGTATGATGCGGCTCTTACCTAGAAAGGCATTTCATCTATAACCAGTAGAATGAGCCACAATTATTTTCTTGCCTTATTTGGATTATTTTTACATCATACAAGCTTACTAAAGATACATTAAATCTGTTTTTATTTCTTCATACCAGCTTTTGCCCGTGGGTTCGCTACCCCCTTGTCCCTTTCTGTATCCCTGGAAACGTGTAGGTAAAATTTAATGATGATCGGTCGAGTAATCTAGGCGTAAAAGCATAACTAACAAACTCACATTCGCATTTATAGTTTCCAAACATAACTAGTTTGTCGTTACACTAGATTTTGCTTTCTTAGTTTTGTTGGAATTTCTTATTAGTAAGCTTTAAGTATCTAGCAATGTGTTTACTATATATATTAAATAGTGCGACCAAGTCTGGCAGCCGTCTGTTCAGAACCCGAAAGCAATAAACTGTCGAATTGACGTCTATCCCGTTTTACGAATCGATAGGAAACTCGGCCAGCTGGGCCGCGTCTGCACTTGAAAGAAACTTGCGGATTTATTAAGCAAAAAAATAATAATTTAGTAATATAAAGAAATGTAATGCGAAACCTGGGATCTTATGCATGGGGATGAGGTTCGATTCTTAAATCAGGCAATGTGTTATTGGGTGCTTTTGTCAAGAAATTTACAGTAGTAGGTAGTAGAGATTCTGTAACCGTCCCTGGTTAACGGCAATAACGGCTTTATTACATGCGATATAAAACCACAGTTTACTACATATGTAGTGTATGATTTAAGTGTAACAAAAAAGTGTGGTCATATGAATAATGCAAAAATACATTTCTCATACACCTCTTCAGGAATATAGGTGAGTCTATGCATGTATTTTTTACTCATAAATTTACATTATTTATAAGACCATACTTTTTAGTTACACGTTTGTCACTGTGTCTATAAAATGCTGCAATTTTGACGAAGCAAAGAGTTTGTAGCAGTGTTACTTATAGCAAACTCTGAGCTGCAAACTCTCTGCGTAGTCAGACTGCTGCCTTATTGTTTTTTATCGTACAAAGTTGCTTTGCTTACCTCGTAAATGTTGTGCCCACCATCTTAGTTAAATAGCTGTTTTTATTAGTTCGCTAAAGTAATACTATACGTGCGCCTTATCTTAAACTCGTAGTTTTCATTTTAATAATTATTTTTACATTAAGAACTGACTCATTGGTTGGTTGGTATAAGTGAGGTCTCGAGTTCGATTATGTGGTCGAGGAAGTTCTTGTTCTCTCTCTTATCTGTGAAGCTTGACGTTCTGAAAGAAAGTTAACATCAAAACCATCTCATACTTTGAACGGAATCTGAATTGGTTTTATTACATATGTACATATTACCACGCCAGTATATCCCGAATGGATAGACGAGATGATGAGAGATGCTTCACACCAACATTTAACCTTTTGCAGTCTACTGGGTACTATTTAGCATCCGTTTCGCTAACCCAATATAACGTTGCGGGCATCAAATCTGGGGCTTCGCGGGGCCACTGACACAATACAGTTAACTATTATTTTGTTCTGTACATTAGGCTAATATAACAAATAGAACGCATAAAATCGATTCAAATCTATATTTTTGGGTATAGGATATCACTTTTACGCTTTTTAATTATTTGCTACTAAGACTATAAATAATTCTTGTGTGGCGGACGACTTTGCAAACAACGGACCCAAAGAGCACATACAATTATTATATGTAGATTACATAATTTTTGTGGCGTTTGAAGATCGAACTAAAAACATTAAACTAAAATCACTACGCCATACGTGGAAAGTGAGATTATTATTAATATAGTTCAAGGTCATGAGCAGCATAGAGCTGGCTATACAAAATATAGTACGTATCATTATTCCCAATTGTTCTACTAACTAAATTATTGGTAGTGTTAGGATGCAGTTAGACGACGCGAAAACTTCGTTGCGGCCGCCGTGCAGTGGCTGCCCGCGTACTAATATTCGTTACTAGAAAATTTAAACTCTATTAATTAGGCCATAAAATTCAAATTCTTCCTAACAACGAAACCGCGCGGTGGCCGCATGGAGGCCGCGTGGAGGCCGCGGGGTGACCGCGCTAACGGTCGCTAGTAGCATGAAGGGATTCTTTGATAAATTAACTTTAACTTTAAATGTAGTTGCTAAAGAGCTTATTTTACTATAACAGTCGATTCTTCAAAACGTTCGCGGTGTCCACGCGGCCTCTCGTCGTCCCATATAAACGAGCCCTTAGCGCGCTGACTATGTATGATCAAAAACCACCGCAATTTACGACCATCTACCTAATAATACAGTAGGCAAAATCGTGATAAATCGTGGCCTCTTGATGTTTCAACTTTTTAAACTGACTGGCGTAGTTGTTGAAGTGGTCGCCTCACCATTGACACTGCGCCAAGTGTTGTGGGTTCGATTTCACAAAAGTTGTGTGATCTACAAATTATGTTTTTTGTGTCCGTTAATAGTATGTTTGTAAAGTCCCTTGCGACACATTAATTTATTCCTAATGCGGCAGTTAATAAAAAATCTTGAAACATCAACAGATCCTTTTTTTTTACCTGTGGATTTACTTTGACGCATACCTCTTCGCGAGGCGACGGAGAGGTTATGTCGGACTCACCAGGGAAAAGATACCCCGGTAATACCGACTAAACTTACCACGGTGTGCCTCGACATAACCATAGACGGCGAGGCCGCGCGTATCGCTTCACATGCAATCGCGACCCCGCCGTGGTTTCGGCCCGACGTGTAAAACGGCAGGCCACTTCAGAAAAATACTTCCTCCAACGTCCCCCTGCAAGGGACAAAGACACGGTACAGAGGCGCACTTGGGAACACGCACGCCGCCTCTCGGATCTGGTGTTGATCGGGTGGGGAGCAGGAGGCCCACGCAGCCCACCACCACCTAGGATCAAACCTCAGGGTGGCTGGAGGTCATCTCGCGCCCTCCAGCGCCCGGTTCTGCGGTTGGAGAGAGGGTTTAAGCGCTCCCTCTCCCGCTCCGCCGCCTCCTTGATGGAAACCACTTCCTCACAAAAGGAGGCGACGGCGTTCCACGATCTCTCACTACGGACCATAGACTGAACAACATCAACAGATCCTCAGTCAACCCAGAAATTAATTCATCTTTATATATATAAAAAATCTTCTGTGCGTGTGTTTGTAATTAAACTCCTCCTAAACGGCTGAACCGATTTTGATGAATTTTTTGTGTGTGTTCAAGTGGATTCGAGAATGGTTTAGATTTGTTTCTTTTTGTCAAAGTTTTTTACGTCTGTCGGGACAGCTAGTAACTTTATAAGTACAGATAATAGGTATAGGTAAAATTAATTCTTTTTTGTAATTGCCTCGGGGGCGCAGCGGTATTGTGCATCTGCTGTGAATGAGGCTTCAGATTCGAAGTTCCGGGTCGGATGAATTAATAACATCATCAAAAATATTGTTTAGAAAGACAAAATTTTAAACTTCGTCTATTTTAATTTCAAAATTTAGGGAGAAACATTGAATAATTCTGAAAATATTCGGCGCTTAAATGAACCAGCCATTAAAGTATAGATAGTATAATCATTTATCAATTATTTCTACATATCACTACATATTATTATATAAAACAAAGTCCTCCGCCACGTCTGTCTGTTCGCGATAAACTCAAAAACTACTGAACGGAGTTTTATGCGGTTTTCACCTAAAGACAGAGTGATTCATGAGGAAGATTTAGGTGTATAATTTGTTAAGGTTTTGTAGTACCCGTGCGAAACTGGGGCGGATCGCTAGTATATAACTATTTGCCAATCCAAATGTTTGCCAAGTAAATGTACTTGCTTGACAATCCTTCGTTTTTATTGGGTATTGTATTACAAGAAGCCTTTAGCCGACGAGGCTATAAGTAGTTGGTTGATATTAACAGTTGATCGTTACTTTTTTGCCAGCGATCATGGTCGCAGGCTCTTATTTATTGAAGGCTGGCTTCAATCATTTAATCGTTAATGTGTATTTAAGTAGCTAGGAATTTTAGTACCGTTTTATATTCTCTTTTTTTCGTTAACCTCAGCGTTTGCCTCATTTTACCGTTCGGTTAGGTTAAGGCTTCCATTTTCTTTTTATTAACTTAGCACTTGTTTTTGTTCTTGTTAAGTCAATAAATCAAAATGTTTTTTAGCGACCAGTCTAAATAAATAGATCACACGCTTATATCGCCGAAGAGGTAAGCACAGATGTTTTACAAACCCACATTTCGCCAGCTCTAGTTCGAATTTCCACGTTCAAGGAGGTGGGCCTATTGCGGGTTTACCGGGCACATTCCCAGATTCCATATTGCTACCGAAAATCTAGTCAAAAAGGCCAATAATATATAATAACTTACTTTGCCCGATCCGGGAATCGAATTCAGGATTTCATGCACAGCAGTCGCATTCACTACCGCTGCGCTACTGAGCCGAACAGTTCACAGCAATATTAAGTCGTTAATTTGACATTACTCGGTTCTCCATTATATGACCTTAATTACCTTACCTTAACAACCTTTAGCTACGATAATGTCTTCATTGAAATTATATCCTGTATCGAACTTTTGAGCGGTTTTCCATCTAGAATAATAGCAAACCATACATACTTCTTATTTAGTTCATAATCATAAATCAATCAATCAGCCTCTTGTTGTCCACTGCTGGACATAATCCTTTGCTATCTGATGCCACAACATCTGGTCTTCCACCTTCCGCATCAAGTTTAAACATATATGCATAAATAGTTTCTAATCATTCAAGCAAATTCTAACAAGACTAGAAATTAACTATACATCACAGTCGTAGCCCGTATATAATCATGAGAGCTAGAGTCTATCTAACTGCCTGTATACCCGTGGATCTGTCACACGTAATCTCATTCAGAGTGGGATAAGCCCCCGCCTCAATGTTAACACCTTTAAACTAGGTACTTAAACACAATAGAAGAAAAAGAAAACACAAATCAGGCGTCGTATCATGTCAAGTGTCATTTGGGTTTACTGAAAGCCCTGGCAACTTTATCAGTAATGTACATAATACGTAAAAAGAAAGAAAATCGTTTAATTATCATGTTGGTTTATACAAAATGTCATGTCTGTAAGTTGATAAAATTAAATGCTAAACGATTTACAGCTGTGCATTGCTGTTAAATCTCACATCTGAGTTTCTTATATGTTTTTTTAAAGACATCTCGTCTCTTGAAATAATTCTTGTATCGTAGGAGGCTACAAATATTCAAACAACGGATACAAAGACTCCAAACAATCATCTGTGGATCATATTTTTTTTTGTCTTGTGTGGAATTCAAACCCACAATATCACTATACCACAATACTACACCATCCGTGCAGTCAATAGCAGTTGGTTACTTAGGATGCTGGTGAGATGATATTCAAGACCGAGATCAGTTTTTGTCAGAATAGTACTGCCTAACGGGTAACACAATGCCTTAGTTTTTGTACCTATATCAGTTATTAGTGTTTCGTGCAATTCCAACGGCCCATCGCCGGATGCGCGCTTTATAATCAGAATTACCCATCTATTCTTATGCATTAATATTGATACGGATGACATGTAGAGAATTTGATGGGGCAAGTTCAGGGCTACAAAAACAGAGGTTTCAGTTCACATTTCACTAGTTCGGATTTATATTTTGTGAATATTTTATTACGAGAGTTTGCGATTAAAGAGTTAATATGTTAAATATGACAAGTTTCAAACTTATATTGGTCTGCGAAAAAATATACTTTCTTTTGATAATAATACAACAAATTCAATATCAATTTATTTAATGGGCAAGCGTGTTTGTAATCGCTTGTCACATAATTTCCTCAGGAACACTGTTGTACGGAACAAAATTACTAAATAGCACTCATATTATATCCAATTACGTGATTACAAAATCGATTGTTAAAAGGTTAAACCAGGCCGCCAATAAATCAACCTTGTCGAAAACAATATACGGACCATACATACAAATTTAGGGTTGCTAGCACAGAAAAAAAGCAGACGTATTCTAAAGCTGGCCATTTTTTAAGTAGTTTACCAAGCTCAGAAACTTTGTAAATATACAAATATGTATATTAAGGTTTAAATATAATTTCGAATAATTGCATATAGCTCAGCTTTTAAGATTAAAATGTTTTAATTCCTTATTCAATGAGCAACATTAAGTCAATAGATACACTATATTAACTTAAAGTTTTTTTACATTTTGGCGATACCGGCTTTCCTTTATTTGTATTATGCATTATCAGTATCCATAGACTTATCCTCAATATTTCGTGGTTTACCGAGATGATTTACACATAGGTTTTAAAAATATATTATGAATAGGTACATAGTATCAATAAAAATATACTTTTAATACATAATTCTACTATAAAAAAAAAAAAAAAATTCAACATTTTTTAAATATATATTGTTTATTAGTACTTTGGACAGCCCTGCACAACACTGTGGCTTATGTTCAACCTCCAGACCGCTTTTCAACTTGTGTCGTGCGATAATATGTTCGATGCCCACCTAGTTGCACGACCGCTTACCTCCAACGCCCCGAAGATAACTCCATACAGTACCTATACGGTCAAAAGGGCTCGGAACATGACTGATGTACCTGTTCATTAAATACAATTTGCATCAGTCAGTAATCATTGGATCTGCCAAATGCTGTCACTCAATAAGCTTCTTGTTTGGTAAGGAAAAGATGGGCTTTTAAGCAATTTAAGGCAGTTATCTTGAATTTAGTTTTTTTCTCTTGAGGTTTCTGTCAATTCTAGTAAGTGTAAAAGAGATGTAGCATTTACAAATTATTAATCATTTTCATAGAGCTTTAACTTATTAACCGTTCAGCGGATACCGGATCCAGAAGGTTTAATAAATATGTTTTGATATAATTAAGCTGATAGGTTAAACATTTTGGTAAAATTTTAAGATTTAATTGCTAGCTTAATTAAAATAGAATACTCGTAACTTAAATCCATTCCCGGATTAGTAGGCAGTCACTACGGACTTTGATTTGTTTGCATAACTTGTCTGGCAAATCGCTCAGGTTTCCTTATTACATTTTACTTGCACACTCTTGATTTTAGTGTCTTGAGTTTTAATCACGCTTTCAAACTAGGTATTTGAAACTAGAAAATATTCTAGATTAAATATAATCATAAATAATAGTCGTAGCAATAGAGCTTATCGTTGCAAGTTATATGGTGGCGGTATGGATGAGTCAACTCGTCCGAGAAAACTACATTCCTACAGAAAACAAGTAAGAATTTCGGAGGACTACATCCTCACTCACCTCACCATTCCTTCGTTTTCATCCCATCTTTGCTTTGCCTTTGAAATTGACAACGCGTCAATGATATCTCTGGTATGACAAGCGATCAAAAGCTACAGTAATCGTTTCCTATCAGGCGGGACGTATGATAGTTTGTCGTCGTGGTAATATAAAATGTTCGTATTTCTATTATTTAGTTGAACGTGTTTTGGAGTTACTGGCGCCTTAAGGGCGGCACTTTCACATGCAAAATAAATGTAGCCCAAATGATTTTGGAGATATTTACGCAATTTATCACTACTCTTAGGTACGCGTGCACTTAATTTGACAGAAAGAGTCTTGTACATGTCATTCCCATTTCAGTTCAAATTGCGAACCCTTTTCAAAGTGTAGAAATTATACCAAATTTTCTTTGTAGTGTATTTTGGTTACTGCTTTGTAACAATGGGTCATGGCCTCGGGGATGAGAAGAGACTTGATGTGGTATATCCAAAAAGAGAGTTTCAAAAACACGCAGAAACATCAACCTGGCGTTTCATGCCATGTAAGATATTTTCTTGAAGTAAAAAGCAGTGAAAGCATATTGGGAAACCGTTACGTGTTTGACTGCCAAGGTCTCGAATACTTCTCCAAAGGCATGCACGAACCTTTGATTTTTCAAAGTTATGTGCGTAATAAATATTTAATAGTCGTTCGTTTTAACGGTTAAGGAAAGCATCGTTAAGAAATAATCGGCATGTCTGAGAGGTCTATATTGTTGAAGATTTGTCAAGTTTGCCAATCCGCACTAGGACAGCGTGGTGGAGTTTGTCCCGCTCATACTGGGTAGAGGTCCGTGCTCAACTGTAGGAAAGTTCATAAACTGAACTGAAATTATTATTGTTATATAAAAAGCAGCTTACGTCAGTCTTAACTCTATAGATTTTCGCTTAGAGCTCGGATTTTGCTCACAATTGCCTAGGAAGGCATCTCCACTCTGTAGAACCGCAGCCAACCAACCTTGTGTCGTATTATTGCAGTGAGTAGTATCTTCAAGCTCTTAATAGAGGACACGAATATAGTCATAGTCTTGCTGCTGACAACAAAATCGAATTGGCACCCCCAGGTCCTGTGCAGTCGGCGCCAATCTTTAGGTTTTTTCGTAAGGAATTTTAGCAGCCGTACATTTCGGGTCCGGTACACGCTAATAGTCTCGCTCCTTATTACGTGGGACTTCAAACCATATCTGGCGAAATAATAATTGATGATGCATGACATGATAGCGAAAAAAAAACCAAAAAAATGGCCATGTTTGTCTCAACTTAGTTAGTTGGGTAGACACCTATGTACATTGCTCCAACATAGGCGAAGGACTATGTATGCTGATACAAATAATCGGCTAAATATACAGTACAAAAACTGACGCACTCACAGATTTTGAAACTTTTATTTTTTTTTGTCCCAGTATTAAGTATTCGAAGCTCGTAAGTAGGTCAGAACGGGTTGTTTTGAAAGATTGTTGTCACGTTGCGAACATGTCAGGTCATGCGATAATCCATGTTTACTCAGTGCGAGCCAAATTCAATCGTGTGTCGCATTTTTTTCCTTACGATATTTTCCTACACTGAAACTCCTACAAAGCAAGTGATAATTAATTATATAATACGCACATAACTTCGAAAAGTCAGAGATGTGTGCCTCAGGAACTATGACTATGACTAAACTCAAGACCTCTGCGTGGCAGTCCAATAGTCTATCACTAGGTTATCGCTGCTTATAAATAATTGAGTAGGTATATATCACAATATATCTACATAATTAATTTTGCCAGTATCATTCGCGCGTTGCTATTATACACATAATCACTTTAGTTGCGTAAGATGTGCAGATTTCATACCGTATTAAAATCCACATTATATAATCAAAATGAGTCATTATCTATTTGCATGACTTCTCGCTGTTTTATCACAGTCTAGTCTAGACCATAGACTAATTAGTCATTACACAACAATACTCCTCCGTGCGATGAAATCGAACTAATAATGCGTGTAATCTCTGTCGTGTCTTGTAATATATGATAAGATACATTTTAAAAGTAATGTAGTAAGTAAGTTGTTATGTTTTCTAATTTGACACATGGGTGACGTAAATATTGTATAATAATATATTTATTATAACATCGTAAAAAATTATATGCGACACTTTTTAAAAGTTCTACAAGTATCTACAAGAAAATTATTGTACACACTATTAATCTACCTTTTATGCAAATCTACACTAATATTATAAATCTGAAGAGTTTGTTTGTTTTGTTGAACGCGCTAATCTCAGGAACTACTAGTTCGAATTGAAAAGTTCCTTTAGTGTTGGATAGCCCATTTATCGAGGAAGGCTGTAGGCTATATAACATCACGCTACGATCAATAGGAGCAGAGCATAAATTAAATATATTCAAAAACGGGACAAATACTCTTATGTGAAGCAGACGAAGTTGCGCGGGTCAGCTTGTATTACAATAAAATTAAACAAGTGCGAGGATGACAGAAGACTGGCAGCATTGCCACGTTAAATGGTAATGCTTATTCTTACCGCAAAATAAATACCAGCCCTCCAAGTTAGTTTCAAATAATTAATAATATTCATAAAATTAATAACTGATGTATTAATATATCACAATTTAAATTTAATACACCTTTTAAAAGCCTTCCACGTGTTGTCATGAGTATTTCAAAGACTAAATGACAATTAATTCTGTTTCTTCTTTGCGAAATTAAATGCGTATGTCGTCGTCAACTTCTTTGCGTTTATAAATTACGACTTGTTATATTGACTGATAAATATATTTAATAGACAGGCATTTATATACAAAATGGTTAAACACAGGTGTTGTAGGAAACTATTCCATCTGTCAGCATAACGATAGTTTTTAGTTTTATTTAAATAATTACTGTTTTAACTATTCACTTAAATATTTAAATGATTGTGAGAATTGTATTAGGCCAAATTTCGCCAGCTTTCGTAGGTCACTCTTATCGAAACGACAAAAGGTCTACCGGAACAGTGCCATGCTTCATGCTATATTTCTGGACGGAACAGAAAACCTAAAATCTACTGCCTGACCCAGGAATCCGAGATTTCATGCTCAGCAATCGCACTCACAACCGCTGCGCCACTGTATAAACCTGTCAGAACAGAGAAATAATGAAATATTAATTTTTGAAATAAAAGCGTAGTCTATAATTCATAGGGTTTTTAATTCTATCGTGTTAGGTTTCAATAAAGTACGTCCCTATTCTATTTCAAACGTCACGTGTACACGTGCTACATTTATAATTATGCATATAACACATATGAAATAATAACATAGTTTTTACTATACTACTATTTCACACGCTAGTATTTAAAAAAACTAACATTATTGCAATCCATATTCAAATAGATTCTAGAATTTTCCGTTATAAGTTAGCATTCGATTTTTAAATATTTGAATACTACGAATAGGTACACCCTTACAGTTTATAAACGGCTCAATCAATGATCTGTCAAAATGAAACTCTTGTCAAGTCATTTAATTGGCTATTGCTAATTCAGTCTGCCAATCCATGCGTTTGACCACCTGTTAACAAATTTGGTGCCTATAAAATCGGGTATAAGATTTTTTTTTATAATTGTAACTTGAAAATACGTTATCCTAATTTTATTGAATTTCTCTTTGTATCTAGCGGTATAATTATACTGAACATCCTAAAAAATTACTTAAGTATATAAAATAAGTATAGAAAATAATATTTGCTATTAAAATCCAGATTATCAAACCTCAGTCACAAGAGGAAGACCTAGGCGAACGTGTCTTGATCAGATCGGAGGCGTTCTGGACAAAGGCCAGGTTAAGAGTACCTTGAACCGACGGGCGTGTATGAGGAATGTGATGAAAGTGAATGAAGCCAGAGAAGTGTGTCAGGATCGTAGCAAATGGAAATCCGTAGTCTCTGCCTACCCCTCTGGGAAACAGGCGTGAATCTATGTATGTATGTATGTGTGAACTTTAGTAACAAGAACGTTCAAAGAATAAATAGGCATTTTTAGAATTTGTTGTGGTGATTTTGTCCAATGATACTGGTCATTGGACAAAATCACCACAACAAAATCTTCGAATACCACACTAAAAGATATCACAATGACTAAATCCTCAAATAATCACATTTTCCAACACGGAGGACTAATACCGGGCACGTAAACTCGCCCACTCTCTT
The DNA here is from genome assembly GCA_930367265.1 of Catocala fraxini. Classification (NCBI taxonomy): domain Eukaryota; kingdom Metazoa; phylum Arthropoda; class Insecta; order Lepidoptera; family Erebidae; genus Catocala; species Catocala fraxini. Next base: position 7,906,162 of record OV884040.1, on the reverse strand, counting down.
AGCAACTACATCACGACCTCAACTAGTCATTACCGATTACACAATACCAATCATATATATACAAAATACTACATATAAATAAAACTCCACGTGTAAGCGAATAGGTAACTCTATTGCATTAATGTGTTACTATATAATTACATAGCATTAATGTTCTCTAGAAACGGCATATTACACATTGACACTTTGACCGAAGTGCTACAATCAGATGTAGATTGTATTATACATTTTGTTGGAAAATAACTGCAATTCTATTGAGCAGGAAGAAACAGAGTTTATTTGTGAGAAAACTTTGCAATGCAATCTTCGGATTTTATCTGTAGTGTTATGAAATAAGATGTTCTTACGGCTAGATTGTAATCTTTACAAGTTCAAGGGTGAAATGGAACGTGTGTACGTAATTGTTTAAGAATAAAATGTCTTTATTTTTATTTATTTGTGGAAAGTGTTGACTGCCTTGTTAGCGAATGATGGTGAGGTCCCTGGTTCAAATATCGTGTCAGGCATAGTGTCAATGGGGTTTTTAGGATCAGAAATTCTCAGCTTGGAGTGTACCTCGCAGAAGGCGAGATTATTCCTTGGTAGATGATCTTGCCTTCTGCGTGTCGGATATCGGATCTTCTCCTATTACGAAGGACCTAAAAAGCATAGCTGGTAAAATGAGAATGAATGAGTTATAAGTGAACTAAGCGCCTGGTGTGATTGAATTCTATGTCTACTAATGCTTAACCTTTTGGGAATATAAATGCGTGGATCTTTTTATAATAAATGTCAATTGAAGCCTGCCCTTACAATTTTCTAATACGTAATAATATAATCGTGGATACACACGATATACAGTTTTTTAAGTATATCATCTTCATAACATTACTTGATTTATTTTTATATTGGGTTAAAAATATAGTAAGAATATAGTGGCGGTGTGTGTCCAATGGCTAAAGTAATAGAGATAGATCGAAAGTTGTATCCATCAAAGCTAAGATGAAGAAGTTCCAATTCTTCTTCATGTTAGCTTTTAGATGGACTGTTCTTCTTCTAGTATTTACTAGTAAACATATAAAATAAATTTAATCACTTAAAAATAGTTATTTCTTTCTTTCCCTATTTATTTATATCTTTATACGTAATATGTAAATACCAGTTTATATAATTTGTTGGAATATGAATAATGTATCATGTAAATGTCAAATAAACAAATATAAATTAAATGTAATACCTGAATTGAATATATAAATGAAGAATAGTGATATATTATGCGCCATAGTATTTTAACACATCACAAACTAATGCATGTTAGACATACTAATGAAGGTATACAATATTATAATATGATACAATTTAAAACATCGTGGTTTATTGTTTTAACTGCACGGATAGCGTATTTATTGGTTTCAATGGTCGTCTCGCCATTAATACTGCGACGTGAGTTTTGGGTTCGATCCCCAAACGGGACATAAATATGTGTGATCCAGAAATAGTTGTTCCGAGTTTAAGTTTTCTTTGTATTCGTTGATGGAGTGTTTGTAAAGTCACCCGCGACACAGGAAGTGCGAAAGTAGTATATAAAAAAAACTATAAAATTACTGGCTGTTCGACACAGGAATCGAACTTCAACCTTACGATCGCAAACAAACAAACAAACAAACATTAAACAGGAATAAGAAGGTAGACTACCTTGCTGTTCCAGACCATGATTTACTACACGGAAAAAGTACTTTTTCCTGGGTTAAAGGTACCCAGTGCCCTTTTCTGTAACCCAGACAACGGTATGCGAAATTTCACGATAATCGGTCGCGTTTTTAAGGTGTGAAAGCGTAACATACAAACAAACTCACATTTGTATTTATAATATTAGTTAGGATATCTTTAATCACCGTGCGGTACATTTATACACCTGTCTCGCTTATCTCGGCATCGTTCAAAGATTGAAGGTCAACTAGAACTTTCCTACGTTGTGTCGCGTGGACCATAAACGTACAATGTATTAAATTAACTGCGAGTTGGTGTAGTGGTTTATGCGGCTGCCTCGCCACTGCCGTTATGTTGAGTGTTGTGGGTTCGAATCCAATCAAGTCTGAATGTTTTTAGTGTTCATTGTTTGAATATTTGTAGTCAGATACAGGAATAAATATTATTAAAGGAGTTGTCTTTTTAAAACACAAAATGAAAAAAGTATTAGCTTCCGTTCGCAGTTTCGCTCGTGGTAATCTCACAGAACGCATACTGGTAATCTCACATACGCATTTTATTCAGGGCATGTTCGATCTGTGTGCCAAGTTTAGGTTAGGTAACGGTTTTTGCTTGATTACATACAAACATCTTTACAAACTTTTATATTTATAAATACAGCGTGTTACAGAAAGGTGTGGTCATATTTTAGCATCACATAATAGGCCTCACTACAATAGAAAACCGCGGTAACCAAATCCATATACCTACATTATTTTCACTAAGATACAGCATTTTCTTTTTATTGACTTAGGTATCAATATCACATATTCTAGCCGATACTTAAATTTTTTGGTCTGGAAATAGGGCACATAGGTTATTTATCAGATATATATCACGGCCTTAAAATATGACCACATCTTTCTGTTACACGCTGTATAGATAACTAGACATCTGTTCAGCTCCTTGGGTGCTAATTAAAGGTGCTTACGTCCACATTCAGACAGCTATCCTTCTTTACTACGTGAGACCGTGATATGAAGTCCGAAATTTGATTTTGAAATCGAGTAAAATATTATTGCATTTATGTTGTTAGTGAGTTCTGAGTAGCAAGTTCTTAAAATGGTAGGCAGAAGTATCAATGTTTATAACATTGATAATACATTTGGGAAGCTAAATTGCGTGTAGAACGATTTGTTATATCTAAATATTTTTATTCGTATTCTGTGTGTACTTTAAAACTATAAAACCAATCTGCTAGCATTCATTATTATTTGCGTTACACATACAGGCTATGCTATAAAAAATTCTGCGTGGGCTCTACTTTATGAGAAAATTTTCTTTATAAAGTTAAGACAAACATACCGATGACATAGTTAACTTATTATTTGGGTGTATTAGCAACTCTTGGGTACGGAACCCTAAAAACATCAGCCCAGTTTCATTAAACTCTCGTCTCTTGTAATCTCAGGCATAATGAAAGCATTGTGTCTCATTCTGATCTGCATTTCGGCATGCAAAGAGTTAAATCTAGCCTTGCCTACAATGAGTTAACAGGTCTTTACAACAGGAACCCAATCTGACCTCATGAACTTCTAATAATCCATTTACCTTTTTTAAATTTCGGATTTATATTTGCATTCTAAGGCGTATTAAGGCGGAGTAGATGTCGAGGACTGGCGATACATAAATTGATTGTAGCTAAAGCAAAAGCTACGGGGTGGTAATGAGTTATTTTTCTCTCACGTTTAATGTGGACTTTTCTTGGCTCGAAGAATCAGCATTGTCATTCAACGTGGCAATGCTGCCAGTTTTCTGGGCAAGTACCCGGTCGACTGCGATGCTGTGGAATATTACGACGCTGCCTAAACCAGCCATTTTGTTACTAAATTTAACAGTCCTATATTTTATTCCTTTGCGTTTTGTTTAATTTATAAGTAGTTAGGTTTGTTAATAATAGTTAAGTTGTAAGTTTATGTTGTTGCTTTTGTTTATGTAAATAATTAATTTCAACAAATAAATGAATAATGTAATGTGATACTACATGTATGTAGAGACACGACGACTTAGTAGTCGATGTATGTATATACATATATTCACGCCTGTACCTGTTTAAGGATAGGTAGAGACTGCAGTTTCCCTCTAAGTATATTTAATTTACTTATCTTGCTTCATTAAACACGAATACTTAGACTACGCAAATACAAATGTTATTTTCATAAAATAATTTTGAGTGTTATTTGTACAAGACTAAATTAAAATATTCATGCTAAATCAGATAATAATAATATTGTTTTAATATGTAAAGCTCGGGAGATCGGGCATTGTGGCGCACCCTGGGGGAGGCTTATGTCTAGCAGTGGACTGCAATAGGCTGAAATGATGATGATGATGATGATGTAAAGCTCACATGAGAAGAGTCTTTTAACTGAAACTTTGTACATCTTTTCTATCTTCAATGCGCAGTATGTTGTAGATGTGACCACGCAACTATATATTTCTTTTAATCCGCAAACGGTATTATCGAATTTAGTGTACCTTTGAAATTAAACTGCTATATACGGATTTTATCGCGTTGTTTATTTGACACTTTATTACAAAATTTTGAAAATTGTTACACTACTACTACTATTAAACTTTACTAATTTTCAAAAATCCGTATATAGCAGTTTAATTTCAATGAATAATATTCGCGTAAATAGAAGACAATATTAGTGTACCTTATCAGATTTATATAAATCACCCACAATAGAGGCGAATATCCACTCTGCCGCTAATTTTCATTTTCAATCAAATCTTGACATCCTAACTTTGTGGTTAACATCATACCACGGCTTAATTCATGTGCTTTGATATAAAAACATAGTAACTCAGGAATAGTGTAGTTTTCTATAAGCGCGAGGATTCATTTCTATGAATCTCCGCGTTACTAACTCTGTTACTTCTGTCCACGTTAACTCTGAAACGGCTGAACTGATTCTTCAGTTCAGCCGTTTCAGAGTTTCCTCTTACATACAACCTATGTACATAAACAAGTATTTAAATGTCTATATTATTAGCATGGTGGTTGTTTCATGTCAGATCTTATAATAACTGTCCCGTATTAACCTGTCCCACTGCTAAACATAGGCCTTTACCCAATGTAAGAAGTAACCCTTCTTAAGCCATAGTCCACCACGCAGAACCAGTGCGGGTTGGCAGTCGTTCCATATCTTCGAGAAATTTTTTGGAGAACTCGCTACCATGCAGGTTTTCCACGCCAGCGACATTTTCTTCTCCGTTAAAGCGAGCGATAATGAACTATTTAATGCGCACATAACTTCCAAAAGTCAGAGATGCGCTCAGTGGTATCGAATTCCCGATAGTCTTTCGCTGCTATCATGCATATGATATATGCTGTCTGTCAGATCTTAGTGGAAACACGATTACGATATTTGTAACTTTCTATAAAAACTAATGTTTAAAGATCTGTGTACCATAGACTCTAAACATGACCGCACCTTATTGTAACACGGTGTCTAAGTTACCAGTTACAGCCGCACTGGTAGCTAATACTATAATCATAAATAAAGAGGGCTCATTACAACCCCGCGCTTCGATCACAGGCCAGCTCACTAGTCGACCTGATTACAGTAATATCTGGACTGATTGTATACAATTATGGAGCGAGGTGCTCAAAATAATAAGCGTGAAAGCAGCTCCTTAAGGATAACCAGTTGTCTGGATTATCCGTGCTCTATTATTGTTAGCCGAGATACTCAGATGTGAAGTTACTTGCTTGAATAGTTCCTGTTAGGCAACTGGAGATAGGTGAATGGTTGACTGTTGATGTCAATTATAGCCTTTTCGCGACCTTAAAATTCAATCCAATAGTATGAATGTGATGTTACAGAAGTTGTAAATGGTTAGGGTTTATATAAATAAATATTACTTAGTTTTTACATTCCAACGTAGCTGCGAATTGGATTGGTGAGGTTGGCAGAAATGCTGGGCTTGGTGTCAATCCTCACTCACCTCCTCATACAGACCAGGACGTTACACTTTAAAAGAAAATGATTTCAAAGGTGTCGTTCCGTACAATTAGTGCTAAACAACCACTAATCACGTAACAAGTATCCAGTAGTGACTGATAATCCAATAAATCGTTGTGCTTTAAATATAAACATAGAATTACGCATCTTTTCCCCAAAAAATATGCATAAACGTATAATACACTACATTTCGCCACTGACGTTTTAAACCCACGTAATAGCACACCGTAACACCGCGTTGCTACTGAAACTATAACTATAAATGAAAAATGAACTCAATCCGATACGGGAATCGAACGAGCCCTCACGATCGGCAGCAAACATAAGCGCGTACTATCACAGAACCAACAGGATAATTATACTATTTGGTCTGACACAAGTCTAGTGCAGTTGATCCGAGCAATCTATAAAGATAATTAGCATTCGTAACATATAGTTGTGGTAATTATTCGTGCGCTTGATCTAGTTAAAGTTGTGTAGGTATACGTGTAGTAGAATATGTCTGCTCAATGTGACGTAATCAATATTTTTAAAAATATAGGGCTACTAGATTTTGACTTAAGTTTTTCGTAGATGGAAATTACTCTCTGTACTACACTACTACACTACTACAACGTGTATGTAAAATTTCATGATGTTCGGTCGAGTGGTTAAGGCATAAATGCTTATAAACAAACTCACATTCGTATCTATAACGAACTAGCTATTGTGCGTGACTTTGCTCAAAATCCCTTATATTTTTCTAGATGAAAGTTATGCTATGTCTTTTTCCGTACCCCTGATAACATGTATGCTAAATTTCATGGTGATCGGTCGAATAGTTAAAGAGTAAAAGCGTTACAAACGAATAAATAAACTTACATTCGCATTTATAGTATTAGAAAGTTAGGATTAGTAACGTTCGGTTTGAAGAATTTTATTTATTATTATATCAAGTTAGGATGTTATCTTACTGTATTTAATAAAATACATAGTTTCACGTTCTTATCACCGAAGGAATAGGCAAAAATGCCTACATTAAATCCACATTTCGCCAGTTCTGATTTAGTAGCCACATAATAGGCAGGATATTGTACCCTGTCGTCATTGGCACAGCTCCAGAAACCGTGGAAATTTTACCCGATCCAAAATCGAACCGAGACTTCTTGCACAATATTCTTATTCATTACCGTGCCATTGAGTATTACGTTCATTGTGATAATTATTATCTTGCACTGTTAACTGAATTACACTCGTTCGAGATGATATATTTTATTCTCAAGAGTTAATATGAGCGTCACGCTTTCAAATTAACACTCAAGAAAACAAGGCAGTGGCATGTTAATATGAGTAAGCGATGCAGACGTGCGTAGGCACTCAGACTTCGCTAAACTCGATAAATGCTTTAACAGTCAATTAAGTGAAACCTTTTGAATTGTTATCTCTTTTATATTATTTTTACTATTATGATTACTACTTCACTCTCGTGCCTCGTACCGTGATTTCATATATAACTTTATTGTACCCGCGACTTCGCCTGCGTAAATGTAGTTAAGGTAAGATAAAATACCTATTAGTAAGCATTACTGCTCCGGCGCTGTCGGCTCTTAGCGTGATGTATATGTAACTTTTGGATAAAGTAGTTTTTTAATAGTGAAAGAATTTTGGGCTTGCGATCGAGTAGTCGTGTGTTCGGCAAAGGTTTTTAAGCCAGTACTGCTGAAGTTATATGGATGGCCTAAAATCGGTCAAACGTAAGACAATACTATACGTTGTAGGTATAGACTAGAGTAGTGTTAATGCAACTGCTGAGTATGATGTCTCGGATTCGAATCTCTGAATTGAAGAATTGTTATGAGAGATTTTATCATTCAATTCGCCGTTTGCAACTGTAACTGGACTACTATAATAGGGTTCCAATTACGTTAGAACCTAAAACCATAATTAGTAATATGTTAGTGTAATACTTAACCCCTTTGACCATATATGTACGTGTGAGACTACGTATGTACGTAAATTCATTGTAACAATACTATATATTCGTGCTCCTTTCCTCACATAGAGCAGGGACACTAAATTGGTGCGATTATTCGAGCAGTCTTTGCTGAAGGAACTGAGATGAACGTATATTGTATTCCAGGAACATATCTTATACCCATGGGAAAATATAAACACTTACATGTGAAGCAGATAACTTGACTAGCCAAGTTTATGTTTACAACTGGAGAAATACCATTATTTACATTTTTTTTTATTTATGTATGACTGCACGGATAATGGTGTGGTTTAAATGGTCGTCTCATAGTGGCTATGATAAATGTTATGGGTTCGAATTCAATACGGAACAAAAATTTGTGTGATCCACAAATGGTTGTTCTAAGTCCGTGTGTTGTATGTTTTAATGCCCCCCCGCTACACAGGATTCCGTGAGCTGACTGAGCTTGAGCAAAATCTGTTTGATAAAATACAAACATCTCCCATATCTGTATTTTTAAACAGATTTTCTCGTCTTATATACATAGCATGTATGATTCAACAGTATGTAAGTATTTGGTCATTTCGGTTGTTTATTTCACTATACAGGTATAGTAAAACTCTAAACTGTATGGCAAATCATAGTTTTTATTATAGAAAAGTTAATTTGGAAATTAGTATATGGACTTAAAAATATGATGATCAGCGAACTTTTCGTGAGATAGATCATTTGAATTTGTCCGAAAATGTCAGAATAATAAATGTGATATGCAAATTACTGATCACATGCAAATATATGTAATAGTAATAACGTTCTGAAGTATTTTATGGGTAAAGGGAAATTATTAACAATATAATTGTCCTTCAATATTTTATATTTTTACATCTCTACAATAGGCAATACCTTACATCCTTTATAATCCTGTGAAAATATTGGGGACATGGCCTAGATTAAAAAATTATAAAAATGACATTTTTACATAATTTTAATATCCAGTGCCTTTACCAAAATTTATCATTATTTATTAGATACCTTTCGCCGTGACAAAGTTATTCAATAAATGTACACGATAATTGCATATAATATAATGAATATTTAATTAACCATATACAGCAATAGCTCAATTCAATTGCCACAAATTGTTCTACCGATGTACACCCACTTTTATCACAGGTATTGGAGACCTTTAAGAAGGATAGTAAGAATTGGTTTCTGTACTTGTTAACCGAAACTGATATACTTCTTAAAATATTTGTTTATGTGTAACATCAGGACTGAATCTATTCTGAAATTGTTTCACAAAATTGAAAGCTACAGTATCCTTAAGTAGCATAGACGGTTGTATCTGTCTATATAGGTTTAAATGACACAAGTCGAGCGAAAGCTACTATAAAATTATCATAACGTTTAAGAGGTTTCTTGAGTTCGTGTTATGTTTGTACCCTTTGGCCTTGGAAAGAGCAGTAACCGAGGTGTTCGTGACCGAACTGCCGACCCTCTATGCGTGCTACTTTGCTTCGCTCAAATTGCAAATTTTCGGAATTACATTTTCTTACTACATGTTGCATGTATTTAGCGTTTACAGTATAATTGACTCGAACACTGTTTTCACATGAATTTTGTAACTATTTCTTAGATTCCCTCTGATTTAGTTGTTCCTATCGTTATCTGTTGTGTTACACGCTCTTGAAATTATCCTCACATTTGGACAATTACAGTGATGTAATTTGAACTCCAGCTTGAACCCAATTAAACTACTCGCCTATAAACGAATAGCGCATAAAACCATATAAATGAATATAAAACCATATTTAAATAATACCATAAAATGGATAATTTACCTCTTAGGGCCTATGCAACATTGTATTGGATATAAATATAATTATATGAGTTTTTTAAACCTAGGTCATCTCAGTTTTACGACGTTACTGCGAATGATGTTAAAATTGGACTGATCCTATTTAACTGAGTAGTGTTGTCGTCGTTTTATAGTATTAAAAGTTAGTTGTGTTATTACTACATGCCAATGTTTATGGCTGGAGTATGTTGGTGCAGGAATTGTTTAATAGGTAGCTAACGCCGCGTCGTGATAGGTTGGGATTCGCAGATGGCACGGTATGAAAGCGGTCGTGGCTCCCGGTGAAATGCGTGTTTGGTGTTTGATTCACACATGAAACATATCGTTTTGTATTAACATAAGCTTGAACAACCGAAAACCTTTACGATTTTCATTTGGTAATAATAATATAATAATAATAATAATAATAATAATAATTTATTTATTTGCTTAAACATAAGTGTACATGAGTGCATGCAAGTTGTTACATAAAAATATTAATTTCATCATGTTTGTCATGTGCAATGACGTGCAAATATTCTTACCGACGAAATTTGATGGGTAAAATATTAATTAAAAATTAGATAGAATAAAAATTTATGAATGTCTTAAGTTAGTCGCAGTATTATCAAAATTTGTCCTGAAGAAAGTCATTAACATTATAATAAGCTTTGTCAATTAAAATGGATTTCATTTTTAATTTAAATTCAACATAAGTCAATTCTTTCCAAAACTTAGGCAGTTTATTATAAATGACCTCAGGGACGATGTAGACATTGAGAGGGAGCGCAGGGCGCTAGCGGTCCGGAGTAATATGTTGTCCCGTAGATTTGCGCGGTGTACAGACCAAGTTAAAGTAACACTTTTTAAGGCTTACTGCCAAAGTTTGTACACGGGCAATCTATGGGTCAATTATACTAAAAGATCGCTGGATGCCCTGCGTGTCCAATATAACAATGCTTTCAGGATGTTGTTGAGGCTGCCTCGATACTGTAGCGCGTCGAATATGTTTGCGCAAGCCCGCACCGACGGCTTCTATGCAATTGTACGCAAAAAAACTGCGTCGCTTCTGAGGAGAGTGAGGGGCAGTCAGAACAGCATCCTGAAAACTGTAGCCGAGAGCTTCGGCTCTCCGATTGTACAGCAGTTTGTTCGGAGGTTGATTGTTACTAACACTAGGCAATAAGTTATTTTTTGTATGTTACTAACACCATATGGATATTTGTGTGTCCGAAATAAAGAAATTCTATTCTATTCTATTCTATTCTATAAATAACCGGTGCCATGCATAAGACACTCTTGTGCATAAGTGCAGTTTTTGCCGATTTTAAACATAATCGGCTGTTATCACGTCTATTTCTAGGGAACATATCTGCAACACATGGAAACAAATGAGGATTTGATTTAATAAATAATAAAATTTCTAAGATATACAAAGATGGCAGAGTCAGTATCTTATATTGTTTGAAATAGGGTTTACAGCTATCTGTTATTTTTAAATGGAACATTGATCTTAAACACCGTTTTTGAGCTTTAAATATACTTTCTCTGTCCGTAGAGTTACCCCAGAAAATGACACCATATCTGAGAGTAGATTCAACAAGTCCGTGATAGGCAGTAAGGAGCGCATCACTATTGAGATTTCGGGATAAAGTATATAAAGCATATGAATTGCTGCTCAATCTTTTGCTTAACATTTCTATGTGAGGCTTCCAAAAAAAGATATATTCCATAATAGGAACCTTCGTAGGTTCCTAATAACTATTTTTAAGTAGAACAGATAGGTTACTAACCTTTTTAAACAAATATAAATTTGGCTCAATAATACTTATAACATAATGAAAAGATCTCATCTTAGTTCCGGGTTCGAATATCGTGTATGTTCAAGGCATTTTAAAATTAATGTTCTCAATAGCTGTACCACATTTAAAATGGTAGGATGGTAAGGACTGGCACACGTCAACAAGCTAACCTCATATCTTATGGGACCTAAACCTAGCTAGCTAAACGTAGATTTTATTACAACTATTAAATATAAAATTAAGGAATTACTTTCTATCTATCTATGCGTTTAATAATAAAGCTAACTCCCGCAAGTTTAGTCGCAAGCGGAGCTTTTTTGACAGACAGCCATATATCTAAGTTAAACTGTCATGGTCATTAGACGGCCACTGTCACACCCAATGATTAGCCTAACGAATGTACACCACTAATTAGTCTAAGCAGTCTAAAGTACAAATTCTACAACAAAAAGTTAATGTAGTTGGCACGACAACAAAAGGCAACTATTAATAAATTAAACACGAGATAAATTACTCTTGAGGTTTAGCAAAGTGAGAAGTACAGGCGAGTAAGTGACCAAAACATTTGATAACAATCGTGGAGTGCTATTATAGTCTTTATATTCTGTTAGGGGTGGGCAGAGATAGTGAAACCCACATTATAAAAGCTGTTTTAGCCTCATGAGGCTACCAGTGAGATTGCCAGACTGGAAACCTAGCATTGAAATTTTGTTTTAAAAAAGGTAGTAACATTTTGCACGAAGTCAAATTGAGCCTGTTACCCCATAATCGGCTGCAAACATATGTCACTGTACTATCGACCAAAAGTTTTTGAAGTGAAAACTTCTTTAGGCGCGTTGAGCACTTTTTGGGTAAACAAAAATCATGGAACTCGCGTCATCGTCAGCGAACGCTTTCCATGAGCTATATGTATACTGTGTATACTTTTTGGGTGAACAAAAAGCGTGAAACTCGCGTCATCGTCACCGAACGTCATAATTCAAAATTCAAAAATAATAGTCTAATAGCTCGACGATACAATTCACAAGTTAGGTAGGTACTTAGTTTTCACTTCTATCGGCAGTCCCCAAAGACTGCCCCGCATGTTTTAATCTAAAACTACGTCCTTTATGTATGTTTGCTTGTTCGAGTTTCACGCAGAACTGTTGATTTGATATTAATGCGATTTCATAACTTTGTAGCTTAGAGATCAAATTAAAATCTAAGCTACGTTTCATCTAATTTCGTTTAGTAGTACTCGAGTTATTATGCATAAAATGACTCCCATATTCTTTTTTTTATTTTACTGTTATATTTTCAGTTAGAAATTACTAATATTCTTGTGAACCCCACCATCTAAGTTAAAAATATTGTATTCGGAGTGGGTTCACGTAGTACGGTACGATGTGCAATAATTCGAACGGTCGACGTCTCGATGCTAAGTCGCAACGCCTTGTCTATTAAGCTACCGGCTGTAATATTATTATTATACATCTGCGAAAAACATATAAATGATAGTAGGCTTGCTTTCTATTACGTGACAGAGTAACTGACCAAATGTAAGTGTGATACAGTTCTGCTAAGCCCCTCAATACGTAACGGTCGTAAATATATTACCGCTGCAACTAAAAATAATGTATTACCGGGTGTCTATTGAAATTTCTTTACAAAGGCGGCCATGAATTATTCAGTAACCTATATGTAAGTAACAGCGCGATCTATACCTCAACCTTGACAAAATATCATGTGTTAACACATTTTAATGTAAGGAATGCATTATTTATGTGTATTATTTATAGTATTATTTCAGGGTCATCGTATGTGACCTTTAGAATAAACTTGCAATCGTGTTCACTTTTATTGCCATGTGTAAGAAATATACGCATGCGAAAGGAGTTAAGGTTAAGCACACATATCAACTCCGAAAGGGATCGTCACCGTATCGCCTTTCGCCTCGCCGCCCTTCAAACAGGCGTCAACCTAATGTAACCAAAGCGGATCAGCAGCTCCGGTACGTCGACTCGGCTACGGCTAGGCGACGCCGCGCTTACTTAAATCATATTCATTTGGATATTTTATCATTTCTTCAATGAGTTTATTTCTTTTCATCGTTAGTTTTTGAAAATCTAAACTATAAATTCAATAAAGCACGCGCGCAACACAACTGGTAGTTGTCTTGTGAATGACAGCACGTTCGGCAACTGTAATGCACGGAGAGACGTAAGCGCGGGGACTGCAAGTTGACCAAACACCGCACCCCGGTTCGTGAGCTTGTCCCGAGGCGAGGCGATTAGGTTACTATTCCGATTAGTGTGCGTTGCAGTAGAAAGTTTCATACAAAGAATACTGCACGGCTCGAGTTGATACGGTGACGATCCGTTTCCGAATTTATATGTGTGCCTTTAGCAGTTGTAGGATTCTGTTTAAACTCACTAACTCCTCTCGGCTATATAATATACTCGATTTTGCCCGTGGCTTCTCTCGCGCAATTTAGGTTAGGTTACGTTATCATAGTTCTTTTTTCTGGATGATAGGTACCCTATGTCCTTGTAAAATAATAATAATAATATAGTGGTCCATAAAACACTCATCCCCATAGCCCAGATGTATTAGAGAACATATATAGCAATAGTCCTATGCCTGCTGCGGCTAGTGCCGCTGTCGGTGTTCCATCCCTCTTAAGAATAAAACTCTCGAAGGGCCTCTTCACGTTGGACTCATGTCTCCGTGTAAGCCTCCCAAAGGGCGAGATATTATTCTAATGTATTAAAACATTAACATATTAATATTCTATCACATACACACAACACCATCTAGCCCAAACTAAGCAGAGCTTGTACTATGGGAACTAGGCAATGAATAAACATACATATATACATATGTACTTTTTTTTGTAAATACATACTTACATTATTATACATAGAAACACCCAGACCAAGTCAAACATCCATGTTCATGCACACAAATGTTTGACTTGTGCGAGAATCGATCCTGCGACTCAGGCGTCAGGCAATCGGTTACAATAAACACAACGCCATCAAGGCCGACACTACACCCACGTCACTCCTAACTATTGATTTATTTATAACCAGCTTCTATCCCCCAAAAACTTAGTACCTTAGTACTTTTCTGCATGAAAGATATCCTATGTTCTTTTCTGTTTCCTTGACAAGGCTTATGCGAAATTTCATGATGATCGGTCGAGCAGTTAAGGCGTGAAGGGCTAAAAAAAACTCACATTCGCATTTATAATATTAGCCATAGATCTCTTCTATATAATGGAGGGCTGTTATAATTTGATTCCACGCATATCCACCACTAAATATTTCAATTCGAACCAGTAGTTCCTGAGATTAGCGCGTTCAAACAGACTCTTCAGCTTTATAATATTAGTACAGATTAAAGACACGCAAAACCGGTGTCTAATTTATATTACCTTCGGCGTAATCTTTATAAATTAAATACATTGTGCTGGAGCGATATGATAATTAACTTGGTATGATTCATCTTTATATAATACTAGATGTGCCTGCGGTTTCACCCGCGTTTATCGTTACTGCGCCGCTCCCGTGGGTCGTATCGTGATGTTATATCCTTCCTCGATAAATAGGCTAACACTGAAATATTTTTTCAATTCGGACCAGTAGTTCCTGGAGATTAGCGCGTTCAAACAAACAAACAAACTCTTCAGTTTGATAATATTAGTATATAATTATATAATTCTTCAATACTGACTGCACGGATGGCGTAGGTAGTGGTTTAAGTGGTCGCCTGGCCACCGCATGTTGTGGGTTCCATCCCCACGCGGGACAAAACTTTGTGTGATCCGCAAATGGTTGTTCTGAGTCTGGACGTTCTTTATGTTCGTTGTTTGAATGTTTGTAAAGTCCCCCGCGACACAGGAATTATTCTTACTGCGGGAGATATATTTCCAAATTTAAAAAATACGTGTGTTTGTCACTGAATAACCTGAACCTCCTGAACGGCTGAACCGATTTTGATGAAACTTTTCGTGTATATTTGCGGTCCCTGGATGGTTTAGATTTGGATCCGCTGCGATTGAGTTGCAAGCCGATGTTCGAGCAGGACAAAATCTGTCGGTTCCGCTAGTTTTGTATAATAAGTTAATATATTGATAAATGATAAGTAATGCCATTTCTATTAATTGCTTTTACGAGATTTTGTTACAAATTAAACCATTCTATTCATACATAGTCTGACACCCATGGTAGGTGTAGAGGTTTCTTGTATCCACATTTTCCAACCACAGTTTAAGGTCGCACGCAATAAAAGGCATACTGCTACTGAGAATTTCTAGTATGTGCCTCGGGTATTGAACCCGAGACCTCACGCATAGCAATCGCATTCACAACCGCTGCGCCACCGAGGCAGTTTATACAACAATGGTAGCAAATAAACATATGGTTCGCCCGATGGTGCCCGGTTGTCGCAGCTTATGATCGTTTGTAGTTCTAGAGTTAACACTCTAGTCATGCATACACACAACAATCTATCACATGCATATGCTCACACACACACATATAATAAATAACACTCACACACACACACACACACATATAATAAATAACACACACTCACACACCTCTTATTTTGCATTTTTATTAATGTTTTAATTTTTTTTTTCTGGTTCCCGTAGAAATAGGTGTGCCTCGTTTGAGGATTCAGTAAATTCAAAATCCACTATAATATAGCACTGGTATTGTTTTTTTGTCCACTGTGAAGGGAACTGTCCACTTTGTATAGGGGTTTTGGCTTGGAATGGACAGTCACTGAGAATAATAATTATATATTAATTTAGAAGCATTAACCAGTAGGAATTAGAAAAGATTTGTGTCCTATATATAAGTCCTGATATAAGGGTATTTAAAATAAAAAATCATTGCTTTTATGTTATTATCTATTATGATTCTGATTCATATGTTACTAAAAACCAACAGACTGCAATGCAGAGGGTCCGGGTTCGAACCCACGTCGTGCACCTCTGACTTTCGGAAGATATAATTATGTGCGTATTGGTTGACAATTATCGCCTGCTCCGTGCCTCGGAGAGCACGTTAAGCCGTCGGTCCCGGCTACCATGAACATCTATGGCAGTCGTTATTGGGAAAGTCAGTACCCTCTAATATCCTGACACTGGTCTAGCCTTAGGGTATCGTTAGCCTTTGGGTTGCGGAGGTCAGGTGGCAGTCGCTACGTGGAAAAACTGATATCCAGTCAAATCCGGTTGGACTAGAGAAGCCGACCCCAAGTGACTTGGAAATAATAAAGGCTAAGGGAGAAGAAGATGTTACGAAAATGTTATCTAGGCACTGGGCTGGTGGATTTAAATTGTTTTGATATCTTGCCCAACTCAAAAACCAAATAATTGTTATTATATGGACGCAGCAACCTACTGTCCGACGACCGTAGGATCGTTGATAATGGTTTTTATGTATGAATTCTGTTCGCGCTAAGCCAATAATGGACAGTTCCCTTTTGCTGTTTGAGGTTATCTTTAACATTCCTGTAACACAGTTTACAACTAGCGCGGGAGTGGAAGGGGTTATCCTTGATGGCTGTTGCAGTTAGACCTAGATTTAACTACTTAGTGTTATAAGTGGCTTTATGTATTGCTTGATTTGAGTTTAGTCAATAAAGATATTATTATTATTATACTGACGTTGCTGACCATAAGGAAATGGAATTAAATATGAGATTAATAAAAAATATTTTTAACTCTGATTTAGAAATTTTAACTTTACCTACAGATGGCGTAATGTTTCAAGTTGTCGCCTCGCCACTGCCTCTACGCCGAGTGTTGTGGGTTCGAATCCCACACGGGACAAAAATTTGTGTGATCTACAAATGGTTGTTACGAGTTTGGGTTCTTTTTGTGTCAGTTGTTTGAATGTTTGTAAAGTCCCCCGCGGTACGGGAATTACTCATAGTGCGGGTGTTGCCTTTTAAAAAAAGAAATGGCATGTGAGGCCTCAAAACATTTGTAGAGTGAAACTAAAAGGATAGTAGTATAGGTGGTAGCCTCGACTCATCCAGTGCGTCAAGAGTTGTGGTTTCGATGATGGTACAAAAAATGTAGTATTCACTAATAGGCGTTCCGAGTCTGGTTGTTCTTTGTGTCCGTTGTTTGAATGTTTGTGATGTCCTCGGCGTAACTGCTAAATTATTCTTTGTGCGTTGCGATAATTCAGTTACTATCTACTCATATGACCCGACTATGGAACCCGTACATTCACGGTCCGCTACCGGTTTTTATACGTGAAACATTGAATATAATGAAGAAGAATTGAAATATAAAATATATCAGTATTAGTCTACCAATATTTTGACGAAGAAATAAATATCGCCAGAATTGCCAGAAAAGAAAAAGACCAGTAGGTAATCTAATATGTAATATCGACCCTGTTTATTAACTCACCGCTCATCCTTCTTATTCTGGTAAGATGGCTGTGCCCTCTATCCAGAATAAGAAGAATTGGGCCATAGCCAATCATTCTGGCTTTCACACATCTTAAAAAACATTATTGAGAATTCTTTGACTTACGATGTTTTGTTTGACTTTAAAATTAACGATAATTAGCTATGTAATAACGTGCCTATTAAAATGTTAATTATTTCTCACCTTAACGGAAACCTTGGAAAAGTCAGACAACTTGGGATCGACCTTGAGACCTCTACGTGACAGTTTGACGGTCTACCCAATTAGTATTATTTATGACAGCCGTACTATACTAAACTTGAACAAAGAAACTCCACCAGATGTATCCCCATCATAATGATTTAAATCGGTCACACCCTACTGTATATGGTATACTCTATGAATATTATCATATTTTTATGTACCCAACCAATTTACGAAAACACCTACAGCATACAAAATATTTACAAGTTAATATTGACGCAATTATAAAAATAAACAACATTACATATTGGACGGCAATTGTCGATATCTGCTCTACAATTTGAGGTAATACATAACATTTTAAACACTAATTATCATATTAAGATGGTGGCATTTAAGATAAAAAAATGTAACAGAAGTATGAGTCGTAAAGTGTAGTGGAAAAAGTCCGAGTGTACGCGTCGGGTATCCGTTTTAAGGCGGCGCAACAATGTTGCAGAACGTCGACCCGCCGATCATCGCGGCCGGCGTGTTTACACCTCGCGACACGCCAATCTTGTGATTTTACTTTCACTTCGTTTATTTTTAACATAATGATATAATTACACGTAGATATTGTTTGTTCGAATTATGTTTAGTGACATTACATGTAGCAATAGATAATAATAATAATAATGTACTTTTATTTTCAATTTGTGTTAAAAAAATTCTCTTAATAATAATATTATAATAAAATATAATTAAAACCAGACATTAGTTGAACTTATAATAAGAGGTTGCCGTTGACGACCATACTAATATTAATTGTAGATAGCAGTACTGAAATTAACGATGCTCTATGTTATAAGTTGTTTTCAATTCTGGAATTACAAAAAGACAAAAAGTTGCATTAGAACTGGGTAAAATATGTATTAAGTAATAGTGTTGTCAAAATTAAATACAATTTTTTTACTCGTTGTCCATTGTTTTTTTAGACTCTTTCTCGCTATAGCTTACAGGTTCAATAAAAAAGAGCTTTCTGGCAATATACATTAAGTCGCATATGAAACTATTTCTGTACAATAATTAGGTACAAATTAAGGAAAATACAATAAAATTCTAAGACTTACGATTGTTAGTTTCTGATATGCAATAAATATAAATTAAATATAGTTTATGGAAGACGGCGTATATTCTAAACGCTTAAACATTATAGATATTACAAACACTGTCCTTAAAGTGTCCATTTGAAGTTTAATTACAAACTAAGTACCGTTAAATTTATTATAGAAGATAGTTATAAAATATATGGCCTATGCTATTTAGAAGATACGTAGTCATTAAAATAATTCTATAACCATTTTTAGACTTGTGTTTAATAAAATTTATACAGCGACCGCAGGTAAAGAAACCTTTAATAAGATCACACTTTTCAATTACATTCTGCAATTAAAATAATGTTATGTTTACGTGAAGTTCTTACATACCATGTAACGGATTATGACGTTAACGGCAACATTTGAGGTTGAAGCTAGTTTTCAAATCACTACATATTATAAAACCAAGTTTTTTCTTAGTTAAAAAGAGTTTATCGCGTACAGACAGACAGACAGATGCAGCGGGGAACGCTGCGTCTGTCTGTCTGTCTGTACGCGATAAACTCAAAAACTACTGAACAGATTTTCACCAATGCGGTTTTTACCAATAGACAGAGTGATTCATGGAGAAGGTTTTGTGTAAATTGGTGGAAATTTGACGATACTTGTTGAAGATGTAGGCAAAAATAAACCGATTGGGAGCTTTCATCAAAAACGCTGCCTTATCCCTTTGAGATATAACAAAACAATGTCTGGGAGGATTGTTCCTCTGTTATAGTTCTACAGAAAAGTCCGCGATTACATATATCTATCTTTTAATGATAGCTTACTATACCCATTTTAACTTCTAAAGAAA
The DNA here is from genome assembly GCA_930367265.1 of Catocala fraxini. NCBI lineage: Eukaryota > Metazoa > Arthropoda > Insecta > Lepidoptera > Erebidae > Catocala > Catocala fraxini. Next base: position 7,886,319 of record OV884040.1, on the reverse strand, counting down.
TGGGCACGTACTAACGTAACTAAACTAACGTAATGGGTTAACTGGAAATCTATTTAAACGGATGCATTATTTACCATTTCCAACTTAAATACATTAGTGACCTTAAGCATTTCATGCACATTATGATAGCCCTTTACACTATACAATTTAAATGAATATTTTAGGAGATATCGCAAAATAAAAACGTACTCGCGCAAAAATAAATTCAAGCGCGGATCTTACACCGATAACTCGCTCGGGACTCGCTAGATGCAACAAGCTGATGCTCTACTACTCGTGCAAAGCCGAGGCGGGTCGCTAGTTATCTAATCCTACTTAAATATGCAAAGTATCGTTTAGAAGAGATGTGTATGTTCTTTTATGTGTAGAATAATTCATCATTTATGATTTTTATACTCTTTTTATGTGAAAAGTGCTTTAAATCGTTAAGTTTGCATATTACAGTACATTAATAATAATAATAATAATAATAATAATAACTGGCAACACCAGACAAGTTACATGTCATTTCATTTATAAAAAAATATTTATTTATTTTCCTAATATATTGCAATTCAACATAATTTACAATATCTAATTAATAAAACTACAAATTCACATTATCCACCTATATAATAATAGCAATAAAAAACCCACCAAATCCATAAATAAATAAAATGATAAAAGACAACAAGATGACAATAAACGTCAAGAAGAAAAATTCATAACAAAACAAATAATACAGGAAAGATTGAAATAAAATGACATGCTAACAAGAGCCAGGAGAGCCGCAGCACAAAAACGTTCACCGGACCCGCCGCTCAGCTCCACCTCGCAGCCGTCGGCACCTGCACCTGCGACCCCGACGTGCAATGAGGTGTCGAGCCCATCGAGCGACGAGTATTTTTCCCCGCCGACGTCGCCAACACCTGTACGTCGGCGAGGGATACGCCGGCCACCGTCCTGCTTGGGACCCCGAGACCTACCGGCCTCGAACAGGGTCCCCGCTGTCGGTGGTAATGTGCGCCGCATGAAGTGGACTAAATCTATGAATGAAAATGTCATGCGGGCATATTTTGTGGCAACAGAGGGGGGAATCAATCTCAGTGCGTACCGTGATCGAATGCTGCCTCTGTTTCAGGACTTGGAACCGGCCGTTAACGTCTCGGCTCAAAGACTATCGGACCAAGTGCGTGCCATCCAACGGTGTCGGTTGTTGGACGATGCCGCACTTGAGAGGCTACGCTCCGACGTACGAAGTAGCCCTCCCGTCACTTCTTCTGTCCAGATAATGCCTCAAAGACTCCATGAGGCATCGAGGCCAAATGATAACAATATTAGTGAAGAGGTGGATAGCAGGGCTACACACGTAAGTACCCAGTACAATGAACAATTAAGGAGTACTTTGGAGTGCACGTTGCGGGAATATCGGCACGTTTATGCGGCAAATAGACCACGTCTGCCAAGATTGCCTACGCACAAAAAGAATTTAGCGCTGGTGTGTGCCTTGGACTCATTACTGCCCGCTTATCTAGTGGACAGTGAAAGTCTTAGCGATGCACACTCAATCTTGTACTGTGCGGCTGCTGCGGCATGTCGAGTGGCTGGTATTAAAAATCCACACATAATGACAGCTGCTCGACCCAGAAATACTACGCCAGCGTGGCAGTGCAGGATTGAGCGTCGTATCGCTGAGTCCAGGGCACTCATCGGCAAGCTTATCTGTTTCAGGGAGGGTAATACACGACCGAGAGTGATGCGTTATGTGACTCGGGCGTTTGCAGGGACTGACGTATGTCCCCAAGATTATGTCGCCCGGGTTACAGAACGCATCGACTTCCTGAAGCAGAGAATTTGTGCGTGGGCAAGCCGAGTGAGGCGCTACAAAAAAAGAGCTGATCGATATACCCAAAATCGTGCATTCCAGAGAGATGAGAGGTGGGTGTACAGAAGGTGGGAGCATCCTGATTCTAGTGAGGATGGTTGTCTACCAGATACAGAAGCCACGACTGCTTTTTGGCGTAGTATCTGGTCGACGCCCGTCGACCACGAAGAGGGGGATTGGTTTGGGGATGTTAGGCAGGCATGCGACACTATACCTCAAATGGAGCCAATTAACATACGACCAGAAGACGTTTCTTGTGCGGTTCGTTCGTTACCAAACTGGAAAGCAGCGGGACCGGACGGACTGCACAACTTCTGGTTGAAATGGTTCCGCAGTGCGCATGCATGCTTGGCATCCCTATTCCAGTCATCTTTGGAATCAGGATCGCTGCCTGAGTTTTTGACCACTGGCACCACTCATCTGCTCTACAAATCAGGTAGTGTCACGGACCCAAAAAATTATAGACCGATAACATGCCTACCGACGGTCTATAAACTTCTTACATCCATTTTGAGATCTAAACTATCACTACATATTACAGCAAATAACATCATGTCTGTATCTCAAAATGGATGTAGAAGTGGGGCCCGTGGTACTAAAGAGCTACTCCTAATTGACATGACCATCAGTCAACAAATACACCGCCTTAAGAAAGATCTTGCGACATGCTGGATAGATTATAAGAAAGCCTATGACTCTGTACCTCATGCATGGCTCTTGAGGGTGCTGGAGTTGTATAAAGTTGATGCAACTCTTAGCACTTTCTTGAAGTCATGTATGAGGCAGTGGAGAACGGTTTTACGCTATCCAGGATGTCGCCAGATCGGGGAAAGCGGTGTATCTATCAAGATCAAGCGAGGTATATTTCAGGGCGACAGTTTGAGTCCCTTATGGTTCTGTCTAGCGCTGAACCCTCTTAGTACTTTACTGGAGAGTTCAGGGCTAGGCTATCGATTGCGGAGAGATGGTCAAGTTATATCCCACCTTCTTTACATGGATGACCTAAAACTATTTGCCTCCACCAGACCCCAACTGACGGCGTTACTTAAGGTAACGGAAAACTTCAGTAATTCCATCAGGATGGAATTTGGTGTTGACAAGTGTGCAGTTATGTATGTAAAGCGAGGCAGGGTTGTGGAATCTGATGGCATTGAACTTTCAGATTTTACTAGACTTAGGTCTCTCTCTGCAAACGAAACCTATAAATATCTGGGTATGTCACAGGCATTAGGTATCACTGAGGACGGTATGAAACGGACGTTGCGGGAGCGCTTCTTTGGCCGCTTGAAAAAAATACTGAAAATTCTTTTGTCAGGCGGCAACAGGGTGCGCGCCTGTAACGGTTGGGCCATGCCGATCCTTATGTACTCCTTTGGCATACTCAGATGGACGCAAACGGAATTAGATGCCCTGGATAGAAAGGTCCGTACACTGTTGACTGCATACCGAATGCACCACCCGCGCTCCTCGGTAATGAGATTGTACATCCCACGGAAGTGTGGGGGTCGCGGTTTTTTAAATGCCAAGACCCTCCACAACCGTGAAGTGTGCAATCTCAGAGAATATTTTCTCCGAACCGATGTGGGCGTGCATCGCGATGTAGTCGCAGTGGATACGGGCTTTACCCCGCTTGCTCTGGCTAAGGAGAACTGGCGCAAACCTGTTATGCTTGGAACTGACGAGCGCAGGGATGTATGGAAAGGAAAAGAGCTGCATGGACGCTTTTTTCGGGCCCTGAATGGGCCCGACATAGATTTTCAGTCATCGGTGTCCTGGCTACGTTTCGGCGATCTCTTCGCTGAGACCGAAGGTTTTGTATGTGCAATAATGGACGAAGTTGTTATGACGAACAACTACCGGAGATATATCCTGAAGGATGGGACGGTTGACATATGTCGGGCATGTCACCAGCCCGGAGAATCTCTCAGACATATTATCTCCGGTTGTTCTCGTCTTGCCAATGGAGAGTATTTGCATAGACACAACCAAGTAGCCAGGATTGTCCATCAGCAACTTGCCTTAAAGTATGACCTTGTGGAATCTGAAGTGCCGTATTACAGGTATGTGCCCGATCCAGTTCTCGAAAATGGTCGTGCTACTTTGTACTGGGATCGGTCTATCATCACTGATAGGACAATTGTGGCGAACAAGCCAGATATTGTGCTGATGGACCGATTGGAGCGCCGAGCAATGATCATCGATGTTACCATTCCGCATGACGAGAATCTTGTGAAAGCTGAAAAAGAAAAAGAGCTGAAATACTTAGACCTAGCTCACGAGATTGTCGACATGTGGCGTGTGGACTCGGCGATCATTGTGCCGATAGTCATTACAGTCAATGGTTTAATACCTAAGAGCCTCGACCACCACCTGCAGAGGCTCGCGTTAGATGGCTGGATCAAGTCCTTGATGCAAAAGGCAGTACTACTCGACACGGCGCGTATTGTGAGGAGATTCCTCTCTCTGGGGCCCTAACCACCGGCAGCTTGGACCCTGTTCCCGATGTCGGTGGGTCATTTCAGTTTTTATATTTTTAAATATGTATGTTTTTATATTTATATTTAAAAATGTAATTATTAGAAGAAAATTAGTAATAAAGAGAATAATAATAATAATAATATTCTACCACATACACACAACACCATCTAGCCCAAACTAAGCAGAGCTTGTACTATGGGTTCTAGACAATGGATAAACATACATAGATACTTTTTTTTTGTAAATACATACATATTATACATAGAAACACCCAGACCAAGACAAACATCCATTAATTATATAATTATTGTTTGAATCTTATACATTAATAATGTATAAGATTCAAACTTAATACCATCCGAGTAAAATATCAATATTTTATTTACTTGTGGCTCACAATCGTCGCGTGTCCGTATCGTCGCATGTAAACAATCGTCTGAACCTGTTTGTTTTCATTACAACGGAATTCCTCAAATTAAGTCGCGTGGTTACAATGTTGAATGTATTCAGTGATTCAATGCGGTTCAATGTCAAGGTTACTACCTAACGACAATGTAGTGTGTTGATGTAATACTCATTCAATGATGTATACGTTACGTGCGATGCGCTTACGCCGACCACTTGTGCCGGCGCAAATGATCTTATCACCTCACGATTTCGAACGTCTTATGATGGCTTGATTTATTTGAAATGTGATTCTGATTTTATTTTGTCTTAATGTTGTAATTCAGAATAATATTGTAACGAAAGCAACTGTCTGTTTGTTGCGTTTTCGCGGCTGAACCATGAAGCCGAATTAGACGACATTTTGAATGAATATTGCTTGCACCCAGGGGTAACATATTAAAACGGCGAAAGAAGTTGTACGCTACAACTAGTTTTAAATAAAAATAATAGGTGTATACAGTGTGTAACAGACAATTATGTACACACAGATACGGCAAAAATATTTTATTTTATAGTATGCCTGCCTGGCTGATTGTAAGCGGTTACCACAACTAGTCATTTAGTAAAATGGGATATATACATTAATATATTGATAAACATACAAGCAGCTTAGTACGCTGATGCGTGGGTGTCTTCAGATTCGAATCAGTTGTGAAAGTTACCTCTTCTTTCAAAAAGTATATTTGCTATGTCGTAATATCAAAGAATGATTAAGAATTGTAAACAGAATATAGTTGGTTACCGTTTCCAACCAGGTGGGACCTAGCTCGTTAGCAATCAACGGCAATAAATATTATAACGTTACTTGAAGTCCAATATACGACTAAGAAATAAGAACACACGTTTCTTTTTATCTAAATGTATTGACAACAAGCAATCGGACACACAAACTACACAGTCCAGGAACAACTAGGTACCTACTTGTTGACCACACAACGTTTTGTTTCGTGTACGGTTGGTCCATGTAACACTTGACAAGTTGACCACGTGACCCTTTGTGTCATTCATGGAGTCGAAATTACAGTAGCTTCTATCCGCGTCTTTGACTGCTTTAATCTCATGGAAAGCATTCAGGAATAACAAGTATGTTAATCCAGAAGACGGACTATTTATGTAAATCCATTCATTCATCGATCCGTTTACGCGTGTTTAAATAACAATAATCCAAACATGATTGCAAATTTTGTCATTAATCGTATAATAACGTTTGTACGGTTGTATGTATCGACTGAGGATGAAATGTAATTACAGTCAAAACACTACTTTCCAAGGGAGCCAAGTACAAAAAACTCCGATTTACTTTTCACTTTACTTTTTTGTTTTAAGTGCTATAATAAAACAACTGAAATAGATGACCATATTTTTGGCTCTTTGTGTTCTATAATTATGAAATTATATGTCTTATAGCATTTGTGGCGAGTTGAAATATTATTTACAACATTATTGTTAAAATCAACGTATTTATGCTGCGGTGTTTTCTGGGTGGTGACAACCTTTTTTAGCGCATTTCAACAATTTAAATACACAGGTCGATGCAGCTCGTAAAGCTGAATAAAGTTATATCAGTAACTAATTTTCGCCAAAATGTTTTTAATACATTTCATGCTCGAAGGTCCGATAGTTAATCAGTATGTTAGTCCTTACTATGTAATAAATCATGAACAAGGCGCGAGTTTAGAAACTAGACGTTTGTTGCCGCCGATATATCCTTCCTCCAAATGTTGCCAGACAATCAAACGTCAATCGCCAATTTTATCCACAATTAATTATTAAGAAATGAAAACTTCCCTCATTGTTATTTATGCTAGCTCCCAAATTGGCTTCTATATAATTTTTTTATCTTAACAAGAAACTGTACTAGGAATGAATCCTGTATCGCGTGGATCTGTACAAACATTCAAACAACGACATAGAAAACACCCAGACTCGGAACAACTATTTGTGGAGCACAAACATTTTTGTTCCGATAAAAATCCTATGTGTTAATTTCGGACATGGTCTAATTCTTTGCCTGGCCTTAAATCTAATTTACTAAAATTAGCTTCGGAATATCAATTATAGCTTCGCAATAACATATTAACTAAATGCCAGTTATAATTGACATAACATTTAAATACGCAATGACGTAAGTTTAGGATCTTTGGATAAACTCTGTTAAATATTTATAAGTGTTTTTTTGTGACCTTAAAGAAAAACAGCAGAGAATTTAAAGTTGATACATCATCTAAAATCATCGTACATCATCTAAAATCTAAAAAAATAATATACAGATAAAGAAAAAGAAGTGACAAGGGTGCTACGTCACGACCTAGTAATGCTGTCTCTGTCTAATAAGGATTATTGAAACAATTTTGCCTTCATAATCTATACTACTGTGTAACAATTTGGATGTATACAACCGACATTAGCGTTAATAGCGATTTTTAAAAATTTGAACTCGTCTGTATCTTTATGTATAAGGCACTAGACTAGTGATCGGCAAGGTCACTTGCTCCAATGTCACCCATTACGCTACCGAAGTGAACTCACTTGTACCTAGCTGGGAGCGTTAACACAAATACTAGTATGTATGCTGTTACCTCTTGAAAAATGTTTTATTGGGATATTTATGAAATGTCACATAATCGACTTAAACGTTTATGATATCTATACCCTGCATTATATCTTTAAAACATTTGTTTCGTTTTTAAAATACATAACGACGCCCGCATTAAGCGTAATTTATGCATACTAATGGATTTTACAAACAATCAAACAACGGACACAAATAATTGGAACAAAAATTTGTAGATCACACAATATGTGTGAGAATTTAAACCACAACACCTGGCGTAGTGGTAATACTACTTATACCACTACGACGTCATCCATGCATTCTTTGGTTGTGTGTTGTTACCTAGTCTGTCCATCTGCCTACCCCAATAATTGGGTATCTAACACAAATTCAGCAAACGAAACTCCAAAGATCAGCGCTCCACATACACACTCTTAAGCTTTATAATAATACATAAACCATTGTGCTAGAAACCCGGTTTGTTGCATTCGTTCCTGACCTTTGATGTAGATAGACAAATTTGAATACAATTGTACTGACTAAATCTAGTTTAGTAGCACTTGTGTATCTCTAGAGGCAGTAAGCATCTACCGTTTATATTTTGCAGGGAGTAAAGTGTTGTAATGATGCCAGTTCGGAACGGAATGTTGAGGTGAAATCACTTTGTGGTTTATGCTTCGTTCACTAGAAGACTGGAGAGTGGGACACGGGCAATAAGTATTACGGTTATTTAAAAAAACTAGCTTTTGTCCGCAATGCAGATTTTCATATGCGTGGAATCTAATCTGGGTTCTATAGTTTTCTTTCTTTGCATGCAAGAAGAAGTTAATCTACACATATAATACTCGACTTGTAGTCGGTGTGTCAAGATAAAATATGCACAAAATTTTAAGATAGACCTCTAGCAATATATATACAAAAACCGCTTTCAATTTCGTCCTATAATTTTTGCGTAATGGACGTACAAACATACATACAGGCAGCGATAAACATACATACAGACAACGATAAACATACCTAATTATTTTGCTACCTATGTATAGCTCTTATAAAGATTCCTTACATTCATTCATTCTTCCTTCATATGCGACAAAACCGAAGAGCCTTTTCTCTACTGACGTGAAAATCGTGGGTTGACATTCATTAAATTTAATTCCCGGGCTAGACAAAGTATTGTTTAGATTGTATTAGACAAAAATACAAGCATAGTAAACACCCAGAAATAGTAATATATGCAGTTATTCGCATTAGTATAATTATGTTGTCTAATGCAAAATGTTGCGTTTGCAGTAAATCAATTTACGTTTTTTTGTTTGTTGCAATTTTATATTGCGTTAGGTGTTACCTGTTATTTTACTAACGTTCAAAAATAGCACAGCTATTTTTAACTGTGTCCTTTAATAGACCGTAAATGCCTTAAAAACAGAAATAGCCTTTGCATTTATAATAGTATGATATATTAGATATAACACTTTATGAACTAACAGTACCCACAACTGCATTCTCACCGTTTTACCAACTGTATCTTAGAAACTACTCAACTAATTTAAGTGAAATGTATCCCAGTTATGTTAGATTAGGAACTGCACAGTAGTATAGAGTTTTTAAAATCCGTTCAGCCATTACCAAGGTTTTCGAAAACAAACAAACAGACAGATGCAAATTCTAAAATCGTTAATAATTGTTGTTTTAGTTTTTAGACTTGTTTAAATTATAGTTTTATTATAGTATATAGATAGATATAAAATTCACGTTCACATATGATGTCTCGGTCCAATAAATTTTAAATACGTATTGCTTTATCTCAGCGTCAATGTAGTTAATATACAAAACTATAACTCAACACCTCTTTTTAAATTTATATCGATATAGTGGTTTACTTATATGGAATAGTTTATGTGACGTTTCAGTGGCTATTCTTTATAAGGTACTCATCACCATAAAGTTTCATCACTTAATAAGTTTATAAAATAAAATACAGTTTCAAATTGATACTTGAGAACAGTTCTTGTCATGTCTTATTTTCGTAAATTACCTGTGTCTATACACTTTATTTTTACGCTGTAATGATAACATAAGGAATACAGGCATATCAATATGTAGACTAAACAAATTTACTCGCTTTTTTTTTAAAGACAGCTCCCGCACTAATTATAACATGTCGCGGGAGACTTTAAAAACATTCAAACAGTGTAGGTACACAAATAACAACCATTTATGGATTACTCAAAGATTTTTCTCGTGTGAGGTTCAAACCCATAGCATTTGGCGCAATAGCAGTGGCAAGGCGATCACTAAGACCACAACGCCATCCGAGCAGTTGCATTGCATAGATATGTCACGGCACGTTTGGTGCCGGGTGTTTCAAATGTGAAACCCGTATAAAATAAAGATCGAAATACATTAAATGTTCTTCATTTCAATCAACGCTTTTGTCTGTCAGCTATACACGTGGAAAACGCGAACTCGCGACCTAAACAAGCCGTGTTGTCGCTCTACTAAGATATTCATGATTCTACGTCAGAGATTACAATTTCATCTCTATATATGTACCTAAGGCTGTGCATGTGAAGTTTTTTGCAATACGGAGTTAAAGCGCACATAGCTGAATAAAAAACATACAGGATAACCCTAAATTTCTCTTTTGCCTGTACAGCCTGCCAGTCTAACAATAGCCTTTAAAAATAAAAACGGACGTATTATTAATTCAATTCTCTTTGTTAAAGAAATTAGCGATGTTTTAATCAAGCGATATATCCTAGCCTTAGACAACTTTGTAAGTAATAACAGTACCTACTTACTTAATCCAAACTACGCTATTTAAAATTACAAAGTACAAATTGCGCACATACACCAAGTGTACTGTCTAACGTGGGCAGCGGTCAACATAATGCATTTACATTGCTCAATTAGCCATTCAGTCTGGTTAATCTAACGGGAATATCGCCAAGTGATACTACATATATAAAAAGAATTGTATTCAGCCTGTAATTATGTAACGTGTATAATCGGCTCAAGTTTACCGTGTCAAGGTGGTGCGAGCGCAACAATGTTGCCGGTCTTTGCTCTGAGAACACTGTTGCATCGCGGCATGGAGGAGGCACAAATCATGCGCTCCGACCGCGTGCCGCTAAACTAAACGCCAACTTTTGTATTTCGTTTTGTTTACTTTTCTACCGTCTTAATAGTGATAGATTGGTTTCTTCAAGGTACAGCGTAATAGTGTAATTTGACAGCTTATTATTTACTTTTTGAATGATGAATTTAAACTACATAAAAATAAGTTAGAACTTTAAAAGTGTAAAATTTTTCGGTTTTAAGTTATAAACTCATTTCTTAGTGTATAAGGAAGATATGCTATCAAGTAAGATCTGTTGCGATGCAATCTATGAAGGTATATCGACTCATAACTTCATAATATATTTTATGAAAAATTCCACGTTCAGAAAGCATGTGGCTCTAACAAACCTGTTTTTAAGTTCTGTGTTATACATGGATATTACTTAATCTATAGAGTCGCAGCGGAAAACCCAATAAGTTTTCAATTATATCCAACAACTGACATATTAATCTGGAGCAGCTTAAAGGGGCAAGCGCTCCACTCTATAGAGATCGCAGCCAAGGAACCTCGATTTGTACTGATACTAGTATTTCACGCGTTGGCAACACAACTAATGTTGCCAATCCCCAATCTACAAGTTAAAACTAAACTAAAAACTAAAACTCTAAAACTCTCGAATGTTTTTTTAACCCAAAATATTATATTTCTACATCTTCTGGCATGCAAATTGAAATCAAAATTAATATATTAAATTAGCTGTCTCCTGTAGTTTCACCCATGTTTATGATAACTCCGCTGCTCCCGTAGCGTGCCTTATCTTTGTTACTTCTAGAAGGCTGGCTTTCTAATGGCAAAATAATTATAAACATCGGTTCAGTGGTTTCAGAGCTTATTCATTACAAACAAAAGAACGAAAATAATTAGTATATATATATATATATATATATATATATATATATAGGTAACATATATTATATAAGATTTATTAAATTCTATATAATTTATTTTTATAGTGTGTTACTATAATCAATAATATTATAATAACAATCACGAAACAAATTATTATTTGACGAATGTCGTCTCCAGTTCTCGAAGCTCTATGTAGATACTTAATAATTACCTGGATATTACAAATGTTAATGCAAGCCGAGCAAAAAGATAAGTTTACATGCATGTCAGGCGTTTAATACAGCTGGACGATTCATAAGCGTTGTATTTCATCATAACGTAGATATTGTGCTTCATGAGATGAAATAAAACACTTAAAGAATACTATGCGTCCGCGCCATATATCATCGAATATTGCATAGAAAAAGGTTCTATGCGATATTCATTCGAAAATATATGGCGTAGAGAGGACAAGGTTGAAAAGGCTCACAAAAACGCAGCCTCGAACAGCTTTTTACGGTTACGCATTAGTCCCTCGCGTTTCGTCCCAAACGTAGAAATACGCATTCGTCCCAAAAATTGTGCCTCATACGCCCCTAAATTTAAATTAATTTTATTTCTTTATGTAATTCTTATTTTGTCCCAAATTATGTTCCTTTTTGTCCCTGATTTTATTGTATGGTATTTTTGTTATACCGTCAGTCGAAAAATATTTTCAAATACCTTGTTGATCTGACGGCAAAACTTTGGACTTATAATTATAATTGCATGACATCACGAGCCCAACAACGAAATAATTATAAATCATTTTAATCATGTTTTGTTTTGCTATCCATATGCACAAAGATGTAAGATAAAAAAGGAATAATTTTAAAAAGAGGGGCGAATGAGGAAAATTTTGGAACGTGGGACGTAATGTAGGGGCAAATGCAGAGCAAACCCTTTTTACATTGATCTGAATGGTACCTATTAATCCCGGGCCGGCCAAGTGTTTGGTATTTCAGTAGCGGCAGTCTAGGATTACGATATCTGTTACGCAACCATAGGCGCCAAACTAATGCCAAGAGACCTGCAAGACAATTAAATTTACATATATTTAATACTATATTTTTCCCGCGGCTTCGTTTACGTTAGTGTAGGTTTTATCAATAAATTTCTAGCCCTCAGTAATGGTCCTTTTTTTCTGGATGTAACATATTTTTAATCACTTTGTCAGTGATACAGCCACTGACACCGTGTATGCAAAATTTCATGAAGATTGGTCAAGTAGTTAGGCCGTGAAAGCGTAACAAACAAACTAACATTCGCATTTATAATATTAAATTAGGATTTGAGAACCTAGCAGCGATTCGATTGACTTAGTTAGACTACCTCCTATTGATAAACAAAATAGTCACGGCTGATTACTATGATTACTTATAGATAAATCCAACATCTTTTAGTTCGATGAGGACATCCAACGGTATATCGGCCGAAAGTGTCTTACTACGGGACCAGTAGCGTACACACGGCTACACATCAAATTAGACACCCTATATACGCCTAACTACGCTACATACAAAATAGAGAATTGTTGGAAAGGGACAGTACAGTGCATAGTGGTGTCGATGTAACGGTAAGAATAGAGCGTTGCGTCCCGTTCAGCGTGAGTGAGACAAAATAACAAAAATATAACGCACTCTCTCGCACGATTCGTAGCGTTCAACTTGTAATAGTTCAAAGTCCAAACAGCTAGGTTGATGTGTCGCTGTGTGTACAGTGTAGATTTAGAGTATGCCTTACTCTGAATCCACGCATATGATTGTATTTAAAATAAATAAAGTAAATACATAATGTTGCCACTACTTTCTTTAATTTAAATTGCATGTCGTAGATGAACTTACATGGACTGTACAGATGGATTAATGGTCCCCTCGCCACTGCCATTGCGCCGAGTGTTGTGGGTTCGAATACCACACGGTACAAAACTCGGTGTAATCCACAAATGGTAGTTCCGAGTCTGGGTGTTCTTTGTGTCCGTCCGTTGCTTGAATATTTGTGTAGTCCCCCACAATACAGGAATTATTCCTAGTATGGTAGATGTCTTTTTTAAGTGGAAAAATGATCAACTTACCGAAGTACACTGGATAGAATATAATAAAATGTTGTATGTCAAACATCTTGTATAAAAGCACCGCAATTAGGGACCTTTACAAGCCAATCTAACAGACTTTACCATGAAAGACACATTAGCTTACGTGTCTTTACGTGTTTTAATTTGCCTGTAAACTAAGTTCATTTGCCGTGCGTGCGTATGTGCGTGTAGCTACCAGCGTAATTACATGCTGCTTCAACACGCTTTAGTATGGCTACCGATGCACAGTTTAATTGTCAACACGGATGGCGTAGTGGTTAAAATGGCCACTTATCCATTATTTTATTCATTAAAATTCATGATCTACAGTACTTGAACATTACAACATTACAACATAAAATTTGTAACGACTAATCGTTACAAATTTTATAATAATAATAATAATAATATTCTATCACATACACACGACACCTTCTCTAGCCCAAACTAAGCAGAGCTTGTACTATGGGTACTAGACAATGGATATATATATACTTTTTTTTGTAAATATATACATATTATATATATAGAAACACCCAGACCAAGACAAACATCCATGTCCATGCACAAATGTTTGACTTGTAAAGCGTCGGCAGGATTCATTTCCATGTATATAATTACCATTATATGAATATATTGATAAAATCTGTTGGAAACTTTGGTAGGAATATTAGATTATGTTTGAAGACATTTGCCTAAGTTACGCTTAATAATATAAAAATGCTTATTTTGCTATGTTGTTAAGGTACAAGCTCACCCTCATTACGTGTGACCTAAAACCGTTGCTGGCAACATGTGGGAGTAATATACCTCTGTCTAGCTTTCACTTTTGGCGTTATAGACATGAGACTGTATATACTGGAATAAATTGATATTGAAAGACGTTTTTGATACATTGTACTGGTTTTTCTTCATGACGTAAGCTTAACAAAATTTGTTAAAGGATTCATGCCTGACTAATTAACAAACATCCAAATAATCACTTTAATAGTATTAGTAGAATTGTATTCACAAAATGTACATTAATCTTATACAAAATAAAAAAAGCACGATCACAGACAGGGTACGGCGGCATGTGCGAAAAATATCCTTTAAAAATACGTCATTGTTTAAGTGTCAAGGAAACCAGCGATTATGAGGAAACACTTATTTTGTTGCTTGTTAAAATAAAAGCACTCATAACGTTACTTAGCCTGTTTACAGGACCGTGGTACATGACCATAATTTATACTATATGTATATCCGTCTTTAACTAACTAGCCTATGACCGCCACAAGAGCCCAAGCTATCTTTATAAAAATTTCAAAATTAGTTTTGTAATTCAGCTGTAAAATCGCAAGAAACGGATAACTTTTGATTTTGTGATAGGTATCAACCAAGTTTTGAAAGATAGATCCACGCAATAAATTGTATACAGACCTTATTGTAACCTTATAGTAGAAATGTTATTGTAACCTAAGTGTATCATCGAAATATCCATGTCTTAGTACCATTGGTAACGAAACGAACGGATCTATAAAAATATAATTTTTTTAGTAACTTTTATTTTGACACTACATTTTTCTTCTTTTTCGCAACATTATTCTTGCTTTAAGGAAAGCTTTATACTGCAACTTTATAAACATTACCAGTACACACATAAAAACCATCCAAATTAAGCATAACTTTTTGGATATTAAAGTGTTTAGCCAGATAATTAAATATAAACATGCTTCACATGCATGATATATTCATAAAGTGGTCATCCATAAAAAACCTTGCCAAAATAGCTTAACTTC
Organism: Catocala fraxini; assembly: GCA_930367265.1. Lineage (NCBI taxonomy): Eukaryota > Metazoa > Arthropoda > Insecta > Lepidoptera > Erebidae > Catocala > Catocala fraxini. The sequence continues at coordinate 7,871,136 of OV884040.1, read as the reverse complement.
GTAATGCAAACTGTAATACAGTTTTAACAGTCATTACCCGCAGTTAGTATTGATTACAGTGCGTGGATCAGTGTTTTATGTGTTACAGGCGCATTCATCGTCATATTTAATTATTCGGATCGCACATGATTATAGTAATATTAGACGCAGTGTTACCAGAAGGTAATATAATAAATAATATATAACGTACAGCAAAATTATATAGCTACTCACGCCTATCCATAGGTGGGTGAGGGTGTAATGATACCTTTTAGCAGCTATGTTTTAAAGTCTCGATAACGAACTAGTATATTGGCCTATACTGGGTGCTTTCCAGACTACGTAGTGCTACCGAATTTTTTTTATCAACAAACTTTGCAATCTGGCTTACGTTGAGGCTGATGGATAGTAAGCGGTTACGTTAGCTCATGACTCTGAAAATTAGGGGTATCACTCATGCACAGCCGATCTCAAGAAAAAGTAATTCTTAAATTTCCACATACACATATACAGACGCCTTTACATACACCCTCAAACTCATACTTGCACACGCACTACCCTCACACACTCACACATCACACACACACACACACACACACCCACACACACACACACACACACACACACACACACACACTCACATCACGAATACTGATATACTTCCTCATCTCACAAATTAAAATAATATCACAACATAATTATTGAAACACAAACTACACTAACAACTTTATGTCACAGATCTCACCTTTTTAAATGTTATTTAAATGCTATGAATACCAACCAACGTAGTTACATTTACTCGATTATGTAAAACCTAGTTTAAGACCTGATTTTGTAATCATTCTGTGTGAGAGAGAAATAAATAAATTATTATTATGATTATTATTAATTAAAGGCGGATAAAAAGGAAAGGAATGGGCGATTTGTTACACTCCAGAACGTTTCTTTTACTCCTCGGGCGAAATGTAATAACGGTATTGTCCATACACCGGTTTCCAGAAAGAAGATGGTTCTTTCACGGGCGAGGCGACTCATTTGAACTGTCATCAAATAATTGGGGACGACAGGCTCAAATGCAGTAAGTACTCTTAAAAGATCACACTCTCACTCTTTCTTGTCTCTTAATTATTTATTATTTTGTGCTCCTCACACGTAAAACAAGTGGAACTATGTAACAGGACCGAATTTAGGAACACGCACAGGTCTTTAGTCCTGGGTCTCTACAAAAAATGGGACCTCTACAGGGAATTTCTTCAACTAGACTGGGCTGTGAATTAATTTTGACAACTGATTTATTTCTTACTCGTTAATATTTTTCGCAACTTTTCTCGTTGCTCTGGACTTCCAAACTTGTAAAATCCATCACTGATAATATATGGTGTGTAATAGTAAAAAGTGAAAATGACCGTTATGTAAGTGATATTGTTTAATGAATGATAAAGACTGTGCGCCATGTTTTACTTGTTATCGGCTAATTTGTTAGTCAAATGAAGGAAGGTCATTGACTGGCTCTAAAGGAATATAGACGCGAACTACACGTATACAATTCGGTTCAGTTTTTTATGCTACCAAAGTGACAAACAAACATACAGTGTCTTATGAGAAAGGAATAGAAGAAAGGTCAAAACGTATACTTTTACAATAATAGGTACTGAGATTGCCGTCTTTATTTAGGACTTACTAGAATTTGCCCGCGGCTTCGTTTGCGTAAATGTAGGTTAGGCTAATAACCGTATTTTTCCCTGGTTAAAGGCATCATTTGTCATTTTCTGTTCCCTTGACAACGTGTATGCGAAATTGCATAATAATCAGTCAAGTAGTTAAGGCGTGAAAGCGTAACAAACAAACTCACATTCGCATTTTGAAACACGTTAGGATTTTGAGTGTCATTTTATTTGCCTAAATTAACCCAGGTCAGTTTTAAACGGATTGAATCAATTAATAACTGCCACTTTTTTATAATGTTGTCTAATATTCACGCAAATGTTATACGTTTGAATTAAACGGTTATAGCAGTTTATTTATGAAAAACGCTACTTGTAACCGTTTTAACTATTAAAATTCTAACTAATATTATAAATGTGAATGTGAGTTTGTTTGTTACGCTTTCACGCCTTAACTACTCGACTAATCATCATGAAATTTGGCATACACGTTTTCAGGAGAACTGATAAGGACGTAAACTGCCTTTCATCCAGAAAATAAATACTGCTACCAACCTATGTTAGTAACAGTATTTTTTCCCCGATGAAAGGCACCATACGTCCTTATCAGTTCCCCTGACAACGTCTACCTTTCGTTAATGCATTGAAACTGATTGACGTTTGTAATGTTAGGTTAGCCTAACCTACATTTATGCGAGCAAAACCACGGATGAAATCTAGTAACTTATATTTACACTTACGTTGAAGTTTCGGATGCTTATCAACCGTCGTGGTGTCAAGTCTCCCCGTGACCATGGATTGTTTTTCTTAAAGTTATTTTTATAATAACATCGTTATACTTCGTTCGGATCGCTTTATAGCTTCCAAATAATATTAAAGTAATTTATCACCAATAGCTAAGTCAACAGATAACGATCAAAGCTCTTATTTGTAGCCCGCATACAATGTTAAACAATCAAACTATTATTTTACAAAAGATAAAACATAAAATATTACATTTTAAAAGGATAATACTAAATGAATTTCTTCTCAAGCTCGCCGTCTTTAGGTCCGCACTTATCACTTAACATTGTGACACAATTGTAAACATTCATTATTCATGTTTACAATTTATGTTTAAACAAGGGACTAATTGTTTTCAACAATACTATTAACATTGGCGTGTCGTGATAAAACCCACAATGAAGGGTTGTTCTCGAACGGCGACGTACCGTCGTACGATGCGATAAAAATGGTCACATTTATTTATAGCTAGATTTTGTCCGCGGCTCAGCTCGTGTAAATGTAGGCTATGTCAATTTTCTTTCGCTCGCGAACACTACTTTATCCTAGATAAAAGGTCAAGTAGTTAAGGCGTGAAAGCGTAACAAACAAACTCACATTCGCATTTATAATATTACTAGATTAAGCCCACGGCTTCGATCGAAAACGAAAGTTAGGTTAGTAACTGTATTTTACTGGATGAAAGTTACCCTATGTCCTTTTGTGTATTCCTGACAACGTAAATGCGAAGTTTCATGATGATGTGAAAGCGTAACAAACAAACAAACTCACATTCGCATTTATAATATCAGTTATGATGCTTCGCGTTTTGAACTCTAAAGTGGTACTCTATCTTCGTATCATTAAGGTGGTGAAATATCACACTGACAGCCCGATAGCAAACTGTTGCAAGTTTGTCATACGATGAATATACGATCGACGCGAGCGATGCGCGCAAGTAAGGCTTGCGCAGATTACTTGCGTCGACGGTCGTTGACACAGTGCGTACGATCTCATTTTGCTTACGTTGCCTGCATCGTGTGCAACATCAGGTATATTATAACAAATCGCTTCATTAACAGCAAAAGAGACAAACATGCTTCTTAAGGAGTCTAGGAAACCCTGCTCAGTGCAGACATAACCCAAAGCTACGCTTGTGTCTTTGTATCGTGGTTCTCCTTACATAGACTGATGTAGATTTAGTACCAATATCCACCAAACTGAAAAGTGAGGGATGTATGGAGAGAAAATGAGCGGCGTAGTGGCACTAGTGTTGCCCCAAAGCGAACACTAGTGCCACTCATAGCACAGAGCGCAGCTCACTCCTCGTCTCCGCTACGTTCATCCTAAAGATATGTTTATTGGAAATCTCCGTTTACACGTGGAAACAACTTAAGCAGACATCTCTTGAATTGTTTCTACTGAAGCTAGTAGTGGACAACGGCATTCTATTGCCATAGAAGTCGTACTACTTTCTTGCACACAATCTGCCTTTTCCATAGCGATCCAACGTGGTGACTGACATCATCGACCAAACACAAATTCGGAAACGCTGCACTGTAAAGCTTTAAAATAATTGTCAGGAGGCCTTTATTTTGATCAACGTCAAAGAAATTGACTAATTTAACAGTAATAAAATAGAAATAGCTGACCTTTACATAAAGGGCATAAACTTGTTTACCTAATCATCTTGTTGCAAGCGGTTAAATAAGTGTAGTACAAATAATAACTAAATTGTAGATGTACATTTTTGTACTAATTATTTTTATATAACTTAACGGTCGGTCGCTGTAGTTAGGTCAAGTGTGTTTGTGAGAAAAATAACCATGAGGTTGTTAAGTATGATGTCTGTTCTACTTAGTGAGAATTAAATAATACACAAATAATATTGTCTTATAGTTATACGGTATTTACTTCTATATCGTCGAATCAGAAGTGTATTACATCTACTTTTCGCCGTGCGTGATTCTAGGTCTCACGTGACTAGTCTCTGCGTCGGTAGACAAAATTTTTTGACAAGATAATTCGATAACACTGTTTATTCGGAGTCGAACCCGAGACTTTTGCATTGCATAGTAGACGCATTCATTGCCGTTGCGCTAAGAAGTGAAAATAATACGAAATGTATTTTCTAATACCTACTTATTTTATACTCCTATACATTTCCAGACACATTGTATATTCCTCTTTTTATGTTAGGCAAAGACGTTTAACCAATAGTATTTAAGGATCCACGTTATAAAGGCTAAATCTATTCTCATCTACTAGGCACGATACCTTACACCTCACTGCTACTGAATTTATATACAGAAAAACTCACAGTAACAACAACACGACGTTGCAAGGCATGCCTTTTAAATTAGTTCCTTGATTCTGTTGTACTTATCTAATAAAGTTGTCTGTATTAGTCTCAGCACTTGTTAATCCTAATGCAAAACTAGATTCACAGAAACTTTCATAGCTTTTAAGAAGTTTACGTGAAGTTATCTCGGAGATCGGCAGTAGCAACATCGATGCTTGTGTTTAGTGCTGACTAATTCCTTTCCTTTAAAGACAAGATGCGATTTAGCGAGCATAGCGTGTACTGGCGAATTCTAGGAAGAGTCTAACCAAGAGAGAAGTCTAACCGAAAACTAAACTAGCTGAAATTTGAATCAAGAAAAAGCTTATTTCTTATTTAACTTAATCTATTTTACTTCAGTATAACTTTATTTCTTTTTAGCTGACCCGCTCAACTTCGTCTGCTTCACATAAGAGAAATTCCCCGTTTTTGCAACATTTTTCATTGATGCTCCACTCCTATTGGTCGTAGCGTGATTTTATATAGCCTATTAGCCATCCTTGATAAATGGGCTATCCAAAACTAAAATAATTTTTAAATTCGAACTATTAGTTCCTTAGATTAACGCGTTTAACCAACGAAACAAACAAACAAACTCTTCAGCTTTATAATATTAGTATAGATCAATTCCCCAGCTAGAAGTAATTCCTGTGTCGCGAAGGCCTAAAACACACAAAGAACTCCCATACGCGGAACAACTATTTCAAGAGCAACAAAAATATTGTCTCGTGTGGGGATTTAACCCACATCACTGGAAGCATTGGCAATAATAATAATAATAATAATAATATTCTATCACATACACACAACACCATCTAGCCCAAACTAAGCAGAACTTGTACTATGGGTACTAGACAATGGATAAACATACTTATATACTTTTTTTTTGTAAATACATACATATTATACATAGAAACACCCAGAGCAAGACAAACATCCATGTTCATGCACACAAATGTTTGACTTGTGCGGGAATCGAACCCGCGACCTCAGGCGTGGCAGTCGGTTACACTAACCACTACGCCATCGATCGCCATCACTTAAACCACCAAGATAAGCATATCTGTTCATCTTATTATTTCAAGCCTATTTCTACACAAGGTATCCTGTTCATTGCGGATGGATATAGGACATATAACATCACGCTACGACCCGTGAGAGCAGATCTGTAATCGTAATCGTGGGTGAAACCGCAGTGGACAGAGCTAGCACACGTATTTATTAGCGTCATAAAACACAAAAAATCCCAGGTACGTGATATCCAACTCGTCGTTCAATCGAGATTTAGTCGTTCCAAGACTTAGAACATCTTCGTCAAGTTAGCGAATGGAAATGTCGCAAGGGGAAAGACCAAGGCGAACGTTTCTCGATTAGATCGGAGACGTTCTGGACAAAGGCCATGTTAAGAGCACCTTAAACCGGCGAGCGTGTATGAGGAATTTGATGAAAGTGAATGAAGCCAGAGAAGTATGTCAAGATCGTAGCAAATGGAAATCCGTAGTCTCTACCTAGCTCTGTGGGAAACAGACGTGAACCTGTATGCATGTATGTAGGGAGAGAAGAGGCTCATTTGGTCCCTTGGTGTAAGTCAAGGCTTATATTTACCGATCGTAACGTTGTGAGGTATTAATTTATATTCTCGAATCGAACAGGTGACTGAAAATTAAAAATTGTCAGAATCAACACGGAATTTGAAAGTGTGTTCGGTAAACGGCGAGAGGCCATAACACCTAAAATAAGCGAAATATGAGTTTAATACATCTGTGCCTACTATTTAAGAAATATATAGCCGTGGTTCTATGTATGAGAGTATGTTAAACTAGTTCTAACGGGATTACTAATACATATATGCCGTATCATTTCTACGATTTGATTGAATAGAAAGTTGAATACGGTTATGTCTAATAACACTGATGGTTGCAATTTCTGATATCTGATACATAATTTTATTACAACTGCCTCAGTGCAGCGGTAGTGAATGCGACTGCTGTTGTATCTCGGGTTTGATTCCTTGATGAAATTTGTAGTAGCATCACACAGTCTGATACTGATCTAAAATAATAACTGGTGAAATGTGGCTCACTTATAAACACCAAAGGCTTGTCGTGAGTAAGATTACAAAAGTCAGTAAAACTTATGTTATTTGCTAGGTTAAGAGGTCTTTAGCAAAATAGCCGAGAAACTGATAGTTTTTTTTATTCACCTTTATAAACATTTTTCAAAGTATTCCTAAGCACATAATTTGAACGGTCAAATAATTAACGCGTAACAAACAAATAAACAAACACACATTTGCATTCATTACTTTAGTAAGGTCTATATGCTTTTATACGTCATTGATAAATAATCTTATCAGAAAACCGATACGCGAAACTGAATGTATCATCACAAAATGATTATAAAGGTTACAATGAATTAATTTCAAAAGAACATCGCATAAAGTACTGATCATCATTTTAAAGGCGTGTTCGACGCGAAGGAGTAGCACCGCTCAATTTTACAACCTTAAATTGTGAGCCTTGACTCCATAAACACCTGATATTGGTCGATAACAACTCGTTCGGTTAAAAAAGATGAATCGAAGTGGTTCCAGACACGCCATAACGTCACCGTAACTCACAAACATGATACTCATTCAATTTTATGATTCAATTTGTAACATACCTTTTAATATAATCACATTATCACGTATTTTAAAAAGAAAAACGTTAATGCCTGCGGGTACCACGATCGTAAATTAGTCGTTTGATTCCTGGATGAGTTATTTGTATTGTGTGTGTAATTTCTTTAACAAGGCTGTTTTATGTATCCAATGTATTGTGCGTATGCCGTATACGCAGCTGCTGCAATTATTGTTGGGTATTTTTTAAGTGTTATCTGTAACTCTGCCTTGTAAATTATATAAGGTTTGAGCTCTATTACATACGATCTAAATATATGACCAACGGCAATCAGAGCAATACATTTTTCCCTTACCTTTCCGGATGATTCAAGTTTCATGTATTTTCTTTCTTTTCATGTTTATAATAAAACGCCAAAAACTTTGTCTGTTGCTTGCGTTCTCACTACTATACTACGATATTTTGAGAATTTAGGGTAGCAGTAACTGGAAGACTGCGGGAGAACATATGTTTAATTTGAATGATTCTTAGATTATATTAGTCTCCTATGTTGACGTGCCCACCACCAGAGGTGAAAGATATAAGTTCTAACCTTTTTTAAGGCACTAGATGTAGTGAGGCAATCCAAGGGTGCGTGGTAGCTTCTTCTTAACTGATAATACTCGATCAATGGTTTACGTCCACTAACGCGTAGGCTTACACGGATGGCAGCCCGCAAGCGATCGTTTAGCCGCTGACGCCGCGTTCGGAGTTGTGTAATCGATTCCCACACTGCACAATTATTGTTCTGATCCGCAAATGATTGTTCTGAGTCTGGGTGTACTTTGTGCCCGTTAATTGTATGTTTGACAAGTTCCCTGCGACAAAGAACTTAATGCATAATACGGGAGTTATCGTTTTTAGATATAATATATAGAAGACTGCGGGAGAACATATGCTTAATTTGAATGATTCAAATTAAGCATCTCATATAATATCATAGCTCATCTTTATATATTTATTCTCATAGACTTAAAATGTGTATGTCACTGAACATCTCCTAAACGACTAAACCGTTATTGATATTATTTTTTTTGTCTATATTCAAGCGGGTTTCTGAACGGTTTAGATTCATAATTGTACCCAGTAGACGCTGTGATTGGGTTGCAAGCAAGCGTTCAGGCAGGACAAAGTGTCTCGAGTCCGCTCGTTATAAATAAAACACAAGTTAAAGCGCAGGTAACAACTAGTAAAACCTATACTTAGAGATACAGTTTACACAAAGCCTTGTTGTGTAAATTACTCGTATTATACAACTAAGTGTTAAATGATAAGTTCATCCATTATAGTCAACGTGCGAATTGAAAACACGTGGTTAAGCACGCTAGCCGAGGTCGATCTCGTGCATACATAAATATGAAAATACATATCTGTAAATTCGCTGAGAGTATTTAAATGCGTATTATACCCATACCTATACATTTATTTATTAGGGACAGACAAACAGTTACACATAATCCTTTTTTTAAGTAGCTAAAGAGCAGCGATAGCTCAGTGAGGAGACCAACAGACTGCAATGCAGTGGTTCTCGGGTTCGAACCCACGTCGCGCTCCACTGACCTTCGGAAGTTATATGACTTTTCGAAATTATGTGCGTATTGATTGACAATTATCGCCTGCTCCGTGCCTCGGAGAGCACGTTAAGCCGTCGGTCCCGGCTGCCATGAACATCTATGGCAGTCGTTATTGGGAGAGTGTCGACATAAAAGATCCCACTGGGTCGAAGTGTCGCCGGTCTGCACTGACTGGCCCCCACATAAGATACATACATACATAAGTAGCTTAAAAATTACATAGGAATTAATGTGCTCTCACACCGTCATCCACGTAATATTTAAATATAAATGTTACGAATATACATGACAATGTAAACTAAGCTTAAATAATGTGAGAATAAAGCTTAACATGAAAGGTAATCAACAAAATAAAGGTATCATTAAATAGTTATTCATGATTAAAAAGTAAGGGTACATTGTTACCAAAAAGTTTACCTCATAATTTATAATTTCTATGATATTATTTCGTAATGTAGTAACAGGCATCGCAAATATATCCAATTTAACAAAATATTCATGAAGATTTTTACATAATCTCAGTAAGAGTGCGCGAACGCCAGCATTTGTTCTGCAGGAAGCTATTGCTAATAAAGGGCGTGCTTTAAAAACAGTTTCAGGAACAAACAGGCCATTGAACTTCTACGTTCAATAAATCCTTAATTTTAATTTTTTTTAAATTTGCTTTTGGTACTGTATTTTCATTGATTTTTATTGTTTTTATTATTTAAATTATTTTGTCAACGTTTACGGCTTAACATAACGATTATTATTTCTGTTAATCAATGAACAATGATGTGGGTTAACATATTTGGTGTATGAATTGTTTTTAGTTATAATCTAACACGTAACTGATTTAGTTCCATTAATAAAATAAAAAAAATAAGTTCAACCTATAGATATATGATGGACGTGGGAATGAAATATGGTAGAGTGCTTTGTCACGTGTATTCAATTTGCACATTAACTGTGTTTCACGGCCCAATTGGGCGCGAGCTTATTGCCGCACAAATTCCCAGGCTACGTGTAAATGGCAATGCCTGATCTGGTAATAAAAAGTAGCCTCGAGAACAGATACACATATGTTGATTGAAAATAAACTTGTGTAAAGATTTAAAAGATGAAGATATAAAGAGAGCGTATACTATACCTAGAGATATTTACTAGTAAAATTTTCGGAAAGCCCATTGTGGGTCATGCGGACTTAACACGACTAGTATGCTTTAAATATAAGAATCAAATAATATAATAACTATCAGAATATTTTACAAGAAGTTAAACGTATAATAGGATATATATAAATTCCTAAATAATAGTTAGTGGCTGCCCAGTAGCCGAAATTCGTCAGTAATTCATATATTTTAAGTCATAGGTCTCTAAACTGCACTCCTTCTCCACATAAACTTGAACTATGCCAAAACTAAAACTCCTCCTTGCGTGCAGTATGTTCAAAAAGAAGTACAATGTTTTCTGTTTAGTAATTACCTTATGAGTGGCAGCGGTCATGGGCGGCGAGACACAATTGTTTTTCAATTATATTTGGCATTCCAGCAATTTTAGCGCCCGACAATACCCTAATTATTTAAGAGTTGATAGAACCTAAAGTTTTGCTTAAACGAGGCACAAAATACACCGCTCATTAATATTGACCTGACCGTCCCAGAATAAGGCACATCGCCGTTTGTTTGGCTAGCTTTAAAAAAGTCTATTTGTTCGCCTCCGTCACTCTGACAGTGATGGACAGTGCACAGAGGAATACTAATTAATACCTAAATTATATATTGAAAGGCTAGACTGTGCTTTATAGGCACTAAGCATCAGACTCTTCGATTAAAATTTAGTATTTAGCCGTCGAAAGGCTATTTGCGTATGGCTGTGAAATCACAGGCTGCTGGTCTCCTAATGCGGAGACAGTGGTGCTAGCAAAACATTACCTTTATACTTTGACTGTCACTGCGCCGCGTGTTGTGAGTTCGATCCCCTCACGGGACAATACTTTGTATGATCCACAAATGTTTGTGTCCGTTGTTCGAATAGTCCCCTGCTACATAGGATTTATTCCTAGTGTCTTTTATTAGAAAAATAACCCTAACATGCTTTTAGCCTGCCTGATGGTAAACAGTTATCGTAAACTATAGTTGCTTAATGTTGTCTTCTGTTTACGCGAGTATTATTCTTTGAAATTAAACTACTATATACGGATTTTATCGCGTTGTTTATTTGACACTTTATTACATAATTTTGAAAATTGTTACACTACTAATACTATTAAACTTTACTAATTTTTAAGCTAATTAAATTATCATTAAAACTATTTAGATTTAATTTAATTTTACACTTTCCCCGACGTTTCGGTTGCTTTTTCAGCAGCCATGGTCACGGGGAGACCGATCGCTTGCTATACCAAGAGCGACTTGCCGACCGAAAAAGCTATTAGATATAGGATGAAAGGAAATGAATGGGAGATGTATATAGATGATAGAGATATGAACAAACGGAATTCATTCTTACTCATCGGCTAAAACGCACCAACAGAGTTACTACTCTAACGCCGGTTATCTGTAAGAGGGTGGTACGTATACGGATGAGCCATCTTATTCTTACTGTCACCATTGAATTATTTCCATTGGCAGCGGTGGTGACGAAGCTACCTCTGCACTCCACCATAATTAAATTAACATTAACACAGAGATCCTTTTAAAATTCTATAATCAATATCCGTGTTATCAGCACGGAGTCCCCACTGTGCTTGCAACGCCGCCTACTGGCAGTACCATGAATTCTCATTAAAATGTTCGCGTATACCGTATAAAATTTACCTACATACAAGATACTTAAGTTTCTCGTACATTTTAACTACATACTTATTAATTTTATACTATTTGTATTAAGTATTAACTTATTTGCAGTTTAGTCATAAACTAAAAGTTGTAACAACTTACTATTGAACCGGCGACCTTGCTGCTATCGAAACTTCATAATTCTTTACTAGTTACCGTTACTGCTGCGTATAATTAATCGCGTATACGCGAATATACAGGCGATTCAGCGGTACTAATTTTGATAGGAATTAAAAAGAGATTGAATAAAGACAACAAAGTCTGCTTGACTGCATATAGTGAAGTATCGGAACCTATTACGTGCGGTAGTGGTTCTATGGACTGCAATAGACTGACTGATTGATTAATATATGATATTGAAAGTAGGATATGATATAAGATGAATACTATAGAAATTGGAGAATTGAGAGAATGTGTGGTGTATCCTTAAAGTATAGAATTAAGAATAGTACCTATGTAAGTACGGCGACGTGTAAGCAGACGTACTGACAGGTATTGAGAAAGGTGTACTATAATATCATGTTATGTTGTTTGGACATGTAGAAAACAGAGTATGACACAAGATTGTCGGAGAAAGTAGGTATATTAAGCAAGCTATCTGACTAGATTAGACATTCTAGTTCAGTGAAGCCAGATTGAAAGTCCCTTAAATTGATGTGTGTGCATAAATAATGTAATATTTTACGATCATAGCAAGTAGATATCCCACTCATCTGTCTATGATGAGTCTGCCTACCTCTTGGAAAATTTCGTGTCTGTCTGGATGCTTATCAGCAGTTAGGATAGATGTTACCCGCGCCGTGAACAAGAGCAATTAGTGTAGGTAGCTTGGCATCCCATAGTTAGCAAACTTTGCAGTAGATAGACAACAGGCAGAGACAAAGTCACTTAGAAAAGTCCTTCAAAACATTTGATTACGTATATTTTGATTTAATATAAGTTCGAGGTCTATCGATAGCTGGTATCACAGAAAAGCTTTCGCATTCCTCAAATGATAATTTATAACGAATAAATATATTTTAGATGGCACGGACCGCCTTGGGTGTTGGGCTTAAGGATCAGCGTGAGACCACAACTAACAATTATTTGCATAATTTATTGGCTGTTGACCATACAATGATAATTATATTTTCAAGTAACTTGCGACTTGGTTGTAAATATTCTAACTGCCGAGGTATGTATGTATCATGTATCATATGTGGGGGCCAGTCAATGCAGACCGGCGACACTTCGACCCAGTGGGATCTTTTGTGTCGACACTCTCCCAATAACGACTGGCATAGATGTTCATGGCAGGCGGGACCGACGTACTCTCGTATACTAACATACTAACGTACTCTCCGAGGCACGGAGCAGGCATAATTGTCAATCAATACGCACATAATTTCGAAAAGTCATATAACTTCCGAAAGTCAGTGGTGCGTGACGTGGGTTCGAACCCGAGACCCTCTGCATTGCAGTCTGTTGGTCTCCCCACTGAGCTATGCTGCTCAACTGCCGAGGTAACTGTGAAGAATTTTAGTAGGTACGTATTATGCATAATATTGTTGGGTCAATGGCTACACGGGTGGCGTACTGGTTTATGTGCTCATCTCGTCGTTGCCACTACGTCGGTTTGTGCTGTGGGTTTAAATCTCGTTTAATAGCTGTGATAACATATAGAGGCAGAGATACTTTTTTATTTTTGAGGAGGTAAACAATCTAACGTAGGCAACTTGGCACTGCAACAGTCCGTCCCTGGTCAAAGATCCAAAGGCCGACTCAAAATAAGGTGAAAGGCTATAGCGCAAAAATATATCAGGGAGAGCGAGCTATCTAATAATGATGTCGAGGATAGAGCAAAATGGTAGAGGAAGAGCAAGATGTCTGATCCCACCGGCAGGTGGTATATATAGCCAGGCAGACTGGGATTGAGAAAGAAGGCAAAAAACATGGCTTGTCTAATGTTGAGCGATTACCTTGTGTCGTACGGTTACTTATAACATCAGCGTTTGTAACACCGGTTGCTATTAGGGCAAAAGGGCCAAAGATCAAACTGGTTCTTTGGTGATACCTCATGACTGACCTAAGCGTACCTAATTGCAAATTTATTCTAGGACAGTAATGAAAAAGCCATGTTTATCATACTAAAGCTATAAATGTTAAAGGTTGTGGATTGTTATACTCAATCACGCAAGCCATTGAAGATGGCATATATGAGATGTCCGGGATAGACACATTCCCATGGTAATCACGCACGCAAATCTGCAAACAGAAACGAGTATCTATTAACCTACCGAGTCGCAGCGGCACACCAGCGGCGGCCAGATATAGGTTTTTAATTATGTCTTGTATTCCAAGACTTAATACGAAACCACATAAAAAGCATAATAATTTAAGTAGTCGTATACAATTCTAATGAGGTCGTAAGATTGTCACAATGTTATGTGAGCACTTAGTATTAGCTGATACTTATCCTCTGTTAGCCCGTAAATTATAAAATATTATATGTGTACTTACTTCGTAAATGATAATTATTAATCCAGTTTTACGCGGAAGTTTATTGATAATTGCGACATTAGAAGGTATTGGCATAAACTGACGCTTGTTAAAGATGCGGGTATAGGCTAAACTGTATCTCACCCGCATAGCGCAGAGGGTTCGATTTCCACAAGTATAAAAAATTTGTGTAGTCTGCAAATAGTTGTAGGTACTGCTTATAGCTGTTCTTTATGTCCTTAGCTAAATGTTAGTAAAATTTCACGTAACAGGAATTGTACCGCCGCCTAGAGGATAGTTTTTATCGAAATTAAAAATTAAAGGAAATTAGTAATATCAGCTTTTCAGTCGCACTTAACACTAGCTAATACATTTGTTAATAGTTTGAATCGCATGAATACAGTTGATACGTTACTTAACAGTACTAGAGTGGAATAATAATAAATAATAATATTCTATCACGTACACACAACACCATCTAGCCCAAACTAAGCAGAGCTTGTATTAAGGGTACTAGACAATGGATATACATACATATATATACTTTTTTTTTTCGTAAATACATGTATGTTATAAATAGAAACACCCAGACCAAGACAAACAACCATGTTCATGCACACAAATGTTTGACTTGTGCGGGAATCGAACCCGCGACCTCAGGCGTGGCAGTCGGTTACACTAACCACTACGCAATCGAGGCCGCCGAATTGATCACCCGATGGGTTTTTACCAGCACCTTTCCAATCAGCAATGTAAAAGCATATCTACATACTCTGATCTAAGTTATTAGCGTCACAGACTGAACGGTACTCCGATAACAAGCGAGGAGGATTGAAGAGTATTCACATTTAATATAAGGAATATAAATAGCTGAGCTAAAATAACTGGCTCCCAACGTGTGTTCTTGTTGCTACGTATGATTCGTGGACTGTGTGTTTCCTATATTAACCGCAGGCAGCCCATTTTATATGCGGAAAATTTGGCATGCTATGCTAGGTTTGAATAGATATCTTAATGTTGATGCTAGAGAGGTGACCGACAATTACAATAGAAGCCAGTAAATGAAGTGACATCCATTCTGTCTATATAATTGGATTGGATGGTTTTGGATTGAAGATTTGGTTCTGGATCGGATATTTTTGCAAGGTCATATACCTGGAAAATTGCGTAGTAATGGCGTATAAAGATAAGCCATAACGAATAGTAGTGAAGTGAAAATGGTTTTGATTCTAATACTGATCGAATTTTGAGTAAAAGCAAAATTTAATTATACTTATATATATAATATTGTCGAATGTTTGCGTTCGTTAGTCGCGAAGCATAAGCTTGCATAGGCTTATTAGTACATCTAATAGCATAAGCTTGCGTAGGCTTAGTAGTAATTACGCAAAATCCTGGCAGTAGTTCAAAATCTGGACACGATAGTTAATAATATAATATAATATTCTATCACATACACACAACACCATCTAGCCCAAACTAAGCAGAGCTTGTACTATGGGTACTAGACAATGGATAAACATACATATATATACTTTTATTTTTTTAAATACATACATGTCATGTTTGTCTTGGTCTGGGTGTTTCTATGTATAATACATAGAAACACCCAGACCAAGACAAACATCCATGTTCATGCACACAAATGTTTGACTTGTGCGGGAATCGAACCCGCGACCTCAGGCGTGGCAGTCAGTTACACTAACCACTACGCCATCGAGTTGTCTAATTTTTTGTTGTAGGTTAGTCTCTTAGACATTGTCCTAAAAACATAGAGAATATCAAACACCTCTGCCAACCATTCAATCATTAACAGGCGTGAGTTTATATTGTTTCTTTTTCCGTAAAAGTAAAAATGAGTGATCTACAAATGGTATTGAATCCAGGTTAAACTTCTTGGTCTTTCGCGTAGGTTCAATGTTAGTGGAGCCCGATGCGAACGAATTATCCTTAATGAAGGGCTTTTCCTTATAGCGAAGTAGATAGCAACAATTAAGAAATATTGTGAGCATTTCTTATGCTATATAAGAATGTCAATTATGAACGAAGAAACAGACAACCCATATAGCGAGGCGCTTGTGCCCGTGACCCTAACTGTGTCACTTTATCTACTAAATTATTAGTTGTTCCTTGTTATGAGCTAAACTGACTTCTTTAAATTAGTTATGAGAGTTTACTTAAAATATGTATATATATAGTATGTTAATTAGATTTGTTTTTGAAGAATCAGTGTAGCAGACAATCGACTTAAAATATACATAGGTATATACTGGGTTAGTTCAAATTGCTTTTTTAAGAAGCAGTCGACTATATGTATATTTTGTTTACGTGTAGTCTTACCCTTATATGAAGGCCTCTGCCTTTACAGTAGGTATTACAACCTCATTTCCCAAGCTACGCATTTATATCCCGCATAACAGTGACACAAGCTCATTGCTGTCTACTTAAATTCAGAATCCATAACGCCACTGAGAATATTTTGACAGAAAAATCCAATAACACTTTAACCAAACTGAAAAACATATTGGGTGTTTCTATGTATAATATGTATGTATTTACAAAAAAAAAGTATATATGTATGTTTATCCATTGTCTAGTACCCATAGTACAAGCTCTGCTTAGTTTGGGCTAGATGGTGTTGTGTGTATGTGATAGAATATTATATTATTATTATATTATATTAGATATCTTTGTTAAAGACTAGTACTCTCTTTGTTTGTTATAAATAACGGATTTATGTACTCGGAATTGAATCGGTGCCCAAAACACTAAATAATAAACATTCCTTGTCATTTCATGTAGCAGTTAGATATTTAATCTACTGTATAATGAATATAATAATGAATATTGTGATCGTGGCAACATTTGGCATACCGGTAATGATGAAATACCAAGCTAAATCCAAGGGAATTTATCACCATTGTTTGAAAAGTGGATAGAATACAAATGGAAAGATGCATCGATATCTCTTGGGAGTCACGACGCCGTAGATATACAATATTTGATAATACCCGATCAGAATCGGTTCCGAACAATGAAGGATTAATGTATGAAATTGACTATAATTCATTAAAATACTACCTTGGTTTTTCGTTCCTTAAAACATTGCCACAAAAGTAATTGAAAATACGAAAACCATTAGCATGGCATTAGGCATGTTCGATTTGATCTTATAGATGTAATAATTACCTACTACTGTTATTGTGCGTGAGATATTTTCGATTTATCAGCTGAGCTCGGATCATGCATTTTACTTGGAGACTCCATCAGATATTTAATGATATATTTTACAAATCGCTCATCCAATAGAACAACGACGTAATTGCAAAATAGTCGAAAATGACTTTTAAATTTCACAAGTTCACGTTTCGAAACTTCTATCTATGAAAAAAACGACAGAATTATTCTTACGGTATTTTTAAAAGTTTTCTTGAGTTATCTTATGAAGTTATTATAAATAATTATTGATAGTAAAGTAACATACATAAATATTAAAAGATTTCATCAAAATTATTGGAAATATATTATATTATATTTATGATATAATATAATATAATATATTATATTATGAATATAATATATTATATTAATTATATTTTCAATTTCAAACTTTTAAAACGTTCTCCTTAAAAATAGCCAAAACGTAATTACGTCATTGTTCTGTTAGATCAGCGAATTGTAGAATTACTAATACTAGCGGTCGTGTAGTGGTCGAAATTCGACCATAATTGATTTAAATTTTAAGTTTGATAGTTCTTAAGGTATTTTCGTCTAGAACTATACCCTTATAATCACATTACATTTAGATTTCGATCTATACAGGTTAATTTACCTAACTTTTTCAAACAAATTATTATTTATGTCAATACAATTATACATTATTTTAAACATCTTAGATTTATAATGCTAAATTCTGTTATAAATAATGCAATATCAAAATATTGTTGAATTATATCTAAGACATAGAGCAGCGATAGCTCAGTGGGGAGACCAACAGACTGGAATGCAGAGGGTCTCGGGTTTGAACCCACGTCGCGCACCTCTGACTTTCGGAATATAACTTTTCGAAATTATGTGCGTATTGATTGACAATTATCGCCTGCTCCGTGCCTCGGAGAGCACGTTACGCCGACCGCGTGGCAGTCGTTATTGGGAGAGTGTCGACACAAAAGATCCCACTGGGTCGAAGTGTCGCCGGTCTGCACTGACTGGCCCCACATAAGATAAGATATCTAAGACATACCTTGAAGGACTTGTCAACGTTAATATAGCTGATGCTAATGCATGCTGATGCTAATGATACCTGAGGTATCTTTTTAATCTGTCAAGTCTTAGAATACCAGACATAATTAAAGATCTATTGTGTCAAGCCACCTGTGTGCCGCTGCGACTCATTAGGTTAACAAGTATTGTCTATAAATGTCTGGGTAGAATGGATCATTTTCCCTAATAAATAAAACGAATACTAGCCCGTTGATCATTGTTATTGTCACATTATGAGGGTATCATAGTTTCACATCAATAAATTCAAAACGTTATTAGTGTACGTGCGTTAGTTTCTCTAACAATAGGATACATTAGTTATATAACTAGACCTACAGATACATATTAAAGGAAGCTGTCACAATAATTACGATTTAATCACCTCTCATCTCACACAGACGGATGTTAAATATCACAATGCAATTAATCTTTGAGCAATAAAACCGTATCGGACACATGCAACATTTTCTATCTTCGCATAGAAAATTCACCAGCGTATTAAAGCTACCCCGCCTCCCCCGTCCTATACATTATAGTTTCCCACAGACGGTTTAGATTCTAATCATAGAGCTCAGATTATACTGGAAATCGCTTCATCGTATAAAGATAAGTACAAATACATTGGCACGTGGTCAGTACGTATAGCTATTGCCTTGGCAGTTGTATCATTGACACAAACACATACATACTCATGTTAGTTCACAAAACGAAGTGTGAACACCTTTTCGATTTAGCGAAATTGTGTTTTACAATTAAAGATTTAGAGTTTGTATTTGATTACTGAGTTGTAGTATGAAGGTGTGTGCGTATTGTAATAAAAATAGATATAGTTTGATAGTGCCATTACGTAGGAGATTTAAATATGCATTGATGCGACATTGTTGCAAACTTGTTGCGTTAGGTGTCGCGTTTTACGATCTTTAGCTTCCTTATTTTGATAATAACGTGTCTAAGTTATTTTCAGTTCGGAAATAGTACACATCTGGCTGTTAATAAGCTTCATTCGATCAAATACAATGTGATTTAGAAATATTACTACTATTACTTACCTACTAGCTTTTGTCCGCCGTTTTGCTCGAGAACAGTACTTTTTCCTGGATGAAAGATACCCTATGTCCTTTTCTGTACCCCTGACAACGTGTGTGCAAAATTTCATGATGATCGATCGTGTAGTTAAGGCGTGAAGGCGTATCAAACTAACTGACATTCGCATTAGTTAGGATACATAGATTAAGAGTTCTATATATATGCGCTTATATAAAAGAAATACTACGGATATGTTACGCAGATTTCAAGAATTTAAAAAAAAATTGAAATTCCGTTGCCTGGCAACAGTTAAAATACTTTTAACATATTTTATCGAGAATAGACTCGAATCTGAATACATATGCGCAAATCTTGTCATCGTACTGTTGATCGAATAGTTACCAGTAAGTCCTTGGAAAATTAAATGAGATGCTCACTTGGATATAACTTGTATTTTTTTGTTGATACAATAGCAGATAATAATTATAATTATTATTTATTTATTTATTTGCATAAACACAATTAACACTTATATAAACATAAATACATATTCACTTGTTTACACAATATATAATTTAGTTGACAAATATGTTTATGTTTGTCGTAACTGGCACTTTGCTAAGTTATAGAATAAATTGTATTAAGAGTACCAGTCTCAACCCATACAACATTTGATGTGGTACAATTTAAAGATATAAGCGTTCGGTTACATGCAAATTAGCAGAAATGAAACTAAATAAAAAAAGTAATAAAAAATTAAATAAAGTTAATCAAGCACTCATCAGTAATATAGTGTGTGTGCCTGTGTGTTTGTGTGTGTGTGTGTGCCTGTGTGTTTGTGAGTGCGCGCGCGCGCGCGCGCGTGTGTGTGTGTGTGTGTTGGTTTGTGTGTGTTTGTGTGTGTGTGTGTGTGTGTGTGTGTGTGTGTCTGTGTGTGTGTGTGTGTGTCGGTGTGTGTGTGTGTGTCTGTGTGTGTGTGTGTGTGTCTGTGTGTGTGTGTGTTTGTGTGCGTGTGTGCTTGTGTGTGTGTGCGTGTGCGTGTGTTTGTGTGGGAGTGTGTGTGTGTGTGGGAGTTTGTGTGTGTGTGTGTGTGTTTGAGTGTTTGAGTGAGTATGTCATTAAGAAAAGAGAAGTAGTTGCTCTGTGTCACTATAGTTAAGTTGCAGTAAATATGTGGTAATAAGTTTTTTAAGGGAGTTTGTGTGCAAAGGATAAATATTGTGTGTTAAGTTTATTGTATAGACGAGGTCCTAGAAAGCAAATAAATCTTTTGGTGAAAGAGAAGTTGCATTTGAATGGTCGGCAAATTATGTCCTTCCGTCTCCTAGTAATTATCTCCTAGTAATTATGCATATTTGTTATGACAACTTTCAAATCTGAGATTAGACTATCAGGCGACTGCCTTATTGGTCTCGTGGAATACATTTGCGCTTATGGCAGCGGTTAATCGTGAAGACTTGGGTTCGATGCACAAATTAAGCAAATATTTATGAAATCTGAATAGCAGCATGAAGTCTGGTAAAGCATCGCATTTCTCTCCATCGAAGCTGGTTCCTAACGACGTGCAACAAACATTAGCGAAATCTTAGCACAAGACTAGATATATTATGCAGTTATGATATGTATACAGAATGTCCCAGAAGTTGACGTCTAACCGGAATCAGGTAACAGGCTAAGTTATAATAGCTATCAGAAAAATAAAAGAAGAATCTAAGTTACGTAATTTATAGAGTATATTATAGAAAAGAGCAGAGATAGCTCAGTGGGGAGACCAACTAAGACAACCAAGACTGCAATGCAGAGGGTCTCGGGTTCGAACCCACGTCGCGCACCTCTGACTTTCGGATGTTATATGACTTTTCGAAGTTATGTGCGTATTGATTGACAATTATCGCCTACTCCGTGCCTCGGAAAGCACGTTAAGCCGTCGGTCCCGGCTGCCATGAACATCTATGGCAGTCGTTATTGGGAGAGTGTCGACACAAAAGATCCCACTGGGTCGAAGTGTCGCCGGTCTGAACTGACTGGCCCCCACATAAGATAAGATAGAGAGTGAGTATAGGCATTTAAAAAATCTACAACTTGTTCCTGTCAAATGAAATAATTTGATGATATACTTTTTGGATATATATTTACTGGTACCAGTTATCTATACTAATATTATAAAGCTGAAGAGTTTGTTTGTTTGTTTGGTTGAACGCGCTAATCTCAGGAATACTAATGATTCGAATTAAAAAATTATTTTAGTGTTGGATAGCCTATTTATCGAGTAACGCTATAGGCTATATAACATCACGCTACGACTCACGGGGGCGGCGCAGTAACGATAAACGCGGGCCATTCTAGTAACTAATATAAAAAGTTTAGTATGTAACTAAACTACGACTTAACTGAGTGATTGCGGGGAGACGCGACCCATAAGGTTCATACCTTATGGTATGTACTAACAAGTACATAGTATTTATTGTCAAATTGACGCCGTATATTGGACGCGTGCAGGCCAAGGTTAGTCTTTAATAAGTCTGTGTGCTAAGGCCAATTAAATATAATGTAGGAGCAAGTAGGTACAGCAAAAATGGCGATTTCTACTTCGACCTCGTAATGGAAAATTCCTCAATTATTTTGATTAGTCACTAATAAGATGATACTATAAAAAGTGTTTCGATGTACACTATAATATTATAAAGCTGTAAAGTTTGTTGTTTGGTTGAACGCGCTAATATAAGGAACTACTGGTTCGAATTGAAAATTATTTTAGTGTTGGATAGCCCATTTATCGGGAAAGGCTATAAGCTATATAACATCACGCTATAGCTAATAGAAGCGGAGCATTGATAGAAAATGTTGCAAAAACGGAGAAATTTTCTCTTATGTGACGCGGATGAAGTTGCGCGGGACAGCTAAGTAATCTGATAATGATTGAGTATCGTTGGTTTTGGAAGCTTGCGTTTATGTTTGAAGAAAGAAAGAAAGAACGAACAATAATTTATTACACACACCAATAAAAACACAACATATTAACATGGTAACAGTGGTTGAGCTTCGGGTTCGATCCAAGTTGAGCAAAGTCTTTTAAAGGTTATCTGCTAGGAAATTTTACGTTGCTTGGATTCAGGCGATCCAGCGAAACAGCAATAAGTTTGCGCTATTGCGTAGCAACCACAAATATAGGTAGCAAAATGCGGCGTGCGTGTTCCCACGTGCGCCTCTGTGTCGAGCCCGTCTCCCCTCTAGGGGGGAGACAGTAGGGTTTGGGGGGCGTTTTGCCTAATAGGTAGGCCTAGTGCAAGTGATTCGCGCGGCCCCGTCGATAGTGGTTTTGTCAAGGAACACCGTGGTAGGTTTAGTCGGTATTCCGGGAGGTACATTATTCTTATTCCATCTTTCTCTTTTACCCCGGCGAGTCCGACATAACCCTTCCGCTTGCCCCCGCGCAGGGGCATGCGTCATGCATTCCCCAAAGTAAAAAGAAAATGTAGCGAAGTTACGATAGACTTTCTTGTTATTGCGTGAATAAATGTTTTATAAAGATTTATTACTTTGCAGGCTTCATAACCTATTTGCCCACCAGATTCGTATATTTGGCACTTCTCTTTCTGGATTCAACCAACAAGTCCATCAAATAACTAGCTGAATTTCTATAATTACTATTATAATAATATAGTAGCTGTTAATGTTAAAGGTTTGTAAGTGAGTACATAAATTATGCATATATTGTATGTGCTTACTTACAAGACATTGTTTCTTATCTATCCGTTTTTTGTTTGTGAATGTTGTGTTTACCGCTTGATATTGTACGCTCAGATAGTAGATAGCAAGTATTTCTGAACATTTATAAGTGTAACAAAAATTGGTAAACCAATAAATTACTATAGATTTAAACAATCATTTTGCGTAAGTAGTATTTAATAGGTCGTTGAGCCAGCGATGTAAATAAGTCTAACGAATGCGACTAAATCATGGATACAATCTATCTCGTTATTGAAAAAAAAACACCTTTCCATTGCTCATGTATCGACGAACGTATACTGAAGCTGTCACATTTATTCATGACTTGTTTTTGCTCGCGGCTTCGCCTGCACGTATCCCATGAGAACGCATACCGGGATACGAAGTATTCTATATGTTAATCTAGGGTATGATCTATTTGTGTACCAAGTTTCAGCCAAATTATTCTACAGGTTACACGTGAACAAACATCCAAACCTCATTCATAAACTTTCATACATACTTACGGCTATATCGCCGAAAGGGTAGGCAGGGGTTTTATCCCCGCATTTCACCAGCTGTGGGTTTAGGTGCCCACGTAATAGTAGCCCGCCTATTTCCGTCTTCTGGACAAAATTGCAGGCACTAATACTAAGAAATTCTTGCGAGAAAATCTCCTTGACACATTGATGTACCCGGGAATCTAGAATCTCAGACAAAGCAATCGCATTCACTACGCTACGCCACCGCGGCAGACGTCTTCGATACTCAACAAAAATCTGTGTTACATTACATTGTTTAAACGTACATCTCCAACAATGCAGCTAATCGGTGGTTCAATGGATAAAAAAATAAATGCAAAACGTCTTGAACGATCAGAATAGAAATTTGCTGTCACGTCCGAGTATATGGGTGTGAACTGTTGATAGAAAGGTCAGATACAAAATTATTGTAGAGCAATTGCTCCGTGTAAATTCATTGGAGGCAATAAAAGCTATCCTAACTAATATTATAAATGCGAATGTGAGTTTGTTTGTTTGTTTGTTACGCATTCACGCCGTAACTACTCAACCGATCATAATGAAATTTCGCATATACGTTGTCAGGGGTACTGAAAAGAACATAGGGTACCTTTTATCCAGAAAACAAGTATACTTCCCGAGGAAGAGAAATATATTGACATAAGGTTATGTCAATTGAGGTACATTGAATCCGCGGACAAAATGTAGTATCTAATAAAACTAACGATGTCTTGTATTTACAACGATTTTGATTTTTTATGACGCTTGGGGAGTTTTGATTGTACGGTGCAGTGGTTAGCAGTTAATATGATTTAAATCTTTGTACGTCATAATTTTATAATGTTCGAAACAAATCGAATATCATAAAAATGGTACGAACTAGAAAAAGCTAAATATAATAGTTATAAACGAATTTGACACTAATAAGGACATAAAAATATGTCTTCAAAATTCTTAGTACATTTTTTTTTATTATTGCTCAAAATGACTGCACTCCGCCTGATGGTAATCAGTCGCGTAGTCCACGAACAGAGCCCTCCATAGCACATCCTAACGTGAAGTAGTGAGACCACTTGGCGATTTAAGAAAAGGTTTTTCACGCCCTACTTGATCACGCTTGCCCACGATCAAAGGAAGAATGAGTTCAGTACTTTATAGTTATTAAAAAGGTTTGATAACAAACTATTACTGATAGCAATAGTTTGGAATCGACAGATAATTTCAAATTAAAGAACAAAAAGTTTTCATTCTTAACGGTCACATTAAAACCCTTCAGTCTAATGGAGCCAGACTGACAAAGTAAATACTGACTAACAGCCTAGTTATAAACATCACCTGTATTTAATCAAGCAGTAAGCCGGTACTTACATCTCCGTTATCTGTCAACGATCATTAGCAGAACGTCTACCTCAACCTTTTTTAAACGACTTCTCCCGCGCTGGGGTTGCAACCCATTGTAACAGAGAATTTACACACACAACGAAAGGACACAAAGTTCACATTTAAAATAGGTATACACACTTAATTACCCTGTGTAAGATTCAAATCCATAACACTTAGCATAGCAAGTTGACTGCTTGCCCATTGCGCCATCCATGCAGTCTCTAACTTTGGAATTAAACAAGTCTGTGTTTAAAGTAAGTATACTTTAAAAATACGTTCCTTTTTTAAAATAAGAAGAAGCAAGAAAGAAAAAATATAATGAAATCTTTATTGCTTTACAGCTTTTAGGTGGGCACAATGTTTAAGAATAAAAGCAATATTAATTACAAGAAAAGTAAAAATGAAATAAAGACAGAGTATATCAGTGTATTACTAGCTGTGCCCGCGGTTTCACCCACGTTTATGGTTACTGCGTCGCCCCCGTGGGTCGTAGCGTGATGTTATATAGCCTATAGCCTTCCTCGATAAACAGGCTACCCAACACAAAAAGAACTTTTCAATTCAAACTAATAGTTCCTGAGATTAGCGCGTTCAACCAAACAAACAAAAAACTCTTCAGCTTTATAATATTAGTATAGATAACACTATTACTATATTACAAACTCACATTCGCATTAATAGACCTGTGAGAAATATTTCAACTAGTTAAAATAACAAATTAATACATTGGATTAGAATTACATGAGATGTGGTACCACAAGCTTGCGCATTCGGAAAGTTTGGATTCTTACTACGTTATTCTGCCTGGAACTCAGTATCAGACTCGCCTATAGGAAGACGCGTAAGGTTGCTAGTCTCTCGGTTTTCTATCGGATACATTTCGGAGAGTGTGCAGAGGAACTGCATAATTTGATTCCTCCTTCCCCATTCTACCATCGGACGACCAGACAATCAGGCCTGCGACACAGGTACATACATGGTGGATATACCACATTTACGCACGAAGCGCTTTGCTTCCAATTTCGTAATGCGTACCGCTAAGGAGTGGAATTCGCTACCTAAGTCTGTGTTTCCCGATGAGTACAATCTGGGTGTCTTCAGCTTTATAATATTAGTAGGTATAAATAAAAAACATTTTAAATATTCAATCGTTTATACGCCCGTATGGTATCAGTTGCAACGTTGCCGGTTTGATTTTTCATTCATACCGTATATGCCTATTTACATAAGGCTAGTTTCTTGCAGCACTTGTCATAATATTTATGAATATATTTCCAAAAAAATAAGTATGTATGTATGTTTATCCATTCTCTAGTACCCTTAGTACAAGATCTGCTTAGTTTGGGCTAGATGGTGTTGTGTGTATGTGATAGAATATAGTATATTAGTGTAGTAGAGCCTCGCTGATTTCAGCATGACCGGCTCGACCGGGGAAGGATTACTCTCACAGAATATTGACGTAAAATAGTAGTATTCCTACTGTTATGTTTCGTTCGATGAGTGAGAGTGCCGGAGGTCCAATCACCCTCTTTCCCTCTTCCCGCTCCTTCTCCTTCCCACTTCCTTTTATTCCTAAAAGGTCGACAACGCGCAAGTGATGCCTCTGGTGTTGCAGGCGTCTATAGGCTACGGTGACCACTTACCATCAGGTAGGCTGTATGCATGTTTGCCACACTAGGGGTATAAAAAAAAATTAATAAAGTTTTGCCGATTCATACAAAGAGAGGCTAGCATTACAAAACTGGCCTCGTGTGAGCAGGCCTTAATACACAGCATATTGGAGCGATTCCCGCGTAAATGCTTTAACGGACTTTCATTCATTAAGACTCTGTATTACGACAGTTCCTTTTTTAAATGCAACGTTGCCGCTCCTCTCTGATAACGATAAGTTAGATAAGTTAACTTTTGCGTATGTAGCAGTTGTATTGTGATTGCTTCAGTGGACTAGTAGCTAGTATATATAGGTGCTGATCACGAAGTCTCGGGTTACAATCCTTAAATCACAAATTTCATTATTATTGTTTTATCAATAAGTTGATCTACTCGGTATCAGAGATTGTAAAAGTAATACAAGAGTACCCTAAGTCGAAGATAGTGCATGATTCCAAAGAGATATGTTAGAATTGTAACAAGAGTAAAATCGTAGGCTCTATCTACTTAAGCCTTCGGGAAACAAGAGGATATTTTTTACACACTTCCACACCAGAAATTATTGATGTGTTTGCGGCAGACTTCTTTTTATTCTACTAATATTCAACGGATACAGAGAACACTCATATTCGGCACAACCGCTTGGGATCACACAAATTTTTATCCCGTTTAGTTTACGAACTTAACACCCAGCGTCTGCCACTACGCTGGCATGATGATCGGTCGAGTAATTAAGGCGTGAAAGCATAACAAACAAACTCACATTCGCATTTATAATATTAGTTTGGATTAAGATATACAAAAGCGTTTGTTTAGAACAATTACACGTCGCGTGGTAATCCATTACCCGGCTACACCTCATCTCAGCTTCTAAACACTCATCTTAACTTTATTTATACCCACGAGACCCACTTGGGTGGGTTGTTTCCATCCGAGACAACACCTTTGATAAACATGAACTAATTGAACTTCAGACAGACTGATAGCATTACTTAATCTATGTTATCTGCCAGACACGTTGACGCTATTTTCCTTTTTCATTCGGGTGACACGTTTTAAATCGGATCGGATGACGCTGTACTGATGTTTGTACTGAGACAGTTCTTTGAGTTTGTTTTGTATATCTGTAAAATTGACACCATAGAGTATATTTAACTAAAATACTTTAGACATAGGGTATATAGGCATAGTGCAATGTCGCTCAATTTGGGTTAGCCGTTGTTTTGTATGTCTATAAAATTGCTCCCATAAAGGCTTTTCCACTCATATAGTTATAAAAGACGTAGGGTTGTCGCTCAATTTAAGGCAGCCCTGCTGGAAACTTACCTTGCTTTATAGAAGACTAGTTATGTCCGCGGCTTAGCCTGTCTAAATCTCTCGGGATCACATAGCAGAATACAAGGTAGTATATGTTCTTTCCTAGTATACTATCTATCTAACATTTATTAGGCGTTTAGTAACAAACAACCAAAAGATACTTTCGCATTTGTAATGTTAGTATGGATTGCAGTTACATAACTTTGTGTTCTGTTTCTGAGGAGAGTAGGGCTTGAAGCAGAAAATGCGCTGTGCTGTCAACTAAAATTTGTTGAAGTAGTCTCTCCTTTTCGGAATGGTCGACAATTGACATGCTATTAATATCTCTTGAATATAATAGAATAGAATAGAATAAATTTTATTTGCATTGATTGTAGGTACATGAGATATAGATGTTAACAAATTTTATGATCCTTATACAATCTACCTTGAATAGGCATACAAACATTTAGGTAAGAGATTAAAATTTATCAAGATTAAACAATCATCAACCAAATTAATAAAATTCGAAATCAGACAACAAATTGATGAATGAAATGTTTGGAATTACAAAATTACGATTCATAATAATATTATAATATAATGGTGAATATAATTTTATGTAAGGAATAATAATAAAAATTAAGAAAATAAATTAAATTAAATGTCAAATAAGCGTAAGTAATGCCAAAAACTTATAATCTAAACTAATGTCAAAGTTTATCATTCAAAACGTCATTAATTGAATAATAACACTTATCTAAAAGAAGTGCAGTCAATTTGTTTTTGAATGTAGTTATTGTATCATTCTTTATGGAGTCGGGTAATTTGTTATAAATGACAAGAGTCATGCCGAAAACATTTTTCTGTGATACAAAATAATACTTTTTGACTCTTACGAAGACAGCCACTTCAAAAATATACATACATGGGAATGTCAACAATTTTAGGGACTTAAACACAGGCACACAACTGTCAGTCATTTTTAGACCACACATTGCCCGTATGCGGCGCTTCTGTGCTTTGAAAACCTGTTCCCTTATGGTACAATTTCCCCAAAATGCAATCCCAAACCGCAAAATTGACGCCACCAGACCATGGTAAGCTGTTAACTTGCTTGTGTTGCCGCATCAATAAATTACGGTAACTAATTCAAATTAAGTCGAGCCGTAAACTTGTTTTCCATAAATTATATAGTTTATTTCTAGGATTCATGTAGCTATTGCAATTTTTTATTTAGCTATAAATCTCAATAACTTTTTGCCCAACCCAGCCTTCCAACCCGGGATTTCATAAACTGCAGCCTATAATGCAGATGCAAAACAGTGCACCGCTGCTACGTGTGTGAACACTGATGCGATAATAAATGCATTTATAACGATTTGTTCGATTTAAAGTTAAGTAGGTACAATAATAAAATGAATATAATTAAATTTAATATTAAAGTAAAAAATAACGTGAGAAGTAAGTGAAATTAATAACTTTCCGCCCTTACAAACATGGACGGCCTCACTTGATACTAATTTACATAAGCAATTGCAGGGCTCTTATTATAATAATCTTAGTAGTAATATAATAACAGCTGCTATCACTCGAGCCATACAGACACCAACTTGTTGTCCAACCTGTTTGCTTATTTGGAACCGATCAGCTGAATA
The DNA here is from genome assembly GCA_930367265.1 of Catocala fraxini. Classification (NCBI taxonomy): domain Eukaryota; kingdom Metazoa; phylum Arthropoda; class Insecta; order Lepidoptera; family Erebidae; genus Catocala; species Catocala fraxini. The sequence continues at coordinate 7,841,354 of OV884040.1, read as the reverse complement.
GTCTTATTGCTCTATGAGATAATTATGAATCCATATTCTCGTGGGAGACAGTGCGCGAACTTATTATCTAGATTCATACTTGTACATAATGCCTCGTTGGTCATGAGACCAGGCTTTAAGTGGGCCGACGGCTCGAGGTTTGACTCCCAGATCGGACAGTATTGCATATGATCAATACCACCGATTGGCTCTGTATTACGTGTGTGTAGAAATATACATGGCGAAATATGGGTCATAAACTCATAATACACCTTTGCCTACCCTTCGACAATTATTTTTTATTAGTGCCTTGATTTTAACATAATTATGAAATCATTTATTTACATTTTAAATTAAGTACATTATTTTTCTATTAAATGTAAAATATATACGGGGCCCATCGGTGTAGCTCACCGGATCCCACGTTGCTGTTGGTTAGGACTCCAGAGACAAATATATCAGCATGCTCCCCTTTCCTGGCCATACCGCGTACCGCCCTCAAGGATGTCAAGGACTTGATCCAGTCATCCATTATTATCATCTTTAGACGGTCAATTTCCACACACGAGGATATGGACCCACTACGCTGCAGGCCTTAGAGAAATTCAATCCAAAGTGGGATAGGAAGACTATCGAAGCACTGGCCTTGACAGGTATAAAACTATTGCTACATACGAAACTTAATAACCTGGACTATGGGGCGTAGGTTAGATGGACCGGTGTCATAATAATTGTTTTAATTAAAATTTTATTGATCAGAAATATGCGTGAAAGTGTGGTTTTCAAACGGATTCTTTTGTCGCCAACACGCAATACAGTTTAGTAATCCTTGGCATTTCGTATGCGCTCAGTAGATTTACTGCCCATACAGTTTTGTTTATTATCCTTAAAGTCATATATCATATAGAATGGCAGATTTTTTATCGAGTGTCGACTAATAAAATAATGATGTATGTGTTTATATTAATGTAAATTGTTATTCTTTACTCTACATTGGACATTTTAAAAGTAAAATGTCAACTGTTTATAGATTTACAAAGTTCATAAAATAAATTAATTTTTGTATTATTATTCATACAATCCGTGGATATTGGTTATTGGGACAAATAGAATACCTTATATTTGTCCCAACAACAAAGCCACTTTGTGACACAGCAAAATAATATTTTATGATTTTTCAGACAAAGTAAATTCGCCGCGATATTAAATACCATTAAGTCATACGCTAGCTTCGATTGATTGAGTAATAAACTTTTAAAACACCCAAATTCTAGATTCATTATTAATTTTGTTTTATAAACCAATGATACATTTTACTAATAGACGAAGGTAGTTAACCGAAGCTGTATAAGATTTCGCGAGATGACCTCCAGCCACCCTGAGGTTTGACCTGGGGGTGGTGGGCTGCGCGGGCCTGCCTGCCACCCGATCAGCACCAGGTCCGAGAGGCGGCGTGCGTGTTCCCACGCGCGCCTCTGAGTCGTGTTTTTGTCCCCCTACAAGAGGACAGTAGAGGGTCTTTTAAGTAGTGGCCTGCCGTTTCACACGGCGGGCCGAAACCTCGGCGGGGTCGCGATTGCATGTGAAAGCGATTCGCGCGACCCCGCCGTCTATGGTTATGTCGAGGAACACCGTGGTAGGTTTAGTCGGTATTACCGGGGTATCTCTCCCCGGTGAGCCCAACATAACCTCTCCGTCGCCCCGCGGAGAGGTATGAGTCAAAGCATTCCCCCAGGTAGCATTCCTCATTTCAACACTAACTCATATACCCATCATTTGCCATTATCACTCGTTAGGAAACAAAACGAATCCCACTACTACTTACTGCGTAAAATATGTGCCTTACAATTGCGTCTTTAAGTACAAAATTAGTTAATGTGCTGAGGCATTTCAAGCTCGCAAGTGAAGTAACTTTGTTCACGTCATGTGAACCCACGATCAGCGATAACTAGTAAGTAAACTGCAAGATAACATAGCTGATAAATCGTTAGAGCACCGTCGAATACAACCACATTTTCGCTTAAACCGTACTTAGATGCAATATAATTGGATTCTTGCTTACGCCAGTTTGAAAGTAAGAGAGCGTGGAAGTGAACTGACTCGTCAAAAGTGAGAATGATTATTTATACTACCTAAAATATGATTTGAGATACCAAAAGAATAAGTTGTTATTGACCGAGCACGTAGAATTTCTGAATGTAACCAGTATAAACAATCTGTTGGAAACACAATTATTATGTAAATAATAGAATATAATATAAGTAATAGAGAAATAAAAAGCTCGCATCGGGTATTATGAATAGTTAATTCCTGTGTCCGGGATTCCGGTCTTTACAATAATTCGAACAAAGGACACAAAGAATATTCTAGAATAAATATTTGTGAATCACATACATTTTTGTACCGATTCGAACCCACAACACTCGTCGACCTAATGACGCAAATGCTACTTAAATAACTGCTCTATCTGTAGGTATTTCAAACTATAGCTAGCCGATCACACATAAAGTTACACAATATTGTGGCCAGACTAACCATTTGTAATACCTTTCGCCTGATCTAGACGTTAGTCCTATTCGCTTCATCTTCACTTATTCTTCTAGTGTAAGGCCATGCATTTTTTTAATTCCTAAGCATATTTTAACTACTGTTGTGTTAGAAAAATACTGGGATGTTTAGACAGCGTCATGGATCTAATGCAAAAGCAATAAAGTGCTTCAATTGAAGAGAGTTAAAACACTTACCGCGGCATTAGCCGATGCAGTCTAGAATTATAACTACATATGAAACTTAACAAATCTGACCTATGGCGATGGGTGGTTGAAAGATCAGTATAAATCTATATACAGAGTGTCCAGTATTTAATGGATAACCTTGAAATGACTTATAGCAGAACTGCAGACCGTTAAAAAAAAATGATATAAATAAAATACTAAAAAAAAAAGTTATATTTGCAATGGCTAGTCTTATTTTTGACTGTCTATCTATTAGCATAATTAGTGTTTTATAATAAAACAACAAAAAAACGATTTAATTTATTAATTTATGGTCGTAGTGTACAAGAAAGTTAAATAAGGTAACTAAAAAAAATATATCTCAGGTTGTAGTTAGGATAGATATCTTCCATATTTTTTTCTGAACGGCCATCTGTTCTGCTATAAGACATTTTAAGGTTATCCATTAAATACCGGACATTCTGTATATAAAAATCTCGTGTCACGGTGTTTGTAGTCGCAATCCTCCGAAACGGCTCGGCCAATTTTTATGAAATTTTTGTGTATTTGTGTATTTTTGTGTAATTTTTCATACAACGGACACAAAGAACATCCAGACTTGGCACAACCATTTATGGATCACCCAAATGTTTGTCCCCAGAAGGGTTCGAATCCCAACACAACAAAATACATTTGTGCGATACATACATGGTACCTCGGCGTAGTAGGAGCTACGCCATCCTGGAAGTCAATAAATTTGAAAGGGTTTAGGTGGATTATTAAAAAAAAATCTATCTAGCTATGTCACGTATTCTTTTTAATAAAACAATCGATTCAAATATTCTATGCACATTATCGAGTCTTTACTCGATAATATGGCTCGCTGTAACTGTTTTTCCGACATTCTCCAACACAGCTCAGTCACTTTCTTATACGTAGAATAAAAAGATGGCCACTTCGCTTGCTCTTGTAAAATTGCGCACGGTCCGTAATCGATGGAATTTAAATTAATAATAGCAGCGTTTATAATGTATTTAATAAAAATCGATGAAACATACCGGTTAATACAGCGTTAAGAGTAAAATTTCCTTGAATATTGGCAAGCTATGTCACAGGTTTCAATATTGTATTTCTTGTCATATCTTGTCATCTCAACAAGGGATACTTATATGCTAATATATAAAAAATAATAATGTAGGTATACGTCCTTGATTGTAATTGTTCAGGTTTTGTTTTTATTAGTTCGATACTGCAATTACCTTTTCATATCTATGTAAATGAATGTTCAGTCTTGGGGATGCCGACGTGCCTCTTTTGTCTTTTAAAATATCTGTATAACTCTGGCTTTGGAAGTATTTGGAAGTTTAGGCAGAAGTGTATATTTACAACATTACGCCGCGTTTTGTCAGATATATTTTAAGTTCCAAGTAGTAGGTCGCAGAACCTATTACATTCAACCAGGCATATTACTAGAGTTCGTATGGTTACTGAGCCTTGCGCAACAAAACACCATAACTTTTTGACCTACCCGGACATCGAACTCGACAGCAATCAAGCTGAAAAACAATAAATCATTAACAGGAGGTTTACTAACTGTAATAATTACGCGAGGCTAAATTTTACGGTCGACGCTGATCGGTCGATATTACTGACATATGTACATATAATAGTTTAACAATTATGCGTTAAGAGATAATTATACACTTTTATCTTGCAATTAAATAATAATAATTATATTCTACCACATACACACAGCACCATCTAGCCCAAACTGAGCAGAGCTTGTACTATGTGTACTAGATAATGAATAAACATACATATATGCTTATTTTTTTTGTAAATACATACATATTATAGGAACACCCAGACCAAGTCAAACATCCATGTTCATGCACACAAATGTTTGACTTGTGCGGAAATCGAACCCGCTCGAGGCCGAAATGAGAAGTATAATAATTAATCGCTGGCATTAAGGCTGCACGGGTGGCGAAATGGTTTAAGTTTTAGCCTTAGCACAGACCATGTATCGAGTGTAAATTAATTCCGATATGGGACATTACATTTGTATCAACACAGTTGTTCTGATCCTGAATGATATTCATGTGTGTTTTGATGTTTGTTAATTTCGCCGCGATATAGTAATTAAATAACCCAAATGCAGTGCTCTTTTTTACAAGAGGAAAAAAATGTGTTATGTAATTGATCGATACTTTGATGTGTGACGTTGCGCCGTTTAACCTGCTTATTATTCAGGACCATGCGTACTCTTAATAAATTAATTGCTTTATTCAGAAGAACGTTGGACTGCCACGCAGATGCCTTGAGTTCCTATAGAGCCTAGTTTTCGTTGCTAAGGCGTGTTAAATAATAAATTATATTTTAATTTGGGGTAATTGGCAAATATGAGTATTCGCCGTAGTGATTTCGAACATGTGTAAAATCTACCAACGCACAGGGCCATCGTGGTGGATTTCGGAAGTATGGCTAACTATGAACCCAACTATAGAGGCAGTTATAATAAATGATAAAGATAAAGATTAGTTTATTTGTATGAAACATGAGTACATTTACATAAGATGCATGATGTTATAGTACATTAGCGGCTGATCATATTTTACCCGTAGGGTATACAAATATTCAAATTATATTACTAAAAACTATTTATTTGACGCACATAAAATTTCAAACGTGTCATTTTAAAAAAGAAAACAGAATTATTAATAATATTCATAATATAATGCAAACAAGTATAATTAAAAAATAAAGATCAGTTATTTAATAATATCATTAAAATTATAAAATATGCATGTCAAAATAAAGTAAAATTTAAAAAGATAAAATGTTAGTTAATAAAAGTCATTAGTCACATAAGAGTAAAATGTCAAATATGTAACGAAGCTATGATTATGATATTACAAATGGTCATTAAAAAAATCAATAACATTATAATAATCCTTGTCAACCAAAAAGTAGTATATATATATATTTATATAGCAGTCCTTCTTATTAATTTCGATGACGGCGATCTCAGAAATTATGGATATTTTCTTTTATGAGCCCTAATATTCCTAGATCAAACATGGTCTTAAATGTCCACGCATGGCATTATAGTTATAAGCTATTAGCGGCGGTTTTCTTTCCAATAATAGGAATAACGTCGCAAAATGAAAGTGAAATATGGGTGTATTACCATCGTCCAATTGCCCTTGGGTCATTTAAAGGCGTAAGTCTTAGTACGTTCTTTCATTCATCCACGTCATACCTAAGGTCACTTTTATTTACATTATAATTTATTACTTCTGTATACATATGGAAGGTCTCGATCCACATTAAGGTAAAAAATATATTGTTCACAAGATCCTGTTAGTAGACATATCGACTCTTGCGCATTGCCTTTTACAATCAGACGACTCATTTTGCTGTCATGTTCGTGACACGTTTACAATGGCGATAGCTTTTTATCATTTATGTTGGTCGAAAGTTAAAGAGTTTTCGGTACAAAAAAAAGAATAATCCATAGCTTTATGATCGAATTTGTCACATTATTGATACAGTTTTGTGTTTTCTTTTTTATTCGTGCTTTTTTGGAACATTATCTTAACTTAATACTTAATTTATAATATTAGCGAATGCGAAGCGAATGTAAGTTTGTTTTATGTTTTCACGTCTTAACTACTCGATCATCATGAAATTTCGCATACACGTTGTCAGGGGTACAGAATAGGCCTTAAGGTACCATTCATCCAGAAAAAATACTGTTCCCGATGGATAGAAATTTATAGACAAAATCTAGGCTAACGCGAGCGAAGCCACGGGCAAAATCTAGTTAGCTATATTTATTTGATCCAACCAGGTTTTAATTATTCATAGACATGCTTTAAAAGTCGGCTGAGATATATTACACCAATATTTTGCCTGTCTGGTTGTATACATATTTTTGGCTGAAAGAAATATGAAGTTACGGTATTTACTAACAGGCACACACCAAACTATAAGTATGCTTCTGGTGGAGAAAAATTACAAGTACTCTACTCAATTCTTAATCTATCTTAGATTACCACACATAATTAAAAATCGATTGTGTCTGGCTACTGCTGTGCCGCTGCGGCTCAATCGAAGATAAATCGAACTAGGGACCTTACGATGAGTTGCAAACTTACGCCACGGGACCTTTGAAATATCCTACCAATATAGTGCTAAACGATACATAATTATTAATCTCAACGTTATGCTCAGACCGCCACACAGCGGCCACGCTCGCCGCCATGGTTACCTATAACGGCGAGCAGCGATAGCTCAGTGGGGAGACCAACAGACTGCAATGCAGAGGGTCTCGGGTTCGAACCCACATCGCGCACTTCTGACTTTTGGAAGTTATATGACTTTTCGAAATTATGTGCGTATTGATTGACAATTATCGCCTGCTCCGTGCCTCGGAGAGCACATTAAGCCGTCGGTCCCGGCTGCCATGAACATCTATGGCAGTCGTTATTGGGAGAATGTCGACACAAAAGATCCCACTGGGTCGAAGTGTCGCCGGTCTGCATTGACTGGCCCCCACATAAGATAAGATAAGATACCTATAACGGCTCTCAATAAATATCTCCCAGCCCGCCGCTCAATACGTAACAGCCGCGAAAATTAACAAATTAATCATTTTACTTACATGTAATCAGTATGATAACATTTATTTGTATAAGACACCCACATTGGTGCCAACAAAATGGCTGTGAAAGTTGGCCAAGGTAAAAGAGACAAAAAGTAATATTGTTTTACGTTCAAGCGAGCGCCTCTGCGCAGATGTCTTCGTTAAAAGTGGCCTCCTTGAACGAAATTCGGTCTAGAAGACCTTATACCGTTCTTTAAAGACACAAATACATGCTTCTCAATGTTCCAACTTCTAGTGCATTTATTCTCCTTTTTGTCTTAAAATTAAACTACTTTATACAGATATTGGCGCATTGTTTATTTTATTACAATACAACATTTTTATTACAAAATTTTGATAACAATGACTACTATAATTGAACTTTACAATTTAAGCTATTTAAATTATTAAAACTATTTATATTTAAGTTTACCCTTTCCTCGACGTTTCGGTTGCTTTGCAGCAGCCATGTTCTGATAAAATCCGTATAAAGTAGTTTAATCTCAAGACAAAAAGAATAAATGCACTAGTAATCGGAACATTAAAAAGCAATTGTTTGTGTCTTTAAAGATTCAGAATCAGATTCGTTTATTTGCCAGAATGTAGAACATACAACAGATGTCAATAATTACAATCATGGTTCTGTACATTCTACCATAACAATGGTGTGCAAAAAGGTCTTATTATATAATTTTAAATTTGACAGTCTATTCTAGAAAAATTATATTATCATCGAAGTTATTTTATTATATAAATACAAATTATGAAATTAGAATTACTAAAATAGAAAATTGTTAATAATAATAAAATTATGTCATCTTTGAACATTATTATACATTAAATATTTATTATTATATATTATATAATTATATTGTAAATATACATACTTCTTTATATACATACTACAAGCTCGTGGTAAAATTCGTATTTTTTTTAAAAATTGGGCTTGCAACTTGCCATGTTCCATTCCCCGATAATAGCTCTTATACATTTTTTTTGTACACGAAATACTTTTTCAAATTCTTCTGAATTTCCCCACAACAAGAGACCATACGCAAGAAGAATAGTATAAGGTCTTGTCGGAATTTCGGTAACGGCGGTCAATCTTACCGGAGACTGGTCATCTGCACAGGAGAACAGAATTCTCGGATGCCACTGAGAATGTCTTGTGAGAATAAACGATACACAAAATATAGATCTTGTTTCTTAGCATACAGTTACTTGCAGCACTAATTTGATTTTTCTGCGCAAGCTATGTTTTATATCATCATTAATTAATGAAAGTAATTAATAAAAGTCAAAGAGGCCTCGATGTATTTATCGATAAAAAAAACAAAAAGAGCTTAAACGTCAATAATTATAGTGCTGTCACTGTTATCTCAGTACCTAAATCGGATGGAGATTAACCACAGAAAAGTAAGACCGTAAGATGTAGCGAACACCTGCCACAATATGCCTTAAAGCTGGTCATATGACCAGCTTAAGAATCTTTGAATTGCATGCATAATGTATAGTATAATGTTTTTTGAAGAAGTTTTCGAAATTATATACCTGAAAAGCGTAATAGGTTACTGTTACCATCAAGGGAGCTATAAGCTTCTTTGCCACCTCAAACGTATAAAAAAATACGCAGGGTGTAAATATTGAGTATTCTAAACACACGAGCGTGCATAAAGAATGTAAAGACAGTGAATGAATTAAAAGAGACACTTCTTGGCATAGATAGAAAAATAAAAGATAGAAATCCATAATCTTGGCCATGGATAATATAATACTATACTCGTATCTTGGCATACCAGTAACAGGCCAGGTATTTAGTAAAAATAACAATCAATATTTTTGATGGCCACGACACAGGCTGTGCCTCTAGTGTGGCTGTCACAGTAAATGTAATTTAACTAGAATAAAAATTATTATTATTAATAATAAGTAAATTAATAATTCGTTCTGTTTGCAGCAAAAACATCATCAGATAAATTAAGAAATATAATAAATTACGAATGATTTTTAATAAAAACTGCAATCTTAATTATTCAGCTATTTTGAAATGTTTTTTGGCGACGCAATTTTCTCTACATATGACGTTTGATGCCACCTCCATTGACTCAGTGTTACTACTCCGTGGATAATTATCCATATATTCATAATGAATATTGACTTAAGAGGCTGCCCATACATTAATGTACCGAGTCATCCTCGACTGCAGTCAACATCAGTCACCTATGGTTACCAAGCTGGTGTTCGTTTAGCTGGTCGAATTGATTACCAGGTGACCATAATACGCCAATACCTAGCATAAAAACAGATACATTCATAATAATATACATAACAGCGTGCCTATAAAGATTCCGTATGAAGTTGGCTGGATAATTTTGCTAGACATTCGATGCACAGATGGTGACAGGATTAAGAGGTCGCCTCACCACAACCCTGAATGTAAATCCCACACGGAACACAAAGTTGTGTGATCCACAAGTGGTTGTACCGAGTCTATGTGTACTTTGTATTCGTTGTTTGCATGATTCAAAGGCTTCTGCTATATGGGACGTATTCGTAGTGCGGCAGAAAGCCAGTATTGGTGATATTGCCAGTAAATGGCAATAGCCTATACTTTTCTTTTTTTAAAAAACAACTTCCGCTCTCGGAATAATTCCTGGGTCGCAAGGGGATTTTACAAACATTCAAACAACAGACACAAGAACATCCAGACTCGGAACAACCTTTTGTGGATCGCACAAATGTTTGTCCCGTGTGGCATTCGAACCCACAACACTCGGCGCAGTGGCAGCGGCGAGGCGACCACTTATACCGCTACGCCATCCGTGCAGTTAAGCCTTCGCTTATTACGTAGAAAGTAAAAGATAGCTTCTGTTATATGTACGTTTTACACCTCTGCCAACCCCCCACAGCCATACAGGCTTCATTCTATGTACATGTATCTATAAGTTCTTCATAAAAAGTGAGCTTGTCGAGGTACAGTTATTATTTGTGCCAGTTGGTATCGATCACTGTTCCCGACGTGTATTATTATGCGATTGAAGACTTACCCGTAGCCTTACGTAGCCCGTTTTAAATTGTTTTTGTATAACTAGGTAATGAACCCGGTTCTCGTAGACTATGATCGATTTAAACCAGGAGTATCACTCATGATGCCAAAACGAAAGAAACATAATAGAGTATTTGACGCCATTTTTATTTTAGCCTGTCAGTTATTGTGATGCCAGACATAGTTGCAAAACTATTGTGACTGGCCGCCGATGTGCCGCTGTGACTTGATAGGTTATTCAACAAGTTACGTTATTCAAGATCTAAAATATTCGCCCATTTTAAATCAAACGTTATTCAAGATCTAAAATATCCGGACCTTTTAAATCAAACGTTATTCAAGATCTAAAATATTCGGCCATTTTAAATCAAACGTTATTCAAGATCTAAAATATCCGGACCTTTTAAATCAAACGTTATTCAAGATCTAAAATATTCGGACTTCTTAAATCAAACGTTATTCAAGATTTAAAATATTCGGACTTTTTAAATCAAGCTAAATACAAGCCGTTCAAATCTGGTAGTAGAGATAATGATTGTCAAATGACAGAAATAGGGTGCATGTATTTAGTTGTGACGTAACTTCTAGCACTGTCAAGATCAATTTTATCATACCCAATGGACAGTATTAACATAACGTACGGACGTAAAATAACGGGCAAATTAAACATAGGTAACTAACGCTTTTAAAAATGAAATGAAAGGCTTTTGCCTATCTGCCACAACTAAAATCCTTTTAATTATATACGTCCAAATAATCTTGCTATAGCCTGGGTCTATTACCTAATCGCCTCGATATTTCTTGTCAAGTCATCTTCAAAAATCATTGTTTATTCATAAAAGTCACAATTAACGTCAAATTATTAGTGGCTAACTTTTGCTGGTGGTCGAGCTTGCGTAAATGTAGGTTGTCATCTCCTTTTCTGTACCCCTGACAACTTGTATCGAAATTGCATGATGATCGGTCGAGCAGTTAAGGCGTGAAAACAAACAAACAAACAAACAAACAAATTCACATTTGCATTTATAATACTGGTTAGGACTAGTTAGGATATAACATAGCTAACAACCTCATAACGAAGTTTTAACTTCGTTTCTATATTTCATTTAGTCATTATTCCGTGCACACATCTCGTATTTTCAAATGTCACCCATTCCTACCCTTTTTTTATTGGCTAATTTTGCCCATTTGTACTATGGCGATGAGCCTAATTGTTATTTTTATTGAATACTGATCGTTGCTAGGTAATTAACCATGAACAAGACCAATATCTGTAGCTACAGTCAGCGAAACAAGTCGATAAACATTTTACACAAAATGAGCGTTCTTAATCATTCAAGGATAGCCCACTAAATAATGTGCCGGCTGCCCAACCGATGAGGCATTGGCTTTTGATCGAAAGGTTGCGGGTTCGAATCCAACCCATTGTATTACAGACGTGTTAAGATAAGCATTATCTAATCTTAGCTGGACATGAGGGAGGTTTATGTCCAGCAGTGGACTGCAATAGGCTGAAATGATGATGATGATGATAAAGAATCTTAGCTGGACGAATTAACAAGATTACTACTAGTAGTGCCTCGGAGAGCACGTTAAGCCATCGGTCCCGGCTGCCATGAACATCTATGGCAGTCGTTATTAGGAAAGTCAGTACCCTCTAATATCCTGACACTGGTCTAGCCTTAGGGTATCGTTAGCCTTCGGGTTGCGGAGGTCAGGTGGCAGCCGCTCCGTGTAAAAACTGATATCCAGTCAAATCCGGTTAGACCAGAAAAGCCGACCCCAAGTGACTTGGGAATAATAAAGGCTAAGAGAGAAGACTACTAGTAGGTCATTTGTAATTGTTATTGATTCCAATGTGTAATTTACCTCTTATGTTTGCGACCGAATTTGATACCTGGGTTGATTATTATACTACCAGCTTCCCCTCAGGGACACTGCACGGATGGCGGAATGGTTAAAGTGGTCGCCTCGCCACTGCCGCCGCGACGAGTGTTGTGGGTTCGATGGCGTAAAAATTTGTGCGTTCCACAAATAGGTAGATGTTTCGAGTATAGCTGTTTTTTATGTCTGTTGCCTGAATCTTTGTAAAGTCTCCCGCTATACAGGAAATATTGCTAGTGCGAGAGGGAATTGTCATATTTTAAAATAAACAAACAAACTCACATTCGCGTTTATAATATTAGTTAGGATTCCGAAGGAACTTCTCAGTAACAATAAACGCACCTCATTTTTAACGGTATCTATAAAGTACCGAATGAAATTACATAAACAAGGGTCTATGTATTATACATGTACTTAATAGACCTTATAATTACTTTCATTGGTCAGTAGGGCTCCATACTGTTTTTCGATTTCTTGCCTTCACTATTATGGTAATGGCAATAACCCTTTTTACATTCTTGACCATATTTGGACAATTGGACTGCTTTTTTAAACTCGATCACATCAAGTTCACTTAAAACCACAGCTCTTTTTACCGCTATGCCTTATTAAACATTCAGTTATGGTGTTAATGTATTATACCTCGATAGCGTAGTGGTTAGTGTAACCGACTGCCACGCCTGAGGTCGCGGGTTCGATTCCCGCACTAGTCAAACATGGATGTTTGTCTTGGTCTGGTCTGTTTTTATGTATAATATGTGTGTAGGTATTAACAAATAAGAAGTATATATGTATGTATGTTTATCCATTGTCTAGTACCCATAGTAGAAGCTCTGCTTAGTTTGGGCTAGAATCTAGATGGTGTTGTGTGTATGTGATGGAATATTATTATACACTCAAGTAAATTTCTATCTTTGACTCTGAGTAGCAATAGTTACTGGAAATATTTAGCCCCTCTGTATATTTTTAAGTACAGAGTAATATTTATTTTAATTTAATTTGTTTTATTTAGTAGGTATGAATATAGACAATGTAAAAAAGGTCTCCCCGTGAACATGGCTGCTGAAAAGCAACCGAAACGTCGGGAATATGTAACATAAAATCTAGATAGATTTTATAATTTACACAGCTTAAATAGAAGTAAACAGTAGTAAAAATGTTTACCAATAGTAGTTTAAAATTTCATAATTATGATATATATATATATATATATATAAGCTACGGGATAAAAGCCGTATAAAGTTATTTAATCTCAATGTACAGACAACAGATTAGTATAATACAAATAATTGTCTTAATACTTAATAGTACAGTTACGAGCCCGTTCGCCCCTCAAGGTTCACCCCTTAGTAAGTATTTGTTAGGTTTCTTCTTAAAATCCACCCAAAAATAGGAGCCTCGCGAAGTGGAGCCCCGTCTTTCTATGAAAGGGGCGAAAGTCAAAGGGCGTACGGGCTCGTAGCCAATAGTACATTTAGGTAATATTTCACTTAAGGTAATTCTCCACTATAGGTAATTCTAGTAACTATTATACATCTAATCAGAAGGTGTTTAACATGTGAGGAATAATTGATAGACGTCTTTCACTTAACTCCATATATTTACGACTAACTCAAACTTACGCGGCGGGCGCAGCGGCCAGTAAGTACATGCACACATATACATATAATCTTGACACACAAACACAACCTGTGTCCCTACAGTACACACTTAGTAAACCTGACATCCAGTTACATTTGTACACTACATTTGTAATATACAGTACGTACGTGTAAGTTTACATTAGCTTCAATAATAATTAATTTATTAATAATAATTAAGTTTAAATTTATACATATACGTATATACATATTTTATAGATTCAGCCATATATCTTTCGCAAGGCATGTTTTAAAGTTCCACGTAATAGGTGACCTTACAGCTATCAACCACATTTGCTAAGACTTAAATGTATTACACAACAACATTTTGACCATCCCGGGATCAAAATCGGGACCTCACGATCGTCTGCAAACCATCTCACTTATGTCACGGTGCCAACAAAACAGTAAGTTAAATAAGAAAAGCCATAGTAATATTGTGTGAACATTATTAATTTATGTTATCTTGGTGTAATGTATGTATGTAGATACTATGGGCAAGATCTAGGCTATATGACTGCTCAAATTATAGTAAAAAATACCATTCACTCCGCTTCTATGAGAGTTTATTACTTAGCGCTTTTTGTTGCCAAATCATTATACATCTTTTTTCTACATCACAGAGCACAAAATTCTGTGCACCGCGCTTTCTACTAGAGATGAAAAGTAATAATAATATTCGTCCTAAGTGACGTAAGGCAGCGGGCGCAGGCAAAACCTTTAGTTCTACAATATACTGGGTGTAAGGGACGGCGTACCGAAGACTTTAGCAAGACGTCTTTCTTTAGGTACTTATCTCGACGCAAACTTCTATTAATCAAAAAATTTAAGATTAAGATTTTATACTGATTAACTATTACACGGTACGCAATGGATTGCTACCAATGCAGGAAAAAATTAGATTTTTCCTGAAGAAAATTCCAACGATTTTAACTCAGAATAATGGTCCTAATTTACTATTCCTGCCTGCGTTTAATCCTACTGTTTTTTTTCCTGCGTTTACTGTCCCTTACACCCTATCGTCTGTGTTATCTCTGGGATTGTATAAATATGATCAGCGGGGTGCGTCTCTAGTAGGTAAATAGTGCATTTTCCGTGCTCAGGGTTTTATACAATTTCTTTTGGCAACAAAAACAAATGATGCTTGCGAATACGCCAAACGGGCAATTGTCAGTGCTGTCATATCCACGTAGGCCAAGAATAATAAGGCATAGAACGTACAAAACCTGGTCCATACGACGTACAAATTTAATTAAAAGACTTTGTTCATCAGTAGCTAGATGTATTTTATCGGCAAGCCAAACGACAAAGCTAATTGTTTGTCTTCTAACATTATTTTGCGTACAAGTGCTGTCGTTCTATGCTTTACTATTCTACATTGATTCTATCGATATACGCATTGCTAGCGCGGCTTTCTCTGTCCATAAGATTGACGGTCTATTAAATCGTAATGTAAAGCAACCAATTATCTTCACTGGTAATAAGTAATCAATGTGATAATTGGTCAATTGGCGTGTATTATTTTTTAGAAGATTATTAGCTATTAGTACATAACTTGTGCGATTTACAATTGTTCTTAAGGAATAGTAGTTGGTTAAGCAATTGCGAAATCGAACGCACGACCAACTGGTCATAAAAGCACTTGAACCTATTCAGTTAATATGTATCATGTACTAGAGGAGGCATCTTAAATGGATTGTTTGACACATGAGTTAGAGTGCATGCTCTCAACTCAATTAACCGATTATTGCAACGACACGTTTAAGTGCATTTAATTCATGTCATCATTTGTATTACGACAATTATATTATTCAAAATATGTCATCATGTGTATTACGCTATTGCTTAATTAATCTTTGGAGTCGTAGCGGCACACCGGTGGCCTGACATAATAGATTTTTAATTATTTCTGGTATTGTAAGACTTGACAGATTAGTCAAACGTATCCAGTAATCGCCTAACTCAGACTGTGTGAGTTAGAGCGTATACACTTTAACGCGTGGTACAAACAATTCAGTTGCGATATCTTATCTAGTACCTAGGACTTAGGGCGGCCACGCACCGAAACACGCAGCAGAGGTAGGCCCCTCACAAGGTGGACCGACGACTTGGGTGCCTAGTGCAAGTTGTTTTTACGTTAACGCGATCGAAATGTTTACCACGTTTGGCTCTCTGATTGGTTAAGAGCTTAGAGCGGGCCAATCGGAGCCCTGAACGTCATAAAAGTGTCGATCACGTTAACCTAAAACAAACTTGCACTAGGCACTCTGGTAAGGGTCGCGAGAAGCGGTTGGATGTGGCGGCCTAATACCGGTCTGTGTGGAAAACCTTGGGAGAGGCCTACGTCTAAGCAGTGGACGTCTTTTGGCTAAGATAATAATGATAATGATGACCTAGTACTTAGACGTCAATGCTTGAACCGCTGCCGGCGGTTATTTGTATGACGCTTGTATTAAGTAAAGGTCGCAGTACTAAAAGTGTGTTATCCACAGCGCACTGGGTGGTGCACCAGTGGCGGCTGTACGAGCGGTCGCTGTGCTCGCTGCTGGAGCTGCAGGCGCGCAAGGGTTTGTACTCCATGTGCTGCTCACCGCGCTACGTGCTCGCGCCGGACTACGCACCACATGTGCTGCCACTGCCGCTCACGACCCGCGCGTCGCCGCCGCCCGCGCACTTGTAGCGATGCGACCTTGCGCCGTCACAGGTAAGCGCATTGTATTCTACCCTAATAATATCAGCTCTGTATTAAACTGTACCACTGCTGGGCTCGGGGTTCAAGACCGTTGAAGCAAGTGATTTATTGCAAAAGAGGGTAAATGATTATGTGCGTATTAAATAGTTAATTATTGCTTGCTTTAACGGAAACCATGTCTGCTAGTTCTCCATAATGTTCTCGAAGATATGTTTGTGAAATCTGCCAACCAGCACTAGGCTAGCTTGGTCGACGATGTAATAACCCTTTTCAAAGAAGAGGCCAGTGTAACAGTGTTTATACAGTGCTGATATTATTATACACTAGTTCGACAGAAAGGTAAGCTCTTCTTCGGCGACACAATAAACTCCTAGTCGACTTCATTACTCGGTTCTCAGCTGAAGTCGAATCGAGTAAGCTTAAGGACCTTAGTCATCTCTGTATAAGCAACGCTTTGACCGAGCTGCCTTTAACACGCTGAAGTCAGCAAAGGATCAAGTGTAAAATAAGTCGTAACGTGCCCGTTCTTAATTAGTTTACTTTACTAATAAAATGATCCTGTGTAACAAGTACGGGTATACAAATCTAACGTGATGCAATGAGAGCTTACCGTTATTCTGGTATGGAGACCTATCGTGTTTGTGCTAACAGTTGGCGTCACTAGTAAGTAAGATCCTGTTACAGCTGCTATCAGAAGCCATATTTGGCGGTAATAATTGTCGGTTTCTATGATTACGGTTGAAGTGTCTAGTGGATAGTGATGTTCATAGCCGTCAAACTGTATAATGTAACTTCTAGATCCTCACTATCCTAGCACCTCTAGTGGTGAATTCAAGCGCGATAGTCCTCATTAACTTCGGTATAATGCGTATCGACATCGTGATATTTAATGGATAAAGCCGTTAAAGATGTTTAAGTAGTACATACGCCTATACATTTTTGGGATAATCTAACTTACGTTATAGCAGTAATGTTGAATTGTATACATAGTTTTTGGGTTATAATGTCATTTATAAGCGGGCTGATCCGAAAGACATATCAGCTTCAAGAAAACAAAACAAGGACGGACTGTTTAACTAGCATATACTATCTATTATATTACACATAATTTCTGTAAACATGACAACTTTTCTTATACAGTAATCGGCTCTGAAACCTTGTTATACAGTTAATATGACGCTTAACCATAAATATTTGTTGTCAAGTTGTAACTTTAAGTCTGAGTACTTTATTTGGCTAGTGACATGAATGTAAGCGCGTGCGCATCTGTCCAACCGCTAGTGTAGCCAGGTCCGATTGGATTTAAATCGGGGTATATGGTAAAACAAATCAGGACACACAAAAAATGTTAAGAGCCAGGTTAAGAGCACCTTGAACCGACGGGCGTGTATGAGGAATGTGATGAAAGTGAATGAAGCCAGAGAAGTGTGTCAGGATCGTAGCAAATGGAAATCCGTAGTCTCTGCCTACCCCTCTGGGAAACAGGCGTGAATCTATGTATGTATGTATATAGGTTAAAGACTGAAAAGCTTTTTCCTCACCCTTAAATCAAATGTGTTCGTCACGTATATCGCTTAACCTACCAACTAGTCATCATTTAAAATTACTTTGATACATATCATAATTGAATAATGCCCGTAGCACCACTGCACTGTCATTCAATACGCGTTCGATCAAAACGTTTAGCGAGTTCAAGTTAAACTTGTTAAATATTACCATATTTATCTAGAAATCACCATAATTATTCCTATCTTATGTTTATAAAATAATATTCTCGATAATACAAGTTGACAGTGATGGGCTGTGAAAAAGACAGCCATGTTGTTTTTACATTATCAGTGTTTTTATCTGCATCTACAAAGACACGGAATATAATTGAATATTATAAAAAAGGCTACGGCCAAAAAATATTATCTTTGGTTACAGAGATAACTTATTGGAAAATATCAGTATGAAGATTTTGTGTTTCGAAGAATTTAATTTAATTATGTTCGTAAAATATTTACTTAATCTATACAATAATCATATGTTTTGGTAAATAAATATATAAACAATATTTTATAGTTGAAATTCTATTTTTTATGATATAATAATATTTTTTTAATATTTCATCTAGACTATAACACCGGTATATTGCAGCCATTCCTGCTATATGATTAATAAAAATTGAAGTTTAGGTAATTTGACGTGAATACCTAAACAGAAAAACCACATTATTCTATTTGAAACAAAGTTACATTATTCAAATAAATAATAATCATTTGCCTGTTAACTTATTGAAACGCAGCGCCCAGCGGCCAGACACCATAGGTTTTCAATGTCTGGCATTCCAACACACACACACATATATATAAAAATATATTTAATTGTTCATATAATCTACATATTATATCGATCTCATTTGTCTTCAGCAATTTCAAGGACCTCTTGAGAGACTTTGTAACAGCGTTTAACATAACCATATAATTTACGGCAGCCGTGGAATATAACCTACTGTACCAATTAAAAGTACGTGTGCCCATAAAAATTGATTACCCTCAATCATTAATACACCTTGATGACGTCATTCATCAATACCATGCAATTTTATCAATAATTATCTGCAATTTAGATCAGGTGTTTAAAATATCATCGTGTTAAGCATGGTTTTTTTTTAATTTTTTTTGCTCTTCTCTATGACCACTCTCCCCCTGATGGTAAGCAGTCGTGTGGTCTAATAGCAGTGGCCTCCACACCGTTCTCATAGCAGCCGAGGCGATGTTGAGGTCTCTACTTTGACGGCCTGAGAGTTACGAATAACTTTTACTTGCTAGTTGTGGGACTGGCCATAAGAATTTTGAAAATCGGTCACGTTATTCCTGAGATACGTGCGGTCAAACATAGAATGCCTTTGATATATCAATTAATCAAATCTATGTCTGTCTGTTTAGGGTTTCGTAGCTGCTTAACCGATAAATCGATTCTTCTTCTCCCTAGCCTTTATTATTCCCAAGTCACTTGGGGTCGGCTTCTCTCTTCTTCTCAGGATATCAGTTTTTATACCCTACGGCTAGACCTGTGTCAGGATATTATAGGACACTGACTTCCCAATAACGACTGCCATAGATGTTCATGGCAGCCGCGACCGTCGGCTTAACGTGTTCTCCGAGGCACGGAGCAGAGCGATAATTGTCAATCAATACGCACATAACTTCGAAAAGTCATATAACTTCCGAAACTCAGAGGTGCGCGACGTGGGTTCGAACCCGAGACCCTCTGCATTGCAGTCTGTTGGTCTCCCCACTGAGCTATCGCTGCTATATCGATTCTTATATACTATATTATTTAAAAGCGAATTTGATCGGTATGGTTCCTAGCTGTGTTTGAAGTAAGTGTGTCTAATAGTTTGAAAGTTACGACCGCTTAAGTGAATTGAATGTTGAAGGGCTTGTCCCACCACCTCCAAATAGTATTTATCTATAAGATGAAAGTCTCGCCATCGCTCTTCTTTAACCTAACATGAGTGAGACAGCATGCGATTTATCGTTCGGATAACTTTTACTTGTTAGTTGTGGGACTGGCCATAAATTTAATAAACATAAATAACCACTTTACAGGTGTTATTAATTTGAATTATTTATGATAGCTGGTTGACTCGTTATTGTTTATAAATAATCTTTAAAGAGAGATCTAGTTGTTTAAAGATCAGTAGGTTTTTTTTTAATATTCTATAGGCTTGCGTTTGACTGCGATCTCACCTGATCTTAAGTGAAGATGCAGTCGACGATGGAGCACGCTTGCCTAGAAGATACCTATTCACTCGCGACTTGAACACACCCAGATTTTACTCATCGGGAAACACAGACTTAGGTAGCGAATTCCACTCTAAGCGGTACGCATTATAAAATTGGAAGCAAAGCGCTTCGTGCGTAAATGTGGTATATCTCTGGTCGTCCGTTGGTACAATGGGGAAGGAGGAATCAAATTACGCAGTTCCTCTGCACACTCTCCGAAATGTATCTGATAGAAAACCGAGAGACTAGCAACCTTACGCGTCTTCCTATAGGCGAGTCTGATACTGAGTTCCAGGCAGAATAACGTAGTAAGAATCCAAACTTTACGAAGGCGCAAGCTTGTGGTACCACATCTCATGTAATTCTAATCCAATGTATTAATTTGTTATTTTAACTAGTTGAAATATTTCTCACAGGTCTATAAATGCGAATGTGAGTTTGTAATATAGTAATAGTATTATCTATACTAATATTATAAAGCTGAAGAGTTTTTTGTTTATTTGGTTGAACGCGCTAATCTCAAGAACTACTGGTGCGAATTGAAAAATTATTTTAGTGTTGGATATCCTATTTATCGAGGAAGGCTATATAACCACCACGGGGGCGGCGCAGTAACTATAAACGCGGGGGAAACCGCGGGCACATCTAGTTTAGGATAAAGGTGGCAGATAAGCATATGAAATAATGACTGCACGGATGGCGCAGTGGTTTAAGCGGTGGTCTCGCCGCTGCCACTGCGCCGAGTGTTGTGGGTTTCAATCCCACATGGAACAAAAATTTGTGTGGTCCACAAATAGTTGTTCCAAGTCTAGATGTTCTTTGTGTCATGTCATGTTGTTTGAATGTTTGTAAAGTCCACCGCGACACAGGAATTATTTCTAGGGCGGGAGAAGTCTTTTTAAAATTTAAGTTATATATAAGGCCTCGTGAATTCTTGCCTATCGGCCTATCGTATAGTGACCTGTAAGGTTTCCTGCAAGAGTGGTACTTACCCAGGTGAGCCATTTGATATGGCCACAAAATATTAAGCAGAGTAAGGCTCTTTCACTTTAATTGCACTTGCTGTGTATGAGGTATTGGGTTCGGTTACTCGGTAAGCAAAGTGACAATAGGCTCGTCCCTAACTAAGTGGAATCTAAATCCATAGTTAGCCAAAGGTGGGAATAATACAGCTTTGCCTAGCCTTTTTGCGACATAAGTTTATTTAAAAAAAAAACTAACAGGTTTGTAGTCTCTGATCACAACTTACTTATAAACCAACAAGTCCAACAAACATTGGTAACCAACCCAATCCCAACTTTTCACAAGCCTCTCAACTTAAAGTAAGGTGACATTTTCTAAGTTTACATCATATTTATTTCCGTCAATGACGTAACAAGTTTTAGTGTCCACTGTGGAGCATTGTTTGCCCACTTTATAGCTAATAACTGTTGGACAGCGCGTTTATTTTACATTTGACAGGGTATTTTACAGCCTATTCACGGCGTCCTCGACTGATGGGCACTTAAACTAAGACTACAGGAATATGGTCAGCTAGTTAACACGTTTTAACAGCGGGCTTTAGGAAGGTGAACGATATTAAATATTGTGTAAATAGTGGCCAACGTGTCCTTAACGAGACTACATGGTTCTTCTTGTTAAAAGTGGCTGTATGAAGTTACGATGCAGTCGTTTTTTTATGTACGTATAAAGGAGTTAGCAAATAAACTTACAGTCCGCTTGATGGTAGGCGGTTACCATAGGCTAATATTGTTTTGATTCTGACGCGGATAATGTTAGGAAGAATGGCTATGATCGTTTTATGGTGTTGTGTGTATGTGGTAGAATATTAATATGCCAGGGGTAATATTCTTAGGTATACTGATATTATGTGAAGGAGTTAATGTCGAAATTAAAGGGGAGGGGAGCAAGATAGGTATATTATTTAACCTCCAGAACTGTTACTTTTGGATATTTAGGCCGAAACCCAATTCCAGTCGTTTAATCGCTTGTAAAACCATGGACATCAATAGCTAAACTGCACGGATGGCGGAGTGGTTTAAGTGACCGCCTCGCAATTGCCACTGCGCCGAGTGTTGTGGGTTCGATCCCCACACGGGACAAAAATTTGTGTGTTCCACAAATAATTGTGCCGAGTCTATGTGTCCGTTGTTTAAATGTTTGTGTGTTAAGATGGTTGTACTACAACAGATACGACTCACTTTATAGTAAGTAGTTACCGTGGCCTATGCACTACCAAGGATATGAGCACCGCCCAATGCATGATCCCCAATAAAGATTCCTCATTAGTTTTATACCTATATGTACAGTCCTGCCTACCCCTCCAGGCTTATACAGCCGTTGCCTGTATGTATGTAAATCCATCCAAAATTCCCAAGAGTAATATTCATCCCTACATTATCCAAGGAGAGCGACGGAAAGTTTAATGATGCGCGTCAATGTGCAACATTTGGACACGCGACCATATATTACTCTCAATAAAACAAAGACGTAACTCGAAATTTATGAGCTTACCTATTTAAACTCTAATCTATACTAATATTATAAAGCTGAAGAGTTTGTTTGAACGCGCTAATCTCAGGAACTACTGGTTCGAATTGAAAAAATATTTTAATGTTGGATAGCCTATTTATTGAGAAAGGCTATAGGCTATATAACATCATGGTACGACCCACGGGGGCGGTACAGTAACTATAAACGCGGGTGAAACCGCAGGCACATCTAGTACATTATATTTAAATTCAAATTGCCTTCACTTATTTATGTTAAGCCTTTATTTTGTTATACGATGACATAGTGTTACGGACAATGTGTGACTGTTTATCGTAGATGAGATACAGATAGTCGGTTCCACGGATAGCCCGACAATAGACGGTGTTACACATACAGGGTGTCCGGTAATTAATGAAAATCCTAGAAATGTCTTATAGTAGAACAGATGGCCGTTCAGAAGGAAAAGAAAAATATATAAAGTAAAAAATTGCAATAGCCAGTCAAACTTTTGACTGTCTATATATTAGCATAATTAGTGTTTAATAATAAAACAACAAAAAACCGATGGAATTCATTCATTTATGGTCGTAGTGGGCATACACATTTTGTTTTTAATATGTATAATATGTTTTGTTTATTTTGTTTGTTATAACTAATTGCGTGTGCTCTATACGAAATAAACATGATTTCTTTCTTTCTAGTGTACAAGAAAGTTAAGTATGGTAATTAAAAAATATCATATCTTAGGTTGTACTTAGGATTGAGTTTTTTTTTATATTTTTTCTGAACGGCCCTCTGTTCTACTATAAGACATTTCAAGGTTATCCATTAATTACCGGACACCCTGTAGACGCATGTGTTGCGACGAGAGGCCGAATGCACGGATGACGCAGTGGGCAAGCGGCCTTGCCCTTTGAGTCATACGTGCATTTGACCCCAGCGCAGCCGTCGCATTGAAAGAAAGAAGAAAGAAAGAAAAATTATTTATTTTGGCACACAAAATGGCACACCCAAAACATGAAGAAAAGAAAATAAAAAGAAATGGGAATAACAAATACTAACACTATAATAAGAAATTAATCATTTAATTTCTGCTCACTGGCAACACCACATCTTCCGCTTAACTAAACGCCTCCATTCAAAGTCAATGCTAGTATTGTCAGTGAACAGCGATACGAACATTAATTTATTAAATTAACTTAAGTTTAAAAAGTAATGTGAACGTGTATGCTGTGAATTCAAAACCAACACAAGACTATTATTTGTGAAAGCTACAAATGCTAGTTCTAAGTTTGGGAATACTTTGTGGTTGTATGTTTGTGAAGTTAACACAGGACATGATCTCTAGTGCAATAGATGCTTTTAAAAACTCTACTTAATAGCAGCAGCTTATCGATCTAACGCGCCAAAACGGACGCATACGAAAACTGTGGTAAACCCACTAGTGGGACATTATGGTACGAACTATGTAAAAGAGGTCAATGAAATTTGTCGGAATATGTTTGAATATAATCCAACTTTATCCAAACTCCTTTGAAAGCACACGTCTGCTTTAGCGCGTTGCAGTTAGCCAGCCAATCATCGTATCCTATTTAATTTATGCATTTACTATACACAGCCAATATGTTTCGATATTGCTGTACGTACACGTCTCTGTGTGAGCGCCAGTTTCAGTTC
Organism: Catocala fraxini; assembly: GCA_930367265.1. Taxonomy (NCBI): domain Eukaryota; kingdom Metazoa; phylum Arthropoda; class Insecta; order Lepidoptera; family Erebidae; genus Catocala; species Catocala fraxini. The sequence goes on along the minus strand of OV884040.1, from coordinate 7,816,808 downwards.
CGGCATTCTATATTTAAGTAATCTGTGTCTAATATCTACGCAACGATGGTACTCCGATATATTGAAACATTGAAACCAATCCAATGTAAATAGTACATCGTAAGTACGGAAACCAGTGTCACCAAAAATAGATAGTAATAACAAATCTAAAATAAACCTTTTCTCACAAGCATTGAGTTGATATTTCCTAACAAATTATAATCACATGTGGCATTTTAACGAAATGTAAGCTCGTCACTCTTTTTTAGGGTATTCCGTATTGTATACAGTGACAGATCTTATATCTGACATACGGACATACTGCACGCTGCATTTTACTGCTAGTGACAAAAGCAATAATATTAATAGTTGTGACAAGTGACAGCACCGAGCGCAGGTATCTGTCAGTTCGACATTAATTGTATCGCCTGTGAAGTTGTATATTGTAAACGAGGGCAAAGACAATCCAGGAACTTGAACTGTGTCGTCGTTTTACGAACGAAGCTATTGATAGTCCTACGAGAAAGTCAGGGTTTGAATTTTGCCTCTAAATGAAGCACTAAGGCGATGCTATGAGTAACTCTATCGCAGGGCATCGCTCATTTAGCACAATATAAGAAAGGTAGAGAATTGCGGGATCCTTTCTTAAACCTGAAATTATGTCAAACTGTTACAACTTTACGCAAGAAGCACTTCACTGAACAAAATATTGCAGTGAAACAAACTTAATTTGTGGACGTGGTGAATAAATTCAAAACGTATTTTGGATAAGTTGGAACAAATTAATCCCTCCTCAGCAAAGTGTAACAACTTAACAGTACGACGCTAATAAGTAACGAAACTTCGTCATCCTTACTTTATATTATACATTCGACAGTAACTCTGTCTGTCTGTGTGTCTGTTACCTTTTTACGGCTAAACCACTCAATCGTTTAGATTAAATTTTGTACAGATACCTATAGTTTAAAACCTGGGGAAGGACATAGGCTACTTTTAATTGATGTAGGTACCATGCGGGCGGAGCCGCGCGCAAAAGCTAATCTATATATATATATAAAACTCTTCCGTTACTGAGTGACTGACAGACAACGCACAGCCGAAACTACTAAACTCAAGAAGCTGAAATTTGGCATGTATGTTCCTTGGAGAGTGTAGGGGAGCACTAAAAGAGGATTTTTGGAAATTCCACTCTGAAAGGGGTGAAAGGGACGAAACCCGATATTCACACGGGAACGGGACTTACGCGGGTGAAACGGCTGAAAAACTACTATAGTCTATAAGAAAGATAATCACCGCGATATAACGGGATGAGACTTTCATCAATCAAATGCCGGCACAGTACTCGTGGCGGGATCGTTGCCAAATCATTCGAAACATGTATTACATTGATAGCCGGTGATTATATTGAGTGACGTAATAATCTATACATAACGTATTTATATACATTCGCATATGTGTACCCTAAAGCGTGGGAGAGGTGAAATATACTCACATTTCATCTATCTTTCAGCTCTCGCATATTAACGAGCGAACCTATTTTATTGTATACCACACATCATGTTGGGTCAAATTTTTTTTACAGACGAATGCAGTCACTTGTTTGCTGGACCCAGTAATCAAAACTGTGACCTAAGAAATGACCGCAATATAATAAACATAATAAAAAGAAAACTTCCACACTAGGAATTATAGGTGTATCATGGGGGACTTTACAAAACATGCAAACGAACACAAAGAACACTCAAACTCAGTAGGAACAACTATTTGTGAGATTTGCATTATTTTTTTTGTCCTCGCCGCGGCGACATTGTCGAAGCAGCCACGTCACTACTAACATCATCCTTGGTAACATATCTTTAGCTATCTACCTTTTTGTATATTTCTTTTCATTTTTAGTATAGCTCTTTCTCAATTATATTTGTCGAGCTTCTGTACGAGATCGACGTCTACTTACACGCGAGTAGAATTGTCATAAGGAAAAGATTCACTATCACACCATAGTTTCGAAAAAGAAAGAATATTCTGATACTAGCACATATTTGACATATTGTTTGCCGCCAAGCTTCCTAGCTACCGTTGTAGGTACATAGGTTCACATCGCTTGCATCGCGCACCCGGTAATAAAACTACCGGTACGATATACCTATCTCGCGTTTTCACGCTCGTAAACTCGCTGTGGAAAGGGACAGCAAACTTTTATAGCACCCGTCGCTTTTCGCAACAAAAACTTTTATTACCGGCCACTCGTAAATTACGCAGACTTAACGTCGGGTCGGGGAAATTTAAAAAAAAATCCTTTCCGATTTTAAAGTGGGACTTTAGAGTAGGAAATTGTGAAAAGAACTTCGCTATAAGAACGTTCCCTGTGACGCACGACTGTAGAAACTAAGAAACATACAGAAATAATTCTTCTGCTCGTAACAGCTATCTGCGCGTCGCGCAATATTTTCTTGCGTGTCTGATATGTTTGCAACACTCGACATATTGACAGTGACGAAATAATAACTAACACCGCTGCGGTATTCGTGCAATCGAATAAAATGCAAATAAAATCTTGAATTTTTTTTTTTTTTTTTTTTTTTAATAATAATAATAATTTTATTGACACAAATTTAGAATTCTCTGACCCCTGCACTAGTAAAAACTGTGTTGCAGGAGCCAGATAATATATCGTAGACTTCAATTAATGGTGTATGTGCCTATAGATAGTGTTCAAGTGCAGTTCGCCAAGCGAACGCCGCGACCCATTTTCTCAGAAGTTTGTCGCTCGACCGAATAAGTACTTCCTTTATTTGTACGAACATTCTTCACTAAATGTTACATAATTTTTCACAAAACTGGTAACTATACGTTTTTGTATACTACTACTAAATTTAGGCGCTATAAAAAAGTAAATTAGAAAACAGCACATATTATTGCCAATAACAATAATTATTAGTTATCCAATGACCTACCACAAGCAGACCCATTTAAAAATGGAACACGTGAACGAGACGGTCGTAAAAAGAACGTTTGAGTGACGTGACACGCTCGCAGTTGTATCGATGAAAAAGTGAATTGAATTTTGATCATTCAATTATAGCTCATATAAGTGCAAGCAATTACGTTACGATTCTCATTTCATTTATCTTGTATAGAAATCGTAGAAACGTATTCCTTGGCAATAAAAGAATAAAGTTTTAATCTGTTGACCAACGCTCGAATATTGGGGCTGCGACACAATATTTGTTTAGTGCCATTTACAGTTTTTTGAAACCCATCTTACAAACATGGATAAGAGGCAACCATCAATACAAATGTTCATGGACATGTCAAAGGCCTTTGATCATGTAAGACACGACATTTTACTAAGTAAATTATATCACTATGGAATAAGAGTAAATATCTATAATCTTGTAAAATCATACTTATCAAACAGACAGCAGTTTACTGAGATTTCGTATATATGTATTAAATCAAAAGCTGAGCTGATATATAGGTCAGATATCAGAATAGTCAAATTTGGAGTTCCACAGGGAACCTTGGGACCTTTACTTTTTATAATTTATATAAACGATGTTCCATCATGCACTACCTATGACATGACATTATTTGCTGATGATTGCACTATACTCTTTACAAATAAATCAATGACATCTTTTTAAACGGACATTAACAATTCTATTAGACTAATTATAGGATGGCTGGACATCAAAAATTTTAAAATTAATTTAGAAAAGAACTAATGTAATAAATTTTAAAAAAAGAATTAAAATAACGCCTCGGAATTAGATATTCATTACAATGACTATAATTTCGAAGAAAATGAGTTCACTGAATTTCTAGGGTTCAAAATAGATAACAAATTAAACTGGCAAGCGCATATTGAGCATATTTGTACCAAAGTAAGTCAATATGCATATTATGGTCTATATAAATTACGAAACATTGCAAATATAACTACGCTTATAACAGTTTATCACGGCATTGTTTCATCGAAGTTACGTTACGGCATCATATTTTGAGACAACTCTACTGAATGGCATCTAGCATTTAAAATTCAGAAACGCTGTATTAAAACAATTTTTAATATAAAAATACCGGGTAGCTGTAAATTTTACATTATAAAGTATAAGCTAATGCCTTTGCCATGCATATACATTAACGGGTATGCTATTTTTATAAAACAAAATATAAAGTTGTTTAAAAAAAAGATCAAGGGCTCGCCATGCTGACAAGTTATGTGTGGTACATAGTAGAACGACTCTAATGCACAAAAGCTTTTTTGCATGGCTACTTACATTTACAATAAACTGCCAAATGATATTACTAACACTGAAACTATAGAAATATTCAAAGGGCGTCTTCAAAAACTGCTGTTAGCTAAGTGCTACTATTCACTTCAATAGTTCCTGGAGGATAAGAATATTGGAAATAATTAGAAAGGAATCTTTAAAGCACTATTTATGCAGATTATATTTAATGGAAGATATATATTTCTTTTGTGATATGTTGTCATTATTGAATATATACTTTTTGTTTATTTTAATATTTTTTATTATTCCTTGAAATCATTTACAATATTCTTTGACATTTAATTAGTTATAATTATTAATATTTTATCTTAGCATTTCATTACTGACAAAATATATTATTGGTATTTCTTAATTGAATCATAATTAACATCTCTGACATTCTAAATAAATTTACTACTTTATGTGCATTGATATATGTTGAATGAAATGTAATAATTAATTAATCGATAATAAGTACTCGATCTTGCATACTTAATGGTAGAATGTGGAGGACCTATAAATGTATTAGCTATAATATCTGCAAATGTATACCCAAATGTATTCGCAAATGAATAAATGAATTATGAATTATAATCTAATTATGCAACTCTACTGAACATTCAATTAAGCCGAATACAAATATTTATTTAACCTTTCAAATATGTCGAATAACAAATATAAAACTAATATTCGATCCATCCTAAGCTACTATCATTAATATGTGCATAATTTACTGAATTGTATAAAACAAATATTGATCGATTTATCGTGTCGTTTGCTGTACAAATACAAGAAATAAATCGAATTGTACAGTAAAAATAGGCACTTAATGCAATACGAAAAAGTTTCACAATGAATAGCAGTTTGATTTATTAATACATATTAAGAAATTATTAAAATATTCATGTATGCTAGTGATACTGTAGTTTTTTTGTATCGATAATTTTATGTAAATATCATGTGGCATAGAATTTTACTGTAGATTACTCAGAAACTTCCATATATCATTTTGTCGTACTCATAAAACATTAACTGATCAACATCATTGCAGTTTCTTATGTTTGACATAATAATAATTAATAATGTGATGTAACTGCATTGCGTGTATATTTCTTAATAGTTCTAACTGTACAAGTATTTATGGTTCTGTATTTTAAACTAAGAGATTTACGATCTCTGGCGAGGGTCCCTTTAGAAACTACCGACTTAATCACTGAGGATGGATTCTAGTTAGATGTACCTAACAAAAAAGACCGAGCGAAGTCGCTGGTATCGATTAGTTATTATACGCCACACCGTCGGCCAATGTCGATGTTTTAGTAACAAGTTAACAAACATCGACATATTGACACAGTAGCAGATTGCATCACTGTTCGTTTGACGCGTCGTCGTCTGCGGATCGTAAAACTTTTGGCGCGTAAACGTCACCGTTGACATTGGCTAGCAGATGCAGCGCTGTGCAGCTCTCCTTTGTGCCGCACCCGTCTAGTAACAATATTGATTTACAGCTTACCAGTATTATATTGTTCCTAAAATTTTAATATGCGTGTTTGTGGTGCCCGGTCAATGACCTTCCTTGGTTCGAAGTTTAAAAAATGTCTCGAACGTGTTCGCTCGATTTGTTTTTAATAAATTGGTACACAAAAAGGTTTTGTATAAATGAGATGGGTTTGTGAAAATAAATGTTGCATTTATTTATTCAAATTCTATCTAGCTCAACAAATCTTAATATTTTAATAATAATTTACAAATTTTATTGTGGCTATGGGTTTTTGCTTGTGTCCGCTCTCAATGCATATCTCTGTGTAAGACTTAGGATAGCGAATTTCTTATGAGATGTTTTGCGTAGAGTTCTTGTTTATAAAGTAAAGAATATATTCTATATAACTTATGTTCTACATGTTAAAAGATTCAAATATTACGTATTGCACAGCCTGCCTTTAGTCTTGAAAGGTCTTCCGTCCGATGAATTACATATGATACGTAACAATAGATTTTCTATTGTGTCTATCACGGGTCAATGAAAAGGGTCAACGATATCGACTTGTTGCAATAACGTAACCTTAAAAACATTCATAACTAGCGATCGTATAGACCTGGATTCGATACCTGGATTGGTTAAGTTAGGAGCTTAGACTTTTAGAAAATGCATGGCATAAGATCCAGGTCTACGACTGGACGGCAATATATTTGCTGCTACTTCGCAATGTAAACATAATAGGTGACATTCACCTCTGCTCAACCCTGTGGGAATACACAGACATTATATTATAATATTAAAGACTAGATGTGCCCGCAGTTTCACCCGCGCTTATGATTACTGCGCCGCCCCCGTAGGTCGTAGCGTGGTGTTATATAGTCTATATAGCCTTCCTTGATAAATGAGCTATCCAACACTAAAATAATTTTTCAATTCGGTCCAGTAGTTCCTGAGATTAGCGCGTTCAACCAAACAAACAAACTCTTCAGCTTTATAATATTAGTATAGATATAAACAAGTCTATAAACGCCACTAAACCCAACTAAACAATCCGTATTATGACAGATGTCAACTTTGACAGATGTCGTATCGAGCATAGAGTTGGCACTACAGTAGAAACATAATAAAACTATCGTCAAATATTTCAACAAATGCCGTGAACTCGCAAACATTCCTGTATGAAGCTATCATAAAATCTAGACAGACATTCATCCCGGTCCCGTCTGCCGTCGTAAACCGCACCTAAAATAAGCCATAAAATATTGTCTCTGTATTTAAATTTATCTGCGGCACTGTGACACTTAAATTGAAACTTCTATATGTCTATGCCACAGGGAACGCCATTATTGATTATTATTATGTACTGGGGTTACTCGTTTTTGCCTGTCGCATTGGTTATGTGGCATAATATTTCGCCGGTCGGTTCACCGGTCGTAACAACTTGTTTTTAATACCCGTCTCAGGTAAATAGTTATTGGACTTTTTAGGTAATTATCCTTCGTAGTACAGAGTCGTCAAAAAGATGGAAAGGTGCTTGTCACCCATTAATGTAACTTAATAACGTAGGCGGCAAAATCTGGATATAATACATAAGTGCCTATCTTTTGGATGTAAAGGGATATGGGTTTCTTAGCCTGGAGGATGTGCAAAGCTTACTATTTGTTACCACAGGACTTGGCGTATAGGCAGTGAAAAAGTGACCACTTAGTATGAGCACAGCATGGCTCTGTGCTCATATATTAAAAAAAGCTTATAAATCAAGCAATATTAGATGTGGCAGAAATAAATTTATGTGTTTACGCTTATGTTAATGTAACGTATGGCGTAGTGCTTTAAGTGGTCGCGTCGTTACTGCCTCTGCACCGAGGAGTGTTGTGGGTTCGAATCCCACACGAGACAAACATTTGTGTGATCCATAAATGGTTGTTCCGATTCTGAATATTCTTTGTGTCTGTTGTTTGAATGTTTGTAAAGTCCCCCGCGATTCAGGGATTATTCCTAGAACGTGAGATAACCTTCTAAAAAAAGGAAATTTCGAATACAACCACCATGCAACTATATCGCAAAATAAATTTATATCGAAATTCATTATCAAAATATTATTTAATCAGTGATAAAAATATGTACTGTATTATTTATGGTAATGAGTATAATATCTATGGTATGTACTCTTTTTTCCTTTTTATTTTCATTTGCATATTCCATTTCTATTTTACTTACATTTGCTTCTTTTCATCCTCCAATTTGTAATCAATGTGATGTTTTAATGTTTTATCCCTAGTGTCTAGCGTTAAGCATGTCTTATATTTTTTAAAGTACCTGCTATGTCATATGATTAGAGCGCAAGCTAGAGCTAAAAATAACAAATAATATTGTACGATCACGTAGCATAAGTTTGCGGATGGAAACTTGGGGTACTTTGGGTGTTCTGTTTAGAGATTCTCGGTAGGAGTATGGCGTTTGTAAATATGCTCGGTATACGACAATATACTCTTTTGCGTGTGATCTAAACCGTAATTGGAGAAATGTGTATGTAAAACACCTTCTGCTGACCTAATCGTAATGGCGATGTAATTGATGGAAAAAAAGACATTCAGTCGACATGCGCGTGTCCCAACACTAGGCTTATGAATTTGTTGTTTAATCGGATTTCATGCAAATAGAATATCTATCTTATATGACATTGAGCACAGTTTTGAATAACAGCGTAGATAGTGTCATTAATTTATTTGATTCTGACATGTTATGGCAAATGATCTGCTTCATTTTAGCTCTCCTAACTCTGTCGTTGACCAGTAGAAATTGGCATAGGCATTACATGCGCCATTGTGCATTTTTGTGCACAAAGTTGGTAAAGAACATTTTAGGTTTTAAAAATGGACATCCTTACTAATATTATAATGTGAGTTTGTTTGTTTGTTACACTTTCACGCTTAGACTACGCGACCGATCAACATGCAATTTTGCATACACGTTGTCGGGGGTACAAATAGGGATATAGGGTCCTTTCATCCAAGAAAAAGTACTACAAACCTAACCTGGCCTAACCTGCATTTACGCGGACGAAGCCGTGGGTTAAATCTAGTGTGTTCCTTAAAGGCTTTTAGTTTTGAATTTTATTTTGTGATGGTAATTTTAGGCGTTATTATGGTCTATTAGGCAATAAAAACATTCGACGTCAAAATAAATAAAGATGTATTTTCACCTCAAGGGGTATTTGCTTAAGCCTTGTCACTTTTGACAGTAATGACAGCGGTGACGTTTGAAATGTCAAGCAAAAAAGCATGCTCGTATATCATTATTATACAGTAACACGCATACATATCCGCCGAAGGATAAACAGTGTGTTTACACATTATTTTACTTATGTACATGTCAAGTCACACATCTTTTGATGAGTTAACAACACCAGTGGACTTGTACCCTATATAATTAATCTTAATTGAAATAACAGGTGAATATATGACAAGTTGTAGACGCCTCAGACAATGTGGCAAATAGATTTTCTAATTTGCATTGCCACATTACGAGCATAAAAACGCTGGGTTCTTTTATGCGTTAAACGGAGCGTCTAACACATTGCGATTGCCGCGTAGTATTTTATTACCATAAGCGCGATACCGTACTCTGTTTATATACAGTCATCTTTGTGGACGTTATCTAACATGCAATAGCAGTAGTAATACCTTACTCATATTGTAAATTGTATTTTTTATATATACAAAAATAAGAAATAAAGATATAAATATATAATTTACATCACATCTTTGTTTCTTACATATACAGTTCTTGCTTTATGCGTTGAACGCAGCGTAAAACACATAATATCCTATTAACCGCCTAAGTCCTCTTAATGGAACAAATCTTTTCGTGTCCATTCCGCATGAGTCTTATTTATACGACATAAACATATATTTTTATAATTTGTTTTCTCTATGTAATTACGTTGTAATTAATCCAAAATTATGTTATTTTAGAAAATATGTTATACCTAGCGATTATTTACAGCATTAATCACTGATTTCTTTCTCATAACTAGAAATCCTTGTAGGATTTTGTTAAATTTATTAGCTTTTTAAGGTAGGCGCTGGGAGCATAGCAACTAATTTAAAACTAGGCGGTTAAAAGATTAAGCGACGCAGATGTAGGAAACAAAGTGCGTTTGCCGCTTGTCGCATAAACGAATGGAGACCTTAAATTAATAAATATGTACTTCGTATTAGAGGAGACAACACTACCAGATTGTTTGTAATATGTGTTAGAGTGCAAGCTCTCTACCTCACTTATTCTGAGCAATACAGTTACTGCAACGACACGTTTGAATGCAAATTTATATACAAATAGATCTTGCCCGTGGCTTCACTCACATAATGATAGGTTATTAACCTCTGAGTCTTCTTCAGAGGTTAATGAAAACACTATGTGGGTCTGTGTGTTAGTGACAGATTGGTGTTAGTGACAGGCATAACTCGGAACCACTGAACCGATTGACTTGTAACTTGGTGTGCAGACACCTTGTTGTCATACCTCGGTCGAGTTTGAATATGGGCCCTGTGGGCCAAAAGACCCTCGAGATATAGGGGTCACAAGGTCACACGTATTTTAAATACTTTTACATTTAGACGAAGAGGTTGAATCCTAGGTTTTTACACCCATCTCGTTTGTTGGTTATGACAATTTTCCATCCTTCGGAAACAGTACTTCTTTCTGCATGAATGGTATGAGACCTTTTCTGTTCTCCTAGCAACGTGTATGCAAAATTTCATGATGATCGGTCGAGTAAATAAGGCGTAGGCGTAAAATAAATGCGACATAAACAAACTCACATTCGCTTTTATTATATAAGTTAGATAGGCTTCAGACCGCGTTAATACCATTGGAGCGCAACCCGACATATTACAAAGATAATATGTACGTTAGTTACTCAGTATCGCATAACCGTTGATCGCATTTAGATAAAACTTAACACACAAATAGACTTTCCTATCCTGAATTAACATATAGTTATTCCCATTTACATTCCCGTGGGATTCAAACAGGCGAAGCCGCGGGCAGAAAGTAATTTTAAATATATACTTACAATAACGACAGTCCTTAAAACAATGATCAATGCTCAATCGGCCAATTGCACCTCACATTTTATACCGGTCTTTTATTCAAAACAACCTATGATTATATACATTTAAGTATGACAGATTGTAACTGAAAATTATACCCGTTGTCTATTGTGGACAAACGGACAAGTTAATTTTGCCGTTGACATATTAATGAGCACTTAATAACATTGGGGATAACATAGTTAATTAGATTTTATGCTTTAAATGAATAGGCAGGCAATGACAAATTGAACGGTAGAATGTGTAATTGGAGTTTGGATATTACAAAGAAAATATAAATAAATAAAATAAAATAAAAATTAGTTTATTTGACAAAAAAGGGTTTGTACAATAACACTAAAAACTAAAGTAGAAACAGTCGGATACAACTAAAATTAATATGCATAAGTGTTTGGTTGAACTCTGATACCCATGATAAGAATAAACTTGTGTTATGGGTATCAGTGCTCTCTCAGTATGAACTGGTTGTGAAATTGACACTATAACGAAAAAATAGACGTGTTATTGGTTAATCTAAATGCTTGTAATATTATAAAAATTAATAAGAAAAAACATAATAACATAGTGTGTGTGTGTATGTATGTATGTATGTGTGTATGTGTGTGTGTGTGATATTATTTTAGTTTAGATGATAGACAACATTAGGAGGTTTTCTGTGTCGTCGTAATTAAGTGTCTGCAACCATTTATAAATCTTGCGCTTACATTCATTTACACAAAGTGGATATATGTTCCATTGTTTGTTCACTTTATTGTACAGATGCCCACTCAAAATATTAAAATGGTGTTGAGCAAGTGTTGTTCTAGCTTTTAGGATGGGACATACTTGATAGTATCTTCTTTTTTTAGCATATGGAACATATACAAGAGAAGAATGTCGACGTAAAAGTGTCCGTAACAGGAAAAGCTGTCTAACAGTCAGAACCTGACACTCAGAGTAAAGAACAGCGGTGGGATGTCTAAAGGGCTTAAAGGTCATGACCTTTAGTAAGGCTCTCTGTGCTCGCTCCACTGTAATAATATGAGTTCTGTGGGCCCCACCCCACACAGTTATGCAATAGGTTAGCAGAGACTGACACAGAGCATAATAAACAGTTTTTAAAAGATCGTAATCTGAAACGTGTCTGAGTTTTTTAAATATTGCTATCAGTTTACGAACTCGTGATGTAAGGATCTCTAAATGAGGCTTCCATGTTATTGTGCTGTCAATAGTGACTCCAAGATATTTCACACTAGTGCACCTTGTTATGATTGAGCAGTCACATGCTTGCGAAGTCGAATAGGTATCACAGGAGTGGGCTTTAAGAGTAAAATAATTTGGAGAAGGGAGACCAGCTGTGTTTAGAGCAAATGGGACAAACAACGTTTTATTTAGATTTAATGTTAGGAGGTTACTTGAAAGCCAGGTCATCACTGCTTTGATTGATTCTTCTGCGTGATTCAGTGTTGTGGGCCAATCTTTGCCATGCACAAGTAACGCCGTATCATCAGCGTAGGTAAAAATCGAGCAATTAGGGAGAGAAAGGTTGCATAAATTGTTAATATAGATTAAGAAAAGTGTCGGCCCGAGTATGGAACCTTGAGGTACGCCAAAACAGATTTTTCTGCTGCCACTATAGAGATTATTTATTTTAACACACTGAGTGCGATTACTCAGGTAATCAGAAAAAATCTTAAGTGTATGACCACGGACACCCATAGATTCCAGTTTGTTTAAGAGATGGGGAACAGACACAGTGTCAAAAGCCTTGGAGAGATCTAGAAAGATACCTAAACATTTCCACTTTTTATCAAGTTTGGCCACAACATCATCTACTAGCGAGGCTACAGCATTTTCAGTGGACTTACCTTTTCTAAAACCGAATTGATTAGAGGCTAGTAGATTGTGCGATTCGAGAAAGTGAACTAATCGAGTGTTAATTATTCTCTCAAGTATTTTCGAAATAGTGGGTAAAACAGAAATGGGTCTATAGTTGTTAACACTGCGCCTGTCCCCACTCTTGAAGATGGGATGTACGACAGCTTTTTTAAAGATTAATGGGAAGCAACCAGTGGATAGTGAAATGTTACAGATATGAGTAATGACACGGAGCAACACAGGAAGACAGGATTTTAATAGTTTAGCCGAGATGCCATCCCATCCAACCGAGGCATCAACGCGAAGCCCATTTATCAGTCTTTCGACTTCCTGCTCATCAGTAGGTAGAAGGACTAGAGAATTAGGGGAGTTGTTCATACAAGGGATAAATGCAGTCGAGGTGGATGTAAACTTCGTAGCCAAATCTCTACCAATGCTGGCGAAGAAATCATTTACATCGTCAATCGTAAAGCTGTCAGAATTGGTTGGGTTTAATAAATCAACAGGACTGGTTGGAGTACGATGCGAGTTGGTTACATTTTTTATGATATTCCATGTTACCCTAGCATTGATTCTAGCTCTTTGGAGTTCCGCTTTCTGATAGTCAATTTTTAGATTTTTTAGTAATTTATTGCAAAAATTTCGATATCTAGTAAACGTCACTTTGAGAGTAACGTTTTCAGGGTCTTTTGCGAGTTTACGAGACAGCTTATCTTTATTACGGATACAGCGAAGAAGTCCATTAGTGATCCATGGTTTCAGTATTCTTCGTTTGGAGGTAATGCAAACTAATTTAGAATTAGTTTTGATGATGGATCTAATGGTAGATATTAAGAGCTCAGCGGCTGCATTTGCATCTTGTGTATTTAATATAGCGCTAAAGTCGGTGTTATGTATATCAGTGATAACTGCTGGATAATCGATTACAGTTCGTTTATGTTTAAGGTAAGAGGATGTTGTGTTACAGGCGATGTTTAGCAGAATGGGTTTATGGTCTGTAATATACGTGTCGATTACAAGTGTCACTGTTTTAAGATTTGTTTTCACAATAACGTGATCGATACAGGAACTATCACGGGTCGGTAAAACATGGGCGGGTAAGAGACCATGTGACGCAATGAGGTTTAAGTATTCATTTGCTTGGGGGGTAAGGTTATTCGGCATAATATCAATATTGATGTCACCCATAATAATGACATTTTGTGACGAAATTGAGCTAAGAATTCGATTCAACCCAGTAATAAAGTTATCATGGTTACGAAAGGATGGAGAGCGGTAAAGCGCCACAACGGTAAGATCAAAGTCTGTGAGTTGGCAAATTAAACAACTAGCATCACGTATACAGGGCTCAAAGACAGAGTGTGCTTGATTAGAGTTTACGTAGACTATTATACCGTCGTTTTGATTTATCGGTTGACTCGAACTATATGAAACATACCCTTCGATTAGGGGGATCGACGGGGTGATGCTCAGCCAACACTCAGAGAGTATTATGATATCACATGAAATGTTTGTGCTCGAAAGGAATACCATAAAGTTATCAAAATTACAATTTACGCTACGAATGTTTAGGTGTAATATATTAATAGACTTTGATGACTTAAGTAAGACACTTGGATAAGATTCGGGTGTACATGTATACGAGTTAGAAACACCAAAAGAATCAATTTCTTCCATTACTTCACTGTCAAACATTTTTATATAAAGGATAAAAAGCACAGTAGGTTAGGGCGTGTATGTAGTTGCTAGTTTGATACTTGTATGTGTATGATTGCGAGAATTCATGTTGTGTAACATAATTGGGCTGAGATGAGACTAAAGAACAAAAATTATATAAACAACACCAGGAGGAGGGGCATATGAGTCTTATAATTAATAAAATTGGGTCTAAGACTACATAGCAAGTAACAAATGTTTCATTACGTATTATCGTGGATAATGTCAGGGAAGAATAACTATAATGGAAACGACATGAGTGTAAAATATGTAGTGCAGTATGTATGAGTGACATGCAGGTAAGAATGATTATTTGTACTAAACACATGGTAGTAACGGCACTAAAAATAAAGAGTTGGTGTTTTTGACACTGCCCGACAAACATTAAATATAAATTCAGGTTTAAATGTATGTAGAATAGAGTAGATATCACAAAGTAATTAAACTTAAAACTATTATTAGATATGAAAAAACATATAAATAGTATACTGCAAGAGTGTAAGGGCATGGATCTATTCGTTTTTAAGTAGTTTTTTAAGACATTCAGCAGAGTTAATGAGTATAGAATCCATTCCCTCACGTTCTCTAAGAAATATTTTACCGTTTTGTACCCAACAGGACTTATATTTATGAGCTTTACAAAAAACACGCGCTTCATAGAAAAGCTGTCTTATACTGCCCGGTAAATGTTCGGCAACATATACGGGGATAATAGGTCCACTTACTCCAATATGTCCCGTATTAAGCTTTTCCGACGGCGGCAAGCCTTTGTTAAAAATTCGAACGGCATTAAGGACTTGGTTCTTCATCGGGACACTCAAGAATTCTGCAACTATTGGCCGATTGGAGTCTTTTTTACCAGGAAGCCGGTAGACGTCGCGCAACTCCGTTGGTTTTACTGATGTCTGTACAGCGCCACAGGTTTGAACGACAAGCGATGTCAAGTCGCTGATAGTTTCCTTCTCATTACGGGGTACATTCCTAATTTCGATACTGGCAGAACGATGGCTACGCTGCAGGTCCGTAATCTTCTTTTCTAGTTGCAGTATATAGCTGCGGTGTTGCAGGCGTTCTAGTTCAAGTTTTTCAATAGTTTGTCTCATGTTTTCGTAACCGATGTTCATAAATTCTATAGCTTTCTCAATCTCCACGTTTGTCTTCTGGATATTTTGATTTTGTTGCTTGACTTCGCATATATCTGCCGATAATTTCTTTAAGACTGAGTCTTGGTCTGACTTCCATGAAGCAAGCATACTCGAGATTCTGTCTTCAAAAGACTTAAACTCATTCTCAGGAGAGAAATCTGGCCTAAGGCGTTTATTTCTAGCCGTTACATTGCTTTGCTCCGGCGCATTAAGTGAGTACATGTCGGGAGTGCTCATCACATCCTGACTCTCAGAATCAGCGATTGGCGGGGGTGTTCGTACTGTTTTTGGCATCGTATAATTAATAAGTTTAGCTTTATCGAGTGTACTTACAGAGATCAAGGACTATGTATAAACAAGTGTTGATTTAAATAGTGCCGCGCGAAAGTGCAGTGCTTATAATTGCTAAAAACTCTCGTAGTGAACGTTGTTCTATGTTGTCGGCCGTGTTCGACACCAGTCGGTAATATTCGCCACTGCTTGGGTGATCGTAACACGCTCGGCACAGAGTGGGGCACGGCGGACTCGTAGGCGCTCGGCGAAACTCGGTTTCACTCGGAGACGCACTCGTCTCGACAGGCGGCTGGCGGTCGGCGCGCGGAGTAGGGATACAGCAGGTCGTAGCGTACACAACACTCGTAGCGGTGAGTAATTTGTAGCGGGGCGGTGACCGACGCTTGGTCCGGAGGCGGGAACGTCCGACTGCTGCGCAGGAGTCTCGAGTTCGATTCCGAGTTACGATGCACCGATTACAATACACTTTTCAACAAGTTTATGAGTACGAACTTTGCACTATAGTCTATCCCTTTCGGGGGGTGGAGTCATTCCATAAGAACACCTCAGGAGGAAACGAGAATTGGAACACAGTTCATTGGCCAATGGGAATTTAGAATATTGAATAATTTAATTAAGTTTAAGTAGTCGAGCAACACACGTCCACTTCCGACAGTGTCCGAGGAGAGAGAATACCCTCACGAGTAGGTATATTCCTGAAGGGGTAACCAGAGGTGCGTAACGTCCACATTTCGGGTTGTTCCGTATTCATCCTATGACGTCTCATCCTATTTCTTTACTCATCTTAAACTAGAATGCCTAACTGATCCGAATACATTATTTTAATAAAATTTCGTTATTCAACCGAAATGCTATCTTTACTCTACCTGTGGCAAATATTACCGAAAATAGTATGGATAGCAAAACAATCTTTGGCTTCGTAAAAGTAGGTTAGGTTAAGTTAGTAACGGTACTTAAAAAAAATGAAGCCTATGTTAAGTACTTGGTGACAATACAGCCTTCTAATTCCGAAAGAATTTCAAAAAAAAGTTTGTTGGAGTTTCTGGGTGATTTCGTAATCGGTTGAGCTAGGATGATGATGATACTTACAATAAAGAATTGAAAATGAAATAATAGGTAATAATAATTGCTATCGGTTGAGTAAGGAACGTAAATAGGTTAAGTTAGGAAAAAAAGTGTAGGATGAAACGTCATCGGATGACGCCGGAATAACCCCACATTTCGTCAACTATATCAGAGCGAGTCGTCATCCATTCTCAGAATTGACTGTATGTATGTAATCAACAGATATTTTGATAAAAATTGAGGTATTTATTTGCTAATACTAGTACTATATGGAGGCTATATACTCACTACTAATACTATATAATCTGACTAGCTATTCCCGTCAGCTTCGCTCGCGTACAAGTAGGATGGATTAAATAGTAACAGCACTTTAAAAAAAATAGCCCTTTTTAATTGGTGATAATATAGCTTCCTAATGGTAACAGAATTTTTAAAATCGGTTGAATTGTTTTTGAGTTAAATCCTTACTAACAAACAAATAAAAAATGTATTTTCTTTATAATATTACTAGCGTTGCCCGCAGCTTCGCTCGCGTAAAAGAAAGTTAGTTTAGGATAACCTGATAATTTAGGAAATTAAACTACTAAGTAAGTAAGTAAGTTACTAACTGTAAAAGTAAGTACTGTTACTAACTTACGTTAGTAACAGTACCTACTTTTTCAAATAAAATATAGCATATGCTATTCGGTGATAATATAGCTTACTAATAGTGAAAGAATTTCTAAAATCGGTTAAATAGTTTTGAGTTAAATCCTTACAAATAAACATACACAAAACATCAAATCTTTTCTCTTTATAATATTAGTATAGATATAGATTTACCGCTTACAATATCGGCGTCTTGTATCAGTAAATATATCTTACAGTATGTACTTATGTAATCTTAATCTTGTATGGTAATAACGACCAATATCAATATATAGTTACCATCGCTTTCCTTATCACTTTGACTCATACCATACTAACAATATTATAAACTGAACGATTCCATAAGTACTCTACTATCTTTTTCTTCTCCTTTCCCTCCTCCTTAGCCTATATTATTCCAAGTCAATCGGGGTCGACTTTTCTAGTCTAACCGGATTTGACTGGATATCAGTTTTTACACGGAGCGGCTGTCACCTGACCTCCGCAACCCGAAGGCTAACGATACCCTAAGGCTAGACCAGTAACAGGATATTAGAGGGTACTGACTTTCCCAATAACGACTGCCATAAATGTTCATGCCGGGATCGACGGTTTAACGTGCTCTCCGAGCCTCGGAGCAGGCGATAATTGTCAATCAATACGCACATAATTTCGAAAAGTCATATATCTTCCGAAAGCCAGAGGTACGCGACGTGGGTTCAAACCCGAGGCCCTCTGCATTGCAGTATGTTGGTCTCCCCACTGAGCTATCGCGTACTCTACTATGTCTAACTTAAATCTGACATAAGAAAGAAAGAAATATTTTATTTTAATGAAGCATTGCAACACACAATCAAAACTATTATAATACAAAATTTGTGTGTAACAGTAATAAATGTATTTATAAATTGATAATAATAAAAATAAGACTTATATACATTATTAAATACCAATATGAATTACTACATTATAATACGTTAATTAAATACATATACTATTATTTCATATATTATTATATATAATATAGAATACACACTTATACATGGAGCCCTTGCTGTTCAATATGCGTCGCAGTGCTCATTAAAATGAGATGTTGCTTTAAGACTTCAATAAGTTACTATTCTACTTTAACTAAACGGCTTGAGTAGTGGTTTAAGTGGTCGCCTCACCACTGCCGCCGCAGCGCGTGCTATGGGTTCGATCCCCATACGGGACAAAAAAATTGTGTGATCTACAAATTTGTGTCCGTTGTTTGCATGTTTGCAAAGTCCGCTGCGACACAGGAATTAATCGAAGCGGGGGAGTTGTCCTTAAAAAAAACAAACGCGAAGCTATCCCAATATTTAGATCTTAAAGCTTCAGTCTGAAACTGATAAGACGCTGTTTAACTGACGGGACCCTAATAAAACGTGTATACGGAACCCTAGCGCGCTGTTTTAGTGCTTTTCTTGACGATCACTTGGAGACACTTTGTGCTAAGTTTATTGCTGCGCACACAAGGCTACTGGGCGAACGTCTTGCATAGCTGATGTGGAGCGGTAAGTGCGTTGAGCTTAATAAGTAGTTTTATAGACATAATAAACCAATGATTAGTTACTTGTACGATTATTGTTTGATACATACGTATATTCATGCCTCTTTATCGCGGAAGTCGTAGGCAGCGATGACACATATCGCCAGCTATGTTAAAGTGTCACGTAATAAAGGAGAAGCCGATTGCTGTCTACTTCTATACTAATATTAAAAAGAGGAAAGATTAGAATTTTTTGTTTGTTTGTAAGGATTCAACTCAAAAATAAGCGAGCTATTGAAAAAAATTTTTCTCCATTAGAAAGCTATATTATCACCGAGTAACGTAGGCTTTATTAAAAAAGAGTAGGATCTTCTTTGTTAACATTATTTTATTTAAAAAAACCATCAGATTTGTATCCTGCGTCCAAAGGACTTTAAGGAACAGCTATATGTGGGAGGCACCAATTTTTGTTCCGCCTGATATCGAATTCCACAATGACTAGTCAATGGCGAGGTGTAGACCAGTACTCTCTCTGTGCAGAACTGTAATACGTAATGTAGGAAGGAATACAGTGAGTACTAAACGTACGACAACCTAGGCCTTACATTCATCCCCTAAACCATGACCATTTATGAATTCAAACAATTTAATTCCTTACAAACAAATACATAAAATTAAATTTAGTACCTCTTTCGCGTATGCGCGGGCGGCGAACAGCTCATAAGATTAACGTACAATGTGTGGGCATCTCTTTAGTACAAGTCTGTCCATCTAGACTTAGCAAGGTAGCTTGTAGTATCAGATATTAAATGCATCAGATAAGCCCAGTTTGTACCCGCACAAATAGTAGAAATCAATAATTAGAAGGATTCGAACGGGACTAACATTGTAGAGCAAGTGCTTCAAGCACAGAGACCAACAGACTGCAATGCAGAGGGTCTCGGGTTCGAACCCACGTCGCGCACCTCTGACTTTCGGAAGTTATATGACGTTTCGAAATTATGTGCGTATTGATTGACAATTCTCGCCTGCTCCGTGCCTCGGAGAGTACATTAAGCTGTCGGTCCCGGCTGCTATGAACATCTATGGCAGTCGTTATTGGGAAAGTCAGTACCCTCTAATATCCTGACACTGGTCTAGCTTTAGACTATCGTTAGCCTTCGGGTTGCGGAGGTCAGGTGCCAGCTGCTCCGTGTAAAAACTGATATTCAGTCAAATCCAGTTAGACCAGAAAAGCCCCAAGTGACTTTGGAATAATAAAGGCTAAGAGAGAAGAAGAAGTATGCCAGGCAATCAGCTGGCTACTTAGTCATGGATGCCATCCATGACATACTTACTACAAACTGTTTTTATTCTTTATTAAAAAGGGTGTCCCGATAACAGTGCACTATTAAATCTTTGGGTATTTTTTTTCGTGTATCTGGTCACTCTGAAATTTGACAGTTATTACCTATGATTTATTAATAAAAATGCGTTACACAAATGACGAACGTGTTATCATTGTAAAAACTCATTACAAATATGGAGAAAGTTACACTGAGACCGCACGCAAGCTACGCGGAATTTTAGGTCGAAAAAGTGCACCTAATGTATCCACAATTCGAAACGAAAACGAAATCATCAATTCGGCATCATGCTCAACAATTTCAAATTTAACGAAGCGCTACGCAGTGAATTTTGACGAAAGAAACTTCACCCTTACAAAATTCAGCTTACCCAGGAGCTGAAACCAGCAGAACATGCAAAGCGTCGGCAACTCGTTCAATGAGCAATAGAGCAAAGTGAAATTCAGATGTCAACTGACCACCAAGATCATGCGATTTAACGCCGTGCGATTTCTTTCTTTGGGTTTTTGTGAAATCTCGGGTTTATGCAAATAAACCAAAAACAATTTCTGAGCTCAAGCCTGAGATCCAACGCGATATCTGTAAGATACAGCCACATCTTTGTCAAAAAGTTATCAAAAATTTCATGAAAACTCTAATGGCGTGTCATGAGAGCCGTGGAGGGCATTTGCCGAATATTTTTTTATTCCATACAAAATTGGTCATGTTTCGATTATAATCTAAATAATGCAATTTAAATATCACGACTCAAAAAAATATGTGTTTTAATTTTTAAACGAAATAGTGCACTCTTATTGAGACACCCGTATTTATATTTAAGGATAGGCGTCATCTGAAAAAAAGGTCACTAATTCTGCAAGGCTAAGCTCGCTACGTGTGCGTTAGAAGATTTACACTCGGTCTATGAACGGCTAATGAACAACGTGTCAAAAATCAAAATAATGTTTGGTGATTTAAAATATGTTTATTATAATGTGTTACATAGGTAGACTAAATATAAACGGCCTCGGTGATGCAGCGTTAGTAATCACGACTGCTATGCCTGAGGTCTTCAGTTCGATTTCCGGGTCGAGCAGACGTTGTTGTATACTGTGTCGCAATATTATAAGATACACATAAAACCGGAATGGTTTTACATAGATACATTTACATCAATAATAGGTATAATAATATCAGCCCCGTATCAAACTGTCCCACTGCTGGGCACGGACCTCTTCTCAGTGTGAGAAGGGTTAGGCCCTAGTCCACCACGCTGGCCCAGTAAGTAGAACTCGTAGACATGCAGCTTTCTCGATGTTTTCCTTCACCGTTAAAGCAAGCGATAATTAACTATTAAATACACACATAACTACGAAAAGTCAGAGATGCGCGCCTTGGGATCGAACTCGAGACTTCTGCGTGGCCGTCCAACAGTTTCCCACTACCTGTTACTATTTAACCGAGATATACCTATATCTCGGTTAAATAGTAAAAGCGATGTAATAAGCAGAAGTGGATATAGCAATATATTTCGTCATAATATTCTCTAAGTTTACAGAAGTGCATATTTTGTGTGAAACTTAATAAAACCGCATCGTCACTGCGTTTTATTCATAAAAAGTGAATAAATCTTATATTGTCGAATATTTCCCTTTGTCTTGACACCAGACAATATCTTTTTATTGTTTACATTTTTGCGAGACTGTAAAAACTATATACTATCTTATGAAGGTGATAAACTTTAAATAACGTCTTTATTTAACTTACTCAGTTTATAACTGTGAAGTGACGAAATTGAATAAAATACATATGGCATTATAACCCTTCAATTCGTGGAATGGCAGACATAACTAAAGGCCTATTCCGTGGGGCTACTGCTCAATAGTTTAAACTACCCTTTAAATTTTTTATCGCAGTTTATTTAAATTATAATAACTATGTAACTTATACTTATTTACAAACATCGTGTAACCATCGTGAGGAAATCTGCATGTTTGAGAGCTCTAGATAATGTTCTTAAAGAGATGTGAAGTCTGCCAAGCCACACTGGGCCAGCGTGGTGGACTATGGCCTAATCCTTCTCACACTGAGAAGAGGCTCGAGCCCAGTAGTGGGACAGCTTAATACAGAGCTGGTATTATTATACACTTTCGCCGGAGACGCACGGAGTGATTAAGATGGCGTTCTTCGTAGTGTAGTTACGCTATTTTAATGATTAACGTAAAGCAGAACGAGGCTTTTACCACCGACCAACTAAGGCATCGAATCTGAGACCTGTGCATGAAACAGCAGTCACATTTATTACCGCTGTGCCACCGAGGCATTCTACCCATATACCAAAGCAGTTGTCACACAATACTTGAAAATTCTTGACGGTCGAAATATTCTACAAGATATTCTCAAAGGCTCTATTAAATTTTCTCTGTTTTTTTAAATGACCGCTCCCATACTTGTCTGATTTCAGAGTTCGAAAAAACTGTTATACAACAGCTTTGTCCGTCCGTCCGTCCGTCTGTCTGTTATACAACTTTCAACTCAAGAACCGTAAGAGCTAGAGACTCGCGGTCAACGCCATTCGACTTAGCATAGTCGATATACCCTCGAAATTACTATGACCTATGACCTCTGACCTCAAGGTTACGTGGTATCACGTGTCCTTTGCATATTACTTGAACCATTTTTTCGAAATCTAAGATTTACGGCAATTCATTGCAGTTTCTCACTTGTTTGTGTCGCAGCGGACATTACTATCAACGAACAAAGAACACTGGGACACGGGATAACCATTTTTGCATTACACAAGTTTGTCTCGTGTGGGATCCCACAACACTTGGCGTAGCAGCAGTAGCGAGACGACCACTTAATTCTATCATAAGCACCTAATCAGCTCGGCTTTTTAAAATAAGTTAATCATCTTATTCAATAAATTTTGTTTAATCCTAAACATATTATAATATTATGAGGGCCGAGCAGCCGACAAAATGCTTCGATGAACAATTTTAGTCCAATTATTAGTAAGAGTATCTTCAAACTTATCACCAAAGGTTTAGTTATTTTTGAATAATGATCTCACACGTATATACTTATGTCTGTGTATCCCTGGAGACGAAGGTAGAGCTGTAATCCACCAACATACCAGCCATGTTTTAAGTCCCACGTGCCGTCAACAAAGCACATTGTCAGACTTGAGACAGCCACCATCTTAGTCTCCCCGTGAATATGGCTGTTGGAAAGCAACCGAAAAGCCGAGAAAAGTGTTAAATTGAATATTAATATTTCAATAGCTTTAATATTAGCACAGTTCAATAATGTTATACATTAAAAATAAATACGACTAAATCCGTATAATTTCAATGTATAACATTCACGTGAACGTAAGACGTATAACGGAGTCTGTACTCCATTATCTGAGGAAGACTTTACAGTAAAACCAAATAACATATTGTACGACTTAGAAACCGAAACCGGGACTTCTCAACCGCCTGCAAAGCGCAATCAAATACCAAACGCATTCAACATCGAGATATTTTTCATCATATATCTATTTCTAGCAACTATAATTCTATACCAATAAAGGTTAACACCTTTTTTAAAGTTTCCCTCAGTATTCACGGAATAATGCATAGGTGCAGCGTTTAGACTGGATCAATAAAACTTAATAACCGTTGCTAAGTACCAACAGCAAAACCTGAACCAATAAATAAATGTAGACGTCGATATACGTCGATAAAATTTACGTCGTCCATTACAGCTTAAACTTAATGTTCGGACTGAATTTTTAATACAACAGGATTTAATACAAAGGCGACAGTAATTCAGGACACGATTATAAGATAATTATTGTATTACTTTGATGTGTTTCTTAAATGTAGTAGACTCAAGACACACTTCAAATTAATAATGGACGAATTATGGTGGTTGACCACCCACGGTAATGGGTTCGGTTCTTGATCGTTTCCCGCCAGTCATTGGCTTGAAGCTCTCGCAGATCCGCTTTTATGGGAAAGTGGGGAGGGAAACCTTCGAAGTGGTGCTGTTACCATTCCAGTGGTAACTGGGACGACCGTCAGAACGTCGCCCTGTTGGCCAGCTCAGATAGGCCTTCTTAACTCCGCGTATATTGCACAAGATATTAAGAGATATAGAGTATAGTGTCATCCTTGTTAAAACCTGGCTTTAGTATTTACCCCAATCTAAGACAACTGCAACCTATCTGTGAGAGCTACTCTGCCCTAAAGAACATTTCAGCCAAATACAGCAGCCCTGTGTTGTATTTCTGAAGTAAGTAGGGTTGGACTGACCGTCCTTTCATTGTGATCTATCTTTTTGGTAACTATTGAGTGAATGACAACGCACGTAAAATTACGATAGCTCCAAAATCCTCGTTTAAGGCTTCCATCTAGATAGACTGCACGGGTAACGTTACAGCTAAAGTGGTCAGCTTGCCATTGCCACTGCGCCGAGCATTGTAGGTTCGATTCCCAACGAGACGAAAATTAGTGTGTTCCACAAATAGTTGCTTCGAGTCTGGGTATGCCCTATGTCCGTTATTTGAATGTTTGTAAGTACCCCGCTACACTTGAATAACACCTAGTTAGTTAGTTAGTGGGACGTGTGTTGTTCGCACTTAGTCCCACAATTGGGCCATTGTGCGTAAGTGACCGACGCAGTTACTCATGCCTCCTCAGCTCCGTCCAGAAAGATAATAGGCGACCGCAGTACCTCCTTCATCGTTTTTGGACTGTTTAGAAGTTTCGCCCGTTGGTTGCTCACGATTTTACAATGTAGGAGCACGTGAACCAGTGTCTCCTCGGTCTCCATGCAGCCCCGACATAAGGGGCTCTCAGCGATACCAATGTTGAAAAGGTGTTTGTTGAGTGAGCAGTGCCCTGTTATCACACGTACTAGGTGGCGTAGGTTTTTCCTTGTGGTACGTAAGAGTTTGTGCGACAGATATTTGTCTAAGGATGGAAGCGCTTCCTTCGTCTATCTACATTCCTTAGGAATTACATCTAATGCGGAAATTGCATTTATTCAAAAAACAAAACGTCTTTCTTAAGTTTGTGTAGCACCGTAGTGGTTAAAAATGGCAACCTAGAAAAGCATTTTCTAGGTTGCCATTTTATTATTGTATTATTTACGATATATAATCGTAAATAAACTGTCCTCTGTCAGAATGTAAACCTTTTAAGAATAAATAGATGGAACGGTAACTTCAACCTTGATAAGGCTATATAATCTAGGCTCTATAATATAATATTATTATTTCCTTATAAGTCTGGAATTATGTACTAGGAAAGATTTTATTACTGAATAGAAGGTTATTTACTTGTGAATAACATTTGAATTTGAATTTGAAGAGTTTGTTTGTTTGTTTGAACGTGCTAATCTAAGGAACTACTGGTTAACCCATTTATCGAGTCGAGGAAGGCTATAGGCTATATAACATTACGCTACGACCGATAGAAGTGGAGCATTAATGTAAAATGTTGTGAAAACGGGGAAAATTCTCTTATGTGGAGCAGAAGAAGTTGTGAGGGTCAGCTTGTTTATAATATTAGTAGGATTAACAGCTAATACAAATAATGTTGTGATTTGATGATGTTGAACTTGTATGACGCAATATTGTAACTAAATTCTAATGCAACAAGAAAGCCGTAGTACAGCATGAATATATTAAAACTGTATACATACAAACATATATAAATTTATAGTAAACTGAATGATATACAGCGTGTCCCTATTTCTTTAAACATACGATAAATTAAATGTCAGCTACATCTATAAGGAACAATTAAATACCTTTTTTTACAGCTAGACGCTTTCAATCATAATTTAAAACATATTTAACAGGATTAAATAACGAAAAATAACAGCGTGCACTACTTAATATGTATGATACACTATCAATCATTTATATTAACAACAAACATGTGTGCCATATTATGTTATATATAACAATCATGACATATGTACTATACACTACTTAACAGTATGTACCTTAACTTGCAAATGTTACCCCATAATCATATGATTAGCTAAGGCATGTAGCCTGCGCAAGTAACTTGCGCATGTAGCCCGCACGAGAAGCTTGCGCTTTTAGCTTGCGCTTGTAGCCTGCGCGAGTAGCTCACGCGTGTAGCCCGCGCTACCTACATCGCGTAGAGTTTCTCTGTTAAATCACAATGATGTGGCATTCGAAAAACAGCAAAAGTAAAGTAGGTACATATATTTTAAAAAATCTCCATACATTCAATCAATGTCATTAAATAAATTGTAGAAATAATCTATAGAATTTTCCAATAGGCTTTTATTAAGAATATCTTATCGATGAAAGTAAATCACAGTCTTTAGAACAGTTTGCTTTACACAAATAAGTGCATTAGACAACTGTTATCCATATTACAGATACAGGTTGTTCCAACAAAATTAAGAGAATATTATTTATTTCTGGTTAAATCTACAGTGTTTATGCTTTGCACACTGGTTAGAAATAATTGGTGGCAGTGGAGCAAGTTGCTCATCTGATGGAAAGTGGTAACCGCTGCTCATGGAATTCAGCAAATATAAGACATATATATTTTTACACTTGGCAGTAAGTGTCATTGAATGATAACTCTTTCTCAAGAGAGATGTAGACGAAGAAGTAGAAGTACAGACAATCCCGCAATGTCTCTGTTGAAAATAACGGTCGAGAAAAAGAAAACCTTTCTCTTATGGATTCAATTAGCAAAATGATGTCAATACCCAACTCTGCCGTAGTCGGAAAGGAGAGATATGAGATGGAAACGATTTGTAATAATAGGTTCAAAGAAAATTTATTCTCATATGAACATACAAATTTCAATTCCGTGCGAATCATTAATTATTGAAAGTAATTTATTGTTTTAGTTGAAGCTACAATCTGGCTTTAATACTGTATACTCTGCTTCTCTATGTTTCTAACTTATTTTGTGAACCAAATACATACATTAATCATGCTACTACTTTATACGTGCATCTTGTTGACAATTGGATAGCAAAAAAACCTAAAATAGAACATTAGTCACCAATATTTGATGGCATAGATTCTTCATCCTAGATGGGCTAGCGAGTATAACCAAATGCGGCAAAAGTGACCTATTTAAAAAAATGGTCACTCATCCTAAAACATGACCGTGGCAAAGTAGCTTAACCTCGCTTAACGTAAATAGTAACCACGTGTCAATCTCTTTCGTCGCAAGTTTGACGCGTCCTATATACGACGCTATATCGATTAAGTATAATCGTGTTTGGCAGCATTCCTGGCCATATTCGGTTGTTCGATCTCGAGTGCAACAAAGTTGCACGTAAACAAGGCCAAGTTATAAGCGATTGGTGATAAGCGGTGGCGATTTTGTTTTGTAGTATAATTTGTATGTTAGTAAATATTATGATAATTATTATTTTAAGTTATCAAAGGTAAAATCGCACATTAAGGTATGACTACCCTTTTGTTTACTTTGGACTATTGATGTTTGCTTTCGCTTGAGTTTTTGGTTATAGGCGTCGTAAGGTTTCGATATTCGATTTAGGCATAGTATTATAGGGATCGTGTACAGTAAATTTTCTGTTGTAAGCGATGTTTCTTAATTTGTCCCAAAGGTAATTTATACAGACTATCTTGTCAATTCCGTGGCATAAGTTTGTGTTTGCAGCCGATCGTGTTGCTTGCGTTCGATTTCTGGGTTAGGTATAATTATATTGGGATATATTTTTAGAGTTATAATCTTTACTGCAAAAATAATTTTCTATCCTTGAAAATAATAGATACAGATTTAATTTTATTTTAATTTTAATTTATTTGGGTATTATTTTTGTACATCTTATAAAGAGTATATTTAGGAATGGGTTCCCGTTGGCAAAGTTTGGGTACGGGAAAGTCAAAAAATATCTCTAATATAAAAAAATATTACATTAATATCAGCCCTATTTATAAATTGACCCACCTAAAACTATATATTTTTAAGTGGCGGCTCGCATAAAGATGTAAATTTTAAAAAAATTTACTCGTCACGATTGTCATTGTCTAAGCGATTACACAAGTTGGACAGTATTTACACGGCGTCCCACCCAGAACATAAAAATAAACATCGCCTGATTCCTTTGACTTGTCGTCCACATCGAACATTGAATGTCACATCATTATCAACAGGTGCTTGCGTGTTAAACCGCATCCGTTTGATTCATTCAGCCCAGTCTCAATAAGTCAACGGCCGATCGGAGATCAAATTAAGATCATTTTACAAATTACAACTTAGTGGTGTCAGTAGAAGAATTTGTTATAAGGTCCCTGTCAACTACAACAGCAGTATCCGTCGCAATTACACTATCAGACTGTTGTGGGACTGGTTGTTCTGTTAAATTGCCTGGCTTTTTATTCACACGTGTTTTGCGGATGGTTAGGCAAGACTAAGGGGTTTTACTTGTCACGAACCAGACATGGCATCTCACGTTGTTTACTCTCATTACATTTGTGCACGTTCGTCGATTTGTTACTGGCTTTTTTGCTTCATAGGAATTATTGCAACGGTCTTTGCCGGATGGGTAGGCAGATACTAAGGATTTCCATTTCATGCGATCCTGGCATATCTCTCTTCTTTTGTTCCTCTCATCACATTTATGCTAGCCGGTGAAGGATAATAATAATAATAATTTATTTATTTTCTCACCACAATATAAACATTATTTACATTTGGTAGGTTACATAAATATTTCAATTAGATATTGTGGGGAGACTGGTACCTAAACTAGACTCAAGGCCTGTATTTCAGGCTACCAGGTGCGATATTTGTCTATTTAAAAAGAAAAATAAATCAAATCACACCGTTTTCTCTTTTAGAATCTTTTAATAAACATACATAAACATAGATAGACGTTAGTAAAACATCGTTATAAATGAGGATGGACAGAACAGTTGAGGAAGGGGAAAGAAATTAAGAATGGAGTATGAGAAACATTTTATGATCAGGTTACGATAGACGTACGACGTACAGAGGATATATCCGTCTATGTCTCCATTCTCTTACTCTGAGCCTATCGTATATATACGTATATAAAACCCCAAACTATAGAGGTGTATATCCTTTTGCCAACTATATTTTAGGTCTTCCGTAATAATGCCGCAAGCCTATTGCCGTATACTAAATACTTTTCCATACTACATACATGCTGAGTAATTTCCAATAACACTGCCGGATCCAAGGTACTGAACTCCGAGCAAAGAGGCAGTCACCTTTAAACATCATTATGAATTCAGAACGCGTTCTTCTTCACTCTGAAGGTCACAAAAAGCTGTCAGACCTGACTGTCATTAATACACCATAAAAAGACAAAAAATATCTAAACGATATTTAGTAATTTTTTTGAAGTGTTGTCACGGACGGTGTGTTTACATGGTTGGTCAATAATCGCACGGTGTTTGTTTCGCGGCTTTTTGATTGTACGTCGATGATGTAATGGTTACGTTTATGGCCGATATCCGGAGGCTCGACAAAATTATTGTTTTTGGTTGGTGGTTGAGCGATCTGCTTTATTTTATTTATTGGTTGGTAATCATTATGAGTGAGGTAAATGAGTTTATTATCATTTTTGGTCATAACGTCTTTGGTCGTTTATGAAATTTTAATACTAGCTTTTGCCACGGTTTTACTCTTGTCAATGTGACGGGACTGAGATAGAAGTACATATACTATGTGTAAATCCAAGATTTGATATATCTCTGTGTCAAATTTCATCTAAATCCGATCAACGATTAAGGCGCAATTGAGCAACAAACGTCCATACATTTGTACATTAATATATTAGGATTGTACTTAAAGACTGAACTATATACAATCTCTAACTTGTAAATGCATAAAAAATATATTGAATCAAAACACTCATAGATAATTATGTACCTGTACATGTAAATGACCACTCCTATACTTATCCCCAAAAGGTTAGCAGTGATGTATACCACCTACATTTCGCCAGCTAATTTTAAGTCTCTCGTAATAATGGGCAAGTCTTTTGCAATCCACCAGAAATCCAGAAACTTGATTCTACTAAGAATTGAGATCCGCCCATTATCACAATTCGTTCGACTAAACCGAGACGAGCAACTCCTCTGTTGACATAAATGCCGAATCCAGTTCAAGAAGTCTATCACATCTTCCAGTGGAGTGATGACGAGCTTCAGCAAATTACCGCCATCCTGTCCTTCGATTATCAACAGCTGGATCAGTACTTTAATCTCCACCTGCGTCTTATAATCGGATTGACATGGTGGCCCCGTTATACAAACATTTTAAACATTCGATATCCCGTTGATGGATTTTAATTACATAATACAAAGTTAAATACTGTTTGCGAAGTATGATGTATGATTTAATTTACTTTATCTTTTGTAATTTCCAAGTAATTAAAACGATTTATCTTTTGCAAATTCATTTTGAGCCACGTCAACAACGTTACGATTATCAACGAATGCCAATGATTGACTAATTATTACTTAATCAGGATAATAGTGTAGTTGTTTACATTGGACTGCCTTATCCTGTCCTTGTTATTAATATAATTAATCTTATATTAATCGTGTCCTATGTATTTTTGTACGCTTTGCCGCGCTTCCAGTAAGAATACTAAGTAAAATAAGTAAAGAAATGTCCTTCAGACCGTTATACTATACCGACATTTCTTTTCAATGTAGATTTTGCAATGTATTTCTGTCCCTCGGGAGCAGTATCTACGTTTTTCTAGATGAAAGGTACACTATGTCATTTTCTGTACCTCTGATAACGAGCGTGCGAAATTTCATGATGTTCGGTCGAGTAATTAGGCGTGAAGGCGGAGTACCAAATAAACAAACTCATATTTGCATTCACAATATTAGTTAGGACATAATTTTCAAGCGTAAGTCACTTGTTCAAGGCCTTTTTAATCCACAAGACTTGAGGTGCAAGTGTGCTTAGTATAAATGTATGTAAAAATCAGTGCTCATTACTATACAAGCCTACTTATGATTTCACTCAGGAATATTGCGATTAACTTGCAAAATTATTTAAACACAAATTGTACTACAACATCTGAATAAGGCTTACGACACACCGCACGTGCGCTTAGTCTTAGAAGATGAGTTTACGGCTCCTAAGCTGTCACTCAATAAATTAACGTAGAAATCTCCTAAGATTTCAAAGTGTGTGATGTATTGAATGACAGTGCTACGAGTAATAGGGTAAGTAGATGATTCAATATCTTTTTATTATTTAAGTAAAATATTAGATTTCCCAACCTCTAAATCTAAATTAAATATTCTTTGTAATAAATAAAGTACAAGCATCTCAAATTTGGTAATAGAGGTAATTGTCTAATGACTGAAAAAGGATGCACGATACAAACTGTGACGTAACCCTTATTTAAGCGCAGATGTGTGAGGGAGATAGCGAGACTTCCTCAATACAGCCCCACATTTACAATATTATTTAAATTAAAATAAGGATTTTGCAACCAATGATAATGATACAGTTTGCATAAAAATATTTATTTTGATTACTTATTTACTCCTGTGTAAAATAATGTAAAAAACATAGGCCTCAATATACCCTATCAAAGAGAATCAATTCGTGTTAGTAAACGAAAACCTTAGTTGGTGCATCCCTTATAATACATGTATACAATAAAAACTGCATACTACGCCAACTATCTCTCCGATATTTAGCATTCGTCATATTTGTCATGAACCGTACATAATAAGCGTGCGAGTGGTGTGTCGGTTGCTTTAAAAATAGCATGTAACCGTTTCCGTTAACTCGATGCAAATTAAACATCGTATGAAAATCGACTATTTATATGTAAATGTTACTATTTATAATCTTGTACGCACACTATCCCACAGAATTTAATTACAGTGTAACTATTAATGCGTCTCGCCTGCGATCGCTTCGTTGTCAAGCCTCTGTTTAGTTTAATTTGCGGCAGAAATTAATTATCAATCTAAGATCACGGTTAATCAACCATTTATCAATTCAGATCGAGGGTAATATGTTTTGATATATGTCAAGTTGTTATCTAACTATATTTTAAATGTTGTTTTTTGTATTACCAATGAAAGAAAGAAAGAAAAAAAAATGTATATATATGTTCCACGCTCATAATATAAGGTAACAGAAAACACAACCAAAAGTACCTATAGAACAAATAAGGTCCTGCGTTAGCAATGTTGCAGAATATCCACAAGGATACCAGCGTTTTCTCGCAGACCCTGAATGATTTCGGTGCATGTAGGCAGTAACATACATACATACAACTCAATTAAAAAAAAAATATCATAAACAAAAAGAAAAAAAATATTTGAATTTATCTCTGCTTAGCTTTCAACCCAGGTCAACCTCGCCTCTAAAGCGGGTTGATCAGCATTAACGTTACAATGGATATTTAATTTTGTATTTGCATAAATAAAGGAATTTACTTTTTTTTGATACGTGCACACTATAAATATGTACTTTATGCTAACCAAAAGTTAAAATCATGTCTATAAAACTTTAAAAGTTTTGTTATAATAATCACAACGCAAAACCCTTTGTGACAATTTTAAATAAAATAATATTCATTCTCTTTATCGTGTAAAGACATCGCCGAACAAGTCCGGCTATAACAAGTGCAAATGATCAAATAAGCTTTTTTTATTAAACATTGTTTTAAATAAATTGAACCTTCTTTTTATTTTTACGTTTGGCTCTAGTAGTAGTTTTGCTCTAGACGCATACCCCTCCGCGGGGGCGGTCGGAGGGGTTATGTCGAACTCGCCGGGGTAAAAGAGAAAGATAGAATAAGAATAATGTACCTCCCGGAATACCGAATAAACCTACCACTGTGGTTCTCGACAAAACCGCTATCGACGAGGCCGCGCGAATCACTTGCACATGCGGTCGCGACCCCGCCAAGGTTTCGGCCCGCCGTATGAAACGGCAGGCCACTACACGAAGAGGCCTACCTTTTAGGCAAAACTTCCTCTCCAAACCCTACTGTCTCCTCCCTAGAGGGGAGACGGATTTGGCACACAGGCACGCGTGGGAACACGCACGTCGCCTCTCGGACCTGGTGCTGAACGGGTGGTGGGCAGGCCCACGAAGCCCACCACCCCCAATCTGCGGTTTGGAAGAGGGTTTGAGCGCTCCCTCTCCTGCTCTGCCGCCTCCTTGATGGAAATCACTTCCTCACAGAAGGAGGCGACGGCGTTCCACGACCTTCTCACTCCGGACCATAGACTGAACTACTGCCGGGAGCGAGAGGGCAACCAATCCGACTGCCGCGATCAACTCACGGCGTGTCCTCAACAACGCCGCGGCAGTCACTGCAGTGGTGACAACCGGGCGTCTCTTGCCGGCGTATACGACACAGGAACTGGCCAAAACAACCGTAGCCAGTCATTACCTGTGTCAGCCGGAAGGTGAGGGCGCCATGCCGCCTCTCCAGCCACTCCTCAAACATGGAAGTTACCACCACGATCGTGGTGTGCCCAAAATAAATTGACCCTACATAAATGGTATTTATTGTTAAACGCCTGTACTAATACTATCCCTAAATTAAATACGATCATATATACTAGCTGTACTTTTTAAATTAAATTAAAATGCTAATATGGCACTCGAAATTGTTATGGTATGATTGCGATAAAAATAAAAAGGGAGGCGAAGGGTAAACTATGACCAACTCAAGATATGTACCTTCGAAAGCGACTGGCTGGTAATAAAAATCAATAAGGAGACTCTAGGAGACAAACATAATTAACCACAATACTAAAGGGAAAAAAAAAGAATCGAAATTCATATATGTAAGACTAGCAACTCGCCCTGGCTTTGCACGGGTAGTACAAAACCTTGACAAATTGTACACCTAAATCTACCTTATGAATCGCTGGTGAAAACCGCATGAAAATTCGTTCAGTAGTTTTTGAGTTTATCGCGAACAGACAGACAGACGCTGCGGGTAGGTGTGTTTTATAATATGTAGTGATGCTACAAGTATACATACACAGTCTCACCTCAAATAAAGCTATTCTTAAAAGGATGACAGAGGTGTACATACCTACATTGTGCCAATTATGATTTTAGGTTCCGCAAAATAAAAATTTAAGTGGTAGGCTTATTATCGTCTATAGGGTTTGACTCCGTGCTGGCTACTAAGAATTTCTGTACAGCAAACCCTTTGCTTGAACCGGGAATTGAATTTGAGCACTCTCATGTACAACAGTCGCATTACACTATTGGAGCGCCACCGAGGTACTCATGTAATATTTATTTTAGAGAATATAACATTTTACCCACTTACCTTGTAAGACGAAATTGTACCTCTAAACATAATCGGTCTATAAAAAAGGTTATTTACCATTCCACTGATTGAAACTCTTCATTATGGCTTGGAAATGCAGACATTCCTTACCTATCTCGTGAATTTTCCTAATGCCTAGGTTTACCTTATAATGCCTGGATGGGGGAAAGTGAAATTAAGAGAGAAAACGATGAATAAATTAATTAATGAACATAATATTTAAGCATTAAGTTCCTTCTAAAAAGCGACATACATATGTACATTGCTAAAATATCGAAATGTAAAATACATACGCATCAATCAATGACTAACAGACAGTCTTAAGTCAGCAACTGTAAATTGCAACAGACAGCTCACTAAGCCCGTCCTTATTCGTTACAGTTGCGTCTATGATTTATGTTTTATTCTCAGTATCTGTCAGCTTGTTTGCTCGCCATCATTTGAACTAATTGCTATGTACTATGGCATGATAATGTCTTATTTAGAGTTAATAGTAGTGATCTGGTAGGAATAACTATATAATAATGTGTCTAGGGTTTACTTAATGTTCTTCTTAATGTTTAAGTAAATAATAAAGTAAACCCATAAGTTATTTACTGTAGAAAATGAAATAAACATGTTTATTAACTTTTTTTTTAATAAATTCCTTGTTTGCTAATGAGCTGAGTGTTAGGGGTCCTTTTCTCAAAAGAGAGGGGTTGTATAGAAGACTCTGATCACGTCCATTATTTGACGACGATAGCGGAAGCAAATTTCAATTATATGGAACCAGGGTAAGAGTAGTAAAACTATTACTGCGTTTGGCACAGTGAGTATGAGTTCTGAGGCTAACATATTTATCTCTTCTCACCCGCAGTGGGCCAGCATAGTGGACTAAGGCTTACGCCGTCTCACACTGCCAACTAGTGGGCTGATATTATAATATCCCATCTTCACCTCCCGTTTTTTGGTTTTGGCGACCTGCGATACGCTGGCGTTTCTTAAGCGATCAAAGGACTATCAGAACCGCTCGACAGTAACCGCTTATCACCAATCAGGCCATATGCTTGTTGTTGAATAAAATAGGAATATGTTTTTGTAAATTCTTGTCTTTGCCCGCCACCGCCGTATCAACGATTGTCAAAGTGCGAGGGTTGCCTTTTTAACGAACGTAGGCCAAACATAGTACCTACCTAATAATAATATGAGGAAGTAAAACATTTTTAGAATACGTTGTATTTGTAATAGGATTACAATCTAGGTTGACTTATTACCGTAGTAATGTTTAGTTCAAAATATTAATAGAGTAATTTCCTGTCTGAATACGGAACACAAAGACCACCTTCAACGTATATAATAACAGGACAATTCCCACGTGTTTACGATACGTTACGAGTTTCCTGTTCGTCACAGCTGCCTTGTCACCCACTGGGACAAAGTTTAGCTTTATTACTTTACGCCTAATTCTTTAGCACTTAAACGTACACTTTGATTTCATTTCCTTTATAATGTTTGGTACCCGATGGGTCAAATGGGTCTCGCGCTCTGTTGTATTGGAGTTCAAAGCTATTTAAGCCGTTCTTTATTATTATATTGTGGTCAACTTGTCCTATCTTGTGCATATTTTAGTTTTAAACAGGTCCATTTTCAGTACTTTTCTCTGATCAGTTTGCGTTGCATGATAATTATAACTGAAAACGAAAGGCTTTCTGAAAGGCTTTACGTTTCGGTACAGCTGCACTAGCCGTGTTTATTTAGTTCGGTCCTAATTTGGCTGTAAAACTGATTTTAATGAAGCGAAAATAATGCTAGTTGTTATAATAGATAGCGGTCATTTTTTTTAAACCAGGACTCGTTTCTATTCTTAATAGAGAATATAAAGACCTTTCAGCACGTGTTTACGATATACTTAAGAATATCCTGCTCGTCACAGCTGCCCAGTCATTGTCAGGAACAAAGTGTAACTTTATAACTTAACGCTTAATCTGTCGGCACTAAAACATTTTATATTATTTTTTGTTCGTATATTTTAAATGCGGTACGAGGTTTTCTATCGACATGCCTTTTATAAATGTATTAAAAATTACAATGTTTTCTTTGACGATCGTTTTGCTTAGGCACTTTTATGAGCGTCGATAATCTGGCGGAGCGGGGACCGCGCTTCTGATGTAATAGTTAACTAATAAATGTTCAGAATGTATGGTGAGAGCTTTAATCGTGTAATGTTTAACTATGGCTAAAAGTAAATTAAATTGTTACATTATAAATTATACGGAAGGGTATTTTAACTAGGTGATATGCTGTGATTATCTATGTAATAATAATTATTATCTATTTATTTTCTCACCACAATATAAACACTATTTACATTTGGTAGGTTACATAATTATTTAAATTAGATATTGTGGGGAGACTGGTACCTAAACTATATGTGTGTGCGTGTGTGTGTGTGTGTGTGTGTGCGTGCGTGCGCGCGTGTGTGTGTGTGGGTTTGTGTGTGGGTGTGTGTGTGTGTTTGTGGTTATTCTAAGTTTGACTAGTAAGAATTTTTCAGTTTCTTTATAATTAAATTGTTGGAGCCAAGCAGTTAGTGTATTCTTACATTTGTATTTTGTGAGTTTAAATATATTTAGTACTTTATTACACTTGTTGTATAGAAACCCACCCAAATAACAGCAAAATCGTTTTGTAAAAATAGATTTCAGATAAAATTTTGACCTATCCACTGGATTATAGCGCCTCTTACACTGAGATAGCGAAGGGTCATAGGTAAATAAGGCTATCATTAGTAATTCAATAATAGATAATAGTAACGTATGACTATTAAAATAAGCAGGTCAGGCTACAATGGCGTGACGGGTATACTTTCACCAAATGATTCTTCATTCATTGACAAAATAGTATAAATGTGTTGTGAAAAATAATGCGTCCTTTACCCTATAGTTTGACGACTCGATGGCGTAGTGGTTAGTCTAACCGACTGCCACGCCTGAAGTCGCGGGTTCGATTCCCGCACAAGTCAAACATTTGTATGCATGAACATGGATGTTTGTCTTGGTCTGGGTGTTTCTATGTATAATATGTAAGTATTTATAAAAAAAAAGTATATAAGTATGTTTATCCATTGTCTAGTACCCATACTACAAGCTCTGCTTAGTTTGGGCTAGATGGTGTTGTGTGTATGTGATAGAATATTATATTATTATTATATTACAGTATATGAAGTACATTAAGGCAACAATTTGCACGGTATTGGGAAAAGCTCTGAGTAGATATATACAACATTGCTACGATGAGAAACACTACCACACTTCTCCCATTCATTTGCCCACGCGTAAGTTATGCCCTGGATTTGTAAGGGATCATAGGCCACGATAACTACTTACTATCGGGCGACCTTATGCTCGTTTACTACCCTTGCTGTACAAAATCTACAAATTCCTAAATGTTAAAAGATCATATTACAAACCATTAGTTATTTCTATAAATGGCGACAAGTTATAAATATACTTTTGTCATAATAAACTTTTGTCCATTAGAATTAGTATGCACAGAGCATAAACAAATGTACTGAAGATGGTATTAATCGATAGCGGGTTGGTCAAATTAAACAACTTTGCAGCAAAAGTTGCCAATGGAAACGTTTATGTCCAGGTTAAGGCGGTGCCAGACTTACGTGCAATGATTTCAATGTATAATAAGTTAAAGAAGTTTGTTTTTTGTTTGTACGCGCTATTCTCTGGACATACTAGGCACATTTGAAATTTCTTTTGTATTTGATAATCTAATTCTTGAGATTGGCTATATAACATCACGCTACGAGCTACGAAAGCGGAGCAGTAATCATAAACGTGGGTGAATCGGCGGGAGACAGGTAGGACTATAATAAAGACCAAGAGACCAGACATTGTTTTGCGTCGCAAAATTATCTTCTTTCTAATCTCTTTATCTTCTAAATCTCTTTATCTTCTAATGTTTAACACAATTTACCTTTATTTACTGTTAACGCAATAATAAATATTTTTGTATGTATTTTATGAAGAATAGGAATAAAAAGATATGCTATGTAACTTAAACTGCCCAGTGGTAGTGAGTGTGACTGCTGTGGATAAGGTTTTTTAAGTGAGTGAGGGTACCAGAGGCCCAACCCCTCCCCGGTCCTTCAAATCTAAAAGGCCGGCAACGCACTTGTGACTCCTCTGGTGATGCGGGTGTCCAAGGGCGTCGATAATCGATTAGCATCAGCCGATCCGACTGCTCGTTTGCCTTCTAAACCTACCATAAAATAGTCTATTTCGATCTACCGAACTACCTACCAAACATCCTGGTGCTACAAAGACCTTCATAGCAGAAAACCGAATGTTATTTTAGGCCATCACGATCGATTGCAAATATAATAAGAAAATTTAAATAACAAACATATAGAACAGCCAAACTTGGAACAAATTGTTGATCCCGCAAGTTAAGTACAAATTGAGGATCTAACTTGCATTTGACAAAAAAACAGTAGGTACTGACGCGATCACTTCAATACAGGCATTGAAGTGATTGCGTCAGCACTGTTAAAACTGTGCAGCTTTTGATTTTTGATCGCATGGCACAGGTGCCATGCAGTCAAAAATCAAAAGCTGCACAGTTTTATTCTCCGTCGAATGTTTGAGGCAGGCGTAAGGTGTTTACCAGTGTATGTCATTCTTTTTTTACGAACATTGTACACTATTATAGGAGTCGAAGGTGTCTGCGATACCTGCATAAACGCTACAATTTACCTATATTTATATTTTTAAAACAAGGTATAATTTTATATTTAAAGACCTGTGTGGCGAGCAACAGATTTGTCTTTTTACCCGTAATTATTATAAGTCATACATGTCGTGTACATTTTCACACGCGAACCACCCAAACATTACTAAATAAAGGCTGGCTAAAATGTATAAAAAGGCTTAATTGACTATTTTGAAATTAAGATAATGCGTATAATTATATATACTCATGCCTGTGTCTTTGTAGGGGTTCCTCTTCCACATTCTGACTCCTACATTTAACCACTTATAATAGGAATTGCCTAATAAATAGTTATTTTTCTAATCTGGGAATCGAACGCAGGTTTGGACGGCAATAAGCTTAACTCAAGCTTCGGGGCCCACGAAGCAGTCAAGCTTATATTTGACGACTTTAAGTATTAGATATTAACAAGACCCATCGTAATTTATCACGCCAATATCCATAAATAACTTTTTAATATTTTTTTCGGTTTTTCTGACACATCTATACATTTAGAAAATATCGAGATGTATATACGTCAGTATTTTTGTCAGATGGATAAATAAATAAATGAAATAATTTAATTGAGGTGAACTATTTTTAATACGTTATACATATATTACATCTCATAATATCATCATCATCATCATCATCAAAATAAAGGTTTCTATGGAAATAAGTTCGGTAAATTTTCTATATTTTTGTAACCATCTTATAACATTGGCTTGTGACAAAACTAATTCCAAATTAAATCGATGAGCATGCTTAAAAAATATGATGAAAGTGATTCAAGCAAATCACATATACCAGCGTCGTAGCAAATAAAAATCGTCTACCTATACTTACGGAACACAGGCGTGAATGTATATTTATCCATGAACAAATGACAACATCTCCAACAACTCCACATTTCACACGATTGGGGGCAGTTATCTATACAAATAAATAAAATGGAAGTGTTTATAATGTCAAAATAACAGCTTTACTAAATGTACATGAAAGTAAATACGGTAATTATATAACAATAGTCTTTTTTAATATTCGTCTGTCTGTTTGTTCCGGCTAATCTCAGAAACGGCTGGACCGACTTTGGTGGGATTTCACTGGTAGATGATTGTTACCTTTAAGGAGTAACTTAGGTTACTTTTATTTTTGGACAATCCTGTGAACTGAACAAACACTTTTTTGTTAAATTCCACGCGGACGAACTTACGGGTGATAGTTAGTTTAGTTATAAATTTTATTCGTGAGTACTTGAATATTACGAGCTTGTTTACAAAGGAACTGAACGATATAATAGAGTCGGCAACTTTTAAATTGTATTCAATAGACAAGGTCCCATTCACAAAACCACTCGTAATCATGTTACAAACTCCAGTGATTTATTATAAAGGGGACGAGTCACCTATAATAGAGTCGCTCGTAGTCTGTTTGTAGCATACTGTTAATATTATAGAGATGTATGAGAAATCATGCTCTTTAGGATTGCGTATTAAAATGCGTGTCAAAGGGCTATAACTAAGCCTACAGTGTCTGTAAGTCTTGTTCGTCTATCCGTTGAATTGCGATCTGGCTGTAAATTTCACATAAAGTGTATTACCATGGCAGTTATTCTAATAACAATCTAAAAACATTAAAATAAGAATAGTATAGAGGGTATAAGAAATATCTGTACAAATAAATAAAATTGAAGTGTCTGTTTGTAACATTAAAGATATAAGCGTTTCACTGAATGCATAATAAGATATTGACACCAGAATTAAAAAGAATATTGTCTGTCTATCTGTTTCGGGTAAGCTCCGAAACGAGTGGACCGATTTTGATGGAAATTGCATTAGCAGTTAGTTTATTTTATGAGGAATAACTTAGGTTACTTTTTATTTCATGAAGGAGTCCCCGCGGGATAGCTCGCCGGATAGAACTCCTACTACTTGGACAGAGTCGCGGGCGTCGGCTAGTATTTTATGAAGTTTTACCCTTTTGCTTTATTGTAAAAACGATTGTGGAGTCGTAGTCAATACAACTACTGTGCGTGAGATTTTCGGTGTAATACATGGCACAGGCAAAGTTTTGTTAGAAATTAAAAATAGAAACGTAGGTGGAATACACATCTGTCTACTACTTCGAAGATATAAGCGTGAGACTATCTATACTAATCTATACTTATATTATAAAGCTGAAGAGTTTGTTTGTTTGTTTGAACGCGCTAATCTCAGTAACTACTGGTTCGAATTGAAAAATTCTTTCAGTGTTAGATAGCCCATTTATCGAGAAAGGCTATAAGCTATATAACATTACGCTATGACCAATAGGAGCAGAGCAGCAATGAAAAATGTTGCAAAAACGGGGGAAATTCTCTTATATGAAGCAGACGAAGTTGCGCGGGTCAGCCAGTATGTATTATAAAGCTGAAGAGTTTGTTTGTTTGAACGCACTAATCTCAGGAACTACTGGTTCGAATTGAAAATTCCTTCAGTATTGGATAGCCTTTTTATCGAGGAAGGTTATTGGCTGTGTATATAATATCACGCCACGACCCACGGGAGCGGTGCAGTAATTATAAACGCAGGTGAAACCGCGGGCACAGCTAGTGTATACATATGTGTGTCTCCTAACAACAATATAAAGAGTCATAATTAAGTATTGTGCATATAAACTTGTTTTGTTTTTACTCCATCGTAAAAACGATATTACATACAAGCTTCTAATTACGAGTGATTATAGTGAAATTTCAACCTGTCCTTTGACAGCAGCTCGCATACGAACCACCAAGCACACCGCGTGAAAGTGTAACAAACAAACAAACAAACTCACATTTGCATTTATAATATTTGTAAGGATTGGTACCAACGCCCTCGGATACAGTATTAAGTGGTTATCAAATCAATCACATAAGAGCGAGCTGTTATTGTTTTTCTGTAGAGTAATTCTCAATAGAAACCGGGACATTAGTAAAGTTTTTTTATACTACTAAGTTGGCAAACAAGCATAGGGCCCACCTGATAGTAAGTGGTCACCGTAGCATAGGGACGCCTACAACACCAGAGGCATCACCTACGCGTTGCCGACCCTTTAGGAAAGGAAGTGGGAAGGAGAAGGAGTGGGAAGGAGGAAAGAGGGTGATAGGATCGCCGGTACTCTCACTTACCGAACGAAACACAACAGTAGGAATACTGGTGTTTCACGACGGTATTCTGTGAGAGGGTAGTTCTTCCCCGGTCGAGCCGGCCCATTCATGCTGAAATCAGCGAGGCTCTACTACTCTAAATGTCTTGTGTGTGTTCCTAGTAAATGGCGGTAGGCGCAACTTCTATTACGCGGACCTAAAACTATACCTACTGAAATCTGTGTTTATTACCCCTCTGCTCACCCTTTTGGTGACGTAGGCGAGAAGCTATAAATATATAATAATAATAATATCAGCCCTGTATTAAACTTTCCCACTGCTGGGCACAGGCCTCTTCTCAGTGTGAGAAGGGTTAGGCCATAGTCCACCACGCTGACCCATACGGATTGGCAGACTTTACATATCTTCGAAAACATTATTGAGAACTCTTAGAGATGCAGGTTTCCTCACGATGTTTTTCTACACCGTTAAAGCAA
Source organism: Catocala fraxini (assembly GCA_930367265.1). Classification (NCBI taxonomy): domain Eukaryota; kingdom Metazoa; phylum Arthropoda; class Insecta; order Lepidoptera; family Erebidae; genus Catocala; species Catocala fraxini. Next base: position 7,773,742 of record OV884040.1, on the reverse strand, counting down.
CCGATGAATAAATATTTAATGCGCACATAAGTCAGAGATGCGCGCCTTGGGATCGAACTCGAGACCTCAGCGTGTCAGTCGAACGGTTTTCCACTAGGCTATCGCTGCTTTTTTAAGGTATATGTATATAATAAAATAGCGGGGATTCTTGTTTAGCAACATTTCGCTACACTCCAAAGATCATTTTGATATGATGAGCTCAATCAATCAATCAGACTATAGGAGTCGCAATCAATTGATGGATATACTCTCACCTAATTTCTCCCAATTAATAAGAAATTATGAACCAAGTTAAACAGCCGGCGATGCTAATGAATATTTGCTAATACAAAGTACGTCTTTTAGTACTTTTGGAGACCCTTAAGTGTTAGGAAGGTTTTTTTTTAGTTTAGGATGTTTACTTTTGTAAGGACATAATGTCTTTGAAAGTTCTACTTTTAAGACTTGTTTGCGACGAGTTCTGGAAGCGGTTGTAAATGTTAAACATTGCCTTTGTAACCACAATTTGAATAAGAATTGGCTTCACATAAAGGTAAGGATTTATGAGTTAAAACGTATACGCAAGTCCAGTATTTAATTATGAAAATAAGGCACATGTCTAATTGCTGACGAGAATTTGTTTGGTTTAAGTTTTGTTCAAGGAAACCTTTACAGATGATCTATGTTCATACAAACTGGAATTCTCAAGACCTATCTCTCTCATGCAACTAATTTCTAAACACGTTATAATCACATGTGACATTTTAAACGAAACGTAAGCTCATCTCTCTTTATTATAATCATATCAGCCCTATATTAAACTGTTCCACTGTTGGACACGAGCCTCTTATCAATGTGAGAAGGGTTAGACCCTAGTCCACCAGCCTGCCCCAGTGTGGGTTGGCAGACTTCAGAGGACTCGAACGAACAGAAAAAGTAGATGTTTTTCTGTTTATTAGGCTATTCTAATTTAAAGCCAGATCATATATCCGACTTACGGCACAAAGCAAGACATACTGCGTGCTGCGTCTGTACTAGAAACGAAAGCAATAATAATGTTTGTGTTAAGAGACGGACTGCGCCGAGCGCAGGTAACCGTCAGTTCGACAATACTAGTTTCGCCTGTGTAGTTAAAAATTATAAACGAGGAAAAAGACTTTTGAACTTGCACTCGCGACTTAGTTAAGGCGTTAAGCTATTCATGCTCCTGCGTCAGCGTCTCCATATAAGCATTTCACTTCAATAGCTTGTTGTAACGCCAATAGTTATCTAAAAAACAAACTCGCCCATTGATACTCTTACTGAAAGACTTTAACGCTGTATAAATAAAAATAAATTCAAGGTGTTGCTCTAGGACACTCACTCATTGCTCCACGCCTCCACACTCGCTTCTCTTTTCTTGATACTATTTTCGAGTTAAACTCCCTTCTGACTATACGCCTTTGGGGAGCGGTGTGACAGACGCTTATCCATACAACAGACAAATACTTACAAAATTACGATTTTATACTTTATTGCTGGAAATAAATGTCACAAAGCCGCTGGCCTCGGACGGGGCTTGCGAAAGTCACTATGTTTGTTATCTCTTTAAGAGTAAACTACTGAGTGCTACTCAATAGATGTTTATAGCTTTTTACTGTAAACGAAGAACGTCATAAGTAGCCGTCAAAGCCACCGAATATTGACATTCAGACTAGTAACAAGCTCGTACATCGCAACGATGATAATCCCGAGAGTCGTCCATCATAAGTGAATGCTTTTCTTAATGCTGGTTTGTTAAGTAGCTTTCCACATGTACAAAAATCAGATGGGACCGTAAGAGGCAACATTGATTTCTAATGCCGATGACACATTTCGAATTATATTCGATTGCAATTGCGCGCTACACTATTTCGAATGATCAAGAAATCAGAGCGGGTACAACAACAAAGTTGTTTAAGACTGCGCCGAGCGAAATGTGCCAAAACAGGCGGTAACAGTTAAGTGAATAAAATCAACACTTTTTGTTTAATACAAATATAAAATATACATTTATCATAACAATGAATGTGTTTACAATTACTCCGTGTACAAACTTAAATTAATTAATATTTACGCCTACAAAATTACGTAAATTTACATGAAAAATGCAACAACGTAAGCTCGTGTTACGTGATTTTTAAATTATGACAGTAGAAATTTATACCTCGCAAAACCAAACTGCGTCTTAGCTGAACCCGAAAACTTTCCAAATCCAGTAACAGTTTATATCAAAAACTTTATTACATTAAACCCAAACTCTTAACGAAATTAATCCAGCCGTTTCCAAGCTATTAACCACCAGACAAACACACACTTAAAGTAGACCCGGTCGCCCTTTTACCACCATGTAAATGTAAAGTAAGTTATGTAAACAAGTAATTTTGCGTTGTGAATTATATTCTATTTAAGTCTTCGGAAGGGTTCCTTTGGTAGTGCGCTCGTAAAAGGAAACGACCGTAATTTTTATTGCTCTGTCTGCATCGCCCTTTGTCCAGGAGTATGAACGTGGACGTAATAAAATGTGAAAAAGTTATAATTGTAAAATGAACGGTATTTTAACATGCAGGGTCAGAAAGTACACAATTCGAGTGCAGTGATCAAGTTATTGACTGCACGATAGGGTTAAGTGGTAACCTCGCTGTTACAAGAGCGAGTTGTGGGACTTGTGGGTTAGATCTTTATACGGACGAAAATGTACATATGTGATTTATTTATATTTCCGTTGTTCTTTGTGCCCGTTGTTTGAATGTTTGTATAGCCGCAGAGATTATTCCTATCGGGAGAGTTGTTGTTTCATCAAATGTTAATAATTAATGACTAGATTTTGCTCGCGACTTAACTTGCGTTAATGTAGATTTTGTCAATAAATTTCTACTAAAGGGATTTTTGTTCTGGATGAAGGATGCGAAATTTCATGATGTTCGGTCGATTAGTTAAGGCGTGGAATCGTAACAAACAAACTCACACTCACAATTATAATATTAGTTAGGATTAATACTTTACGTGCTTAAAAGTTAATCAGAACTCAGCGGCTTGACAGCCCTTCATTTGAATGGGGGCTAATCATTTTCTTTTCTTTTTCATGATCCTATTGGTATGTGAACTGATTTTGGGCATTTCTATCAAGATCTCAGTAGCAAGACGTCTGGTAATGTGCTCGGTTGACGACATGAGTCTCGCCACCTATTTCTGGGAATATCGAAATATGCTTTTTTTTATGATATAGTAGGCAAACGAGCAAACGGATCGCCTGATGGTAAACGATTACCGCCGCCCATGGACACCCACAGCACCAGGGGAGTCACAAGTGCGTTAGCAGCCTTTTAAATTTCCCCTTACCCCCAGGCGGGGACAGGATTGGGTCTCCGGTACCCTCACTCACTTGAAGAAACACAACGCAAGCACTGTTTCATGCCGATTTTCTGTGAGACCGTGGTATCACTCCGGTCGAGCCGGCCCATTCATGCCGAAGCGTGGCTCTCCCACGTTAGTAAAGTTGGCGAAACGTAAGTTCTGTACACCTTATTAGTATGTTCAGTACACCTTTGGGCTTAATTAGGTTTAATATTATAAGTATTCATTCAAAATTCCTTCATTACGGGTGGTATACCCTATTCGTAAGTGAACTATTTAAGCGATTACATAGTACGTGAAGCTATAACTGACGTATGATATAGATACTGCTCTGCCTACCCTTTCGGGAACATAAATGAGGCTATGTATATAGGTATGTATTTATGTGGTGTCTTTGTTGTTAATAAGCTATGCCTAGAAATATGTGTGTGTGGTAGTGGAAAATCTCGCTGTACTAATTATTGGTGACAGCACGAGTAAATCGCCTCGCCTGAAAAAGTACCACCCTCTTACAGGAATCCGGCGTTAGAGCATTAAGACTGTTACCTAACGCCTGCTAAATAAGAGTTCCAAATACTGGCATCTGCCTCTCCCATATCTCTACTTCAATCCCAGCTTTATCTTTAGGTATCTCTAGTCAACGCATGTGTGATGCCTTAATAATGCAAGTGATCATAACATACAATAATCGCTTGCCATTAGGCACGCAGTATGCCTGTTTGCCACCCTGTATAAGAACGACTTGGTCTGCGATAAGAAAACCTTATATTTAAGTGCAAGCCGGTGTTGCACACGAAGGGTTCCGTATAACAGAATAATGCGAGCTTGTTATACATATTTAACTATCTATACTAATATTATGAAGAGGAAAGATTTGATTTTTTGTTTGTTTGTTAGGGTTTAGCTCAAAAACTACTTCACTGATTTTGAAAATATTTTACTTTTCGAAAGCTATGTTATCACCGAATAACATAGGCTATTTTAAAAAACAAGTACTCTTACTAATACCTTTATTTTTGTTTTATTTTATTTTAATTTTTCTAACCTAACTTACCTTTAGGCTAGCGAAGCCGCGGGCAAAAGCTAGTTAATTATAAAGTTGGCATACATGGTACGTGGACCACGCGAGTCGATAAATATTTTATTCATAGGTATCTGCAAAGTTCGATAGTACTCATTGAAATTGAAGTTGGTTCACGCTTGTGCAGTGTAAGATACTCAAGCTTCTGGATTGTAAGAGCACGGGAACCGGTGTTTCTTCGGTTTACATTCAGCCTCTACATAGGTTGCTGTCGGTGGTGCAAATGTTGAAAAGGTGTTTGTTGAGAGAGCAGAGGCCTGTTTTTATGTCCATTATGTGGCGTATTATTTTCCTGGTGGCAGATAATGACGTCGAGTACCTATTACGATTCCTTTAAAAGTTTGTACAAGCAAACAGACAGACCGACGACGTTAGCTTAGTAATAGGGTCCAGTGGGGCACCCCTTGGGTAGTGAATCCTAAAATCTACTATCACACAATGCAGGTTTAAGCGGAAACGTCTGAAGCCTGTGGCAGCCCTGCCTCCCACACGTTATACGAACATTACTATATTTTTCTTGTTCGTTAGCCATAATCAAGAGATATTATAACTATTTAAAAAATAGCATGTTTTTAAAATAGTTGCAATTTTTAAATATGTTGTTTGTTTTATTTGTTTTCTTGTTAATGATGCGGCGCGTTATACCACGCGTGTCGGCTTCTCACACCGATCGGCGCTTGCGCATGTTAGGGGCGTAAACAGCCCGCAGGGTTGTCATATTAAATCCTTATCTATTTTAACGATAATATACCAGTATTTTGATTTATAATTTACTCTAGTTATAGGCACTAAGTTGTGTTATTATGCATTGGCAGCGCGAGGGATGACAACCATTAGTTACCTACTTACAGCAAATTTATGGAGCCCTAGGGCTGTACCAACATGTGTTAAAGCGTTGTTATTGCACGTTCGAGAACGAGATAAAAGATTATCCAAAGCGGTGTCTCATTCTCGTGCATCCAGTAGTACCCTAGAAGATGCTACTTACCAAATGTACCGCGATGTTAATTCTTGGCGAAGCCTTACTCTAAGACATGATAATGTCGAGTTACACCCTTTGGAAAATGTATAACCTTTCTTAATAAGTTAAAGCCGTCCTTAACTATGTTTTAAATCGTTCATTGTAGCTGATCACGGCAGGCATACTTTACTGACTATGACTACGAGATAATAATCTATCTTGCATACATATATGCAAGGTAGATAATTAATTAGTGATACTCTTAAGAATGAGTGAGGTTGTATGCTTCGGACTAATGTAATTAAATAACTAATAAATTACCCTAACATTGCAATTTATAAGAAGCACTCAAGTATCAGGTACTATTTAAAACGGTACTCAGGAAAATATATTTAGAACCACTGTCTTTCTTCTAATAAAAAAATGTGAAAATTTCTTCGTATATTTGCTACTGAATTACGCGTAAACCGTTAAACTGATTTGGATGAAACTTAGCACAATGATAGATAATATCTTAGATTAACATATAGGTTATTTTAATATGTGTTGCCGTTTAATTCACGTAAAGCAGGAGATAGTTCAGAAGGGCGTCACAACGTTCAATTAAAGGAAAATTAAGTTTATACATAGTTGGTGTAGTTTTAATTGATTTTTTACTTTTATTACTTTTTAATGTCAGCGCAAGATACAAGTTAGTCAAACGTAATAATTACGAACCGTGACATTAATAGACGCCATTATGAAACAATAAAATGCAAACGAATGACACAATTGTGCCTGTATTTAATTAAGCCATTAAATAATTAAGAAAGTAAACGCATGGTTTTATCAACGACTTAATGAGGGTTTTTTGAAATGCTCTACGTGAGATGGCAGCACTGTAGCGTCAGGTCCAACCACCTGTCAAAATACATACACGATTCGTATTTTTCGATCATTTTTGGTTTATTTATTCTTAAAAACGTTACAAAAGTAATATTATTTTCTAAAATGCCACATTGTTGTGCAGTGCCTATGTGTGCAAATAAAACAGGAAAAGCCGATTAAAACAATGGCTTGTAGCCATTCGCAGAGATAAATTTACTCCAACGAAAAATAGCTTCAACAAAATACGTATTTATATTAATAATGTCAAAATGGGGTAATACTGTTTTTGAATCCACACTTTTATATAACTTTACTTCTGGCCATTCTATCATATAATTAATCTTACTTGAGAGGTTAGAATTATCATTTTTATTTGATTTGAAGTTGTTGTTTCTGTCATAGTCATTTAGCCTGGAATATATAATATAGTTACACTAATCAACAACAACTCACTAAAACACATAAAACTTCAATTTAGTAGTTAAAAAACCAATCAAATTGTGGAAACAAATGCTAGTAGATTATGTTACCTTTCAATGAGCTTTTCCTTAGCCAGTGACTTTTGCGCCTCTGTTTTTGAGCTCAATCTTCAGTTCGGCAACCTTTCTCTAGCCGTAATCCATAATAAAATCAATGACACCTCCAAATACGTAGAATTTCACTAAAAAATTATACGTTCGGTAGGAGTCTGTGCTATCTGACAGCTGTTTGGACCTGACGCATACGAAGCGCCGTCTGGTGGCAGAAAAAGTATCGAAAACCCTCCGTTACTACTGGTATAGCATTTTTAGACATATTTGTTCTCTCTTTTTAAAGTGAAAACTTCTTTAGGCGCGTTGAGTACTTTTTTGGGTGAACAAAAATCATGGAACTCGCGTCATCGGCACCGAAAGAATTCAAAATTCAAAAATAATAATCTAATAGCTCGACGATACAATTCACAAGTTACTTAGTTTTCACTTCTATCGGCAGTCCCCAAAGACTGCCCCGCATGTTTTTTTAATTAAGACATGTCCACAGGTATAATTTCTGGATCTTGGGGAACTTTACAAACATTCAAGCTGCGGACACCATAAACATCCAGACTCGAAACAACTAGGTACTTGAAAATTACACAAATTTTTGTCTTATGTGGGGATCGAACCCACAACTCACGGCTCAGTGACAGTGGAGAGGCCATCCCTGCAGTCAAAGTTTGACGTGATGAAGTGATGCTACAGGCAAAAGATATAAGTTCTAAAGAGGTTTTAATGTCGCTTCGATTACTTTTGACATGTAATTTTTACTATAAAACGACTCTCGCAATGGCATAGCGGTAGTGAATGCGACTGCTGTGGACGGCTCTATCAAAGTGTTATTGTTCTATCAAGAAAATATTAGTACCATCAGGGCGTCTAAAGTTGTGCCCGGTAAATGGTTATGGGCTTGTCTACTGTAACGTGGGACCTAAAAACCATAGTTGGTGATATAGGTGTAATAATACCCATAGGTACTCGCATTAGTAGATAAATATATATCCCAGTAGTAACCCAGTAAACGATCCTCGGCGACAAACTTTTTATTAAAACCTCATTATTTCAATCGCCATGTATTTTTGACTGCATATAAATATTAAGTTAACAACATTATAATAGTAAATCTGTTCTTTTCTCATCTTACTTAGAAAGAGATGAATACGTAACCCATTAAACCATCTGTGGTAGCAAACTTTTAATTTGTCACAAATTTAAGTGTAAACTTATTTTCTTGCATATCACAAATTTTGACACTATCCTCAAATTACTTACCTATCAAAATAATAGTAAACACCACTATAATAGTCAGTCCTTTTCTTTTCAACTTAGTCAAAGAGATATAAAATAATAGAGTCGGATTAACTAAGTTATAACGTGACAAACAAAGTACCAAATGCCAGCGATGATATAAAATGACGTTGCACTAATAAAACTACATTTTGTGTACCTACCTGTGGTTTAGAAACAATTTCATTACGGCAACACGAATATACTAAAATATACCTTAAGTTTAACAGAATAGAGTTTAGTATACACAACAAGTGATATATCTACGCTAGACCGCAAGTCTTACGAGAATGAATATTAAGTCGCTCTGTGAAAATAAGTCATTTAGTTAATGTTCGCTGTGTCGTACAGATGGCGCTGCAACTATTATAATTAGCAGTTTTTAAGCTAGTTAGTGTTAGTATATTTATAAGACTGAACGGATGTTGCACTGGCGTATTGTGGATTCGATCCCTTCACGCGATAAAAAATATGTGATCTGCAAATAGATATTCCGAGTCTGGATGCTGTTTGTGTCAATCGTTTTGATGTTTGTGAAGACCGTAGCAGTATTGTTTTTGTACTTATAATTTTCAAATCGCATTAGTTGCGTAATAGAGAGCAAAATGACAATATCATTTATATGCAAGAGGTAGGTATGTTGCAGGTTTATGATAGCCACGTTTCGCCAGCTGTTTCAGGTCCCACGTAATTGAGGCAAACCTATCGCGCTACCGACACAGTTTCAGACTATGTGCTGTTACTGAGAATATACTAACAGAATAACCCAACAGCACGACTCGTAAATCGAACCCGAGACGATAATGTTTATGTGCATAAGCACAGCAGTCTTAACTACCGCTCGAGAGTCGTTTTACAGTAAAAACTACATGTCAAAAAGTAATCGAAAATATAGTTATTATAGAAGGTTCGAGCAAGTGACACTATTGATAAAATTGTCATAGGTTTTATTGCTTACCATGAAAACCAACCAACCAACATACGATAAAAATAAAAATGCCAACATACGATAAAAATAAAAATAATAGTCGTTAATACAGAGTCATTTATTTTGACCTTCACGTATCATTTATATTATTTATTAACGCTTTGCTTGTAGCTGTCGTTGGCTGGATAGTTTCAGACATCTGGAAAAGTTCCCGTCGAGCGGTGTGTTTCAGCGATCATTTCTCCCACGTACGTGCTTTAGAATTAACTGCATATCACTTGACTTTCGAACATAGCAATCACAAGGTTTGTTCTTGAAGTGGTTTAAAGGGTGTTACTATTAGAGAAGGCAGTAACTTGGTTATGACTGTAACGCGAAGGTTTCTGAGTAGCAGGTAACTCTTACCACCAAACAATTGGCTCGTCTGTCTAAAAGGCAATAAAATAAAATTTATTCTTAGAAAATTGTCTAGTTTTCCCCTTGCACCATACATATATAATTACATATATGTATTTATGACTACTCTTTGACGTGTCTTTTTGAAATTTTGTAGTCTCATCTCCTATAACCCTGAAGGTGTAAGCAGATATGTATTAAATCAATATTTCACTAGCTGTGGTGTAAGTCCCACGTAGTAGACCGTCAGCCTAGTGTCGTCTACAAGGCACAGTCCCATGTCGTACCGCTAGTGGGACTTTATTAAAGAAGTAAATAATGCTTTAGAAAAACCCAAATTGAAACCAAGACCTCGCGCACACCAGTAGCTGTCACTACAGCTGTGCCAGCTAATTAATTTATATTTTTTTCGTCGTAAAAAGTCTTAATATAGAGCGCTTTAAAGATAAGGTAAAGATAAAGATAAAGATATTTTTATTTGCTGAGACACGAGACACACACCTTTTATATGCTTTATCGCAGTTAACGCCATTCTACCGAGCGGAGTCCGGCATCAATCCTAAGTTATATTATAAATGCGAATGTGAGTTTGTTTGTTACGCTTTCACGCCTTAACTATGTACTTAACTGATCATCACCAAATTTCGCATACAAATCGTTGTCAGGGAAGCGAAAAAGGACATGAATACCTTTCATCCAGAAATAATACTTTTGCTATCCTAACCTACATTTACGCAAGCGAATCCATAAACTATATAATAGACAAACATACATACCGTTCGGTTCTTATAATACAAATATAAATGTCTGTGGCATTATCCTACCAAAGAGCCAGAAACTCCTTATAGCAATCGTTTATTCTGACATGACTCGATTACTTTTGACGACGCTTTCTAGTTTATTACTAGCTCCTACAAGACTTTGCCCGTACAATAAAAATACAGAAGTACAATAAATAATGCTTATATCCCTGAAAAGGTAGGCAGAATAATGCTTATGTCCCTGAAAAAATTATGCTGATTTCAGCATGAATGGGCCGGCTCGACCGGGGAAGGACTACCCTCTCACAGAGTATCAACGTAAAAATAGCAGTATTCTTACTGTTGTGTTTCGTTCGGTGAGTGAGAGTGCCGGAGGCCCAATCACCTCTTCCCCCCTCCTGCTCCTCCTTCTCACTTCCGTTTTCTCTTCTTCCTTTCTTAAAGGGTCGGTAACGCGCAAGTGATGCCTCTGGTGTTGCAGGCGTCCATAGGCTACGGTGACCATTTACCATCAGGTATGCTTGTTTGCCACCTTCGTGGTATAAAAAAAAACTGATTACAACAGCTATGATTATAGGTTTCACGTCATAGACTGCACGGATGGCGTAGTAGTTAAGTGATCGCCTTGCCATTGCCTCTGCGTCGAGTGTTGTGGGTTCGATCTCCCACTCGGTACAAACATTAGTTCGCAAATAGTTGTTCCGAGTCTGCGTGATCTTTCCATCTGTTGTTTGAATGTTTGAAAAGGCTACAGCGATATAGGATTTATTCGTAGCACGGGAGATCTCTTTTTGTTTTAAACCCATTAACAAATTGTCCGGTAATGGAACCCGAGACTTTTGCACAACAGTTAACTATACACTACTAAATAATAAAACTGATATGCGATACTATTTTGCGTGGCTTCATTATTTGACTACACCTAACGTGATTTTTATCCAGCAATGTAAGGGCGTAGAGCCTAGTAGAAGAACTGGTAAGAAACTCATGGCTATTCTTTTTAATAGTGACATTAAATAACGCTGTTACACGTTTTGTCGCAATAACTGATATCCAGCCGGATGGAAGTCAGAGCGAAAGTAGGTTAGTTAAAATTATAGTCTAATGTTGTCTAACGGTTAATTCTGTATGTCGTAAGTCTAAATAAGCTCTAACAGATAATCAGTAAGATAATCAATCTGTATAGTCAGAATACGATGATGTTATATAAGTACTACAGAGGTTGTAATCATTAATATGATCTATCCTGTCATTACTATAGCCTAAAGTTGCAATATGAGAAGTGCTTCCGTAAATAGAATAGGTTTGTAGAACATATAAATAAACAAGCGGTGTAACAATATGTGTACTTAAGACTGCCCAGAGCGAAATGTGCCAAAACAGGCGGTCACAGTTAAGTGAATGCAATCAACACTTTTTGTTTAAAACAAATATAAAATATACATTTACCATAACAATTAATGAGTTTATAATTACTTCGTGTAAAAAACTTAAAATAATGAATATTTTCGCCTACAAAATTACGTAAATTTGCACGAAAAATGCAAAAACGTAAGCTAGTGTTACGTGCTTTTTAGATTATTACAGTAGAAATCTATCCTATTTTACAGCTTAAACGAAACATAAATAGTTATATTACAATTCTTCCGTCCAAAATATTTAAGTTATTGGTTGACAATAAAGATACATATTTATTAAAAAAAGCACTTCAAATCCTCCATACAATTTTACTATGGCGGCCGCGTGCCGATTTGAATATACGCCGCACGAGCTTTGTCATTATCTGTCTTACGCTCGGCGCAGTCTTAAGTTTAGACTCGGTTAATGTTAGTAGGCTGTAGGCTTTCCTAATAAAAATAAGTAAATAAATAAAATATATAAAGGTAATAAAGAGCATGATGAGAGGTATGCTTGGCAGCCTTTTAATTTAATAAAGTAGCAATGGATAAAGCTATTTTCATACCTCATTTAAATCCATTAGTATATAGACCTATATAGATTTGCATTTGAAAATGTAACATACGGAATTACGACTTAGTTTTATCTTAGAAGAATATTTCAGTGCTGTTTTTCTATTGTATAAAATAAGCGTTGTAAGCATTATATTATTGGTAGTTTAGGAAGATTTTTATAAGAAGATATTTATTTTTCTTTTGTTAACAATTTTACTCACGATGCCGATTTGCTTTACAGATTAAGCATTATTGTATAATTAGCGATTGAAAAGAGTGTCGGTAGATCTTGCTAAAGGCCCATAAGACGAACTGGTAAGAAACTTAGTGCCCTTCTTTTTGCTAGAAGATCGCACATTATGCACAATACATTATTCCTGAAACCGGCAACGGTCTATAAAAATACGCATGCTCTAGTTGATTAAATACTAATAATTGTGGCTAAAGATTAGTCTGAAGTGCTTTCAAAGTGTATTTATAAAGCTTATGCTACAATGCAAGCGTCGTAAATACGATTTAGATCGCATACGCTCTCCGGATGTTAGCTAACAAACACCACTTTAAATCAACGGAACGCGACTTTAGACTCATGTTAAGGTGAGTCTACATTGTTACAAAAAGATTCATAAATTTAAAAAAAGAGTTCTATTAACATATTAATATAATTCATCATATAAGCATTAAATCGCGCTTACAATATGTACGAATCCTTTGTGGGTTGTTTAGTTAATGATATTTCTACAGTTTAGGTGCCATGTGATAAACAGTTACTGTAGAGCCATCTATTGGATACAATTGAATACGCCAAAACCACTAGTAACAAGTGCCTGGCTATATTACGGGTATGAATCGTGTCAAAATGATTTCAAAATGCTGTGGTGCACCACCCTTGCCAGCAGGTGTAGTCAAAACTATATTTATTTCGATTACCTAGCCACAAATACAATAAAAAATACGAAATATGTATGCAGATGTTTTGAACACAATCCAATTACGTAAACATACAAATATATTTTTCATGTTAACGTCAATCAAATATAATGAATTCTTACTTTAAAAAAATATATCAATGCATTCACAAAAATATTAAAGAACTTCGAAACAAGACTTAAGCCACAAAGAATAAAGAATTCGAGAAACACAAAGTATTTCTGTCACATAAAAGGCACGGAAGGTGAAATCCATTTGTCAATACGAATATTGTGCTCCGGCATAACAGCGGTACGAAAGTTGAATCCCGGTTGGAGTATTGGTTGTTTTGGAAATAAACGCCGTGGTCCGGTCACGCGCGCGTGATTTTTACGTAAACATTGTTCCCGCGCGCCCGCGCGTCTGCCGGTGTGCGCTCGGCTTAGCAACATGGCGAATTATTTGTCATACATCGATGTAAGATTATGCGTATTGAGCAGATGTTTAGTGGATTAACTATTTATACCGCTATTGTTTTGTGGGTTTGGTGTTTGCTTACTTATTGCAGTTTCTGATTCAGCATATAGTATAATCTATACTATTCAAAGTTGAACATTGTGATGGTATAATACAGTCAATTACGCTCTTGTCAAAGGAATTCTGAATGCTTTTTAATGTGGAGCCAAATAACGAAATTTTAATATTAATTTCAGAAACGTCAATCACATAAGTAATTTATTAGGGCTTTATTTAAACATTACTTGTTTATAAATTAGTTACGCTAGAATGCTTGTATTAAAAGTCCATGCATATCGATACTGCAATTGCTGGGATTCGAACCCGATCACAAGTGTATAACGGACGTTTAGATGCGAACGTACAGCAGATTTCGAATGTCATTGTGCTATTTAGTATTCTATAATCCAAATAAAGTACTAACAAACCGACTATGACATACAGACGGTCTTGATCCGATCACATAACATAAGTGCCAGCCTCCTTTGTTTCAGCTAAACATGAAAAATAAAATAAAGCTATTGTAGATTATAATGAAATACGAAGAGCAAATAACACAAATAATATTAGATGTACGCATTTGTATTTACTATAACAGTCATGGCGATATACTGGCCGCGATAACTCCGTCGTCGTACAGAATTAATGTGTCGGTACGACACTTATTATTATATATTTTGAATAAACACATGGAACTTGTTGCGTGCTGATATATATTGTATCGGTGGCGTAACATCGTATGAATTCTTAGCCTTTTGAGTCGCAGGGACACAATTCACAGGTAATCCTTACTAATATTTATAATTCAAAAGTAAATCTGTCTGTCTGTCTGTTACCTTTTCACGACTAAACCATTTAACCGATTTTGATGAAATTTGGTACAGATATAGTTTAAAACCTGGGAAAGGACATAGACTACTTTTTATTGATGTAGGTACCACACGGGCGGAGCCGCGCGAAAATTCTAGTTCAAAGTAAAATCCAAATCATTTATTTTCAGAGTTCGAAAACCTCTTATACAATAGTTTTGTCCGTTCGTCCGTCCGTCTGTCTGTTATACAACTTTAAACTCAAGAACCATAAGAGCCAGAGACTCGCGGTTAACGCCATTCGACTCAGCATAGTTGATATACCCCGAAATGACTATTACCTTTGACTTCTGACCTCAATATAATAAGATAAATTAAGTGTTAATAATGATCCCACTGCGTTAAGCTGCTTACGGTACGTACTTGAAAAAGCGCTCTATTTTTAAACGACTTCAAAAGAAAGGAGAAATTTCTTAATTCGTCTGTTTTTCTTTTTATTAATACTGTTACGTGCTGGGTTCGAGGGATAAGAATGTAAACATTATTACCGACTAAAATACGTTATATTCAAACACACAATTAAATTTAAAACACAACAAATACTATACTACACTTTTCCACTATAACTGCTTCAAACTCCGTAGTATTTCCGCTTCCGTTCGCTTCGATGAACCCTTGACCGCTTACGATTGTAAACTGACTCGGCGTCAGTGGTTCTTCTCGTAGACCCCTACGGGGTCTCGGGGTAGCCAGACCGGGCCGTGAGCCTGTCTTGGTAGTGTTCGTCGTCGCCTGCTAAAACAGGCGGGTCACTGGGGTGGGCTCGTGTGGGCCCGTTGGTCTGTCCGGGTCGTCAGAGTCGGTGGGTAGCGCAGCTAGCGAGGTCCAGCCCGTGCCAGCAGCACTCGGGTCGTGTCCGATGGGTCCCTCCTGCACTTGGCGAGGTCGAGCTCCTCGGAGAAAGGTTTCCCGGGGAGCGCCCGTCAGCCAGCATCAGGGAGGGGCATCACGTAGGTCCAGTGAGGGTTGCTACGGAGACGAGGTCTCGCGGCAGGGCCATCCTGTCCGGCGGTCGCCGATTGTAGGGCGCAAGCTGCCGCAGATGGCGGGCGTGCAATCCGTCGCGCGCACAAACAGGTTGGTGCTCAGGCGTCTTACGAAGTCGTCCAAGCTCTCCATGCACAGGTCCCTGGAGATCGTCCTGTTCTGCACGAAGCGAGGGGCGTCGGCGATAGTGCGGAGCGTAAGCGACTGCTGCGCCCGCAACCGGCGGCGGTTCGTCTCCGAGGTGAGAGCGAACCAAGCCGGGGCAGCGTAGGTAAGTCGGCTGCGGATGTACGCCTTGTACACGCCGAGCTTTGCACGGAGCGCCAGTCGGGACGATAACACGGATCGTAGGAGGGCGGACGACGACGTTGTTGACGTGGGGCTTCATGGAGAGAGCGCGGTCGATGGTCACGCCGAGGTATTTCGCCATCGCGGACCACTCGATGTTCTCTTCCATGAGCTTCAACTGCGGCAGGGCTATGCTGCCCATGGAGCTTGCCTGAGTCTTTGTCACGTTGACCGTTAATCTCCAGTCCTTCAGCCAGCTGGGAAGTGCGTCTAGGGTGCACTGTATCTTGGTCACCGCGTGGATACCGTTCATCGATGTCGCGATGTAGGCGGCGTCGTCGGCGTATAGCGTGAGCTTAAAGTCGGTGACGGGGTTGTCGTCCGTGTACCAGGAGTAGCACACGGGAGAGAAGCAACTTCCCTGGGGCACACCGGCGCGGACGGGCCGCTCCGTAGACAGAGCGCTTTCAACCGCCACTTGGAAGCGTCTGTCTTGCAGGAAGGTGGCCACGATCCTAACTACTCGACGGGGATTAGTGGATGTGGACAGCTTGTACAGCAAGCCGGTGTGCCATACGCGATCGAACGCTTTCTCCATATCGAGAAATACTGCGACGACGCGCTCGCGTTTGTTGCGAACAACCGCAATGTCGTGCAGTACCCTCGCGAGCTGGTGAGTCGTGGAGTGTTCGGCGCGGAAGCCGAACTGTTCGTCGCGTGGCTGAAGGTGTGGCGTCATGTGCAGCAGTAGCAGCTTTTCGAACAGCTTCGATGTCGTCGAGAGAAGCGTAATGGGGCAATAGCTTTTCGGCAGCAGGATGTTCTTCCCCGGCTTTGGGACCGTGATGACTCTGCCTAGTCGCCATGCGGAGGGAAAGTGTCCGGTACGGAGGATGCCATTAAAGAGGCGCGTCAGCGTCGCGATTGCACGCAGAGCTTCGTTGGCTACTCGGTCAGGTCGACATCAGGGGGGTCGTTCGACGAATCATCTGCTGGACTTGGCCTGGGGAGACGACGATGGGTTCCTCTGTCGGGGCAATCGGCTGTTCGAAGTAAGACTTCAGCTTCCTCTCGACCTCTGCTACATGCTGCATGTTGAGCACAAGATTAGGCTGGAACTGCGCTTCCAGGGAGTCTGCGAATATCTCCGCTCGGTCCTCGGTACGGTAACGTGGGGTTCCGTCACCGGCCAGTAGAGGCCTAGTCGGAGATTGCTTCCCGGAGAGTTGGCGGCACAGGCGGTGTAAGCCCGTCCAGTCTTCGCTAGCCTGCTCGATGGTGCGTTGCCAGGACTCCGCCGCTCGCCACTGACTCGGCGAGCGCTGGCCTTCCCATTTTAAACTCGGTTAAAGCGTTTCGAGAGATTTCTAGTAACGCCATACCCGGTATGTAAACAGTACGAAGATTCGAGAATGTGCCAGCGTTCTCTCTACGCTTCGCGTACTCACCCTACGTAGTTCCGTAAGATGTCAATAGATGGCAGTGTAATAAATTATTAGACAGAACTACCGAGTCTTCCCCACAATGCCGAGAGATGGCACTGGGCGTAACAATACCATAAACTTTGTCGTATTTAGCTAGAAGACTTATTTTGAATTACGTGTTAAAATGTGTACAGAATTGAAACATCTTCATAAAATAAATCGTGTGAGTAATAATTTGATTTCAATAATAATTAATATTTACATATAACTAAATGAAATTTATAACAAGACACCTCAGCAAATATGTATATCGCAACTATTTCAAAGAACCTTAATGGTGTAGCGGTAGTGAACGCGACTGCTGTATATGAGGCCTCGATTCCCAGGTAGTGCAAAGTATTATTAAGTTTTCTGACAAGAAAATCTAAGCAGCAGTATGGAGTCTGAAATAGATGACAATAAGCGTCCGATACGTTATACCCAAAACGATAGCAAGCGAATTTTTGTTTCGTAGATCGAACCTATAACCGTCGGTGCATCGGCTGTGATGTAGTAACCATTTAACTGTATCGGCAATCGTGCATGTAATATAGGGATAATAGGTTTTGTTTAACATATCTGAAGAAGGGACCTCTTTTGACCGATTTGGAAATTCTTCATCCAAAAGCCTTGTACGTCCGCATTTTAATTGAGCTGTCCAGTTATATACCGTGTGTTACGTAGGTAACATATATCTATACTATTATAAAGCTGAAGAGTTTGTTTGTTTGTTTGGTTGAACGCGCTAATCTCAGGAACAACTGGTTCGAGTTGAAAAATTCTATATAGCCCATTTATCCAGAAAGGCTATAGGATATATAACATCACGCTACGACTAATAAGAGCGTAGCATCAATGGAAAATGTTGCAAAAGCGGAGAAAATTCTCTTATGTGAAGCAGACGAAGTTGCGCGGATCAGCTAGTAATACAATAATAATATCAGCCCTGTATATAAGCTGTTCTACTGCTGGCCACTGGCTTCTTGTCATTAGAAGAAATGATACGCCCTAGTCCACCAGGCTAGCCCAGTGCATAATAGCAGGCTTCACACATCTTCAAGAACATTATTGAAAACTCAGACATGCAGGTTCTCTTACTATGTTTTTATCGTTTAAACAAGCGATTATTAACTAGAATACGCATATAACTGGCACGGCAAGGCACACACCTCCGATTCGATCAGAGGTGCGTGCCTTGGGATCGAATTCGAGACCTCTGCTTTACAATATAAACAAAGAAAATCGTTAAAACATTGTCTGGCAGCCCAAGTAATAACCGGTATTAAGGTATTATCTACACACGATAATTCACGTCAATTACCTTGAAAGGGCAGAACGTTTAATGAATATTATTCATACACAGTCTCGCGACTGTATCCCCGTAGAAATAGGCAGAGGTTTATAGATACATGACCCGCGCAACTTCGTCTGCTTCATATAAGAGAATTTTCCCCGTTATTGCAACATTTTTCATTGCTGCCCCGCTCCTATTGGTCGTAGCGTAATATTATATAACCTATAGTCTTTTTCGATAAATGGGCGATCCAACACTAAAATAATTTTTCAATTCGAACCAGTATTGAGATTTGCGCGTTCAAGCAAACAAACAAACGAACTTTTCAGCTTTATAATATTAGTATAGATTTCACCAGCTATCAATTTAGGTATCATGGAAAAGAGGGCGAGTCTGTTGCTGTCTAACGGGCACATATCCAGGCGGGACAGAAAATGCCAATAATATTGTGCCATTTTTGGGGATCGAATCCAAAACCGCAGTCGCATTCAATAGCGTTATCTAATGGGCTCAGTTTTAAACCCCGTGCCGTTATTGAGATTTTTAGCACAGAAAAATTCGATAAGACTTTTCCCAACCCGTGCTTTCAACACAACACTTATACACAACAGTTGCTTTGACTTACGCCATGCTACTGTGACATATTGTTCACGTAATTTACTCCTCTTGTTGTTACTGTGGGATTTTGTATACATAGTTAATCTTTGTCAATAAAAATGAAGGTGAATATACATTTAATTACAGCTAAATTTTAACTACTGAGCAGCCTTGAACCTATGTTATGGATTTTCTAGATTCATAAGCTACTTGACTCCAGATTGAAATGGTGAACATATTATTATAAATTTGTCTTGGATGTCAGCTTGTCTAGTACATTAGGGTTCCATTAATACGATTAAATAAATGAATGCTTTGCTATTTTGCATAATTTAAATTCATCACAAATTACAAAATCTCTCAGTTATTTTGTCGTTTTCAGACGTCCAGCGAACAAAATTAACAAACCTTATAAAATTAATAAGAATGTTCATGAAAAATATATTTGGCGGAGGAAACAGGGGACGAGAAAAACGTTATGATGATTCCAGAAATACTCAGTTTGAGCTGTAGTAATAATTTTTTCACAATAATATTTCGTTCAAGCCTAGTGCCACAACTATAGTTCTATTAAAAACCTTTTCTTTAAATGTTTTGATGGCCGCACTTCCTCTTAAGTTCTTTAACGAGACCACGATGGATGACGTTTCATTTCACATGTGTCGCAGCCGTCACATGTTGTCCTGATAACGGCAAACGCGTCAGTAGAAGATGCATATAATTGTTTTCGAATGATATTCGAATACAATGTGCAGTGTGCACATTTAAGAATAAATTACATATACATCTCCTTATCATCAGGCCTTAATCTTCAAAAGGGTTGACACCCACATATTACGCTAATTTATGTTACAGTCTAATATAGAATTTGAAACTTTAATTCTAATTTCAGAGAAGTCGATTTCAAAATTAGTCTACAGTCGGTCATGTATGTATGTCATAAAAGCCATGTCCACTGGTGTGATTGGATGATTGATTTAGCAACAACGAACAATCTGTCGATCTACCTTTTAAAACTGGTTGTTAGTTAATAATAATAATACATTTATTTGCATAAAACACGGTGTAAAATGTTACGGTACAATAACATTTTACACCGAGTTTTTCAAAGATACCTAACATCAGATTAATTTTGTAGAAATTCGTTCACATTATAACAATTATTAACCTTTAGTCAGTTGCGTAATTCTATTTTAAAGAATACGATCTTGAAACGACCTAGAATTTAAAGATATTAGGTTCACTCACATACAAATTTTCAGAGAAGGTATTTTGTCACTTGTGGTTCCAACACATTGCATTCCACTTAAACCACTCCACTATCAGTGCAATCATTACTTAAGCAACAAAGTAATATTAAATCCAAAATTACCATAAAAAATATATGCGAGCTATCCGCCATTGATTTACGATTATGTCGGCCGAAGAGGCCAACAGTTTATTGTATAGTGGTATAGTGTCAATAAAGGAGAAATAGGCGATAAAGTAAGTGAGCACGTAGTTTCCAAGTATACGAGCAGTGGACACTTAACCCTGTCGTATGGGAGTCAGGCTACTGCCCGTTACAGATTATTGCCTTTAAAAACACGACGCACGATGTTACTGCAACATATGTGCACACGCGTGTATCTCTTCGTGGGGGTAGGCAGTAGCGTCGTACCGTCAAAGTTTGAATAGACGATCTCGCTCTTTTACTTTCACAAAAGGGCAGTTGACGCACAATTGTGCTACATTATTCAAACGCTAAAATATAAAGAATTTTGAAATGTACGATAAAAAGCGATGCCAATCTGGTAGTAGGAGAAAAAGTCAAAAGATAGAATAAGGGTACACGAAACAAACTGACGTAATCGCTATTTAAACGAGGGAGATAGAGAGCGTGTGCGATATCCCCACTACAGCCATACTTTTTCTTATATCCACATAAAAAGATTTCTTTTGATTGCACTTTGGTCGTGTGTAAAATTAATATACAATTTAAAACATGCGCAACCATCCTATTATAGCCAGCAATATTTTTTATATAACGTAATAGAGAGAGAATTTTTTATCATCTGGCGAGCAGAAAGCTAACTTCTTGATAATTTTAACAAAAAATGTCAATAACAATTCGACTGTATTGGGAATTGCACCTGGGCCTAAAATATTATTACCACAACTATTAATTTCGTCTCTAGCAGAAGTATGCAGCCAAATCATCCATTGTCTGTGGTTAAAATAAACAACATCGTTTCCTCACTTTGATGTAAGAAAGAGCAAAAACTGCCTTTGCATATATAGCACCTATTAATAAGGATATCCTGGGAAATAACAACCATCTCTCACATTTGTACGTATTAAGTGGGCTGCAATGTTACGCTAGGACAGGTTTTGGTGTCGGCCAACGCAGCCTGGGCTTTGGCTGGAACTCCCCCGTGGGACTTGGAAGCGGAAGTGCTCACCGAAACGTTTAAAGTGATGCCTCTGGTGTTGCAAGCGCCCATAGGCTACGGTGACCACTTACCATCAGGTGGGCCTGGTATGCTTGTTTGCCACCTTAGTTGTATAAAAAATATATGACATCAACATCATCATTCATGGTTTGCGATTCGTATAAGACATTATACCTAGATTGGTAAAGGCTATCAATATAAAAAGCACTCTTTTTTACGCCACTGCTTATATTAATGTCAACCACGACATCGAATCACGTCAAATTAAATTAATTACATAACGGCATCCATCAAAACGACGTTTAATTGCTTCAAAAGCGTAAAGAGACAAACATTGCATTTATACACCTTAATTATCTGTAAATAATACTACTAACATTCCAATATCAACTCTATACTTTAGAAAATAAAGTGTATGTTATTTTTGTTCTTGTTTGATTGGAAGTCGGTATCGACTGTATTCGGTTTCGATTAACGATTAAGAGCTCGGCGTGAGATTATTTACATTGAATTAACTTAGTGTTGTAATTTATTTGATCTTCAAGTGGGTACTTAGAATTGATTTATTGATTCGATAGATCTTTGATTAGCAATAAATTGCAGATGATTTGTGATGAAAAATAGAAATGTCTCTATATCTTTGATGGCAAAAGTGTAGACACACATTTCCCCCAATAGATGTTTTTTTTAAATGCAGCGATTGCTTAGTGAGCTCGCCAACAGACTGCAATGCAGAGGGTCTCGGGTTCGAACCCACGAAGCGCACGCCTGATTTTCGGAAGTTATATGATTTTTCGAAATTATGTGCGTAATGATTGACAATTATCGCCTGCTCCGTGCCGCGGCGAGCAATTTAAGCCGTCAGTCCCGGCTGCCATGAACATCTATGGTAGTCGTTATTGCGAAAGTCAGTACCCTCTAATATCCTGACTCTGGTCTAGTCTTAGGGTATCGTTAGCCTTCGGGTTGCGGAGGTCAGGTGGCAGTCGCCCCGTGTAAAAACTGATATCCAGTCATTCCGAACTAGAAAAGCCGACTCCAAGTGACTTGGGAATAATAAAGGGTAAGGAGGGAGAAGAAGTTGTTTTTTTGAGATGCTACGCATTATTGATAATTATGAGCAAATTTTCAGACTTCGTGCCGGTACTAAGAATTTAATGACACAAATATGCAACACTGCCATTGAACCTGTGACGTCACGATCAACTTATGTTAAGGGGGCCAACAAAACAGTCAGTAATTTTTATCCTTGTAAGGATCGAAATCATAATACTTGGTATATTGCCAGTGGCGAGGCGCACTTAAGCCTCTCGGCCATCCGTTCAGCACCATCGGTATGACCACGTGTGAAAATTCAATAAAAATTGCCGTGGTTAACAGGTGTGATTATAAGTAACTGAATACTTGCAATAAATTATTAATGAGCGTTTCCGAGAGAGCCAAGGGCGGTTCAAAACGTAAGTGTAGGATCGTAGCAAGCGTAGTCTATGCTTACCTCTCGAAGAAACAAACGTGTGTCTATGTATGTAATCTACATAAATGTTTTAGATCTCTACGGAAGTGTGAACAGACTGCACGGATCACGTAGTTGTTTAAGTAGTCTCCCCGCCACTGCCACTGCGCCAAGTGTTGTGGGTTCGATCCCCACTCGGGACACAAATTTGTGTGATCCACAAATAGTTGATCCGGGTCTGGGTGTTCTTTGTGTCCGTTATTTTAATTGTTTGTGCAGTCCCCGCAACACAGGACTAACTCCTATAAAAATAAAAAGAACCATTAATTGTGTTAAAATATGTTTTTGTTAATGTAATTAATGACGTTTGGTGAATAGAGTGGCAACTTGTTATTGTGTTAATTATTCCATTACCTTGTCTTCCTCATATCTTAAAACGCGTCTAACGAGCAATAATTTTAACAGGTATGTGTGGCTGCGGCCAGTTTGGCCGATAATATCAGCTACATTATAGAATACACATAAATATTATAAATTCGGCCAAATGGCCGATATTTTCAAATATTTCTTAGCTGGCATACATAATATATTATTAATGAGAGAACTAAGGCATTGGAACGTTTGTAACACAGTTGCGTCCACGGCACACATCTAAACTTGGATTAAATTATCTTTAAAAACACAACTCCCGTGCTAGCAGTATGTATGTATGTATCTTATGTGGGGGCCAGTCAGTGCAGACCAGCGACACTTCGACCTAGTGGGATCTTTTGTGTCGACATTCCCCAATTACGACTGCCATGCTAGCAGTAAGTCGTGTGTCGCGACCACGAGGTCTTTACAACCCATTCAAACAACGAATACAAGAAAACCTCGACTCGGTACAACCATTTGTGGATCACACGATTTTTGTTCCAAGTCGGATCGATACCATAACACTCGGCGCAGTGCCAGTAGCTAAGCGACCATCCAAAACGTTATGTCATCCTTGCAGTTAATACCACATTTTGATGATTATGATTAACGTTTAACTACACGATTTCCAGGATGAAAATAATCCGATACACTTTTTAATAGAGAAAATCAATCAATCGTCGCTATTATACGTTTGGTTACGGGTAGAAACCGGAGCAAAAGTTAGTATCCTTATATATTTGCATTGAATTTACTCATAAAATTGTGCTAATCAAGTCGCAAAACGAGCTAATCGACCATCAAACACAATTGCACACTAAAACCTCCTTTAAACTAACAATATAAAGGCTATTATCCCATGCAGGTGCAACGAGCTAGTTGTCCTGCACGTTGGATTACAATGTCTTTATTTATAAACTAGTAAGTGCTTGGCACTTGCACTGACAGAAAAGCATAAAATAAAATTGGGTTAACGATGTGTAGGGTGACCATAATTCGAGATAGATTTATTTCCTAATTTATTTTTAGCGCGGCAAATTGGATTATTTGCTGCAAAATATATTGACTACCTTCTTATCGTCATTATATAATAAAATGTTACTTTTCTTTTTTATGCATTTAGTTGGTATGGCCGAAACTGTTACATTACGTATTTATAATTATGCATTATACACATACATGCTATTCATTTTGCACATGTTTTGTTAAAGTGTCATGTATAAGGAAAAAGTGGCATCTTATATTTGCTATGCGCGTTTTGCACCATATGTATGACAAGCGTTGCAAACGGTAGACTGCAAGCAAATAGTATATTAAGGATTCAATAGAGTAATGATTCTCAAGAAAATAACGATACAACAACTGGAATCCAGCCTTATATATATATATATATTTTATAAAGATAGATAAAAACTGCATACTGCAACCATTATAGCTGCTAAAGACTCATGTCAAACAACATTATCATCTACTTCAAATCATTAAATGAAATGCTTATACTAACATTTAATAAAATATTTTATGGTGTTAGTAGTGTTTAATCTTAAACATGCCTTACACTTTTATTAGCTCAATTATGCTCAGCAGAATATACAACTAAATACATTATATTGTAAATGCTTATACTAAAACTGTTGTTAAACACGCATAGGCCTGCCTAATGGTAAACGGTTACTGTAGTCTGTAACTGTTGCTGTACAGATAGGTTTCATACGACACTTCAGAATAGATAAGCTGCAGTGATCAAGAGATTAAGATGATAATTACTGACAGCGCATTGCCTCCTTTAGAAAGTCAACCAGACATTATTTGGCTGCGTTTTTCTGCATCTGCTTTTCATCATGATTATCATCCAGCATGCCTTTATCTATTACTAGATATAAACCTCTTTTAGTTTTGGTCCAATCGCCATGCTCCTGTGCTAATTTAAGTCTGAGGTTTCACAAACGACACTTCAAAATAAAGAAGCTGTAGTGATGAAAAGATTAAGATGATAAGTACTGACAGCGCAATGCCTCCTTTAGCGGATCAACCTTATGTACCTTATTTAGCTGCATTCTTCTGCAGCCGCTGCTTGCTAGCACCCTTCATCATCATTATCATCCCCAACGCGTCTTTATCCATTACTAGATGTATATAGACTTCTCTATGTTTGTTCCATTCGCCATTTCCTTGTGCTAATTTAATTCATCTTCGGTTCAAGTTCGCAGATGTCATCTGCCCATCTCGCTCCCAAAAAGCCTACATTCCTTCTCCCTGTATTTGGTCGCATTTGGTTACGATCTTGTTCCATACCTCATCTCCACTGTACCCGGTGACCTACCTATTTCTATTTGCACTCGATTATTCGTTTTTCCTTCATCGAGTACTGTAGTCTCGTTAAATCAGTTCTTTAGAAATAAGATATGGGTATTTTTATGTTACCTCAACAGATCGCCATGCTGGTAGTCTTTGTTAGAAAGTAATACATTGGAGTTAAAGTTAGTCTTCATTTATATGAGAATGTGCACAATTGTCACCGCACGAAACGATGTTGTCATTCCGAGAGCATATCTACACCTACACTAAAAACAATTTATCCCCGCTCGTAAAACTGAATTTATTATTAATTCGGACCTGTCCCGTAAAACTCGTAAATTATGGAATTAGTTGTGCAGAACTGCACATTGAAGTGGTATGCTGATTAGTATTTCTAATTATGACATTTAATTGTTCTAAAAAGGCTTATCATTTGCTTGCTATTGTGTTCGAATCCTAGGTAGGTTACCTAACACTACAGCATGTGTTTTTAAAATCCTACTTATATTATACATATATGTAAAAGTTTCTGAGGATGGGTGGGTGGATGGATGTTTGTCACTCTTTCACGCTAAAACTACTGAACGGAGCGAGCGAAGCCGCGAGCAAAATCTAGTAAATAATATAAAAATAATTGCGCTATTTACGTATGCCGTTTACATACGCTGCCGTCTGCTAACTAAAAAATACGTTTTAGTTAGTGAACGGCTGTATCAGGTTCGATCCCACGTCGCGCACCTCTGACTTTCAGAAGTTATAATATGACTTTTCGAAATTATGTGCGTATTGATTGACAATTATCGCCTGCTCCGTACCTCAGAGAGCACGTTTAGCTATCGGTCCCGGCTGCCATGAACATCTATGGCAGTCGTTATTGGGAAAGTCAGTACCCTCTAATATCCTGACACTGGTCTAGCCTTAGGGTATCGTTAGCCTTCGGGTTGCGGAGGTCAGGTGGCAGCCGCTCCGTGTAAAAGCTGATATCCAGTGAAATCCGGTTAGACTAGAAAAGCCGACCCCAAGTGACTTCGGAATAATAAAGGCTAGGAAGAAGAATAAGTCAACTTGAAGCCACATAACCTCGCATTGTTAACCAAATTGCCTGTAATTAAACCAACCTTGTCTGTCCAAACGCCACAATCATCCCTCGTAAATCCAACTAAGATGGCCGCCGATCGGAATACTGCCTAATAAATCCGACCACTTTAAATTAATACTACGTATAAGTTAAATAACTAATTCACGAAGATCACGTTTCATCTGAAATTTAATTTAGTAAGATTATAAACGGCATAGTTTAATCATGGCGGAGCGAGGATATCGCAGTTTTACGAAGAGACATAAAACTGCGCATAAAACGACGCATCCACTTACTTTTATTGCTGGCTACCAGTGTTGCCTGGAATAAGTTTTCAGAAAGGATTTTAGGAATAGACTGGAATTATTTCTGGAAATTTGTTTTTAGAAGGATGTGGTTAAGTTGTTTAGCTTTGCCTATGGCGCTGTTTATTTATTGAATTATAGTTACGCGGAATTTGTTCTACGTTAAGTATTCTAATGTTAGTCATTGGCCACACACTAGGTAACTAATTGTTAATTTTAAGTATGCGTATAAACATAATACCTCGTAGGTAGGCTTTATTTATTATTCAATTTTGCTCGCGGCTTCGCTTGCAAAACTGTAGGTTAGTAATCTAACTTATCTAATGATAAGGAAGAGTAGATACTATTTTCTGGATGAAAGGGGTACCTTCCATATGTTCCTTTCTGTTCCCCTGACAACTTGTACGCGAATTTGCATGATGATCGGTCGAGTAGTTAAGGCGTGAAAGCGTAACAAACAAAATCGCATTCGCATTGAAATTATTACTTAAGATGTTTATAATAAATTCTTACGTATTTTAATGCACGTTTCCCAGAGGAGTAGGTAAATAACGGAGTTCTCTCCTCCTTTCTTTCGTTTGCGCTCACAAAGGGCATGCAAACACATCGCTTTAGTGAACGTTCGTCCAAAACTTTCGATGAAATAAGTTAAATAAAGCAATCTTATTGATTTATGGGTCTTTATTCCTAGAAACCAAGTGTACCTACCTACAATTTGTATAATATCTGCAATATTTTTTCTTTAAAAGATAATATATAGTGCGAAAACCATGCAAACTATGTATGAGTTTTCATAGATCTCGACGCACCACGACGTGCTTAATCTTCGTCTTTCCATACATATTCTAAAAGCGATAACATGCACTCTCGGCCGGTCGGTACGCACCGTGTTCCGAGTCCGATTCCCTGTCAAAAAATTGTGTTACCACAAATGGTTGTTCCAGAGTTTGAATGTTCTTTGTGTCCGTTATTTAAAAGCATGACAAGTCGTCTGCGATACAGAAATTCCTTGTGCGGGCATTGCACTTTATAAAAAAGGTCCGTCCAGAGATTTAGAAACCTATGGTGAAAAATCCCTTTGGTATTCCTTACGATTTTTCTGCATCATTACAGCGAGTAATAGTATAGTTTTATACGCGTGTGTATGCACGAAATCAAACCCGGGACCGATGATAAGAAGTCAACAGCTTCCCCAGTAGACCATTAGGTACTGTTTTATACGCTTGCATCGCAGCATACATTATACTTTTAAATTGTATTTTATCCATGTTCAGTTAAGAAGATGAGTTGCGTTTTAGAATCAGGCAAAAGTGTGATTAAATTTTGTGTCAACCTAAAATACAAGTAGCGAAAGGTGACCAGGGGTTACCTAGCCGCTGCTGGTGTGTCGAGAGTTGTCTGTTCGAATCCCACATAGAAAATTATATGTATGATCCGCATATAATTGTACCGAGTCTGGGCATACGTTGTGTCAGTAACATTATATATTTATAAAGTCCCAAAGTCTCCCGTGACACATAACAAAATTAAAATTCGTTAGCAAAATATAGGTATTTCACAATAACACTCGGTTTAGCTTATAAATTTATACAGTATACTAATTGTCATATAAAATCGCATTACAACCATTGTTAGGTAGACTCATCACATGCCTTCAGGCGAGGAAAAGTACCAACTAACCGCTTGATTAGCTGGTACTTAATATCCTTACTAAATGGTCTGGAATTATATTGTAGTAATGGCGTATATAGTATCAAAAGAAAAAATTTGCTGTCCATATAACTATACTGCATTATTTTACAATGAGAGCTTACCGGGGCTTCTGAGTGCTGTACTATACTGAGTACATTATTACATTCCTATGTGTAATTTCCATTACTGTAAACTGTAGCAATTATAACAAAAATATAATGTACAACATTTATGACAACTACTAGCTAAAGTTAAATTCAATCTACATTTATTACATTTAATAATTTGTTTTCTTGGCAAGCAACACTAATCCTGTTTGGTTGGCAACACTGAGCATAACGACATTTCTTCGAAATTGCCGCCATTCAACTATGGCGGGGTATTATAACTCAATATGCAGAAAACATTAATGGCTGCAGTTATTGCCGGAAAGATTCTAAATAATACGCCAATGTTGTGATGTTTCCAACTAACTTTTGTAATTGCCAATATGCAAATTGCTTGGTATAAAAACTATAAGTAACTAAACAGTATCGATATAATAGTTTATTCTAGAAGCAATTTTACTAAGTAGAACGTACATAAGTACTCCCTATAATCAATTTGAATAGTTTTAGAACGGACCCTTTTTTAACACGTTTTTATTAGCTTGGAATTATTTACTATTAGGTATAGACAAAGAGATATACATAGTACATTTTATCAATAAATGTTTTCCTTTTTTTTATACTCTTATAGGCTTGCGTTTGACCGCGATCTCACCTGATCTTAAGTGAAGATGCAGTCGACGATGGAGCACGCTTGCCTAGAAGATACCTATTCACTCGCGACTTGAAGACACCCAGATTGTACTCATCGGGAAACACAGACTTACATAGGTAGCGAATTCCACTCCGTAGCGGTACGCATTATAAAATTGGAAGCAAATCGCTTCGTGCGTAAATGTGGTATATCCACCATGTACCTGTGTCGCTGGCCTGATTGTCTGGTCGTCCGATGGTAGAATGAGGAAAGAGGAATCAAATTATGCAGTTCTGTATCCGCTAGAAAACCGAGAGACTAGCAACCTTACGACGATGCTCCAAGCTTTGGAGTCGTGTGTTGACCAGTTGGTCATCGCCGATAAGTCTCCTGGCCTTCCGCTCAATTGACTCCAAAGCCTCCAGCTGATATTTTGCAGAGCCATCCCAGAGGTGAGAACAGTACTCCATGCAGGAACGAACCTGTGCTTGATACAAATTAAGCAAATGTTCTGGCATGAAATATGCCTCACCTTACATCCCTTGGGAATAGTACCTACTCTTTTCTGAATGATACCTTCAGAAAAGAGTAGGTACTATGTCCTATCCATCCTATGTCCTTCTGACACCGTGTATGCCAAATTTCGTAATGATTAGTGGAGTAGTTAAATCTTTAAAGCGTAACAGATTCAGACAACAACAACAAATCACATTCTCATTTATAATTTTCGCTAGGAGTTGGGATGTACAGTTAATATCGCCAACTACTATTTTTTATATTAGTGGAGAGCTCGCCTTTGTTATTTATTTAGCTATGGTCCTCTCAGTGGGCAAGTAACACTTTCTTATAGGATACCAGTGTAAAAGTAGAAATACTGTTACTGCCTTTTACTTTTCGCCTGGTGAGCCGAATTACCGAAGCCTTCCGGAAGCTCACATCTCTCTCATTATTTCTATGCCATCTTTAATTCCTGCTATCTTTCTTACCTTTTCTTGCCCTAGTGTCGGCTACAGGCGAGTAATATCCGTGGTAGTACGACCATAGGCTTACGATACCAGCTTTTCATCTGCAGACTGTATGCCTGTTTGCCACTCCGGTAGTATAAAAATGCTTAAAAGGAGCCGATAGGCCTGCCGCCTATTGGTTATTATAATAAATTAAAGATCAGTCGGTCAGTCAAAATTATCCGTTGAGAATACACTTTTATGGCGTTACAAAAGTATTTTTAAACGATTATCTTTATTTTTAGTATGATTACTAGCAATTTAGGCTGCAAATTATTAGTATGCTTGTTAACACTTCGAGCTAAACCAAATGCGTGTGTCACGGGCGTGTACCTGCTAATACTCGATAATATATGGCTTGATCGAGCTCCGAGTTATTACTGCTTATCCTTCCAAAAACCAGAGTTGAGTTTACGTGCCATCGAACTTATGAAAATTGTAAATATGAACTTGAGTGCCTCTTGGTGCAGCGATAGTCAATGCGACAGCCAATCATGAGGTCTAGTTCCAATCCCGGATCGTGCAAAGTGTTATTGGGATTTTCTGTAGATAAGGACTTTTAATAAACTTTCTCTTGAACTTGATATGGATTTATTTAATATCAGACCAAACACAGTTAAAAAAATTTAAGAATAATGTTTTCTTCGCAAACAACCGGCCTTAACTCACGTTTTAAATTTGCCTGTGTAACCTAACTTAAGTTAATTAATCGTAAGCAAAAACATAATCAGTTCATAGTTCAAATAAAAGCTGTATTATAAATATTGTACATCTGTGGAAGCTTTTTTTCAGCATGTACTCTGATCATTTTTATACCATATATGTATTTTTTGTCTGTAAGCTTTCCAACAATAAATAAATAAGTTTTCAGTAGCATGTCAAGAACTGAAGTCTGTAGAGGGCAATAGTTCACCCACATTACGTAATACCTAAAGTCATAGCTAGGAAAATATAAAATCTAAACTAATATTATAAATGCGTGTATAAATTCTGTTTGTTTGTTACGCTTTCACGCCTTCACTACTCGACCGATTATCATGAAATTTCGCATACACGTTGTCAAGGGTACAGAAAAGGACAAAGTGTAACTTTTATCCAGAAAAAGTACTGTTCATAATAGTCTTGTCAATAGATTCAAACATAATTTCAATGCAATCGTGCACGTGACTAAATGGAAGTCGAAACGTGCATTATTATCTAGTGAAGACCGTTAGACTGCCACGCAGAGGTCTCGAGTTTGATCCCAAGGCTCAATCTCTGACTTTTCGAAGTTATATGCATATTAAATAGTTAATTATCACTCGCTTTAACGGTGAAGGAAAACATCGTGAGGAAACCTGCATGTCTGAGAGTTCGCCGTAATGTTCTTGAAGACATGTATATTTTAATTTGTTATATTTTGTATTATTTTTACTGCAATATGTAGCTGCAACATACTGGCTGATACTAAAAGCCATATAATATACCCCGCAGCAGTGTTTTACAAATAGCTTTTCAAACAATTATGTTTGGTATAGGCCATGCATTCATAGCTTTTGCGCTGGTCGTTGATGAAATTATTCCAGCCACACAGCAATAAAAATGGTTCGCTTAGAAGCCACTTAAGTGATAGAATGTATGTATGTATTTGTATGTATGTAACGTATAGTATATCTATACTTGTTTTGTTCTTATAGAGATGTATTGCCACTGCCACGATCCCGACATACCGTCTGTAATTGATTGCTTCATTCGCTTATCTCACATTCTGCAGCACGCGCTTCGGATTTTTGCAAAGCCGTCTTTTTAAATAGTACATCTTACTTGTTAGTTAGTAATTTAAGTAACTTTATTTTTGATTGTTACGTTCGCGAATTGTTCATACCCAATAGAGCAAATATAACAAAATAAGATAGTTTTAATGAATTCATTTTATAGTTTTACCTTTTTTATATTATACTTATTACTAAAATAAATAAATTATATTATAGTATAGTAATTATTGTCACCTCAATTTATAAAGACCCCTGTAGTATATCATACGGATAATTTCTAAAAAACGTCTAGTCAAGTAACCAAATCTCTATGTTTATTTGTTACTAGCTGACCCGCGCAATTTCGTCTGCTTCACATAAGATAATTATCCCCGTTTTTGCAACATTTTTATAGATGCTTCGCTTCTATTGGTCGTAGCGTGATGTTATATAGTCTATAGCCTTCTTCGATAAATGGGCTACCCAACACTAAAATAATTTTTCAATTCGGACCAATAGTTCCTGAGATTAGCGCGTTCAACCAAACAAACAAACAAACTCTTCAGCTTTATAATATTACTAAATGTGCCCGCGGTTTCACCCGCGTGTATGATTACTGCGCCGCCCCCGTGGTTCGTAGCGTGACGTTATATAGCCTATAGCCTTCCTCGATAAATGAGCTATCCAACACTAAAATAATTTTTCATTTCGGACAAGTAGTTCCTGAGATTAGCGCGTTCAAACAAACAAACAAACTCTTCAGCTTTATAATATTAGTATAGATATATTATATTATAAAGTATAGACTAGTATTTGCTCGCAGCTTCGCTCGCTCGGGAACAATACTTTTTCTAGATGTAAGGTACCCTATGTTCTTATCTGTACCCCTGACAACTAGTATGATGATCGGTCGAGGAGTTATGGCGTGAAAGCGTAACAAACAAACACATTCACATTCACATTTATAATATTAAGTCAGGATAGTAAGAACTAATTACCTGTTCCCCTGACAACGTGTATAATGATCCGTTCGAGTAGTTAAGGCGTCTAATCCTTACTTCCTTACTAATATTATAAATTTGAAAGTAACTGTCTGTCTGTTACCTTTTCACGGCTAAACCACTCAACCGATTTTGATGAAATTTGGTACAGATATAGTTTAAAATCTGGGGAAGGACATAGGTTACTTTTTATTGACGTAGGTACCACGGGGATGAAGCCACGCGCAAAAGCTAGTAACAAATAAATTCACATTCGCATTTTTAGTTTTAGTTAGGATAGTAAGGACTAGAATAGGTAAAGAGTATACATACTTAAGTTTATATGCTTGTATTTCTCTAAGGGAGTAGGCAGGAGTGTATTGCACCCTCATTCCGGCAGCTATGTTTGAACTCAACTTAACAATAGACGATCCTCTTGTCATCTATGGATACAGTACCAGCCACTGTGTTACTCCTAGGAACAGACAATATCAGCTCGCCAATACATTGCCACAAACTTATGTCACGAGATTAACTAAAGAGACAGACATACAAAAGTACAGTCAGAGGGTAAAATAGCTGAAAATTTACAAATTTCTAAAACAAGTTTATGATTTTTGTTTTAATATAGAGAACTTGCGCTAAATAATTGTATTTGTTATTATATCTTTTAAGATTATGTATGTATGTATGAAAATACCTTTTTTTAACACGCGCACCACAATCAACAAAAAACGTGGGGTGCTTTCTAACGAACCAATCGACGAAGATATCTTAAAAAGCACCCGACGCTTTTTTACAATAAAATAATTTCTTTTATTAATCGCACTATCCTTATTTTTCCTTAATATTAAAATAAAATATTTTCTACTATTTAGTTTGATTTTTTAAAATAAAGCGTGTTTATTTAGTTTTTATACTATTATTTATTTTTTCTTTCTTTCTTTTAAGTTAATTCCTGTGTCGCGGGGTGCATTCAAACAACAACACTAAGAGCACCCAGACTCGGCACTAGTATTTGTTCATCACACAATTTTTGTATTGTGTGGGGATCGAACCCATAACACTCGACGTAGTGCAAAGGCGGTATCCGTGCAGTCATGTAAATGAAATATTATCTGCTATTAAATTATAAAATAAATAAAAATAGTAGCGATAGCTCAGTGGGGAGACCAACAGACTGCAATGCAGAGGGTCTCGGGTTCGAACCCACGTCGTGCACCTCTGACGTTCGGAAATTACATGACTTTTCGAAATTATGTGCGTATTGATTGACAATTATCGCCTGCTCCGTGCCTTGGAGAACACGTTAAGCCGTTGGTCCCGGCTGCCATGAACATCTATGGCAGTCGTTATTAGGAAAGTCAGTACCTTCTAATATCCTGACTCTGGTCTAACCTTAGGGTATCGTTAGCCTTCGGGTTGCGAAGGTCAGGTGGCAGCCGCTTCGTGTAAAAACTGATATACAGTCAAAGCCGGTTAGACTAGAAAAGCCGATCCCAAGTGACTTGAGAATATTAAATGCTAGAGAGAAGATCTGCGATTAAATTACTTACTTTTTAAATAATAACAAAAACATTGGGCGGCATTCAAATCATTCAGTAGCGCAGCTGTTGTAAATGCGAGCGATGTGCATGTGATTGTGCATGGGTTCGATTTCCGGGTCGCACAAAGTGTTATAATGATTTTCTGTCAAGAAATTCTCGGAAGTAACACAAAGTTTGGCACTGTGGTTCCAGTAGACGTTAATAACCTCATCTTCGGACTATAATAATAATAATAAATAAATACTTTATTTAATAGTAAATATAAATAATAGTCTTGGATATAGAATAATTGTTTAAATAGTAATTAAATTTTCAATAGAAATCAATCTTTACTTAAATCTATTAGTTACACGATATAAAAAAAATTATATTGCCAGTTACAAAATATTTTCTAATGGTTATAAATTGGTTGCTTCAACTAAGTGAAATCTGTATTTCAGGCTATATCTATAGGCCATATGTATGTATAGTAAGATTCAAAATTTACTTATGTCGCTGACTGTACACTGTACAGTAAACAACACAAGTAGCTAAACATTTAATAAAAATGATACAGATTTTTATGCATAATATTTTAATTATTATTCTTTACTAATAATTTCTGGCTAAAACCCTGTTAAACATTAGATATTGTTATTATTGTGTATGAAAAATGAAATGATAGCTTAATTTTAAATCTCACAATTGTTTATCGACTATGTCGCTGACTGTATCCAGATTTAGCATTTCATGCCTTTATAGCAATATCATAACCAGTACTATTAAATTACTAATTTGAATTGTAAAGTACTAGGTATAAATTATGTTTTTTTATTGATCAAGGTGTCGTTAATGTCATACTTCCATTAAGCCGAACCAGTTGGCGTGATATATTAAACATTTTACTAGTTAAACTGCAGTACAATTCTGATTCTATATCGTAAAAGAAGTATATATCTCATGTCTGTATACCGTAACTGCTAGGCAAAAGTGTATGAAACTTTTTTTTTTAGAGATTCTAGTAGTCGTTAATTGTACAGAGGAGAGATTCAGTATTTCCAAAAGGAATAAAAAAGCCTATTAACAATTTACTAGCGGTCGCCTAGTGGTCAAAATTCGACCAAAATCCCTAAGCTTGTTACTTTGTTTCTGTTTTTCTCTGTTACATATAAATAAGGTATAGGTAACTATAGTTACAAAGAATTGTATGACGTCAGACGAACAATGCCGAAATACTACGAACGCGATTCGACTGCGTGTGTCAAATGCATGGTTGTGTGCGTGTAGTGTTTTGTCATTAATTTAATGTATTTCTAATGCATATTTTATAATAATATTAGGACTCGCCCCTCCTTTTCCATATAAACTTTAACTGTGCCAAATTTCATACTCCTCTGGCCGCGCAATTTTCGTAAAAAGGGGTACTATGTTTTTGCTTCACGTATTAATATATAGATAACATAATACACAATATATGTATGTATGTTTGAATTATCAATAATACCTATATATTTGTATATCTGTACTAATATAATAAAGAGGAAATATTCGATTTTTTGTTTGTTTGTTTGTTTCTGATGATTTAACTCCAAAACAACTCAACCGATTTTAAAAGTTCTTTCGTCATTAGATAGCTATTTAGCGGGTTACATTTGCTATATATATATTTTTTTTTTAAGTATGTTTCTATTATCTTAATATTTATACTGCTCGGATAACGTAGTGGTTTAAGTAGTCACCTGGCTAGCAGAGTACGCTGAATGTTGTAGATTCAAATCACACCAGGGATAAAAATTTGTGTGATCCGCAAATGGTTGTTCCGAGCTGGGTGTTCTTTGTGTCCGTTGTTGGATTGCTTGTAAAGTCACCGACGATACAGTCAACATTTCTAGTGCTTATATTTCCTAAAAGATAATGCTACAAAATCCTGTCTTCCTCAAAATATCGTAATGCTATGATAATAAAAAGTATTACCTACTACAGATACAAATGTCCATAATCACAGATAATACAGACCTCTGGCCCATAAACGTCGCAAACTTATTTAAAAATATAATTTAGGTCATTTAGACTCGTAAAATTTATTCTCACTAATGACATTCGGCATACTTATAAGAGATTATAGGGTTCTCAGAATATTACACTTATGATTTTCGGAGATTTTTATGCGGTTTTAATGTCATAAGTATTCATTCAAAATTCCTTTATTATGGGTGGTTTATCCCGTAAGTAAATTCGGTGTATGTAAAGCAATCACTGGCGTGATGTAGATGCACCTTTAGGAGTTTGGTCAAGGTTAGAAGACTCGAACCCTTACTCCTAAACGTCTATAAATGTTTTTCTGTAGGATAAAGTAATTCTACAACGACTGTTACAGGCTTGAGTGATGATTTAGTCTTTACCGGTCAGATTTATGTCAGCTTGATTTGGGTGATAACGACATAAATTTATCAAAATTCTGTTAATTAGTAGATATAGTAGGCAGACTACTTGTCTGCCCGCAGACAAATAGTCTTCTGCAAACTGAGTGTGATAGAGCAGCGATAGCTCAGTGGGAAGACCTACAGACTACAATGCAGAGGGTCTCGGGTTCGAACCCACGTCACGCACAACTGACTTTCGGAAGTTATACTTTTAAAAATTATGTGCGTATTGATTGATTTGATTGATTGATTATCGCCTGCTCTGTGCCTCGGAGAGCACGTTAAGCCGTCGGTCCCGGCTGCCATGAACATCTATGGCAGTCGTTATTGGTAGAGTGTTGACACAAAAGATCCCACTGGGTCGAAGTGTCGCCGGTCTGCACTGACCGGCCCCCTGACATAAGATAAGATACAGAGTGTGATTAGTTCACTTCTGAATTATTCTGATCTACTCACGGGAATTTCAAACACATTAAGCTTATGCCTAATAAAAGTAAATAAAACTAAGAAGACATTTTGTCTATTACACCTTTGTCTATATAAAATGACAGACGTCCTGTGAATCGTTTAATCTTGAAGAATTTCGAGAACCCTGTGTCTAAAACTAGCAAGCGTTTATGGTTAGTTAATCATAAACGTAAATTTAGTAACTTTAGTTAACTAACTAACCGATAACCGTAGACGATCATAAGTGTTACTTTTTTACCTAAATGCATAAATGATATTTGTTTTTTACTATATCTAAGCCTAAGGCGATTTGACTAACATTAAAACTGATAGTATTACGTACTTTCTAGTATTTTCAATTCATTTTAATAGTCATCCATCAAACTACTTTATCGCTATTTTGCGTAACCGTTTGCTATTTCAAGGAGCGTAATTTGTCAACAATTAATTATTGTCTTGATGTCGAAAACCTGCTTTAAAAAGTAGCGTGTTCATTAAACCATACAATTAATTAATATCGCATTATAAGCTTACCTACTTCGCTGCTATGATAATGTAATTGATTCTTGCCCGGTTAATGAATAATTAGTAGACTCAATTAGTAGCGATAAAGATCCTTTTTTTATAGAGATTACTAGCAATTAGGGTTACAAATTACTTATGTTCTCGTTAACCCCTCCAGCTACGGTGGTATGTTTATGTTAGGAGTATAGTCGGTCAAGCAGTTCCCAGAATTCGAATCTTTGACCTCTCGATCGCTCGTCCAATGGCTAGCCATTGGGCTAAAGCGGAGTTAATAAGGTTGAAAATGGCTCCCAAGCTATGTTTCTTGGCAAATATATAAATACACGTTTAGTATTGATGAGGAGGTTTGTTCCTGTAGAGCTCCTGTTTAAATCCTTTTTTGCTTTTGTGTCCTGGTTCATGCACCAGCCTGATTAAGAAAGTTATTTGCAATGTCGCAGCAAAGCATCTTTGTGTTGGCCTCAAGACTTTTTAAAGAAGTGGTGTCGGAACCTAGTAGATTTTATCCCCTGCGCTGGCAAAACAGTTTCTCTGTTTTTAAAGTGTCGCCTTTGGTATCGTAGTCTAGAACAGTTTGAACTATGGTACTTTCTATAAAATTGATATTTTTCTGTGTAATTTCGTGACGCCTATACAAAGGATTTTTAGAATGCCAATTTATTTCAAGAAACAATTCCAATGTATTTCACGAGAATCTTTATTATTATTTAAAAAAATATTATTAATAATCTACATTAAGTTATTTATATACCATTTGTGTTCAAAGTAAGGTCGTTTAGTGTCTACTCGCTTCAATTCACCATAATCACAGGAACGTTGTTGTTTTTCATAATTTCGCTACAAATAACTGATTACTTGATGGTTGAACTAAACAAACCAAATGTTACCAACCATACTGGACCTAATGATACACGATGCAAGCAGGTGGTGCAGGCCACATGCGCAAGCATACGCAAGCTAATTTATTTATTTACTAAACATATATGAACAACATACCAGTATTAACTAAATCGTTGTACAGTTCAAACTTATATGTTAAACTACATGCTATATTATCATTTCTACAAAAAAACAAAACGGGCCAAAAGATAGCAAAGACATAAATTTCTCAACATAAAAAAAAAACGAAACATCCACCATCTTACAAAATCTCAAACAACTACGACACACATCTATCCATCCCGACGCAAACAGATTACACTCTGATTCTGATGTCAGGAACATATTTAGCATACTCAGTGCTCTGACCAGGGCCGAGTTGGCATGTGCTACAGTACGTGCATAATCATACAGGGTACTTTTGCAGGCGGCTCGCGTCCTTTGTAGCCTTCTTTTGCATATACCTAATACCTGCATCGTAAACATGGTCTATAAATAACTATTCCAATTCCAATGACTAGTGATATCTATTTGCTCTCCACTTAATGTTCTCCAGGCCATGTCATTGCAACTATTAGCCATCTGCGCCGGACATATTACAGTGCACAAGTGTGTGCAAACACAAGTGCACTCACAATTTTGCAACTCTCATAGTCAGATGGGACGGCAATCCGAAATCACCGGAGACATCAGGCTCAGGGACAACTGCTATATGTGTTTACCGAAGCACAATGGTGTGCAACAACGCCAACTGCCTAACATGTTGCATTAAAAAATTTTTTACAGGAAATCCCTATAATTTTTATTGGCCCGGCATTCGAACTGGAAGCATTATGCACACCGTTAAGCTACCCAAGCAATACGACCGTACCTACATATACTATAAAAGAAGTCGACATAATTAGTAACACATAACGATTGTTATGCGACAAGACATCGTTTACGCGAAAACGTCATTTTGTTGCAGCTCACAAGATCACACAAGTTATAAACATTCGGTGATATTCTCAAGAATGTTTACCGGAACAATCAAACATTAACTTGGTTTAATGTAAATCGATGAGCGCAGTCCACTAATATTATTAAACATGGTGATCACGGTTATTTGAAACATCGTCTAATATTTGTAGGACAATTGGAGAGAAACGTGGAAACACGACGTGTTATTGTAAGATTATTATTAACATTGTAAAACAATGGTATCTTGTGAACTGTGCTTCAAGTAAACTATATGTTACGTAAAATTTTATGTTGTGTTTAGCTAGGATACGTCTGTGAGCAACTAGATCCTAGGGCATCTACTAATGTGTCCTATGTTAACCTAGACATCTAATGATCTAGTGATTAGATCATTAGATAGGTATAGTTGTGTAAAATAGGTAACTCTTATTTGCCTGAAAAATGACTTCAGTGGTACATACATACAAAGTCTCACGCCTATCCTTGAAAGGATAGGCAGATAAAATGAATACACTTATTCATTTTTAAGAAGTTTTCACTTAGTCTCAGAATACACGTAAATCCGTTTGTC
Organism: Catocala fraxini; assembly: GCA_930367265.1. Lineage (NCBI taxonomy): Eukaryota > Metazoa > Arthropoda > Insecta > Lepidoptera > Erebidae > Catocala > Catocala fraxini. The sequence goes on along the minus strand of OV884040.1, from coordinate 7,733,256 downwards.
CTGCGGCTATTCTCTGTCCGGTCGTGTCGGACTGCTGTCCTATCGGACTATTAGAGTTAGGGAATAGAGAGTGCACTTGTGTTTTCGCACACATACAATTAATATTGTACAATATAATATCATATATTGTCTCTGTTAAGATTAGCCGCCGCTACTGAAACTGATATTTTTTTTTAATCTGGTGATTCTTTCGCCACAAGAGGAGGTGAGTGGGTTATGTTGGGCTTTCCCGTACTTCGAGCCTACCGACTAAAACCACCACTGTGTGCCAACTCGCTTGTATATTGGGTGGGTCGCTGGAACTGAAATTACATCATACATTTACATTTAGTTATATTTTTTTCACTTCTGTAATATTATATAGTTATTTATTTATGTACATTGTACACTATAAAAATACATGATTGCAAACATGTCTAGGATGACACCTGTGTGTTTACATTAGATCTAGTTCAAAAAACAGCGCGAGGCACTAGCACTCTGGCAAATGCTGAACTAGACACCTTTTGTTACAAGCGTGATACACATAACTGTACATATTGTAAAGTTTAATTCTTAAGTTTGTTGATAAGCTACTTCTATAATAACTAATTCACGCTCGTGACTCTGCCCGCAGACAACTTCTTCAGTTGTTCGAAGATTTTTATTCTATTACTGGCTTTTGCCCGCGGCTTAACTCGCGTAAAAGTAGGTTAGTTTATGTTAGTAACAGTACCTTTTTTTGAATAAAATATAGTTTGTGTTACTAGGTGATAATATAGCTTTCTAATGACGAAAGAATTTTAAAATCGGTTGAATAGTTTTTAAGTTAAATCCTTACAAAGAAACAAATGAGAATCGGAATGAACTGCCGTAAATCTTAGAGTTCGAAAAAATTGTTCAAGTAATATGCAAAGTACCCGAACATAATTTAATCATTGGTGTTTCCATTTACGCAGAATGAGCTCAAAGTATCATGAAGTCTAGCTGTGGTTTGCTACTTCTTGGGTTTGACTATTTTTATTACTGGATCCCAAGCTGGTGGTACATTCCAACCATCTTCTCTATTAAAATTAGGATGTTTTTTTATTTCAATAGCCTCGCGAAGCATCCTTGGTAGGAATCGGTGTTCTCTAGCGAGAATCTGTGGTTTGTTTAATTTTAGCGGTGGTATCCTAATAGATAAGCTGCACCGATGGTGCAGTGGTTTAAATGGTCGCCTCATCTCTACTCCTGCCATTGCGCCGAGAGTTCGTGTGAGGGTTCGACATGGGACTAAAATTTGTGAGCTCCACTAATAGTTGTTCCGAGTCTGGGTATTCGTTGTTTGAATATTTGTAAAGTCGCCCGTGATATAGGAATAATCCTAGGGATGCAGGATTTACCTTATCAGAAGGAAGTGAGTGGTAGAGCCTCGCTGATTTCAGCGTGAATGGGCCGGCTCGACCGGGGAAGGACTACCCTCTCACAGAATATCGACGTGAAATAGCAGTATTCCTACGTAACGACGACATGACTTGACATGACGTGAAATAGCAGTATTCCTATGTAAATTGTGTTTCGTTCGGTGAGTGAGAGTGCCGGAGGCCTAGTCACCCTCTTTCCCCCTTCCCGCTCCTTCTCCTTCCCACTTCCTTTCCTAAAGGGTCGGCAACGCGCAAGTGATGCCTCTGGTGTTCCGTCCATAGGCTATGGTGACCACTTACCATCAGGTGGGCCGTATGGTTATTTGCCATCTTAGTAGGTAGTATAAAAAAAGGAAGAAAAATAAATTAATGTATACTTTTCTGCCTACCCCTTGTATATAGGCACTATAGTCTTTTATATATTACGTTAAACTATGTATGTAAGAATGATCAGGTATGTCACAAGCCCCATGGATAAAGCATTGAACTTGTAACTAAGAGGTTGTAGTTTTGAATCCCACTCATTGTACTACGGACGTGAACCCACTCCTAACAAGACGTAACAACCCAAATTGATCGAAATCTTTAAAAATCACGTTTTCAGGATCAGCAGTTCTGGAGTTAATATCGCACAAACGTATAGAAAGATACATTTTGTTTTATACCTAATATATAAATATGTAGTAAATTAACCTTTTTGTTAGTATTTATAAGTACGCAGGTGTCAACTAGTTCAACGCATCAATTTCTATGCGCTTTTACAATGGCATCTAAATGATATAGGTATAATTTATGCGCTGTGGATAGTTTAGTTTTTAAAATATCGATTGTTGATAGTTTTAATAACGGGTTTAAAACGAAATATGTTATTGAAAGCTGATCGCATAAACTATATAAGGTGGTGCAGAAGTTGTGAATACTGTGCGTGAAGTTCGATTTTCGGGTTAGGTAATCTTAGGATTTCCTGACAAATGTTATTAGTAACTAGCTTTTGCTCGCGTTTTACCCGCGTAATAGTAGGTTAGGTTAAGTTAGTAACAGTACTTTTTAAATCAAATGTAGCCTATGTTACTCACTGGTAATATAGCTTTCTAATTGAGCAAGAATTTTCAAAATCGGTGGACTAGTTTTTGATTTAAACCCTTACAAACAAACAATCAAATCTTTCCTATTTATAATATTAGTATAGATGATTCGGTTAGGCTGCATATGCATGCAATCTAAAACATATCTGTAATACAACACAATATCGTTTGCATATAGTAAGCAAAAACTTTTTTTTTTCATTAGCAATTTCCACGGTGGCTCGCTCGATGCCCTGGCGCCATAGGAAATTGCCACACACAGCTATTCTATAATCGATCGATCTAAAATCGAATCGATAAATATCAAGCGATCGTTCAGATCGATTATCCTCGCTGCTGCCTGTGCTGGAAAACTTTACCTGTGATCCATTAATACTAGTTCCAAGTATGAGTGTTCTTTTTGTCTGCTGATTCGGTTTGAAATGTTCGCCAAGGAATTATTCTTAGTGCTGAAGTAGCAGTTTCAACTGATTTCAACGAAAACAACAAATTGTAATAATAACTTTTAAAGTTCGCTTTTCATGATGTACTCGTATATAATTCGTTATGGAAATTAACGTGATTATGCATATATTGGCGTATGAAAGGTTATTTTCCAAAGAGGAAGTGCGGGGAAGCTAACCCTAAATGGCACCTAACTATCTACTGCTCCAGAATGATTAGTTGAAACGTTACAATCTTGGGTTAAACCATGTTACACCGGCCATGATCACAAGCTAACTAAGGAATAATTTCTGTGTCGTCAGATGTCCACAAACACTCAAAGAATGAACACAAAAGCACCTGAACTAGGCCACCTATTTGTGCATCACATATATTTTTGTCCCGTGTGGAGATCGAATCCTCAACACTAAGTGTATTGGCAATTGCGAGATGATCACTTATATCACTTCTCCATTCGTGCAGTCATATGACATTCATATGTGACAAGAGACTTCAATATATTTATCTCCGTTCTTTCGTCACAAATACCAACATTACAGCAAAGAAAGACAATAACCTAGATCTCATTCATCTCATTAGAAACTCAAAGTGCCAATAAAATCGTGTTATAATTAATTCTAGCGTCAACTTGATATTCAATAACCAATAATGGCGTCGGGCTCGTAAACTCTTGATGTTAAAACTTCGACACTCAAAGTCGCTGCCATAGAAAATAGTCGTAAATTACGACTAATGCAGCTTTACGATGCACTTTTGTAACTACCCTCTATTGTAGGGATTTTTGAACACATAAAATACGTATTAAATTATTATCGATAGTTTGGCAAATGATCTTTGCCGTTTTTGATGACATTTTTAATGGTTTAGTTTGGATATAATAGGAATGCTGATTATTTGGAGACAGTACGAATTAGCCGGCTTGCCCGTAGAAGTGTCAGCGTGATCGCCGTAAGAGTATTTACTTTGTTACTGCATTACACCCGGCAGATAAGAATACCTGATCCGTATATACATCCGTGTATATTTTATAATAATAATAATAATATAATAATATTCTACTACATACACACAACACCATCTAGCCCAAACTAAGCAGAGCTTGTACTATAGGTACTAGACAATGGTTAAACATACATATATGTTTCTTTTTGTAAATACATACATATTATACATAGAAACACTCAGACCAAGACAAACATCCATGTTCATGCACACAAATGTTTGACTTGTGCGGGAATCGAACCCGCGACCTCAGGTGTGGCAGTAGGTTACACTAACCACTACGCCACGGAGGCCTTACTTTCATTCTATTTTCAGTATGCGAGTGATAGTCTGCCCTTATATTGTAATAATATCATAACTATGTCTACTAATATTATAAAGAATAAAGATTTGTATATTTTTTGTAATGACTTGACTCAAAAATTATTGGACCAATTTAAGAAATCTTTCATGATTAGAAATCTCTTTTATCCAGAAGTATCATAGGCATATAACATCTCGCTAACGAGCTACAGGAGCGGATAAACGTGGGTAAAACCGCGGGGAACAAATAGTAGTATAAAAAAGCTGATAAGTCAAACTGGCTAATCTCGCACTAATCTCTAAAACTACTAGACAAATTTGAATAATTGTTTTTGCATTCAATAGGCGGTTTATTGACGAAGGTTATAGGTCATATTTCATCACGCTTCAAGCCACAGGAGCGATGCAGTAATCAGAAACGTGGGTGAAACAGCGAATTATAAAGTAGTTATTTATTGCACATGTACTATACAATTAGTTGCTTATCAATTTAAATGGTAGACATAAAATATTCACAATAGACAATCAAAACGTATGGCCAAACTATTGATTAGAAAATAATATGCGTGTTTTTCTACAATAGCGCGTATTAATTTAATGTTTACCTACGGTAGTCACCCATGACTAGTCCGCACTCTATAATAACATATGAGGCAATGGTGTAATCACTGACCAGCCCATAATATGGGCAATAATTGAAAGGAACTGGTACAAATATTTGCGTATGGAATTTTTTATTGGAAAGTTCATGTTGTGATTTGTGTAATTGGATATTGAAAGCAATGTATTTTTTAGTGAGTCAGTTCAGTTGGGGATTTTTAGTATAGGGAGTATTTATGATCCCCGATTCGCCGTAGCCATGTGAGTTATATCACATATATTATATTTATATGGCTGTTTTTTATATATTACCTACAGACTCTCGCTTTCATTTTCACAAGTTTAACAGACCTATATTATATCTACACTAGTAGTTTGCCCGCGGTTTCACCCGCGTAAGTCCCGTTCCCGTGTGAATATCGGGTTTCACCGCTTTCAACCCCTTCAGGGTGGAATATCCAAAAACCCTCTCTTAGTGCTCCCCTACACTCTCCAAGGAACATACATGCCAAATTTCAGCTTCTTGCGTTCAGTAGTTTCGGCTGTGCGTTGTCTGTCAGTGACTCAGTAACGGAAGAATTATATATATAGATTATAATACCTATACCTTTAGAACCCACGCACAAATTAAAAGGCAAATCCATCGGACGCATTCCTAGACTCACAGAAAACATGGACATGGGCAACAAAATCGAGACTACAATTGGCCGTAGGCATAAGTCGAACCTTATGCCGATCGACCATCAAACTTTCTAGAATATTATTCTACTGATATTATAAAGCACAGATAATATTAGTATAAAGAGAGTTTGAAGAACACCAAAGAATAAAGCCTCCATTTTAAAAAAAACTTACCGAAGTCGCGAGTCTTTCATTATTAAGTACTAATTGAACAAAAAGAGCAACGAAATTTTTAATATAATAAACTTTTCTTTAGTATGTTTTCGGTACCAAACACGGTAACAGGATAAATGATGAATGGCTTAATCAAAATAAAGTTGTATTTATTGCATAACTTGTATGCAATGGTATAATAATGGCCACGAAATAAACGATTATACAAGTGACTTAACGAGGCAATGAGCTATCAGCTTGTGATCTTATATATATATATATCTTGCATCTGGCTATGGTATGACATCTAGGTAGTTTATTAAGGGTCGGCTACGCGCGGTGAAGGAAAACATCGTAAAGAAGCCTGCATGTCTAAGAGTTCTCCATAATGTTCTCGAAGATATGTGAAGTCTGCCAACCCACACTGGGCCCGCTTGGTGGACTATGGCCTAACCCTTTTCAAACTGAAAACAGGCTTGTGCCCAGCAGTGGCACAGTTTGAAACAGGTTGCGTCTTTTCTTACTGATTCCAAATACGTAAAATTTCGATTTCATGAAAAAAAAAGCTACGTCTTTTTCCTTATGACGGCGGTATAGCCCTGCCTACCCCTTCTGAAACATATACGTGAGACTATATATGTTATAGAAATTATAACGTCAAAACATATTGCCCGCGGTTTTTATGGCCCAACCGCAAAGAAAGCCGCGTATATGACACGATTGTTAACAATAATGATTGAAAATTAAGTAATTATACTGAACTGGACTTATTTATTTGTACTAGCGGTCGCCAAGTGGTCGAAATTCGACCATAATTAATTAAAATTTTAAGTTTTATCGTTATTAAGGTTTTATTGTCTAACTATACCCTTATAATCACATTTCACGGTATTTAAGATAATATGTAACCAAAGTTACGAAGAATTGTACGACATCAGCCGAACAATGCCGAAACGGATGCGATTCGACTGCGTGTGTCAAATGCATGGTTGTGTGCGTGTAGTGTTTTTTCATTAATTTAAGTTATTTCTAACGTATATTTGATAAAAATATTAGGATTCGCCACTCCTTCTCCATATAAACTTTACCTATGCCAAATTCTGCGCAATTTTCATAAAAAGGAGTACAAAGGTTTTGCTTCCCGTATTAATATATAGATTGTATATCGGTTTTTATTAAATATGCATTTTTTAAATTCTTGTATTGAATGCGATTGCCGCATATGGCGTCTCGGTTTCGTTTAGCTACCGAATTACCGATGCAGGCAAAGTATAGGTTATTGGGGTTTACATGAAATTGTGACTAGCAGCACGGTGTCTAGTACTGTGGTCGGCAGACAGCAATATTATAGCAATATTATAATATTGTTATTGAATTTTGTAATAAAAAAATACTGCAATAACACTGCGCCTTAACCCGGGCCATGCACGTAAACTTTTATTAAAAGACGTCTGAGGAATATACATATATTATACTAGCGATCCGGTCCGGATTAGCGCGGGTAGTCGAAAACCTTAACAAATTATACACCTAAACATCATGAATTACTCTGTCTATTGGTGAAAACCGCATAAAAATCCGTTCAGTAGTTTTTGAGTTATCGCGACTTTGATTTATTTTATTTGTTTATTTATTTGGAATAACAAACAGTTACACAATATATAATACAAATTGGCATAGCGTTTACGTTTAAGAAAATGTGCATTCACACTGTTATTCACAGATTACTTAATAGTGAACTATTTATTTAATTTATTACATAATTAAAATTTAATTTCAAATATTAATATTATATACAATTCAAATTACTGATATAAGTACAAATCTTATTCAACGGAGCTAATAATAGTATTAGGCTATTACGAAAACCTGAGTTTACTTCGCACAGTTCATTTTAGTTGTCTTTCCCCACTTTCGAGAACATAATGAAGAGTCACGCTTGCAGGTTTCCTCACGATATTTGCCTTCACCGATTAAGCAATAATAATTAATTTTTAATTCGCATGTTTACGAAACATTTCTAATTTACTGCAATCAAACTTGATTTATAATTTATGTATGTAAACCATCATACCTTTTAAATAATTATTGAAAGCCATTTATTATTTAATTTGTTTGAACAGGTGGCGTAAGTGTATTGCATTATTGCCGTCACGGCATTATTTTTAATTTTTGTAATTTTCCGACTTGCATAGATAAAGCCACGTCTAAATTTCCCTAAAGGGGTAGGCAGTGATGTAACACAGCCATATTTCACCAGCTATGAGGTAGGCCCCACCAAAAGTATATCTATAATATACATATATATGCCTATACATCTATTACAGACGATTCATGGCGTGTGATGAATGATGATCTATAATAATTATAATTATTATTTATTTATTTCAGACTATTAACCCATACAATTTGTTAGTAACAATTAACCTAATATAGTACTAGTAACACAATCTTCTCCCTAGCCTTTATTATTCCCAAGTCACTTTGGGGTCGGCTTTTCTGGTCTAACCGGATTTGACTGGATATCAGTTTTTACACGGAGTGGCTGCCACCTGACCTCCGCAACCCGAAGGCTAACGATACCCTAAGGCTAGACCAGTGTCAGGATATTATAGAGCACTGAGTTCCCAATAACGACAACCATAGATGTTCATGGCAGCCGGGATCGACGGCTTAACGTGCTCTCCGAGGCACAGAGCAGGCGATAATCGTCAATCAAGACGCACATAATTTAAAAAAATCATATAACTTCCGAAAATCGGTGGTGTGCGACGTGGGTTCGAACCCGAGACTCTCTGTATTGCAGTCTGTTGGTCTCCCTACTAAGCTAGCTTTTAGTAACACAATGTAATATACAAAACAGGTAAACACCATAAGACATACATCATTAACAATTATTGTTACGCAATGACATTAGAAACTGCGCAACAACGATTGATATAATAATATGTACAGTCTAGACGACTCGCTATCATCCTAAGGATGCTGTTGGCGCTGCCACGCACTCTGCGCACCAGGCAAGCGCATCTTCTACGCATCGTAGCATAACAACAATCTACACGATATTCTGCATACATTCCCGATGCACTATAAAATCGTGGCAGCCCCACCAGCACGCCGAACGCATTGTTATACTGGACCCGGAGAGCACTGTAGGTTTTTTGAGTTTATCTAGGGTTGCACGTATAAAATGATACTTCTATACCGAACACATTTTCAGGATCCGTACAATTGCCTAACAGAAAGTCGCAATAAAGTTTACTGGGTTTGGTCTGAATCGAATCCGGAACATCACTATCGCATGCAAACGTTAACCAGTTTATACTATATTACGCATAAAATATAAAAATACTTTATTATTTAATTTAAACTCGATCAAATAGCAACGCAAAGTTTCATATCGCCTTTATAACTATATTGTTGCAATTTTCTATACCACCTGCCTCGATGGCAAAGCGGTAACAGATTTTCTTGTCGAAAAATTATTTGAAAGTAATTCGACTCTGTCTGTCCCTTTGGTGATAAAGGCGTATCAATGTATTGATTAATACTACAAGTGGCACAGAACTTTAAATAAAACTGTTTAAATCATTCGTAATGACGTAATTACATTGATTACGTAATAAACTACAGAGTATCCATCTCCAACGGGCATCTGTGAGTGCGTGGCACTTACCTTCTTAGGCGATGTTTATTCATATCTTAAGCGCTGCTCACACCATTAACGATTATATATATTGATTATTCAATACTGCTGACATAAACTACAGTTTTGCCACGGGTAAATTTTCGCCCATACTCCGTTATTAAGAAAAAATTTAACAGTTGTACGACTCACACCCTTCCCCTGGAGGGGTAGGGAGATATACGGGTTGACTTGACATTCCGTTGTACTAGAAAATGTCAGGTGTTCCAAAAAAGGTATGTAAATACCTTGCACGGTTTCGTTAACGCTGTCATCGAATACCTATAAATGGCGTAGCTCGGTAAAGCGGTCATCGAAACTTGGCTGCTGGATTGGCATAGTGTTTTGTGGTCGTCTCGCTGCAGCCAATACGCTGAGTGTTGTGGGTTCAATTCCTTTAAAGAACAAAAGAATGTGCCATCAACAAATAGTTGTTTCAAGTTTTAGGGTCTCTTATGATGACATTAAATAAGATGCTACTTAAGCACTATATTTACTTTACATTTACGTGCTCGAGGTTGCAGTGTTTTAAGCTCGTAAATATCAAACAACGAGACAACAATCGTTGCGGGCGCAGCCGTGTGTAGATAGTAGATACACACGTGTATCTAATTATTAATATATATAGTATATATATTTATAATTAGATAGTTGTTTTCTAGGTGTTTTTGTGTCATTTGTTTGGATGTTTGTAAAGTCCTCTGCGACAGGATAAATTCTTAGTGCGGAAGATGACCTATGCAAAAAAGATATTAAACAATGTGCCATACCTCGCAGTGTTACTACAATGGTATCACGCATGCACTGATTACAATAAAAGAAGATACAGAGTTCTTATTCCTGCTAACAGCCCCAATACTTAAGAGTACCACACAAATACACAAGACCAAGAGTTATTTGAAGGGTTGAGAAGTGCTATCTTAGCCCGAAATTTTGCCGAATTGCCGAAATGTGACACTTTATATTGTGAAATTTAACTCAGGTAATTTGATTTTAACGTAATAGAAGATAATTATTCTGCGATTTGGTAACGTGCGGTAACTGCCCAGATGACCTGTTCCAAAGTTTACCACGTGTCTAAAGCTTTCCATGAACTTTGCCACGTTTGGTATTCAGTATGTCTCGTCATACATTCTGATAAGTCTATATAAGATAGATTAGCCTATTGAGTCGCAGAGGCACACCGGCGGTCAGACACAATAAGTTTTATTATGTCTAGCATTTTAAGATTTAACAGGTTAAGTTATTACTTAACCTGTTAAATCAATGGTATGGTAAAGTCAATTTTTAGCATGGCAGTACACAGCTATGTCACACCTCTGGTAAAACCTTATTGTTTAATACTGCCTTTTATTTATCTGGTTTGCCAACAGTGAATATATAATAACATCTCTATTCTATATCCTCGGTAAATGTAATGCTATTTATAATAAAGTAGATATAGACATTTTCTCTGAAAAATTGTTTCTTTTAAAAAAAACAGTATTTAGTCTAGTATAGTATAATTTAGTTGAATGAACAGCGATAGCCTAGTGGGAAACCGTTGGACTGCAACGCAGAGGTCTCGAGTTCGATCCCAAGGCGCGCATCTCTGACTTTTCAAAGTTATGTGCGTATTAAATAGTTAATTATCGCTCGCTTTAACGGTGAAGGAAAACATCGTGCGGAAACCTGCATGTCTGAGAGTTCTCCATAATGTTCTCGAAGATATGTGAAGTCTGCCAACCCGCACTGGGCCAGCGTGGTGAACTACGGCCTAACCCTTCTCACAATGATACGAGGCCCGTGCCCAACAGTGGGACAGTTTAATACAGGGCTGATATTATTATTATTATATATAATTTAGTTTAGTATCATATAGCTTTAATTTAGTGTTTAATCTAGTCTTAATTTTCTTATATAGTTTATATAACTTAGAAATTTAATAGTTACCTTACGTGTATGTACACTTTAGATGTATTCAATGCTGTGCTCACCTTTAATTTAAAAGCATACACATTATATTTGTATGAATGTTTTTATATAAATGCTTAGTCTTCTTCTTCTTTTCGTGTGGTTAGTGGCCAACCTGTTGTCAAGAGTTGTTCAAGCCGCCCGTAGGCCTCTGACATGGCTTAACGACTGCTGTCAATTTGACAACAACCGCAACCGACTTTTTACGTGCCCTCCGAAGCACGGAGATGCTCAGATGAAATACCACTAAGCGGTCACCCATCTATAGACTGACCGCACCCAACGTTGCTTAACCCCGCTAATCGTTTACCGATCAGTGAGTGCAACTGGCTATGAGCGATATGCTTAGTATTTATTTTAGTTGGTAAGCTTTATGTTAAATAAATAAATAAAATGTGACACAAAAATGAAATTTCTGATACATGTACTAATTATAGGCTAACCAGCACTTATACATACTCATGTGACATGATACTGTGTTAAATTATGACTCTTAAGAGAGACATAAAAAAGAAATATTATTGATCTTAATCGTTTCAAAATTCAGGTTATTAGGTACTTTTTAGGCACGTCTACGACCTTAATTATAATGTTTTATCACAAATCTGCGCGTGCGTCGGCCGCGATGGGCGCACCAAGGCTTGCGTGTTCGGTGTACCTGAATTTTGAGTTTTTGACGTGACTAAATAAGGACGTGTGGGTCAGAGACGAACTTAGAATTTTTATTTTGGCGTTATTCTACTGAATTTTGTGTTATGCTAGTGATTTTTCCGTTATTTTATCGTTTTGGATGTTTTGTCGTGTTTGTGTTAATGTGTCGAGTTTTTGTTAATATTATAGTAAAATACTCTAAATAATTAATTACCAAGAATTAAATTTACTCATTATTACTTTTTGGGTTACATATGTGCCGCTTCATGATTGATGAATTTTGATTGAAATTTGACAATAAATACATTTCTTAATGACGTATGTACATATTATATTAAAATTTTTTTTAATAATAATTTCTTTATTGATATCAAATAGATGACAATACATACAACTTCTCAACCTATAATACAATAACTGGATGTATACAGTATTCGATTAAGCCTAACGTCTAAACTAGGCCGAGCCTGTGTCTTAGACATTATTTTCGTTCCGTTAAATTATACATTTAACATACATGTGTACTATTAATATTAAAACTAAAGGTACAGAATATAAATGAGGGTAAACTATGTAATATAAAGTAAAGTAGGTAGGTTACTCATATATTTTGAAGTAAGCTAAGAAAAAATAATCATTAATGTCGTACCTACAACAACATTGATGGAATAAAATTACTGTGTATGTGAACCAAGGCATTTTTTCGAACATGAGGTAGGTAATATGAGGCAGTATAATCCAAATTAATATTATAAATTCTAATGTGAGTTTGTTTATTTTGTTTGTTTCGCTTTTGGGCCTTAATTACTCGATCGATTATCATGAAATTTCGCATACACGTTGTCAGGGTAACAGAAAGAAAGAGTGCTCTATAGTACATTTCATCCAGAAAAAGTATTATTACTAACCTCACGTAACTTCTATTTATGCGAGCGAAGCCGCGGGCAAAGTCAAAGCAAGTTAATCGTGAAATAATATGTATTATAATAATAATAATATTCTACCACATACACACAACACCATCTAGCCCAAACTAAGCAGAGCTTGTACTATGGGTACTAGACAATGGATAAACATACATATATACTTCTTTTTGTAAATATATACATATTATACATAGAAACACCCAGACCAAGACAAACATCCATATTCATGCACACAAATGTTTGACTTGTGCGGGAATCGAACCCGCGACCTCAGGCGTCGCAGTCGGTTACACTAACCACTACGCCATCGAGGCCGACTTTATTAACAATCATGTTTTTTATCATATGCATATCAGATTACGTTAAGTTATTCTTTTATTGAAACTTAACGTAGCTTCCATATACAGGTCGATTGTTAAATAGTAATGATTTTTATATGTATATAGAGGCGAGATGACAAGGCCGATACACAGGATAGGCAGAAGACCACCTGGCCTTATACAAGTAATGTAATTGCCATAGTAATTATAATTCATATATTTCCAGCGCTGTCTTGTCCCAATTAGTATGAAAATATCGATGTTATTAATAAATATTGCAACGCTCAACTATATGTTACTTTAATAATTTACGTACATTTTCTCGAAATATACTTTGTATTTTTATTTTGTGTTTATATATGACCACCCTGTAATGGTTTTGTTTTTGTTTGATGGCAGACGAGTCTGCGTTCCATCTGATGGACCATTCCATCTGATCATCTTTATGAACTTCCTGTATGGATCACCTAAAACGTAGTCGTGGCCAACAATTACCAATATTATAATACAATAACATTCATAATATTCTTGTGTATTTTTTCAAAAATTAAAAACCATACGCTTAAAATATCACCCGTTATAAATAAATACTATGAGGCTTATGTCAATATATAATATTATTATAAATAATTATATTAGTCTGTGCATCGACAAATTTATTCTTAATTCTTTATAATTGGAGAGTTAGTTGACCCTGCACTCACTTATATGACAGATAATTACAACCTCGGCGGGGTCGCGACCGCATATGCAAGTGATTCGTGCGGGCCCGTCGATAGCGGTTTTGTTGAGGAACACCGTGGTAGGTTTAGTCGGTATTCCGGGAGGTACATTATCATTTCAACATCTTTCTTTTACCCCGGTGAGTCCGATATAACCCCTCCGCCCGCCCCCGCGGAGGGGTAAACGTCAATGCATTCCAGCAGGTAAAAAAAACTGTTAATTGCAATAGCGACATATCGACAGAATGACTAAATACATGTTAATGAGACGAACATCATAAAAATAAAATAAAAAATGTACCAATGTTCTCATATTAATAATTTACATAGCTACCTGACTGTCCCGTTGGTTCCGTAACATATATTATGTGGGCTATCTGGACAAAAGTTCATTTCCTGGATCAGCAGTCATTGGGTTATTCGGTTAGCTCAGTCTCAGTAGGTATGCATTCTGTAACAAATGCTTACTAAATGGCAATAGGCTAAAATGGATGCATGATACACTTTCACCATGCGACAACATAATAATTCTTACGACAATTAAATTATTAACAACAGAAAAGTGGAAAATTAACATGTTAATACTAAATTTAAACACTTGTAACATTTAAAACGTGTTTGTCGCCACAGGGCGCCCTCTAGGTAGTGAAATTATAATTAATATGGCGTTATTAAATGAACAGTATAATGAACTATAATGACATAAAAAACGATAACAATCCTAGGTTTAACGGTTGTCTTCGGTCAGGGACGAATTTAGAACACTAATATTATTAGATTTATTGTATTTATAAATTGTATTTTTCCCTAGTAATAGTACAGATTCTTATCTATTCCGAATATAAGTGATTAGTTCACACTAGTGTGAAAGGCAACTGCCACCCTAGAAGGAATATCTAGATATTCCTTCTAGGGTGGTAGTTGCCTTTTCTAACACAACATAAATCCTTTATATTAGATTATAATAATTCTAGTGATATCATAAAGTTTAATTTTGTTTGTAGCTCAGTCACCCCGAGCACTATAGTGTTTTAGAGTTATAATCAAATAAAAGTATATAAATAGCTAGATTTGATTGCTTATGATTTGTTGCAAAGAATGAAAAATTCTAATCTATCTCTCATCCAGAATGAGTTCAGACGTAAGCTAAGTAATAAATAAATGAATAAAACCAGTCAAGTTACTATTTACAATACATATTCTGATCAATCCATGATGAAGTAGAAATAGCAATGGTTTAAACTTGCGGACATTTGTCAATTTCTACGTAAGCTATAAAATGGAAATACAAATTTATTTTCAGTGCCCTTCCACAGAATCAATAATAGAACACGTGTCGCAGAGCCACTCCAAGTTTCTGTTCGTAGAAACTATTCCCTCTGTCACACCGTACTGAGACGAATAACGCAATTTCTATTCGCTTCTGACAATTTAAGACGATTTCTCACATGTTAAAACGTGTATAACGCAACTGAATTGGATTGTATTTCTTGCAGACGATCATGAATTTACCGACTGCAAGTGGTGCAGAGGCTTAACTGGTAACATAACTGATAGCAAGGGTTGGAATTTTGTGAACGCTAATCTTAAACAGGCCAAATTTGTAAGTTTCACTAATTGTTGTTCTGACTGCAGATGTCAATTGTATATTGTTTAAATTTTATAAGATTTGGTTAAGACGAAGGTTTTATCAAAATTGCAGCAAATTGCAGAAAGTTGCCAAGGAAATAGGATAAGGGTATCAATTTGTTCGAAAATGCTCGCTATCTATTCATTACGTGATCATAATTTACTTAAGATCTGTCTGAAAATCACTGGGAGGACGATGGAACCGCTATATTGAAATCAACACTACATTCGTAATACGTAGCACATTTTATTCGATAGGCACCTAATCAAAACTAAGGGTGCGTTTCCACTGACGCGGAGCTGAACGGAGTGGAGCGGAGAAGAGCAGTAAAAAGTGGCAAGTGTTTCCATTGCAGCGGAGCGGAGCAAAGCGGAGCGGGGCTTAGTGAAGCTGAGCAGACCAGAGCTGCAACGATCTTGTAATCCGGTGTCTTTCACTATGATTTCCTTCGCCACGCGCCATATCTTTGGTTTCATTGCATTTGTATGTTGTCAGTCGTGTATCCCATAAACATGAAATTTTTTAGACACTTTCAATTAGTTTCTCATCCATTTTGATTCACATACAGTGTTGATTACGTGTGAAGTGTATGACGTAATATTGCTAACTAAACTAAAATGCAGCCCTTTCCTGACAAGTCTACACTAGCCGCCGCGCCGCACCGCCCCGCTACCTTCCGCTTCGTGCGCTCCGCTCGGCACCACAGCCTGCTCGAGTCCATTCCGTCCGGCTCGGAGCCGCATGATCAAATATTTCATTTGAAAATCCGCTCCACTTCGCTACAGTTGCACTGTTTCCACTGATGCGGAGTGGAGATATCGAGCACTGTGACTGGCCAGTTCACGGTCCGCTCCTCTCCACTCCGCCCAGCTCCGCATCAGTGAAAACGCATCCTTAGACATGTGTGAGCACTTATGAAACCTACTAGCCGCGACTTCTTGGGCTAGCATTTCAGCCTCAATCTTTTTTAACTTCACATATAATTTTATCACACAGTTGAACTTATACTCATCTCAATCATCATCATTTTTATTTGATGTTGAAATTACAAGTGTGTGTGACAGGCAGTCGCGTCCGATGAATGTTTTATAGAATTCAGCAGGTATCAACTAAGTTTATGTGACACTTTATACTAACAATACAATAAACTACGACTACTGTATGTTTTGATTCCGACAAATGACTCATAGCTTATACTGAAAGTACTTCGATAAAGTAACGCCACTCTATTTTTACCATGTCGCAAAATGTTTAATATTTTACACTGATTACGTTTATTTTCGTAGCGCTAGTGTGTATATGTGGCTGTAAATCAGATGTATATTTCATTTCTGTATACAATATTGCTAGTTTATTATTTATATACAGCGTGTAACAGAAAGATGTGGTCATATTTATTTGTCATGTAGTACACACACAGCGACACATCAACCTAGACTGTTTGGACTGAACTATTAGAAGATGAACGCTGTGAATCGTGCGAGAGAGAGCGTTATATTTTTTGTTATTTTGTCTCATTCACGCTGAACGGGACGCGACCCTCTATCCTTACCATTACATCGACACCACTATGCACATCAACTGGCAAAGAGAGGATCGAACACCAAAATGGTAGGACCCGAACCGATTGTCCCGATACCCTTCTGCCAACTCAAAACATGGTTATGTGATAGAACCACGAAACTACACGTAAAACAGTGGACAGAAACAAAGGAATGTAGACAGACGAAGGAAGCCCTTTCATCCTTAGACAAACATCTATCGCGCAAACTGCTACGTTCCACAAGGAAAAACCTACGCCACCTAGTGGGTATAATAACGGGCCACTGCTCACTTAACAAGCACCTGTTCAACATCGGCATCACTGACAGTCCCTTATGTAGAGGCTGCATGGAGACCGAGGAGACATCGGCTCACGTGCTCCTACATTGTAAAAGCGTGAGCAACCAACGGGCGAAACTCCTAAGCAGTCCAGAAACGATGAAGGAGGTACTGCGCAACATCGGTCACCTATTATCTTTCTGGACGGAGCTGAGGTGGTATGAGTAACCGAACATTATTTCGCGTCGGCTACTTACGCACAATGGCCCAATTGTGGGGCTAAGTGCGGATAACACATGTCCAACAAACTAACCACTATGCACAGTCCCTTGCCGACAATTCTCTATTTTGTATGTAGCGTAGTTATGCGTATATAGGGTGTCTAACTTGATGTGTAACCGTGTGTACTCATAAATATAGTAAATGATTAAAATCAAGTCAGAATGTTTTTGTTGATATTATTGACTTTTGCATATATTAAATAAAGTATTTAGTTGAAAAGAACGGCAGATACGACTAAAACAACTAACAATAAATTCCGGAAAAATCACTGCTTACGGATTTCCCAAAAAAAAATATAATAAAATTATGCAAAGAGTAATTACATAAGTACATATTTACATAGCTTAATATACTTTGACAGGAATTATGTATTTCCTTGAAAATGATAATAAAATATATTGCGTCGTTATGCTACACACTGTATAAAATCTGTTTTAATATGATATTTTACGATATCATATTGAAATAAATCTATGTTTCGTATTAATAAAATACATTACGTTAGATTAATATGACGCTGTTTGCATTTGGGTAATTTACACAAATTTATAACTGCGATCAAATGCCTCGTGATCATTTCTAACTAAAATCGTAAAAGCATTCTAAATTATTACATTAATGTTGCAATGATAATAAGAATCAGAACAGCGCAGGGTCATATTTTAAATCGTGGAATTATCTGAAACTAGACCAATTTTCTTTAGGGTAGATTTCTAATTTAGCTGGGCTGGGGTTAAAACCTCAAGGCCTCCAGCCATACTCGACTTCTTCCTGCCTGTTGATTTCCTAAGGAACCTTCCACAATTCTTATAGAGGTACTGCGCAGTCAGTGTTGCAGTGGTGGATAAAAAATATTGATCCCGTCGCGTAGCTATACCAATCAGGCAAATAGCGATTAAAAATTACCTTTCTGTGTTGCTGTATGTAAGGGTACCTAAAGATACAAACAGGATAGGAATACTTTTTTAAACCACGATTTATTTATAAAACCAAAAATCTATATATATTTAGAAAGGCCCGAGCATGTTTAAAATAATAAAAATAGTTTTGATGATCGATTTTCTTAAGACAAGTTGCAATTAAGTGCGTTATTTCGCGGCGCCAAGTCCGGCCCTGGCTGCCGACAGGTTTGCAACATTGTTGCGCTCGCGCAAGTAATTGTTTTATTGGTTTTTTTATCCGACCAACTGTGCGATCCGGTCTTGTATTATGCCGCCGACTTACATTGGCCTATAATTGACCGATATATGGTATTATAGACTATTGTTTGGTTTAATTGCCCTTTTATTCTTGCATGAGACTGCGCTTCATTAATTAATTTGATTACGTTATGTAAATACTTTACACAAGCATTTATATTAATTCTATCATTGTAGCGGAACGCTTTAGTATGTAAATTATATATTTTGGTGCCAAAGTTTATGCTTATTTTTTGTTATTTTAGTGCTGATTATTTAATTGTGATGAACATGATAAATTCTTTGTTCGTCCCAAAGAATTTGTCATGTTAGTAACAAACTGTTATTTTCTGTGATTTTCTCTTCGAAATCAAGGAAGTGAGTTAATTAGAAAATTAACGCATAAAAGTATTGTGCCTGGACGCCGGTGTCCTTCCGCTACTGGACGAATGAATTAAACATGACGTATTTTATTCGTATTCACGTCTTATACATATGTATATAGTCACACGTCGACATACCAGAAGGTCGCATTTACTACAGCTGTGCCACTGAAACCGTATTAAAAGTTATTTAATTACATTCATCGATTCGCGCCGCTTGAATACCGACCGCGTACATTTCTTTGTAATCAATATTTGCCGATTTCTTGAAGACTGTATGTAATAAGCATAGATTATAGTATAAAAATAAATATAGAACAACTATAACACCTCATATTTTCTAATATTATATAATAATTTATTGTTTCTGACAAAATAATTACTACAATGAAAAATCAATACAACGCATGCGGTTTCTTAGCTAATAAATAATAATATTTAGGCCAATGTATAGTGACCGTACTACATTTAACTTGATGCAAGGGCGGCGTAAACGTCAGTAAACGTATAGACGAACAAAAAGTTTTTATGTGTGCGTGATCGTGTCTGTGTGCGTACGTCTGTGTTTATGCTAAGGGAATTCTAGCCGGTGTCGTAAATAAGTAAGAGTGATATGAAAAATAATATAAGAAGGACGCAAATTAAAAAGAATTTGGCTATTTCAGAGTATGAACTATATTCTAGACTAATTAATGCCTCGGTGATCCTGTAGCAAAAGACTGTGCTTCAGGTCCCGGTTCAAAGTGTTACTTGGTTTTGCTGTTATGAAATTATCAGAAGCACAGAATATAATATGCTCTATAGACAGGAAGACACAAGCCTTCTATTACATGCGACCTATATACATACATACATAGCTGCCGCATTGTGAGCGTAAAACACCCTAGGTGTGAATCTTTGTTACTTAGAGTAAAGACATGCAACCAAGCCATACCAAGTAGACCGAACGTCAGAATTCCACGCAGAAGTCTTGAATTCGACCTCTCTTACATTTCTAAGCAATAGGTACTTCTTATTTCTTAAAAGAGGCAGGAATTGCCTCTTTTAAGAAATAAGAAGTAAGAAGCACGTGAAGTTTAGAAATCTATCAACCAGCTCTGGACCAGCGAGGTAGACTGGTGTTGATTAAGTCAATAATAATTAATTCATTTCGCTCACAACATTTTGACACTTGAATTTATAAGTGTCAAAATTGTGTTTACTCATTAAGTGATCAGTTCTATTGACATCATTTATTTTATTTTTATTTCCTTGGGATAACAAACAATTGTGTAGTAAAGCTTAATACTACTATATAGATCTTACAACAATTTAAGTAATTACACAACCATCACCATTATCCACAAAATAATGCAAAATCCACAAAATTATGCAATTAGGTGACTAATTAATTTGTGATTTTAATAAAGTTGAATATAGATTTGTGTTAGTTCCTAGGTTCAGTTTTAAAGGAAGGGTTTAAAACTGCTTCTTTGAGGTCAAAAAGCACTCATTTCCATGAGCGGTGGTTATCAGTTACCAGGTACCAGGGCTAGCTAATCTGCCATGAGTCAGTGAGTTCAGTGAGTTTGAAATTACTGCTGGGATGTCAAGAGGAGCCAAGTGCATGACCAGCGGTTCTCGCTTACCAGGTGGGCCGCTACCTGGTCTGCTATTAACCTAATGAGTCGCAGCTATGTCTGGCATACCAACATAGTGGAAGACCATTGGACTGCCGCGCAGAGGGCTCAGTTTCGAGCCCAAGGCGCGCAATTCTCACTTTTCAAAGTTACATACATAGATTCAGGCCTGTTTCCCAGAGGGGTAGGCACAGACTACGGATTTCCATTTGCTACAATCCTGACATACTTCTCTGGCTTTATTCACTTTCATCATATTCCTCATACACGCCCGTCGGTTCAAGGTGCTCTTAACTAACGCCTCCGATCTGATCGAGAAACGTTCGCCTTGGTCTTCCTCTTGCGACTGTTCCATTCACACTAGCCTTATAAACTTTCTTAGTCAGTCTTTCCTCGTCCATTCTTTCTACATGCCTAAACCAGCTTAACATACCCTTTTCTATTCTCGTCCCTATATCCACTTTCATGCCGTATCTCTCTCTAATCACACTATTCCTTATTCTATCTTTCAGAGTCACACCACATATGCTTCTCAACGCTCTCATTTCTACAGCATTTATTCTGCTCTCATGCTTCTTTTGCCATACCCAACTTTCACTTCCATACATAAGTGTGGGCACTAATAGTCCTCTATGAACAGTCAAACGTGCCTTTTCGGATACATTTCGACTGTTCATAAAAGCGCGTAGAGCTCCATTCACTTTGCTGCCAGCAATCGTTCTCCTTTCAATATCTCCCTCATGTTTACCATCCCTCGTAAACAAAGTACCCAAATATACAAACTCTTTCACTTGCTCCACTTTTTCTCCATCAATCATTGTGCGTATTAAATAGTTAATTGTTGCTCGCTTTAACGGTGAAGAAAAACATCGCGAGGTGTATGACTGGAGTTCTCCATAATGTTCTCGAAGATATGTATTGTCTGTCAACTCGCACCAGACCAGCGTGGTGGACTACGGCCTAACTCTTCTTCTATATTATTATGCAGTAAGAACAGTCGGCCTGAAACTGCGGTATTTATTACATGGTAGGCTGTTCAGTGGAACTTATAAATACAAATTACGATCATAAATTGGCAACTATAAAAATTGTTTTATTCAAAAATCTTTTGCACACTGTTTGTTATTGAGCGCCTGATAACGATTAGCAATTATAATGTGCTTTGTAAATTAAACTACATGTATGTTGCAGTCAAAATTCTTACCCGGCAAAAGAGTTTTTGGCTGACGATGTCGATCAAATGCACCAAGAGAGTATTATATTATAACAGTATCATATTATAACATAATTATTGTTATTATAACTAAATAAACAAATTAACATATATAAATTATGTACTTTATACCTATCTATCAATTACTCGTATACAAATAAGTCAGTAAAATAACGGTATTAAAATAATGATTGTATGTATTCATGTAAGTGAAATTATTAATTTACTGTTATATTCACAGTATTTCTTAATAATAGTGTAAAAAACTTGGATCGAGCTGAAATTATTATAAAAACGTTTATAAAGACGCTTTTCTAGTAATTTGACAAACCCTAACCTTCTTACATTTTTAAGAGTTTCGTTATTTTAACGTCGTTCAATAGTAGTTTCCTCTGCAGACTTTACTCAAAACTACTTTCAACCAATATTTCAGTCAAAACTAACACTTAACTAACGTCTATAGTCTAAAGTGTATATATATCTACTTTTGACTGATGTTTGCAGTTGTAGTTTTGCCCATTTAACAGTTTTGACCATATGTAACATATACAAGTTAATTTCTTTTCTACACACTGCACGGTATTGCGTGTGTAGAACTAATTTATTCTTTTATAAAATAGACACATAATTGAATGCTGTAAATGTGTTTATCGATCACAACTAGCTAATACAAAAACACTTTCATATTAATATTAACTGTAGTTGTGCTAGCCAATCGGCTTGATATAAACATGGACATTGATGTACTACGTACTAGAAGAGACAACGTATTAGAGAGTTATTTGTAACACGCTTTAGAGTGCGTTAGAGTTTCTAACATGCTTTAGAGAGCGTTAAAGTTTGTAACATGCTCTCTAACTCACTTAGTGTTAGTAAAGCTAAATTATTTTGCAGATGTTTAAGCAGCACTGAATTCGTATGAAGGCATATTTCGAATATTAAAATATTGCGCTCAAACATGACGTTCCACTATTTAATTCGCTTATAGTGAGTGATTCAGGCCCGATTTTTATCGAGAAACAAGTCATATTCGATACAGTTAAATTTTGCAATATTTTATAGCATACTAGCTGTTGCCCGCTACTTCAAAGATTGAACACAAAAGCACCTGAACTCAGAACACCTATTTATAATAATAATATTCTACCACATACACACAGCACCATCTAGCCCAAACTAAGCAGACCTTGTACTATGGGTACTAGACAATGGATAAACATACATATATATTTTTTTTGTAAATACTTACATATTATACATAGAAACACCATATTACACATAATAATGATAATGCATATGAAAGTACATATATACTACTATCATGTGCATTTAGTAAAAATTTTGTTATTTTGACATTACCAACAGACATTTCAATTTCATTTATCTGTAGATGTATCTAAAACTGTCCGGAGGTATAAGAACTCGTTGCTTGATGTAGGAACTGAGCTTTAGAGAGCATCACACTAACGCATACGCATATCACAATTAACCTAGTAGAGTTGTCTCTTCTAGTAGTAAATTTTAATTCAGTCAACTTGGAGTCGATTTAAAGTTAAAGTAGACATCTCTCGCAAGATGGCAGTTCTTCTTTTCGTGTGGTTAGTGGCCAATCTGTTGTCAAGAGTTGTTCAAGCCGCCCGCAGACCTCTGACATGGCTTAACGGCTGCTGTCCATTTGACAACAACCGGGACCGACTTTTTACGTGCCCTCCGAAGCACGGAGACGCTCAGATGAAATACCACTAAGCGGTCACCCATCTATAGAGTGACTGCACCCATCGTTGCTTAACCTCGCTAATCGCTTACCAATCAGTGAGTGCAACTGGCTATGAGCATTTCATGACAATAGAGCATGCAACGAAATCACAGCAGATGTCTTCTCGAGACACGCCATATTTCAAATTTGATGCATTCAATGCATGTCACCGATAAATACACAGGTGATACAAACATATATATTTGTTATCAAAAGACAACTCTCACACTAATAGTAATTCTTGTGCCGCGGGTGACTTAACAAACCTTCAAACATTCAAATAATGGGCGCAAAGAATACCCATACTCGAAACAACTATTTGTTGATCACAGAATTTTTTGTTCCGTGTGGGGATCGAACCCACAACACTTGGCGCTGTAGCAGTAGCGAGGTGGCCACTTCGACCACTGCGCGATCCGTGCATCCACACTTATATTGTAGAAGTGACGGTGCTTGCTATGACTGACACCCCCTGATATTAAGTAGGAAAGAGTTTTGTGTCCAGTAGAAGCAAGGTGAGCAGTATTTCGTACTGTGTCCTTATCTCACACCTTGATGATTTCATATGGTTATATTCATCGTAGATATCACACACGAATATAAGCAGCACTCCATATGGATTACTAGATTTTGGCCGCAACTTCGCTTGCGTTACTGTAGATTTATGTAAAGATCGATTTTTCAGTAGCCTATATGTTATTATGATATATAAGGAATAATACTGTAAAGTTTCATCAAAATACGTTCAGTAGTTATTGCGTGAAGGTTTAACAAACATCTATCCATCCATACTCACAAAATTTTACATTACAATAATATTAGGATAGTGGGATATCAAAACCCATCTAGGACGTTTCGGTGATCCTTTTAAACTATTGAGCTGTAGCGGCACACCGGCAGCCATTATAGTTATCAATAGTTTTCAATTAAGTCTGGCATTCCAATAATTGACAGGTTAACATGACAAAATAAAAGTAACAACTTTGTTGAATAAATCGTGACTTGTAAATATTGTCTCCAATTATTAAATTTAATGAATTCTAATTCTTGTCTTGAAATTTAAAGTGCCAATATGCACGACAATGCCGCTTTTTTTGATAAAGATTGATATTGAATCGATTTTATAAGCTCTCAGAGGAATCGTATGTATATAATTGTAAGACACATACTTTATAAACTTTATATACCTAATGTTATACTTTATATACTTTTTATACTTAAAGTTGCACATCAATTACCAACCAAGTATCGAATTAAAACTGATGCACAAGGACACTTTTTTATCTTTATAATGGCAGCTACCTCGAAATCATATGAATTTAAAAGTAATCTATACCGACAGCTAGACGTGGTCGTTAAATCAATAAAATGTTTTCTTCAATGAAAAAACCTGTTAAAAATTTTAACCTAATAAATTCTATCAACGTCTCCGCAACGCAAGTCGCAACTCGCAATAATGTATAAATAATTTTCATCTCATAAAACAATTAATGAAATAACGAAAGCAGTTTTGTTCTAATTGGTACAATTAGTAGCTACAAAACGGTTTTCGAAGTTGCGATCGAAAACGTTGACATAATATGGAATAATTTAACTTTATACGAATCTAATGAATAATCAGTTCATTGAAAATCCGGTTGACGATTTAACAGTTTTTTTAACCTGTTGACCATTGACGAAAACAGTTACATTAAATTAATTAAAAAACCGTCAATAACACATCTCTATCGACAGCAATAAACGGGGTTATTATTCAGATAAAGCCATTAAATAACTTTTTAAATTAACCATTAACCAGTCCGAGTCGGAAATACGTCAAAAATAAGCATATTTCAAGACTGTTTTTAGGCGAAAGTAGGCGGTGTATGAATACAATAAATTCGCACGAAAGGTCTTTGCTAACCATACTGTATCACTCTATAATCACAAACACATAAGATTATGAGATTATAATGCGATAACTGATTAATGCAACGCACGAAACGCCTAGGAGAATATTTTCTTAGGCTAAGTCCCGTTCTGAAGAAGAATTGACGTTTGACATTAAATGTATTGATTCTAAAGGAATCTGCCCACTACCCCGTCTCATACCATGACCGTGCTAGGAATGTGTCAGATAAAAAAAATTCTTTGTAAGGTAATGTATAAGACTATGCCCACTAGACCGTTCCGTCACCGACCAGCATTTCCTATAGCAGGGCGTATCGTGTTGCTTTTCGTATCTGATACGTTCCTAGCACGGTCATGGTGTGAGACGGTGCAGTGGGCAGACTCGTTAATGATATAAACACACTGTATATTGAAACGGAGCTTTGCACCATAACACGACACAAATATTGTTTAGTAGCTATTGCCCGCGGCTTCGCTTGTTCCAGAACAGCTTTTTGTTTTGGGTAGAGACTCTATGTCCTTTTCTGTACCTCTGACAACGTTTATACGTAATTTCGAACACAATATCTCTCAGTAGGTACTGCTACTACGAATTTATTGTCTGAAAAATCCAATACCAGTACCTGACGGAGAATCAAACCCGAGAACTCATGCAGCACACAACAGTTCACTGCGCCACCGACGCAGCGTATATTTTTTACGTCAGAAAAATTAAAGGTTATCTTGATCTATTCGGTATTTAACCAATAAATTATTGCAAAAAGCTCGAATAACTGCCAACAAAAAAAAGATAGAGAATGCTATTCTGTCTTATCGTACGATAAGTTATCTTAAGTTTTTCCGAGTCGTTCTACTGGTTAGACTACACTTGGTTATAATAGGGTTAGGGTGGTGAAGAATAATGTTAAGGTGCCCGCTGATGCGTCTCCGTTCCGTAGGTAATTACTTTGTATGTCAGCTCAAATTATTGACTAAACCGCTTTGTCACTTTGTTGACTAACGCCATTAAAAATAATACGACAGTCACATCCTCTGCATTTTAAAATAATACCTCTGTTGAGAGAGTCTTGCAATGTTCTGGTTTGTAAAACGACTAGCCGTCACTTTGTTCGTTTATCGCGGTTGACTTGTCAACGAATCCATCACAATAGAGATTGAAAGAATGGATGCTAAGCATATTGTTATAAAGTTCACTATTCAATGACATCTTCTAATTTTATTAATGGCTTGATTCTAAATCTAATGTAAATTATATATTTATGGTATGAACAGGCTGACTTGCTCAGGGCAATTGATACTACCTTTATTACTTCATTTTACATTGATACTGAGCGACTCGGCTTATTCGTACGTAATTTTTTGTAGCAGCAAACCGGCGAACCACGTTTTGCTCAATAAGAAAAAGTTCTATAGGCTCATACTTCTACCATGTTTTTTCATTTCACATTAAATTTCCCTTTTCTAGGGTGTCAACACACCCTTAGTATTGCAAGTAATAATTGGCTACAGTAAACGTTATCATTAGACGCTTGTTTGCAACTATTGTTATATAAAAACATGTAATATGTGTACGACTACCAATACTATTGTTGTCTTTTACCTTATACAACCAAGACTTACTTGTCGACCCTTCGAAAAAGTATCCGATGCTACTTGCAGAACGGATAAACTTATGATATGATAGATAAGAGGGCTGACTGATTCAGCAAAACTTCAGGCTTTAATGGAGATAACGCTGTGTCGTACCTTTCATATTCGTCAATAAATATATAACAGCATCTAGGTATAAACATTTCATTTTAATAATATTTAATATACACTTAAGTTTACGCGAATATTACATATTGAAGTTCAACTACTTGAAACGAATTTTGTAGCGGTTTTATTTTTAAACATGACTTATTAAACTGTTTACATATTCTCAGATGTTATGGTTGCTTTTTGACAGACACGATCACAAGGAGACTTAATTAAAAATGTCTCAAAATTTTAAATTAGTAATAGTGTCTTCCAGACCGAATTTCGGTCACGGCGGCCAATCTTAACGGAGACTGGACATCTGCGCAGGAGATATTATAGTGCACAAGCGTGTGCGCAAACACAAGCGCACTGTCTGTTCCCTAATTGTAAGGGGACAGTAATCAGACACGACCGAAAGAGATCAGGCGCAGGACCAACAGCTTTACGTGATTTCGGAGGCACTGGGTGTCTAACACCGCCAACTTCCTAACTCCGGGTTACTATCGAGATTTCTTAACAAAAATACCCAATAACATTTTGTTGGGCCAACCCGGGATTCGAACCCGAGACCTCATGCACAGCAGTCGCATTCACTACCGCTGCGCCACTGTTTATTAACATATGTATTGTAATGTTTCCAGACGGCGCAAGACTCCGCACCACCAGCGCCGACCCCCTCCTCGTCGGCGGGCTCAGCAGACAGCTCGTAAACCAGTGGGACACTGTGTGTATCAGACATTAGTGCTACATCTGTAAAGTACGTGAAACACGCCCACGCGATTATGTACCTTATGTTTTGTTGTTATAAGACTTATTATTGCGCACGAACATGTGGAACTTGTACCACTACTAAACCACATATCGACAACGTGTCCACACAATCTGTAGATCGATTAATACCATACTTGATCCCTCTCTTATTAAACTCAAGACCACGACCAGAAGACACAAACGTTTAGCATCTCTGAACTTGTATTTTCAACAAGCTGATGATATGTTCTATCAAAATTAATGATAAAATGAATTTATGGTTGTATGTCCCATCTTGACTCGAAAATTATTATAATTTAAAGAGTCCATATTTGCATCCTAACCTACATACATTATGCTTTACTCGCCATGTAAAATTACTTACTGTTAAAATTATTATTTTCGGTATAATAAATTGGCAACATCTGCATTGCTAATGAGTAATGCCATGTAATTACGTTATCGGAAAACCTTCGAAATTTAAGAAAACTACAGATTGCTGATAATAAAAGTATATTTTAATGGCTTGAAAATATTGAAGTTATTATTTTATGTGACGATATTCACATATTGGTGCGCAGTTCAGCGGTCACTAACTATAGAATGTTTATTTTTTTACAACATACGCCTTGTAATTATGCCCCATTCGATGGTATCAATGGGATCGTTTCTACTGCTATCATTATGGTGTATGTGTACTTTATTTTGTATGGACAAACTAATATTTACCATCACCTGTTTTTAATACCCTCCACATCAGATATCTATTCAGGGAAGGGGTAATGAAACTACTATTAACTATCGACCTACTATGTATATAGACAATTATAGGTACATACTATTCTCGGGTACAAATAATTAACCAATCTATCATTCGAATCAATTATAAATTAATAACATGTTGCTGTTATCGGGTTTTATAATAGTTTATCATAACTTTTTATCTAAAATAAAAAATTTCTATGAATTTAATTTGAGGGCAATTTGTCGCCGGTTTCTTCGAACCACCTACAATTTTCAAATGAGTTAATTTAAAAACATGCGTGGCTAAATATATAAGATTTTCTTCTGATAGTATAATTAATAGGACTCGATATGTCAGACACCAGAGGGCCAATTCTCGTAATACAAACTGCTCAAAATAGAGTTCCGATTTTATCTAAAATCATCAAATGTGATCTAAAATACAATTTATGTTGATATTTGACGTATATTTTAATTTAGGCGAATATAATTTGTGGTTTATCAACTCTATTTTGATCAGGCTACATCCAAATTATAAACATAATATTTCTCACAAAAATGTTCAATATTATTTTAATAATAAACTTTTAAATTGCTCGTCGATAAAGGCAGTCAGACCAGTACCAAGTAGCTTATTGGTCATTCATTCGTTATAAAGCCTTAAGCTTACAAGCCTACAGCGCGGTTTTTTATCGAATGCTTTTCGGCTCTGATAGAATTTGCTGGGTTTGGGAAACGTCTAACATGTTTTTGCCACAAGAAAAATAAGTTTATAATAATGTAACAATTCAAATTTGTCAGTACAATCAGTTGCGTATACAGTTAGTATATCAAATGAATGCAACAGTTTTTTATACTAGTATTGAGGTTACGTCCGATAGAATATAGAAAGTAAATAAAAAAATTTAAAAGAACTTCACAAAGACATGCTATTTGAAATAAATTGATTGATCACGTTGTATGAACATGCCTATATTAAATTAAAATGATCACATTGGAAGATGTCCTTGCATTTTTCCCTTTGATAAAAATGTAATTAGTCACGTCGCTTGACTGTTATTACGTAGATTTAAAATTATAATTGAGGGAGAAGTATCATGCAACAGAGTTTATCAATTAAGATATAAAAGCGGCGTCGATTGCCCGTATAATTTCGTAATTTTTACATACCAACTAAAATCGTTTACCCATTTCTTCTAAAATATGAAATAATTAGATATATACCCGAAAGTGTAGGACAGATATTAACACCAAAAATTAATATTATAAACAGCCTTCCCAGTGAGTTATAACAATGCTTGGCCAGACAACATATAATTCATTTCATTCACATTCCCGCTCTGGGAATAATTCCTGTGTCACGGGGTACTTTACAAACATTCAAACAACAGACACAAAGAACATCCAGACTCAGAACAACCATTTGCGGATCACACAAATGTTTGTCCCGCGTGGAGTTCGAACCCACAACACTCAGCGCTGTACTAGTGGCGATGTGACCACTTAAACCACTATGCCATGCAGTAACTAATAGTAAAACGTTTACAATTATTGTAATGTGTCCGTAGGTACTCAGTTATATGAGAAGATAGTTTCCACGCAGGCGTTGGCGTCGGGCGGGGCAAGCTTAGCACCGCCCTTTAGCCTACATTCCACTACTAAAGGAAAATTAATGGCCTGCCCACGTGACGTATGAATAACCATGAGAACGTGCATATGGATGTTGTACCGACTGATAGAAAAGTCTTTGTGTCAGTTAAAGCAGCGTTGTTAGGGTTTGAGACATGTACATGCTTAGAATGTGAGCATGCGTAGTAGTATACCCCAGTATTGAAACAAGGTACGAAACTAGCACGTGCTTGCGAAATAAGAAGCAGATTAGGAATTAATAATGCAATAATAATATGTCTTCTTCAGTTTTAATTATATGCGTTTTGTTTACAATAATAGTAAATTATTATTTGACGAGAATCATTTAAATAGAGAACCAGACAGTACCCAGTTGATAAAAGTACGAGAATTTTTCAGTAATAAACGTAACAGATTTTTATTACCCTGACCCTTATTATTAAAAATATGTCTAATATACTTAGTATCAATTATAATTATTCATTTATAAACTAATTGTAACTTGTATTCATTCCATCTTAAAAACCTTGTCGTTGTGTAGGTTTGGTTAATTAATATTAGGTATTAAATTGTAATTGGTAAAGATCTCAAATGAATAAATTAATTGATTATTTATTGGTTAAATTTTAATTCGATATTTAAAAGGTAAAATTAATAAACCAACCGACACTTTACTTGACATGTAAGTAGATCTTTCTAGCACATTTTATTGTAATGTAAACAAACCGATTTACATAATATTGTATTTTATATTTTGATATTAAATGATTGCTAGTCAAAAAGACGAGAACATAAGGCCGAATCTTTTAATAAAATATGTTCAAAATAGAGTTTCGATCTAGTCTTATAAGCCTCAAATGTGTCCCGAAATGCAATTTATGTTCACATTGAAGTCCATTTAAATTTAGGAAAATACCATTCGTTATATTTATGACGCTGGATTAGATCGAAACTTTATTTTGAACATTGTGTGTTACGAGATTTGGCTCTCATATATAATGTATCTGGATATTTATAAACTTCATACTTAATATTATTACCTATATAATTTGACATGGCCAGTAATCATTGAGCACATTTTTTTATAGATAGCACACAGACAATTACCTAGCTATTTGTTTACATTTTAAGTGACAAGCATTTGTTTACAAATTTAGCAAAAAATACAGAGCGCTATCTTTTTTAAAATTAGAATGTAGTACGTCCAAAACATACTTCAGCCGTACCGAAATTCGTCCTATATCACATGAGAATCGTCCTTTTACATGAAGAACTCGTCTAAAACTAGTTACTTCACATAACATTTTCTACATACAAGGCTGTAATTTGATTATTATAGCTATATACTTGAACATGTTCGAGATATTAAAAATAAATATGCACCTACGTCATTATAATTACATTATGTAAATATTTTGTAAATATATTATATTTGTAACAGTCGGAATATTATTTAGTTTTAATTAGGTACGGGAAGCTCCGACGGGGTGGTTACCTAAACAGTTATGAACCCTCTGAATACCTATTCGTTTTAATTAATAGAAATGTGAGGATTTTGTTATAGCATGATAAGGAACTGAAGTTAATTTTTACCCTATTCTAATGTAGTTTTAACTGTGAATGGATCCTAGTAATGTTTAAGCTCTTGTAATTATTATGTTAGATGTAAGTAATTGTCATTACTTATTTATGATTATTGTTGTAATGTTTAGATTAAAATTGTAATGTTTAACTTCCGCCCAATGAGTCAAGGCATCACAACTTTGTGATAATCAAAATAAAAAAATGTAATGTTATCAAAAAAATAAACTTGTAATTTTGTCCAATTCGTGAGTCCATTATTTAAGTAGGAACGAAGTAGATTTTTAACTAAACGCAATCATATAAAAAAGCCAAAGTTCTTTAATGTCTAGCTGCTTTTGTTAATGAGATATTTGTAAAAAATCATGTGTAAGTACCTCCCCAATCGTCCGTAAAGTCTGGTGCTTCAGTCACAATCTTCCTAAAATTGCGATTTACAGTTTTCTCTTATGTATAGTAAGTAGTAAGAAGTCAATAACAGCACTTTATATTAAGCGTCAGTCCATCACATTAGTATAGCTAACAAATTTAAATTAACTATAAAAATATTTAAGTAATAGTTTTAAGATGAATAGAGGTGGTTTTGGGTTGAAACTCATTGCGGTAGCGGAGGAATCATCTAGCGGAGGAATAGCGGAAACATTTCGTTTATATTTTATTTTTATTATCTGTTCATTAACGTTTGTTTGAGAGTGTTGCCAAGTTATTAAAGAAATGTTTTGGAGAAAAGGAACCAGTGAATTGTTTGGTAGACTCTCATGGCAAGGGCTGTATGAACACAAGTAAACCTGGATCCTGTGTTCCCACTTCACATATTAAAATAATAAGAACTAAATTGTCATGTAAACCTAATGGGGGCTATCTTTAAGGTCCTGTCAATCCTGTCACAGCTGCTGTCAAAAGCCGGATTTGGCGGTGATCATTGTCGGTTTTTATGGTTAGGTATTGTTGAAATGACTATAGAGTATGAGGTCTAGAGACCTTACTATCCACAAGCGCCTATAGCGATGAATTCAAGCGCGATAGCCCTCATTAGTAAATGTCAAAGAAAACAATGATTTTCACAAGTTTGTGGAATTGAACGGTTTTATCACACAGTGAAGTTGACACATGAACTAGGTAGGTATATCCAATTTTGTACAATATTTCTTTTTAACGTAAATCGTTAAAATATTGTTCGAAAAACGATATATTATGTAATTTTATCAGAAAACGCTTATTAAATAATAAAGAGGCTGCTGGGCTTCTTAATTGAAACAAAAAAAAAATTGGTACCATTTCCATCATCGTTTCATAAGTTAGAAAAGAGTGAGATATAATGATAATTATGACCACGTAAAAGAGGGTCTTATCTTTAGAGAAATATAAAAAAAGTTATTTTTGTTTTGTAATGGGTAACGCACATGACTCATAAGTATGCAGCATTAAAAGTTGTTTATTTAAACCTTATTTTAGGTTGATCCTTTTGTGAAGTCAAATCTGTTGCCCGAAGGGGTAGGAAAAGAGATTTTCACATGCTACCATCTTGGTATATCTCTTTAGCTTCATTCAATCTATACTCTTCTGGTTAGAATTCTCTTAACTTGACCTTTCTCAAGAATGTCTATGAACATTCTCCTGTCCTTCCTTACTTACTTTACTTAAAGGAAAACAAAGCCTTATTGAATTCTGTAGTATCTTATGCCCATATAAATTGCCGTCTTAGACATTTTCTGACAAATCCGGACATTCTAGCAATATCCACGAGGTTTATTACTCACCGGTAAATAATTCATGTCAGTTCCTGTTTCTTAAATATTACATTGGCAAAATTTCCAAATCCATATTATTAATGAGGAACAGGTTTTTCTATAAGAAAAGCCTTGAATTTTCTTGTGACTGAGATCGACCCCATTCTTGGAGTCAACTATGCAACCCTCAAAAATGGCCACACCATACACGAAAAATAGTATACATATAGTGATTAGTTACGTAATACATAAGATACTCTTACAGACGACATACTTATTTAATAAACCTGACGAGACTTGAAGCCTTATAAACAGCTGTTCTAATACAGAGCACGGAGTATGGTAGATTGCACCCTATTAGACATATTCATTATAATCCAATTGCTTCATTGACAACTACGCAAGAGACATAAAAGTGACACTTGTGGAACTGGCAGCGCTGCCTGCGTTCAGCGCAATTCGAAAGACAAGAAAGAAGTAAATTATAAACAAAGAAGTGATTAATATAAATTATTATAATTTTCGTTTTTAGTAGCCTATCGCAGTAGGTCTATCATGAAATGTAAATGCTAAAGTTTCTGACCGACTCTCTGTATCGTGTAAAGCATGTATTCTGAAAAGTTTTTAGAGTTTACGTAACCTCTTGATTGCCCTAAACCCTTTCATGAAGTAGTCCGAACAACGGAGTAATATTATATTGAAAGAAAGAAATCCGAAAAGAAACTTCACTGCAAGTTATTTTCGTTTGGCTCGAAGTTTTGGACAGACATTTTTATGGTAGACCTTACAGTATTTCGTGCTTTATAAAGCATGTGCTAGATATATGATGGTCATTCATCAGTATATGATAGTCATACTTATCACCTACCAACATAAAAGCAATAGTGGAATAAATAAAAGTCAACCGAAACGTCGATGTTCAACTGTAAATTGGAAAAATCTGTCAGTGTTATCACAACGACCTTTAAAACCATTTTTCTTTGTTTTCCAAGGACAGGTTGGTTTAACGTAATGTTATATTCAAATATGTTTTAAATTATGTTATAAATCTTAATTTGGATTTATAAAATAATTTGAAGTTAAGCGAAAATGTTCTTGTTTTTTTTTTTTAGTTGGAAAGTATGGATATTTGTTGAAATAATTAGGCAGTCGATTTGAGTGTAATGTTTTAATAAGCGTTTTCTGTGTCCATAACTACTTATGTATTGTAATAACAACTTACTTTATAGATTTGAAATATTTATAAAATATTTCTGCAAGTTTGCTGATTTTCTAATGTGAAAAGTGATATTTAAACTATTTCTTGTCAAATAAACGATTTCGGTGATCGTTTTCTGTGTGTTTGATTTATTTATATACCCCTTTCTTCATTCCTATATATATAGGTATAACATATTCAGACCGGACTTCTCGAACATCTCCGAACATGAACCATCTGTGCAAAAGATTGAATAGTGCATAAGTGTGTGCGCAAATGTAACTACTCCTTATTCCATCAGTATCGTAGCTCTATGATATGTATAGTAGGGATGGTACTTTGATACGACTGGACGCAGATTAGGAGCAGAACTAACAGCATTATGTGTTTCTAACTTTGGTATGAAACCAATATTTTCTTGACTGTAAAACCTAATAACTTTTTGTTGGGGTTTTGAACGGGAGACCATGTGATTTACAACCCTATAGTGTATAGGGTTGCCAAGGCGGCAGACCATTAAATATAATAATAATATCAGCCATGTTAATAAGAGCAGCGATAGCTCAGTGGGGAGACCAACAGACTGCAATGCAGAAGGTCTCGGGTTCGAACCCACGTCGCGCACCTATGACTTTCGGAAGTAATATGACTTTTCGAAATTATGTGCGTATTGATTGACAATTATTGCCTGCTCCGTGCCTCGGAGAGCACGTTAAGCCGTTGGACCCGGCTGCCATGAACATCTATGGCAGTCGTTATTGGGAACGTCAGTACCCTCTAATATCCTGGCACTGGTATAGCCTTAGGGTATCGTTAGCCTTCGGGTTGCGGAGGTCAGGTGGCAGCCGCTCCGTGTAAAAACTGATATCCAGTCAAATCCGGTTAGTCCAGAAAAGCTGACCCCAAGTGACTTGGGAATAATAAAGGCTAAGAGAGAAGGATAATATCAGCCATGTTCATAAAGGAAGTTGCTGGCAGACACAGGTTATGTCTAGTGCTTGTCAATGAGCAGGATAAAACCCACCACAACCAAGCTAGACCTATGCGGGTTGGTAAACTTTACAATTTTTTTTATATAATTGGACTCCACACTTCCGCATTAGTATCTAGCTCTGTGTCCCGGGCAACTTTACAAGCATACAATTATAGAAACAAAGTCCAATTGCAGAAGCAGAACAAATTATTTGTTCATCAGCATCGATGCGACCGCTTACTCGCTATGCCATCCGTGCAAAATATAATGGAAACATTTCAAATAAATAGTTTTTTTTTCTATGTTTACTGTTCGAGTGATATTTACTCCTCTATAATATGATCCATGATGTCTGCTTATCCTTTATCAAAATTAGCTTACGAGGACTCGGATGTCCAGCAGTGGGACGATTTATAACAAGGACGTGAACTATGTGTATCGAAATTTGTAAAAATTCCATTTTACGGTTTATGGGTGAGTAGGTTACAATATTGACAAACTTTCATAATTTATAATATTAGAAGGTCTAGGAAGAAGAATTAATAAAAATAATTCAACAGTACTTAATCCTACTAATATGATAAATGTGAAGATGTTTGGTACTTGACGCGTAAACCTTATAACTACAGATATACTTTTTAACCAGGCAATCCGACATCATAGAATAATAGTTCATAAGCGTCATCAGATGCGGGTAAAATCGAGGAGCATTCAATTTGACAATGGTAGGTATTCAAATAAGTACTGTCAAACCCAACGCTGATATCTTACGTAAGTATCTACAGTCACCAACATAAGTCGATGCACACATGCAAAAATTCGACTGCCTTAACCTTTAAAATTATTACATATGATAGTATCTGTTTTATTTATAAAAGACAACTGATATAATTACAGTTCAAAAATATGTATGTATGTATTTTATAATACATAAAATACTTTTACTTTGTTAAATGTTAAACTACTTATGTTGCTCACTGTACTGATGCACATTGTTGTCAATACATTAGAATATAATTTAAATGCAATTGTGCACATCGCTATATTATATCCTAGGAGTGTAACGGACCTACATACGACTGGCTATGGTTAAGGTCCACGTAAACGTGATACTTCTTTTTTTACTATAAGGAACTATTCGCAAAAATCTATACTAATATTATAAAGAAAGATTTGATTTTTTGTCTGTTTGTTTGTAAGGGCGTAAATAAAAAACAAATGTACCGATTTAAAAATTCTTCTACCATTCGAAAGCTATATTATCACTGAGTAATATAGGCTATATTTTATTTAAAATAAAGTATTGTCACACCTAACCTAACCTACTTTTACATGATCAAAGCCGAGGGCTAAAGCTAGTACCCAATAAAACTTTTTGCAAGACGCGTATGAAACTCGTGAACTATCGATTTTGAGTTTCACATCAATTAATTTAACTGATGCTGCGTTCGTTTTTTCTTACTATACTGTCGCAATACAGTTTTGTCGCACAAGCGTTAATCGCACTCCCATTTGTCGCAATCACATAGTACACACAGCGACACATCAACCTAGACTGTTTGGACTTTGAACTATTAGAAGTTGAACGCTGCGAATCGTGCGAGAGAGTGCGTTATATTTATGTTACGCTCTATCCTTACCATTACATCGGTACCACTATGCACTGTCCCTTTCCGACAATTCTCTATTTTGTATGTAGCGTAGTTATGCGTATATAGGTGTCTAACTTGATGTGTAGCCTTGTGTACACCCAGAAAAAATAAAATTCATTATAGTCATATATATCACTTTGCCAATTGAATAATATTATAAACTAGCAGATGTCCGCGGCTTAGCTCGCGTAAATGTAGGTTAGGTTGACACCTTAACCTGCTAACGGTATGAAATAAACTTTATGACCTGTTCTCATACCTATCAAGTTTACATTAAAGAATCATAAAAGTCGGTCGAGGCGTTTCGGAGGAGTGCGATCACAAACACCGTGACACGAGACTTTTGTATATATGGCATCCAATAACATAGGTACGGTAATTTACATGACTGTTTTATTAACAGCTCGGAGCTTAGTACTAGATCCATAGATTCTATTAGCTATTCCAACAAGTGCATTGGGAGACCTTGGCCACTCCCAGGGCCTATGGAGTCAGAACTGTTCGTCGTAGATTATTATTATTATTATATATTTCCTATGACACCACTGTTTATTTTTTATTTTACCTGTTAATTTATCTATATATTAAGACTGCGCCTAACGAAATGTGCCAAAACAGGCGGTCACAGTTAAGTAAATAAATACAACAGTTTTTGTTTAATCCAAATATAAATTATACATTTACCATAACAATGAATGTGTATTTTGAAAAAATAATTCGTATTTTCACCTACAAAATTACGTAACTTTGCACGAAATATGCAAAAATGTAAGCTCGTGTTATGTGAATTTTAGATTATAACAGTAGAAATCTATCCTATTTTACAGCTTAAACGAAATATAAATAGTTATATTACAATTTGTCCGTCCCAAATATTTAAGTAATTGGTTGACAATAAAGATACATATTTATCAAAAAAGCACTTCAAATCCGCTACACAATTTTACTATGGCGGCCGCGCGCCGATTTGAATATGCGCCGCACGAGCTATGTCATTATCTGTCTTACGCTCAGCGCAGTCTTAATACGTGAAGCAAAAACTTTGAAATTGAAATTGCGCGGACGGAGGAGTATGAATTTGGCACAGTTAAAGTTTATATGAAGAAGGAGGGGCGAATCCTAATATTTATATAAAATATGCATTAGAAATACATTAAATTAAAGGAAAAACACTACACGCACAGAACCATGCATTTGACACACGCAGTCGAAGCGCGTAACTATGGTTACATATATCAATATATAATGATTTTACATTTATATCATCAATATCTTACAGGCAAACTTTTATCGAATTTCGAGCCCTAGGCGACCACTAGTTTTTTTTAAACGACGCCGACGACGCCCTCCCTACCAATAATAAATATTATTATTGTGTCGCGGGAGACTTTACAAACATTCAAACAACGGACACAAAGAACAACCAGACTCAGAATAACGATTTGTGGATTACACTGAGTTTTGTCCCGTGTGGGATTCGAACCCACAACACTTGGCGCAATGGCAGTGGCAAGGCGACCACTTAATCCAGTACGCCATCCGTGCAGTCACAGTCCCTTTATTTTTACTTTCGTCTTGACATCCCCGAAAGAGTAGGTGAGGTAGGTATAGGTACTACATTCATTAGTATTATATTTTACGCACCATATTAAAAGCAGAGCCTATAGCCAACTACCAGGCACATTCATAGACTCCATGCTGCTATTGAGAATAACCTAATCGAAAAACAAATAAATATGATGACACTGCACAATTTGGAACTTAAACTTGGGATATTATAACATTCGGCATCAAATAATTGAAATCTTAAACCAGAGGCAGTCTTTCTTTTTTACGCCACTGAGATGGCAGGTAAGTATACAAAAGCATGATACCAGTGCATTTGTACAATTGCTACTCCAGAGGTAAGATTATTTGGTGCGAATTCGCAACGCAGAAAACTGCGACACGAATTGCTGCGATGCGATTTCCTGCGGCAAGGCGTCTCCCTTCCACAATTCGAAAAAAAATCGAATGCGCGATGCGAATCAATTCGCAAGTTCTTGCGATGCGTCGTGGGAGCTCGTAGATTTTTACGATTTACGCAGTTTTTTGTACAAACCCAAAGAAGTGGCAGCGAAAACGCTGTGCTTACCTTGTGTAAATAAGGAAAGATAACTCGACCACATTTATAAAATGAGAACATAGTCACAAACAATTGTCATGAAAAATATTGAATATTGAGTAGGTATACCTATAAATGAAAATCAATTGCTACATGTATGACGGAGCCTCAGTTACTTAATAAGAACGGCTCGAATGATTTAGCTGTTTCTTTTTTTGTTGTGTTTGTATTGTCGGGACAAGGTTTGTATGAATGAAAAATTGCGGAAACTTCGAGGGAAATGTCGAAAATTTAAATGGTATTTTTAATTATATGAAAAAAATTATTAACGTTTTGATATTGAATTACGTGAAATGTATTTGTGTATACATTGACAGAACAACGACTGTCGGGTCAGCTAGTAAATTAATATATTGAATTCATTATGTTTAGTAATATACTACTGTTTAAATAATTTTAAATGAATACAGCACCATCTGTTCCGTACGCGAAGTACGATCATCGCACATGTAGCTTGTTCTTGTAATGGGCTATTGTTGTTAGAGTCCTAGTGGTGTAAAACTTTTAAAATAAATTCAGAGATGGCGCTTTACCGCATTATATCCAAACATAACTGATGGCGCAACTTGGTATTAGTGTTATTACATATTGTCACAGAGCATTTGTGAGGTAACTTGTGAATAATTATTCATACTGTAGTATTAAAATATAAGTAATTAAATTAGTTTGTTATGTATAATATCAGTATAAATAGGAATTTACAAAATGGGATACAATTGTGGTATTAATATGCGTACTTTTTAAATTTATTTCTATTGTTTATCTAATTATGTGAAACGGTGTGAAGTGACCCATAAACGTCAACCGTCATGTCATGTCAGCCACATGTCAATTGGCGATCTTATTTTGATTATTGCTCGAATGGTGTATTGAATAAAGTAAAGTTTTAAATTTTACTAAAAATGTATCTGAGACATAATATCAATATTTTCGATCATTGATGAACATCATTCTTATCTGATTGAGGTTTGGCATGTTGTTAGTACGCATTATTTGCATAATTTCGAGAATACACCGGCCTCAAAATGGCAGTGACAAACATTGACGAAACGATCCTAAAATACGAGAATATTATCAACGATGTCCTTAAAGAAGATCTTCGTCAGCTAGAAATACGACTGCAACAGATTAACGCCGAGATATCTGACTTAATTCAACAGAAACATACTTTAAAAGTTATTACAGACAAATCTGTTCACCCTGATGGTTTCAAAACCCAAGTTAATTTAAGTTGTAACTTTTTTATGGAAGCGTCTGTCCCGGATACGTCCTCATTATTAATGAATATCGGCTTGAATCATTACTTGGAGTTTACAATAGATGAAGCGAATAAATATTTGGATGTGAGAATAAAGGCTTTTGAGAACAAGGCTGATGAATTGCACAATAAGGCTGCGGAGACAAAAGCACATATAAAATTAATGTTGTTTAGAATTGGAGAACTACAAGAAACAGTTGGATACAAAAGTTGATAGATGTATATAAGATTTGGCCATCTTCATATTGTTGGTAGATAATCTCATGTTGTGAGTGTCTCTGATTTCTAACAACTGTTTAATAGCAATGAGGAGAACCTGTAAGTGAAAATATATGGAATGGGAAATTCTTGTTGAATCTAAGCAGCCATACCATCAAAGGCAATACCAGACAATGGCCAAATTATATAAGTTATGAAACTATGTAGTGGCTACTTTACAGAAGGAATTCTATTTTGAAATAATAAAATTATTTCAAAATAGAATGCCAATCTAGTCTTAGTATTGTCAAATGTGAACTGAAATCAATTTAATTCCACATTTACATTTTAAAAACACATTTGCAGTTTAATCTAGGAGAAACCCATTTTAGTTATTGATGACACTGATAGTTGATCAGAACTCTAAAACATTTTTATTATGTGAATAGTCCCTAAGATTGAGACAAAACATTACAGTGACCAGCGGCTGTTATTAATAATTATGAGACCCTCTAAATTAATTTAATATAAGCATTGTTGTAAACTCAAGTTTGCTAAGTACTATGTATGTATATTTATTTTATGTTGACGTAAAGAATCAATTAAATGACATCTGTCCATAATTTTATTTGAAATTTATGTTTTTTAAGTCAGTGTGTCAACATATTGACTTAATTATTTGTTGAAATGCCACATATAATTGAAACCTGCCACTCAATAGTTTAATGAAATTGATAGTACCTAGCTTAAAGAATAGTTATTTTTTTTATTCTACTAAAGTGGCAAACAGTCATATGGCCCACCTGATGTTAAATTGTCACCTTAGCCTATGGACGCCTGCAACACTAGAGACATCACTTGCGCGTTAATACTAGATGTTGCCATGTACATTATACAGTTGAAGGTCTTTCATTTATTTAATTTGAATTGAATAAATAATTTAACAAAACACAATTATTGTCAAAGCAGTTGCAATTGTGTCTGGCGGAACAGTTGTTAGATATATATTTTCACAATTTATATATGTATGAAGTCACATGATTATCAAATGTTTTGTTATTTTAACTTGTAGCCTTTTATGTAGCATGGTCAATTTAGATTATAAGGAGTCACTTAATATTGTATACACATTAATTATTGTACCTACACATAAGTAAAATGGAAAATGCTGAATGTAATGACAACGCAATTTATAAACTTTTGTTATATATTCATAGATCTTTGTAATTTGTATCTATTTGTATTCAAAAGCAAAACTTTGACTGCATGTTTTGAACTATTACAGAACCATTCAGTTGTCAATAAATCATTATTTTTCTAATTCTTATTAGTTGTGTTTTAATTGTGGCTAAAGAGAAATTTTGGAGTTAGCATATGCGTTTTTAAAAGGTTCATATATATAAATATAGAATCGAAACGATTATATATGGATATTAATATTTATATCCATATATAATATAAACCGCCTATGACTTAATTCATACTTATTACTTACTAATGAAGTGAATTAATGAAGTCATATGCTATTAACCAATTGCCTGCTCACACATTAAATACTAATCAAATCGAATTAGCTCCAATATAATAAGTTAAAAGGGTAAGGCGATGGAGTTGCTATAAAGAGAAGTCATAACGCGCCGAGGGTTCGATACCCACATAGAAAAAAATATTTAATCTACCAACAGTTGTTTCGAATGTCTAGTGTCCATTGTTGGTGGCGACACAAAAGATACTCAGATTTCAGACTCAGCCAGTTGGAAATATCAATGTCTGTAAAGTGTCTTATAACAATCTTTGACCCTAAATCTAAATTAGCACAACCAAATTCAAATATATAGGTATTTGAAATTGGTTGTGCTAATTGAGATTTGAGACTTGAAGGCTTTGAAGTTGTTTTAACCGAGGACAAATAACCGATTCGAAAATCTATTTACTCGAATGTTAAACTTGGGATATCGCTTAAACTGCAGTGGCCTGGGTAAAGAAGGATTTACACTCTTTAGAAGATAGCAATCACCCAGCATTATGTTGTGTTACCGTCTTCCACATAACGCCGCGATGACATGTACTCGAAGGGTTGAACCATAAGTGTTTGATTCTTAACACACCTTGAAACTTTGGAAATTGCCTGTAGTGGCAATATCAACGTTGCTACTACAGGCCAGGTATAGTATACCTGGTATATATTGTATTTAGATTTTTTTCTAAATTATAAAAAATCTAAATACAATAGTAAGTAACCGCTACTATGGCGAAAAGATATTGCTAAATGCTAACAGTGTGGCATAGGTACCTATTATTTATTTACCGCCTACATCTATCTTATTATGTAAACGAATCTAATGAAACGTCAACATATTCAGCCGATTTTAGGCTACAGAACGTGCCAATTGGTATGAACATGGTCAGGTAAAAAAAAAGTGTACTTAACTAAAAACAGCCGAACGCTTAGTAAACATGTTTCATAATTTGTGTTGATTTGATATAACTTACATGAGTCAGGATGGCCGAGCGGTCTAAGGCGCTGCGTTCAGGTCGCAGTCCACTTCTGTGGGCGTGGGTTCGAATCCCACTTCTGACAAACTCTTTTACTATTTTAATCGTGGTCAAGTGCCTTCAATATAATTTTGTACAAACAATTGTTTTAGGCTGGTAGCACGTAGGGATTATAATTGTTATAACATGAGTATTAAAGCAGCCATTTTTAAAATTTATTGTTTGCCAAAATTTTCAATTGCACCGATGGCGTAGTAGCAAAGTCAAACTCAGAAATCATTTATTACTTAGGTCACAAAGTAACACTTATGAACGTTAAAGGGGTTAGTGAGTTTATTACATTTACTGAATTTACATTTATGTTAGTTGCAAGTTTCAGGCAAAAGGTTGAGCTTATGAGATATCTTCTCATAGGTTCAACGTGCAAGAAACTCAAGGCCATTCTTTAAATCGCCATCAACTTATAATTTCAGTATTTTACAACTCATTTATGTACCAGGTGTTGCAGTCATTATGCCATATGTCACTGTCCATATAAAACAAAATTCTAAAAATAAGAAAGAGTTAATAATATTATGTAAGAAGCATTTGAAGTTTGAAGTAATATTTATCAGTAGGTAGCCATTTGTAATAGACAGTAGATAGTATGGCATGAGGACGCATACACTTACACTTTGTGACATGAAAAGGTAGTTCGTGACTAAATGTAGTTAAAACAAAATTTACGTTACTACTTATAACGTTTGTTTAAAAGAAAATAAAGATACTTTAACATCACAAAATAAACACGAAATACCTTCACAT
Organism: Catocala fraxini; assembly: GCA_930367265.1. Taxonomy (NCBI): domain Eukaryota; kingdom Metazoa; phylum Arthropoda; class Insecta; order Lepidoptera; family Erebidae; genus Catocala; species Catocala fraxini. The sequence continues at coordinate 7,688,657 of OV884040.1, read as the reverse complement.
AACTAAATTGACTTATATAATACATACATTGTTTGAATCCTGTATGAAACAAGCAGCTAGTTCCATGAGTTTTTATCATTTAAGTAATCATTGATTGAATAATAGCCCTGCCGGATAAGCTGACTTTTAACAGCACTTTTAAATTTGAGTTAAGGTAAATTTAAAATATAAAAAAAAAACAAAAAAAAAAAAATCAATCGGTAGTTTATTAAAAAAGTGTACCTATACTGACTGAGTCCCGCAAATGAATTGTGAACTTTATGTAAACGATGATACGGATCTACTTATGCTTATTTCTAGTGTTCAAGTTGTGAATATCACTATTCTTGTTATATAAGTGAATATTATGTTTTATAAACATAATATTCGTAAAATATATATATTGCGACGCAACAGTAAGTATACCATTTTCTTTAAAACGCTCTTTCAGGGAACTCGTGGGCCTAAATTATAAATGCTACGTACTGCACGCTTTTGAAGAGTAAAAATTGTTTCAATATCAGCTGTCTTACCCCACAACAGTATGCCATGGGACATGACGCTGTGAAAATAACTAAAATATACTAGTCTCGCAGTATCTACATCAGTAAGCTGTCTTACTTTCCTAACCGCGAATGCGGCTGAACTAGGTCTCCCTGCAAGACACGATATTTGAGCGCCCCACTGAATTTTATCTTCTAAATTCTAAAGTAATGCCTAAGAAAACTGTGGATTGTACAAATGTTACTGTTTCATTATTTAAATTAACGTTTATGCTAGGACTCTTACATTAGGCAATGTAGACTTAATACATTTTGTTTTCTTAGAATTGAGTAGAATATATTCGCCGTGAACCAGTCCAGGACTTGCGCGAGTGAAGAATTAACACCCTGTAAATTTGGTGCCTAATGATCTACTTTAAAAATAAGTGATGTGTCATCAACAAATAATACAATGTCGCACAACTTCTGTACGAAGAACGGCAAATCATTCACGTACGCTAGAAGCAGAGAGCTTAGGTGCTGCAGTTCTTTCACTATTGATAGGTACTTATTATTCACTGTAACGACGAAAGAAATGCAAACAGGAACCTACATGTCTCAGCTCTTATAGTCTACATCGATACAGTCAGTGGATGGCTTGTGATCAAGAGATCTTGGGTTCGAATCTCACTTACATACTATGGTATAAACCTACCATAAGGGGTTGGCAGAAGTGTATGTACAAATATGCGTGTACTTACCTATCACACTTCGCCAAATAAATATTCAGACTGCGTGCTATTACTGAGAATTTCTTAAAAGAAAATTCAATTACATTTTGTGCGACCTGGGATTTGAACCCGGGACGTCGTACGGCACTCGGATTTACTACGCCATCGAGGCAATTATACACAAAAGAATATCCACGAAGAGACATTTTATTATTAGACATACCTAATGAACTTAAGAATTTTAATTTATTCCTTATTACTTGGAGACTTAATAGTCTAATAAAAACTCAAGTGAGTTCTTGAGACTTAATAACTAAGGTCTTAACCCGTAATCAGCTCAAAAGTCGCTGCCCTAAGCGGTAACCGGTAAATTAGGGTTAATTTGAATATTTGAGTCTCAAGATGTGGGGGTCGTTATTACCCATTTGGATGGAAACTACTTGAATAAAATTAGCATTGTCATTTTACTGTTGAGTTTGTAGTTAATTAAGTAGGTATGTGTTTTAGCTATTTAACACATAATTATAATTTAATAGCATTGTTTTAGCTGCCAAAATACGTAAATTAAAAAACCTCACAGAAATATTTTCGTTTAGTAAAGTGACGACAAATTTAAAAATAAATAAGATCTACAATATTAGGAAGAGGCAAATTTTTAATTGATGGTATCTACCTCGGTAGCGTAGTTGTAGTGAATGCAACTGACCGGCATGCAGCATGGCGGCATTAGGAACTTGTAACGCCACCAACTAAAATAATTCAACAACCTCTAGATAGCACTCTCAAAAACAAGTTTCAATAATTATGTGAGTGGTAGGAGTTCTAATCAATACCAACAGATGGCGCTTCTCGCGTACGCCTAGCGATCACTGTGACGTGTAAGTTCAACGCAAAAGCAACAGATGTCACTATCCTTTTTGAGCTACTTTCTGAATCGCGGTGTTAAGATTCTCCGCCGTAGAATGACTACCTCCGACTTAACTTTAATAGTTATCGCTTCTCGGCCTTTTGGCTAAGATCAAAGTGTAGTATCTGTTCTTTTCAGCTTAATATCTGAAAGTTCCCTCACTGAGGGACCAGTATATTAAACTGATTTTTGTGACCAGACGAGATGTTCTGGGCTCGCTCCACTCTCGTCGCGGGTCGACCCGGCATTGCAGTGCCGCCGGGATCGGCCCACATTAACCTATGAATACGACTCCGACAAAAGAAAACCTATCACATATACATATAGAGAATAGTTTTGAAACAGTTCAAACAATAAATTTTTATAGATATTATAGTTCTTCACAATAATTATGACACATCTGACGGTACTTTATGGATTAATATTGGAATAACATAAGTACTGATGATCAGTGTATGACTGATGGCGCAGTAGCTAAAGTGTGGGTTGCGAACTCCACAAAGCGCAAACATTGTGTGATTTGAAATTCACTTACACCACATAATATAGTTGTTCGGAGTTTGGATGTTCTTTGTGTAACTGACACATGTTTTTATTGTAGATACAGTTTATTCACTATACAGGGATGATCCCTATTCAGTATTGCTAGTCTGCTCAGCAAACAAAATATAAAAAATAGTGGCGACAATAAACGACTTAACTTACTGGTAAGTTGTTATTTCAGAAACAACTAACCATATTTGTTATTTTAGAAGAAATCAGCTTTAGTTAATGTTTTATGATTAAATTAGGTAAGTCCTTAGATGTATTATAAATAGACATATAATCTTAAAAAAGATGATAATCGAGTGGGGAGGTCATTGAGTTTCCACGCAAAGGTTTCAAAGAACGGCATCGTACTTTCAACTGTTCGAAGTAATTGGTTTCTGAACGTTGTGCTGCAGTTCTTTTAATATTTATATGTACTTATTATTCACTTTAACGACAAAAGAAGTGCAAACAGAAAGATAAATCTTTATCAGGGTACCTACATATTGTCTCAGCTCTTAAAGTCTACATCTATACCGCCAGTGGCCCGATGTGATCAAGATATCTTGGGTTCGATTCTCACCTACCTTCTATGGTACCTATAAACCTACCATAGGGAGTTGGCAGAAGTGTATGTACAAATATGCGTGTATTTACCTGTCACATTTCGCCAATTAAATATTGTTATACACAATTCCAGACTAAATGTTACTATCTACTGAGATTTTTTTAATAGACACAACTAATTACACTTTTTGCGCCCCAGGAGTCGAACGCTAGAAGAAGAAATGCGGCAGTCACATTTATTACCGCTGCGCCACCGAGGCAGTGAGCAATAAAATATCCACGAAGGACGACATTTTATTATTAGGCATACTTAATTAGGTAACTTAAGAATTTTAATTTATTCCTTATTACTTACAAACTTATAAATAGTCTAATAAAAACTCAAGTGAGTCCTTGAGACTTAATAACTACCTAAGTTCTTAACCTGTAATCAGCTCAAAAGTCGCTGCTCTAAGCGGTTAGCGGTAAATTAGGGTTAATTTGAATATTTGAGTCTCAAGATGTGGGGGACGTTATTACCCATTTGGATGGAAACTACTTGAATAAATTAGCATTGTCATTTTACTGTGGAGTTTGTAGTTAATTAAGTAGGTATGTGTTTTAGCTATTTAACACATAATTATAATTTAATAGCAGAAATACGTAAATTAAAAAACCTTACAGAAATATTTTCGTTAAATAAAGTGACGACAAATTTAAAAATAAATAAGATCTACAATATTAGGAAGAGGCAAATTTTTAATTGATGGTATCTACCTCGGTAGCGTAGTTGTAGTGAATGCAACTGACCGGCATGCAGCATGGCGGCATTAGGAACTTGTAACGCCACCAACTAAAATAATTCAACAACCTCTAGATAGCACTCTCAAAAACAAGTTTCAATAATTATGTGAGTGGTAGGAGTTCTAATCAATACCAACAGATGGCGCTTCTCGCGTACGCCTAGCGATCACTGTGACGTGTAAGTTCAACGCAAAAGCAACAGATGTCACTATCCTTTTTGAGCTACTTTCTGAATCGCGGTGTTAAGATTCTCCGCCGTAGAATGACTACCTCCGACTTAACTTTAATAGTTATCGCTTCTCGGCCTTTTGGCTAAGATCAAAGTGTAGTATCTGTTCTTTTCAGCTTAATATCTGAAAGTTCCCTCACTGAGGGACCAGTATATTAAACTGATTTTTGTGACCAGACGAGATGTTCGGGGCTCGCTCCACTCTCGTCGCGGGTCGACCCGGCATTGCAGTGTCGCCGGGATCGGCCCACGTAAACCTGTGTTTAAATTTCTTCCGAGGAAAACTAAAAAATCTCATAAGATATAATTTATCTAATTATATCTTATGAGATTTTTTAGATAAACTTTGAAACAGTCCAAGTAATATAAAGGTTTAGATACAGTTTGATTAATACTGTTATAGTCCGGCGACGGGTTACACAATCCCTATTTCAGGAATGAATTGCCGCGATAGCCGTTCTCTGAAAATGATGATCCAGGGCCAGTCCGCCATTACTTACAAAGAGCAACCCTCACTTGAAAAGGGTTGAAACATTTAAGAAACAAATAGGTATTGGCCGCGGCGACGCTCGCGTTAATGTAGATCTTATCAATAAATGTAAATCCAACGGGAGTAGTACCTACTTTCATACTAGTTGAATGTAAAAAAATCCTATATTCTTTTCTGTATGCGAAATTTACGTAACAAGAAACAAACTCACAATTGCACTTATAATATTAACTACGATATATTCTTTTCGAAATATGAATATTTCCATTACGAATATAAATAAACAAAACTGTTTTTAACTCTAGCATGACATTCTATGGCTCAGTCGCAGAATGCCACGTGTTTCCAATTCCTTAGTATCAGTAAAAAACGGTCAAGTACGAATCAAATTCGCGTAAAAAGCGTTCCATAGTAATATGTGTATATACATATATATATGTAAATATTATTTATTCAGATAGGTATCATACAAACTACAATAAAGGACATACCTTACAGTATTATTATAAACATTTATTTATTTCAGCAATTCTGCAACTGGGCGTATTCTATTAGAGTTCGCGTCACGTGAGATTTTAGGAGCTAATATCTGTAACATTGTATGTCCACAACTAAGGTAAAAGGCCTCGATTTGCAATTACAGATTTTAATTATGGGACAAGAAAAGCATAAACGATAATACGTACCTATAAATATAAATATATAAATAAATATTATATAAATAATAAATAAAAAAATATTATATAATATAAATATAACTATAAATATATAAATAGCAATTAAATTGACCTTAATATTATATGCTGTTTTAAGTGTTTAAGTACAAGAAAGTACTTTAGTATAAGAAAGGCGTCATAGATATTATCGGTTTTTGTAATGTTAATGGCTTTTTAACCATTTGTAGCTCAAGAAATTAAAATATGTCAATTAAACAGAACGATGGGGAAACCTTAATATTTTTTGAAATTGCCTATCTTGATTGTGTAATTATTTTTAAGACTTTGTTATTATTGTTATATAATAAAAATATAATGAGTCCTGCTGCTATTGACATTTTCCTAACTGAAAACCTACACAGTACCTGATTCGTGATACGAACCCGATGTCTTGCAATCGGCTGCAAACATATGTCACGAAATAACAAGGCAGTCACCCGTTTTAATTGCATATCATTATGCCATATTCTCAGAGCGTTAGGCAATGGTAGGTATATCACACTTACTTTTAGACTGTTTTGTAATTAGAGTTTTTAATGCCGTCAACAAGGCACAACTTAGAACACTGTTGATATTAAGTATTTATTGACTGAAAACCTAATAATATTTTATCCTTTTCAGGAATCGAACCTGACAACTTATAAACGACTCTTGTATATGCGACATAACTTTAAAATTAGATCTATATATATTTTAAAGTTATGTACTATCTATACTAATATTATAAAGCTGAAGAGTTTGTTTGTTTGAACGCGCTAATCTCAGGCACTACTGGTCCGAATTGAAAAATGATTTTAGTGTTGGATAGCTTATTTATCGAGGAAGGCTATAGGCTATATAAAATCACGCTACGATCGACGAGGGCGGCGCAGTAATCTTAAACGCGGGTGAAAACGCGGGCACATCTAGTTAATTATAAGTGACTAGATCTTGACCGCGGCCTCGCTCGTGTAAATGTAACCTACATCTAGTTAGGTTAGCCACAGTACTTTTCCTGGATAAAGGGTATGTTCTTTTCTGTTCCCTTGACAACGTGTACCTATATACATATATGCGAAATTAATGATGGTCGGTCGAGCAGTTAAGGCGTTAAAGTGTAACAAACTCACATTTACATTTACATATAATATTAGTTAGGATGTTGCGTATAGAGTCGATATCAATAAACATTACACAGTGTTTGCCATGGAAAATACTTGCGAAAATGTTGTAAAAGGAATTAATATTTATTCCTTTTATATTGAGGTCTGTTTTTGCTCGGATAGGCACAGACTTCGATTATCCGCTTGGTACCAGAATAGTAATTCTGCAAACCTCACTTGCTTCATTCACTTTCATCATGTCTTTTATACACACTTGACAGCTTAGGATAGGGATGAATATAGGATTTAGAAATTAAAGACAGTATATTCAAATAAAAGCTTAGCTTTATTACTCGTTATATTCACGAAGAAACATCCCTCACTGGTATCAACAAGTCTCCATGCTGACATTGCTAGTAGAGATACAACTTATGTTTCACCGTATTTTCAATATTCAATCGAATAATTTTGATAATTTTGATCAACAGACTTTAGAACCGCCAATTTTTATAAACGAACGCAATTTGCAACGAGACGCCAGCCTCACGGCCGGACGTCTCAATTTAGATACAATTTTATTTTTCATTCACAATAATCCACTTTATGTCTAATACACCAAACAGTGGTTTAGATCCTAAACATTCACGGACAAAGACACACGCTCGTAAATTATAAGCATTATGACGATGTGATATTATATTAATGTATAAGTATTGTTGTAGTATTAAGAACCGTAATAATTAATGCGTAGTTAGGTTAGGTTAGTTTTCGTGACATTAGGTATGACTTGTCTCAGGCCCACAGATTACAATAGTGACCCGCTAGCAGCCATTCTAACACAAATACCGAAGAATCGCTTACAATTTTCCACATATTTTTCACCTTAAAATTGCTTTTAAATTTATCTTTTTTACATCCAGAACCATATAAACATCTTTGAGTTATTTATATATTTTTTTACCTATATAACGGGCCGGCCGCGCCGCCGCCCCTCAGCCGCGCCGATCAACTTTTTATTTACAAATGGTTAATGCTCCTAAACGTTTTATATCCGACACTATTCTTAAAATTAAATACAAAAAACGCATGACATTCTAAATTTACCTAATGTCCCATTTTGTCACCGCTATAATTTATGAATTTTGACCATTACACCAACTTTAGAAATATTCAATACAAAAATACTCTTTTGAATAAAATTTTATACACGACTCATTTATATCGTAGGCGCGTGGTGGGGGCGGGTGCGTGGGCGCCTCAAAAGAAAAGCTTTGAGCCTCGTAACCTTAACATCATGAAATTTGTACTAAATATATCAAAACAAGCGGACGCGGCCACTTATTACTTAGCCGAAATGCGAGGATACCGAAATGACGCCTAAACACTAGTCAAAGTTTCAATTTTATTAATGACACGTCACCTTTTGTCCGGAACACGCACACAGTGTGTCGGAATAGGTCGTGATGTGAACAAAACGTAACGCGCCACTATCAAAAATAATTTCGTATTTTTAAATTTTGTCACTAATTTTATCACTGGCGTCCGCGTCCGCTCGCTATAGTTTACAAATATATTATAAAAAATGCCGCCACTATTACGGACCGTGGCTCGCCAAAGTAACTGAACAAACACATTACATACGAACACACAATACCGAACAGAACGTGTATCGCTGTTACCAATGAAGACCACAAGGATATTTAAAATATTGAACTCACTACTGTTAACCTCGAATATAAAATCATGAACGCTTTGTGCCCCTGTGCTGACGGGGGTGATGACTGAACGTCGACATAGTTAGACATGCATCAACATCTGGGCGTTCGAGCTTATCTTACTAAACATTATTGATAAGCGTCGGCAGTATTTTGTTTCAAGACATCCTAATAGTATATCCGTGCTCATTTTTGTCTTTTTATGAGATAATATAATATATATATTAAGAATGATACTTATTTCCATAACTACCTAATTTTCAGCATTTTCCCTTATTGAATTTTCACGTATAGAAAAGTTGATACAGCTATTTGGTACATCTAAATGTCCTAACCTCCAAAAAATGAAATGCTACATACAATAGAGTCTATTACAATTTCGAAAATTTAGGAACCATAATACCCAAACGTGGAACCGAATACTTTCTACATATATTGATTTTTATTTATAATTAATTTTGAAAATAATTACATACAATATTTATTTCATTTTACATTGATAATCCAAACATTTTCGTAGACGGATTCCAAAATACTAAAAATGTAAAGCAAACACTTTAGATAAGTACATTTTAGTGAAACGTAAATAAACTATTATCTAGATAAAGAATATGAAAACAATGAGAAATGACGCCGAAACGGGCAATTTCAATAAATCTACATACATATAATAGATACAAACATGAGATTTAAAGTCAACACCGAATTTTGTACTTTTCTGCGGGATAGCCCCCATGATCACTGTGGACTACATATTTCGATGTTTCAAACTTGAGTCTTTATTTTTTTTATTAAATTTAGAAAAATTGTCAACCGATAACTTAGAAATAATCAAACATCGAACATCGAATAAATAAAAAAATTGGCTCGATCGCATGTTATATCCATTGTGGTCTTGATAAATTGCACAGTGAGTCACTCAAGTATAAAATCCGGACAAAAAATGTATTTGAATTACACAAATTTATACATATTCAGAGTAGTTTGACCATGAAACAATATCTTAAAACATTTAATGGCTCCAAGTATTTGCAAATTACGGCATGTCGATTGATAACTGTTGATGGGAAACCAATACATTTCTATTGTAATATGTGTTGTGTAGCCTGCGTAACACATCTAGTAGTTATGAAGAAATCTATGGAGAGATCGGGATAACGAATTATTACTTACTATACAATGAATTAATTGGTAATTGTCAGTTTAGAGCTAATAAGTAGGCTGCGACAATAAATAGTTTTGAATAAACCGTAAGCGTTAACAAATCTATTGTGCTTAGGAATACTTTGCGATCAATTCCTTTCGTGATCAATTCAGATACTCGAGCACTTGTCAGCTCTAAAACGCCATTGCCTATGTTACGTATGAAACAAACAACTTGTAACAAAATACAATCGTAAACGTAACATGGAACGTTGCTCGATCTGGAATAAGCCCAGCGACGACTGCGTACTCGACGTACGGCGCGAATCGTGGAAACTTAACCCGGGCTATTGCTTACAAGGGTGGCTGGTAGTGGACCGCGCCGGGACAGACCCCGGCGCCGTCCAGGGAATTAATTTAGAAATAAAAACCGGTCATCCGAACAAGGGGGAGGCTGCGTGTTAATCTATGTGTCGATGTCTCAAAAACTTCAGTATCTCTAACTCTCACCTAACCTGAGCTACTAAGCACACCAGTCGACGCCTGGTCCATCCTAAACTGAGATACTCTTATATTATCGTAATAGTTCAAAATGGTTACAAATGAAACGATAACAAACGTGTAATATCAAATGAAAAATGCTTACTTGCTTAACTAGGGCCGGCCGCCCTCCCGCGCGGTTACAAACCAGAAAATTAGGATGGCTTAAACATTTTGTACACTTCAGCAAAACAATAGATATTCCCGTTTTGTCTATTGTTTCTTAATTAAATACCATTAACGTTAAGATAGTTATCGATAATCATCTCTTCTGTATTAAAACTATCGTATATGTACATGTTGCTATACATTTTTTGTACAACTATCTATCTTATCGTTTTACATCTACTTGAGAAGCGAAATAATCGTTTGATCTGTTTGTCCTGTGGAACTGAGGATGTGAACAGAAAGTGTCTCCGCATGGCGGACAAGCGGCCGGCAACTACATGATATAACAAATACATCGAGATCTGCGGCGCCTCGAGCGCGCTCCCAACCGGCGTGTGCGCACCGTCTAAGTGATCTAAGTCGCCAGTCTATCGCCTCTGAGGGTTACTGTGCTCGCCACTGACGGTTGGGAGGCAGCGTCGAGCTCACCGCGCTACATATATCTACGAATCAAACTAATTATTCTTCTATAGTATAATAGTAAGTGTGTATGTATACTGATTGTTCGATATGGGCGAACTGAGCGTTGCGCGGGCGGGCGGTGCGCGGGCGCCACGCGGCGGCCTCGGGTGGGCGACTAGTTCTATTGAGGGCCCTTTTGTATTTAATTTCTTATTTTTTTTCGTAAAAAATCAACGTTTTGAAGGCACTTCTGTTCGGACGAGGTGGCCCAGTGCGAGTGAATGACTGTCGGTTGCCAAATAATGTAGCTGTATATATTTTAGATTTTGGGTAATTTTGAGGGTACCAGATCTATTGTTGTGTACTGCCTTCAACTATTGCTGCTGTTTGGGTGTGGTTCAAATGTCTATGTGATTGATAGCCGCCGCGGAGCGCCCGCCTGCCGAGTACGTGCGTCACTCGGAGAGATGAACCGACATCGTCGGAGACTAAATCATATCAGTGTTGTCTTTAAAATAATAATTAATGTTACAGTAGAATGCCTTATCATTATCGGATATATGGTGTGTATTGTGTATTAATATGGATAATATCGAAAAAAGATACCGTGAAAAACGTGTAAGGAAGGTGTGACGCCTCGTACTCGCCTGTATAAAGTATGCCCGCGCAAAATTTCGGCAAATAGTATTTTATCTAACAAATGAACTTAACCCTAATCCGAAACGGTGCGGCGTCGCAACGTCCCGGACTAACTGAACTTGCGATCCGAACTCTGCCGAAATATTGTAAATACAACTAAGGATGTTTACTGTAAACTTTACATAAGATGTTTAATCCTTTTCGAATTTTGTATCTGCATTATTGTTATGCTATTGATAAATTCTCTGCATGAACATAAAACCGGCTATCAGTATAAAAATAATCTTTAAACTCTTTGTCTGTGGATCGAAAAATAACCCTGCTCTATTGTACTAATGACTATGGTTAACTTTAATTAATTACTCCTAAAATAAGTATGACGAGGTAAAGGTTGACAATTTCCGGCCGCGTGAGGCGTGCCTGCTACAACGTAACACTACTGGGACAAACCAACTCAACATGCTCCAAAGGACAAGGGAACTAAGGACAAAATAAAAATAAAAACAACAAAAAATCAAAACTTAAGCAGTTAATATATTAATCGTTTTTTTCCTTAAAGAATAAATCAATAAATGATTTAAGATATACACAACTATAAAAACCATTTTAAGATAATACTTAATAATAATATAATAATAATTATATATAGCGAAATATATTATGTGCAGAAATAAAATTCTAGGTGACTTAAATTTTCTCTTACTCGTATAACCTAATGAATTTCCTAGTAGAGCGCGGGGTGTGGCGTGGCACACGCCATGCGCCACGCCACTCGACGTCCAACGTACAAATTCAAAATTTCTTTTAATAATTTAATTTAACTTTTTTATCAATAATTTTGAATCTGAAGGCCTAAATGCGAGTGTCGTAAAATTTTGGTGTGCGAAACAATCGTCCAATGATTTGTTTAACTTTTTTTATAATTTAGTGTTATGCCGAAAGGATGTGCGTCGCGTCGATGTCGCGTTCACTCCAGTTGCTCGAGGAAGTTCGGCGACTTGAAGTACTCGGGCACGGGGTCGTCGAGCCGCGAGATCACCTTGTAGATGGACTTCTTCCAGCTCTGCTCCGCGTCCTTGCCGCCCTGGATGGCGCGGAAGAACTCTCTCAATGTCTGCTCCACCACATATCTGAAGTTCGGTGGGACCTGGAATAGATACAACATATACATATAACAATGCAACTTATTACATTATGGGTCATTTTATTAAAATTAAGAACTTTCTTGTTAGTAATTATTTTCGCAATGTGCTGATGCTTACCTCAATGTGGTTATTTCTGTTGTAATGCAGATTAAGCACCCTGTACAGCTCTGAGTCGCTGGCGACGTGAAGGTCTTCAGCCGTCTTCAGACCTTCACTGATCGCCTGCCGAGCGTATTTCTCCATCTGGATGTAGTAGAATTCTCTGTAAAGAAGAAAATCAAAAAATGAGTTCTACATTCACTCACGAAGCCTGGGTATGTCATGGTAGGAGATATACGACAAATACAATTATTACGTTTCCACCTATACCGTGACACTTCACGGCACAATGAAAATAAAAAGCCCTCGAATACCGTTGAGAGCAGGAAAGGATTTGATTAGCCATTTTCGCTCTCTCGTCGCATCGCTTCGCTATCTTCGCTTCGGTTCGCTTACGAGAGCGAGTTGAGCGAATCGAGAGTCTCGCGAGGCTAATTACTTACGAGTTCGCATTCAGACAAGCTAATTCGGTTTTTCACGTTCCTGCAAGTGACGAGCTAGTTGCAGGGGGTAATTTTATGAGCCTTTTTAGGGTTACGTTTCTTTAAAAAGTTGACTCAATTAGCTAGTTGAGTTTGAAATTATTATTACATTATTTTGAATATTAAATGAGGAGAGGCGAATTTTGTAATTTGCTGAATTTCTTTAAATTGGTTGCTTTAATATAAGGAAACAAATTCCTTTTTTGGAAAATGCTGATTGCCTTTCCTGGTAGGCTAAATTTCAAATCGTTTGAAAAGTTACAAGTTATGGACAAAGTGTGCAACACATCACTCGTATGTGAATGGGCGCGGATCATCTCTAAACCTCTTGTGACAGCCCTCCCACACCAGAGGCTTCTATTATTTTTTAATTGGCACTCCGCGCGATATCGCAGCCTTACTAATTGAATAAGTAAATGAAGTGTCTAAATAATTAGATGTCTTTTTGCTTGGCGCGAAGTGGTATAACTCACTGTGCACTTGTTGAGATGGTAACACTTGCCGTTGTAATTAGTTGTTCATTTACTGTCATATAAGTATTATTTTATAAAATAACTAGTAGTTTTCCCGCAGTTTCATCCGCGTAAGTCCCGTTCCCGTGTGAATATCGGGTTTCACCCCTTTCACCTCCTTCAGGGTGGAATTGCCAAAAATCCTCTCTTAGTACTCCCCTACACTCTCCAAGGAACATACATGCCAAATTTCAGCTTCTTGCGTTCAGTAGTTTCGGCTGTGCGTTGTCTGTCAGTCACTCAGTAACGGAAGAGTTTTATATATATAGATTTTGAGAAACCTATCGTTTAGTATAATTTAGCTAACTGACTGCTTAGCTATGATTAAATTAATTGAAGTATGTTAAAATCAGAAGGTCAAATCTCGCAATAAAATATGTACTATATAAAAACTATATATAATAATACCAAAAATGATTTGAAATTTAATTTAAGTTTACATTTGATGTGTAAAGCCACATGACGTATTACAAAAAACCATTAAAGGACGGAAAACCAAATCCAAATTCGAAGTTTAGAACTTAAAATGGCCGTTTTTGATATTTAAGAAAGTGAAGCGTAGCTGTGAAGTATGAGTAACGCATGGCTTTAGTCATATCTGTTACTCATTATTCGTCACATGATATTAGCTATCGATTAACCGTCAATGGGACGCACGTTTCGATATCTTTACCCATTAAAGGCATGTGGTCTGCCAACACATGAGTGTTCTAAAGTGGGTGGTATATTCATGATATTAATATCTTTATTTCGATGTTATTGTGTCAATAAATTTTCTGAGTTTGAATTTTATAATTTAATAAGTGTGCTTTCGCGCTGTAAGATTCTCTTCCTTATTCTTCTTCCATTTTCAAATTAATAACTAATTTTGAATTTGAAAATGGAAGAGAATTTTCTTGTTTTATTCTATAGCAATGTTGTGACTTGTGGGGTATTTATCGACGTATGTCGATAACGATCGACGTAAAATGTGACGTATTTGTAAGCGGTTAACGTACTGACACTTCGGTTATGTAAATCACTATGCGGGCTAGCTATTGCAAAAAGAAAAAGTGTGCCTTTCGTAAAAAAAGATAGGTATGAGACCCACATTTAAGAATAATAGCAACCGCAATATTTGCTACCGTTCATTCAATAAATTAGATTATAGCTAGTCTAAAACGGTATTTTCTAATTGCCGCCATAGCCACGATATGTTTCGGATGTTTACTGACACAAATCTCGAAAAGCAATGTGTTGATAGTATCGTTTTAAGTAATACTTTCTTAGCTTAACAATAGGTGTATTAAGCAGAAGCGGTTTTATTTCAAATAAAACCGTTACGTGTGGGAATCAGCTGTTCTATTATTCACACAGGTCACCCTTATAAGATTTGGCAAAACCTCTTACGAGCGGATATCGATTCTATTTCTTAGCGCTTAAAGTATAAAACTTGAAGTCTCATCATTTAAGACAATAGTCGAAATGTTGAACAAGTCGTAAATAGTGATAATGCAATTCCATCTTTAACTGCCGAAAATAAAGTTTATATTACTATGTTTATGTTAGCTATTGTTATTTTCTTAAGATTTCGCATCTTGCGATTACCTGTAGCCCAACGTCTTTCATTTTTTTTGCAAGTTACTTCAAGACACGAAACTTAAAAATGCAAGACGTTGCTGGCAGGAAAGATTTTGTTCACAATAAAAACTAACTATATTACTATTTAAATTTTGAATTCTGAATGCAATTAAGTTTTTTTAATACAATTAACACAGATCATCAATGCTAAAGTAAGGTAATGATTTAATAATTGTACACGAGTTGCTTTGAAGTAAGCATATATCCCCATAGGTATTCATTCGTTTATATTTAAATAATCTGGACTTTACATTGTACGTATTTTACCTAAAATATAAACCTAGAATATGCTTTTGTACGGTAACACAATACCTAAGAAGAAACGGAAACCGATTTAAGTCGAATGTTTTCCGCAAGTAACATTATAGGTAGCAACATTAAGGCCAGTAACATTATCACAGGTATTGCCGCAAGTAAATATCTTGAACCCCTCAAGAAAGCGATTTGATTCCCGTGTGAAACCCATGAACCAACCTCCCATAGATCTTTACGCGTTACAGAAGGGGCAACAAAAACATTAATTTATTTGTGAATTATAATTAAGCGGTTACGTTAAGATTTTCGTATAAAATGACGTAAATTACGAGATTATTAAGGATATTGACGTCATATGTCATATTAATATAAGTAATATAACTCAACGCCAAAACAGGTAATAATACGTATTTAGTTTTCTGACCTATGTATGCTTCAAATGACGTATTTTAATATAAAATTTTTGCAAGAGTTATATGTAACAATTTACCATTTTTAAAAAATAGAGATAATGCGACTTATGCCATTAAAAAAATGGAACGGTAAAGTAAATTCAAATATGGAATAAACAGGCTGTGCTCGTTCCACTTTTAGAATTCACACGAATGTTGTTTCTCTAAACGAATGGTTCCCAAAGGGTGTCTTTTTGCCGCGTCTTAAATAGTACAAGCTCTATCGAAGGCCAAGACGTAAGTCGGGGGTCACCCCATTGTTTATTTTTTTTTCTGGTTTCTTTTCATCCCTTCTCATTGTCACGTACAACAAATGTGTGGATTTTTTGTTACTAAAAGTCGAATTTTAACGTCTTGAATGATGTAAAATTTATTCTTAAATGTCCGTTAGAAGTTGGAATATCGTGTCTTTGTGGGATATGGTTTTATTGTTTTAATTGAATATGGTAAGGTAAAAGTAAGTAGGTCAACTATATACTGCTCTTGTGCCTAGCTTGACAATTAATGTATATTAATTTATAGTGAAAATTGTATGCTTGATATGGCGATTTGAACAATAACATCACCAAAACCATTCATTATGAATTTATATAATGTTTTCTCGATACGTGTTTACAAAATGTTTTGTGTATTCTATACACAGATGTACCGAGCCTATTATAATATGACTTTGATCATGTTGGAGGTACTAAAATACTTTTTCTAATGCGAGATTTAGCCGCGACATAGGTATCTTATGCTTTATCGTATACCTACTAGATTTTTCTTGTAAGAAGCAGTAATTTTATTCTAAATGCAAGGTACATTTCTGTACCCCTGAGAAAGTGTATGCTAAATTTCAGTATAATCGGTCGAGTAGTTAAGGCTCGAAAGCGTAACAAACAGACCTACAATCGCATTTATTATATTAAAATAAAGTAAAATATGCCATTAAAAATAAATCGAACGTTCATGTAATTTCAATAATGGAATAAACAGGCTGTATCCATTTCATGTTTAAAATTCACTAATTATTTTTCTAAAAACATGGTACTGTGTACCGAGCCTATTATAAAATTATTTGTTATATTAGATATACATTTTTTTAAATGAGGTTTCAGGCGTAAAGTTGCTACATATACGTTATCCGATATTCGCAAAAATACAAATTAAAGAAACAACGCCATGTTGTTGATTAGTGAAACATTTAAATATGTAGGGCAGAGAGTCGATCGCGATCTTTATTTCCATAGCTTACGGTGTCCTACTATGCGGGCGACATACCGCTAACTGATAGTACGGTAAGAGCCTCAATACTTTGAGAAAATTCAATTATAAACCGAACAAAACGACCTAATAAGCAGTTATACAAAAGCATAGTCAGAGATTTTCAGGCCGCTTGAGAACTCTAAGAAAAGATGAACACATAATATTGGGACACTTTTCAAAGGAGATATATATCTATTGTTGCTGATTGATATCTATATATTAATACGTGAAGCAAAGACTTTGTACCCCTTTTTACGAAAATTGTGCGGACGGAGGAGTATGAAATTCGGCACAGTTAAATTTTATATGGAGAAGGAGGGGCGAATCCTAATATTTATATAAAATATGTATTAGAAATACATTAATTAATGAAAAAACACTACACGCACACAACCATGCATTTGACACAAACAGTCGAATATTGTTCGTAGTATTTCGACATTGTTCGGCTGATGTAATACTATTCTTCGTAACTATGGTTACATATATCAATATATAATGACATATATCAGCAGTATCTTACAGGCAACATTTGGGCGGATTGGAATGATATATACTATTTATATTAGGTATAATAAATTTACGTATTTATATGAAACTCAAACTTAAAATTTAAATCAATGATGGTCGAATTTCGACCAATAGGCGACCGGTAGTATTTATTGTTGCTGATTGCGAATGACTGAATATAACTGAACTATAGCAAAATAAAGATTTGTGTTGTTTTAAGTCTTAAGACATTATTAAGATATCTTCGAACGATACTTATTGCTGCGAGACACAAGAGCGGAGCAGTAATTATAAACGTGGAAGCTAGTATAAATAAATTAGCAATACGTAATATCCAAAGCGTTTATGTGTTGTGTTGGTCAAAGCACGGTTTGACGAACACGACCTTGTATCTTCTCATAGGCTCAACGTTTTGACTGTACCTAACAACTAACATAAATGTAAATTTAGTAAACTCACTAACCTATCTGATGTTCATAAGTGTTACTTTGTGACAGAAATATTTTTTTACTTTGACCGATTGCACACAGTATCTCACTCCCTACTTTAATAAATGCGAAAGTTTGTAAAGATGACGTGTTTCTTTTAGATTAATACAAAATATTTTTTGTCTCAGTACGTGTTCACAGGTGAAGACATGTGCAGATGTTAGTAAAGTTTTAATTTGACCTCATTGCTAGTACTCCTCGATAAGAAATCCTTAAGGAAACGATATTTATATATATATTTTAATTATTAAGTGCGCAATAATCAATAAAAGTTTCCTCAAATAGTCAATCCTTTGTTTAAACTTATAAGTTGTTTCAAGGAATGTCGATAATATGCTATATTTGGCTTCTTTAATTATTTAAATGTATCATTTTCCTCATTAAAATGATACAATTCATGATTAGCGGCCATTTTAATTAGATGCATTGCTCCTTCTGCGTACCTAACTAATGGGGAAATATTATCGTCGCCATATTGCAAATATATATAGAAAATAAATATGATACATATTTTTTGTGAATTTCATTATCCTGGAATATATATTAGAAATATAAATGTTACATTATATTTTATTTTTTGTTTTTTAGTATTGTTTTCTAATTCTGTACTGTTTATTTATATATTTTATATAACATTATTTATAAATTTAATATTTAATAAAATAATTTAATGGCGTTGAATAATAATAATGTTAGACTACGTCGTAAGCGCTGTAATTGGTGATCATGAGGTCGTGAGTTTGGTTGTTCTATCTGGTAAAATAATATTGGCCTAAATTCTGATTATAAAACAATATTCAGGGACACTAGTATCTGTCGTTCAGTAATAAGTAGAACTTAAACTTGGATATATGTGGCTCTAATAGACATATATCTTACCGTTAAAATAAGACTCGATGTCCATTGATTACCAAGTTAATATCAAAATTGTTATTACAGGAACCAAACAGTTATAACTGTTAATTAACTTAAAAACATAAACCACTTCATCCGAAAACTCAAAAATCCCGATTTAATAGCCGTCAAAAAACCTCATCATAAACTGCATTCGTCCAAAAAATAGTTTCCAGACATTTTCCCAACGACTGCAGAAAACATACTCATTTCGATCGTTTCCAAATACAATAGTTATTAAAACCTGATGCCCGTGGGTACTTACTGCAGACCAGGTACTTTCTATACATACTCTACTCTATGTACCTCCGTGTTTGTATACGGGGGTGTGTGCATGTGGGTGTGTTGGCTGTACGTGTGTGTGTGTGAGTGGACGGCGTCCAGGTTTCGAGAAGCACGGGAGAATGAGCCGACAGACTGCAATTTACAGAGTACTGCGATTATAGAGACGGCATTTTTTTGTACAAAAATATTCTACCGTGGCCTAATCGATGTTGTTTTTGTGAACTGTTTTGTCGAGAATGTGCTGTAATTATGTACGATGTGCGGAATATCGTGTAGTTTTTGGAGGTAATGATGCAAAAAATTGTGTTTACTTGCTTTTGCATTTTGTGCATTAATATCAAATCGTCGTATAAAGTACTCAATGTAGCTTTTTGTACCATTAAGGTGTTGAACAAGCATGCGGTCCGCCTGATGGTAGAAACTTGGCGCATACTATGGACACTTGTAATACTAAGAGTACCCATAACTCGCGCGTTACTTATTTTCAAAAACCGGATATCACCAAGAACCAATAAGAATAAAAACAATATTTTAATATTTATACCTAAATTTTATATCATAACTGATATTCTCTAAATCCCAAGAAGCCAACACGCTCACTAATTACAGAGCTCATTTTGAACGACGCATCTGCATTTTGCATACTCTATGGAAAAAAGTTGGTCGGCATCGCACACATGCATAGCACACACACAAGTAAAAGCGAGTAAACTAATACCGGGCCGGATTAATGCTTCAGTTAGTGAAAAAACTTTTTTTCAGACTGCGCCGTCCGGCACAGAGGCGGACTCGGACCGGGAAATTATCGCACAATGACTTTCAGTTGATAGTTGTTTAGATACAAGTTTCAGTTGCTGTTGCAATTTTTGTGTAGCAACAACTGTTTTCTATTGACATCTTTAGTCGTAGATAATTTGAGTAGGTATCTGTAAATATGTGGACGCATCACTCGCAATATTGTTTACGATAATTATAGACTGTCGTGTCAGTTCAATACGTGCGTATTTTTCATTCTGTTCAAGTAGCGACGCATGCGGGCCACAGACAGTATCTGCGTACGCAAGCGGGCGACTTTCTCGCGAATGTTTACGTTATCTTAGGCATAACAGTTACACGAGTAAACACTGTGATCGTTAAAATCATTTTAACGAAAAGCGTTTTAATTAGTTGCTACATGATAAATAGTATTTATAAACGTTTACCCTAACGGCTAAAACAATGATAAAACTATGTATAAGTATAAATCAATAATAAATGTAAAATAATTGAAATACTGTATCGCATGTAGGTCTGATAAGGTAACCGTTTGCCAACAATTGTCAGTGGCTTAACGTCATTTAAACCATGCCTTACAGACGAAATAAGGGCCACTATTTGAAGAACTCAAACATTACTGGCTGAATATAAATACAAAACGCTTTTATCTGATATTAAAAATAATATAATCGTGTGTGTGTGTAAATGTTTATTTTCGATAAAGTTATGATATATTAATTATGCATAATTAAAAGCGGCAATGCGTCCCTGTTCCCGACTCCCTCGCTCGCTGACCCGTCTGTCTTGTACCCTAGGCTTCAAAAGTTCAGCTCATTTGAGAGCTCGCCGAGATTTTATTACCCCCAACTACTCAGTTCGCTCCGGTATTAAATTGTTTTTCGAAAAAAAAAGGGTTAAACGTACGCGTAGCCTTTTAAGGGCCACATAAAGCTGACCATTCACGGTTACTTGATTGTTGAATTAGTTCGTTAATTACTGTTGGGAGACAGTTTCAAAACAGTTTTTTTTATGTTATTTTATTATGATTTTCTATTTGTGAAATTTTTGCCTTTATGTCGGCTGTGATAGCAGTTTGGTATAGATTTTAAGGTTTATAATTAGACTATAATTTTTCCAAAATGTATCGCTGAGTGTTGTAGTCTGTTTGATATGTTTACTACGAGAATAAGTCCTTTGGATGTCTAGTTAAAAGGGCCTTATATGAGAATGAATTGGAATCGCAGTTTCGTTTCGTTTCGCTGTAATAGTCAATTTATAAATATTACTTCGAGTTGTTTAAATGTTTCGAGGTAATGCACCCATATTCATCAGTCTTTTAATTAATAGAATCTTATAAAAGCAAACATAAAAAGAAGGATATCTTTGAATTTCATATTACAATTAAGGTAAATATACACCGCAATACGGAACTCTAAATAATATTTCATGACACGGTATTAATATGGCGGGTGTGTCTAATGATAATTACTTTAATGCGACTAGATATAAACTTGCTTGCGTCGTTACTTAAGTTATTTCCCCAGGGTGGGCATCATTGCCACTCGTCAAGATTTTACAACTGTATTAACACTCGGTGTCAATAGGCATCTTTAATATTTCGTAAATCGACTACTGAACTCACTTCCTAATAGATAATTTGGCATTATGGCTAGTTACCTTTGACCAATAAAAAAAAGAAATGTCACTAGTGATAGTATTGAAATATAAAAAACGGTTGTAATTAATCGTTTCTATTTTTAAAATATAACTTTCCTATGTAAGAACACTGGCGGTAAAACATTGTAGGCGGCTTTGATAAATTGTTTTTAACCAATTATGGAATTGTAAGTGTATTGTGCTGTATGATATAATAACAAATATAAAAAGTAACATATTAAGTTACAGGTAACCAAACTGGAATGACATTCTCGTAAAAATAAGGGTAGGTGCACACCTTAATTAATTACGTCTTAGGGCGGGTCGCGACGACTTGCCGCACTTTCCTAATTTCCCATGTGTATAGCGCCTACCACACTTTTTCACCTTTCAACGAACATTCCTTATATCATATTGTAAGTTTATTTTTTATTAAATCTTATGACGACATAATCGTAACTTCATATTATTAATGCAAATATGAGTTTGTTGGTTACTCTTTCTATCGCAAAATCGTATACACGTTGTCAGAGGTACAGAAAAGGACATAGGGTACTTATCATCCAGGAAAAAGGACTGTTCTCAAACAAGTGAAGCCACTGGCAAAAGCTAGTATATAATATGTACAAGTTCAAACTATCTATCGTAGCTAGCAATTGTAAAGATTTTCCTGTAATATATATAATAATAATAGAGAATAAGAAAACTTCATAGAACAATTCCGTTTTAAATATTATACCGACTTGTGACTTCGACAATATTAGGTATTAACCACATGTGATAAAGGATTGTGTGACTCGCTATATTAGTAATATATAAATCCAGAGGAGTTGATAGTACGTACATCCGGCTTTGTAAAATAATATGTTAATAAATGAATGAAATTATATTTATTATTTTATTATATACTACCTCGCGGCTTTGCTCGCGTAAAGGTTAGTTAGGTTAGATGTAGGCGTTTTTTTTAAATAAGGTTAAGCCTATGTTACTCGGTGATAATATAGATTTCTAACGGTGAAATAATTTTTAAATCTGTTGAGTAGTTATTGAGTTAAATACTTGCAAACAAAAAAAATCAAATCTTTCCTTCTTTATAATATTAGTATATATGGTATTTATTTCAGTTATAACTTATAAGTGTAAGCATTGTCCATTCTTACAAATGAAATCTAAGTTTCATTATTGTCTTAGCTATTTTAGTTGCATTTATATATTACCTACTAGATTTTTGCCGCTGCTTGGCTCGCGTTTGTGTAGAATTTGTTAGTAGATTTCTATTTCCCGAGAACAGTACTTTTCTGGATGAAAGGTTCCTTGTCCTTTTGTGTACCCCTGTCGGATTAGGCGCACAATGCCACATTCGCGAAATCACATATTGTCGCGAAACGACATATTCGCAAAATGACATATTGACGCAAAATGACACATTCGCAAAATGTCTTTTCTCAATAGGTATGCCACACTAGCAAAATGCCACACTATGAAAATGACAAGATTGTTAAAGTCACTCAGTGATTTCTTGCAGTAGGCCGATGATTTATGAATAAAAATAATATCTACCTACTAATTTAATTATTTCAAAATTTTAAGAATTCTGTAACGATTTATTTGCCCTGGGGTCAGCTTTTTGTAATTTTAATTGTAATATTATAAGTATGCTTCAACCTAGAAAATGGCTAATTGTGAGTGACAAGTGACATTTCGAGAATTTGACACTATGCGAAAATGACATTTTGCTAATGTAACATTTGACGATATGGAGTTTTCAGAATGTGACAATTTGAGAATATGACATTGCACGAAATTCCAACAGGTATATATATCATTTTGCGAATGTGGCATTATGCGCCTAATCCCCTGTCAGCATGTATGCAAAATATATGATGGTCGGTCGAGTACGTAAAGCGTAATAAACAAACAAACTCACATTCGCATTTATAATATTAGTTAGAATTAGGGTAATATTATGTCCAGGCCTCATCAATTCTTACAAAGGAAATTATAATATATTATATTATATTCTTGGCAACTTTACTTGTATTAATATGTTATTCTTGGATGCTACATTGATATTTCTTCCCTAAAAGGTATTGTATGTTATAAATGCACCGTGCTACACAGTTATTCTTAACTAATTAGTTATGTGGTATTTCTTGTTTACATATATGTATTTATAAATGTCTTTGTAAGTACATATAAAATAATTGCGTCTCTGTTTCCCGGACTCGTTTGATAAGTTGTGAAGAAAACAATACGCATTGCTTGAAAAGACTTGGTTAATTAGGTTATTAATATTTAAATGTTATACTTTAGTATTTTATATTTCTATTATGTTATTTTATTTTTAATAAAAGGCATTAGTTATCCTATTGAGAGGGTGCAGGTTCGAATCCCATACATTGCCCTACCGACGTGAATCCATTCCAAACACAAGCATTCTAGCTTAGCTGGAGAAGTTAACAAGAATATTAGTAATTTAAAAACTAAAAACATAAGTTAATTGTGAAACTATTTATGTTGTGAGTTGACGTTCTATAGTCGATTAGTGTTGTTAAAATGGTAAATTTATATTGTATAATAATTCGTAGAAAATACAAATATAGCTTTATAAGGACATGGTCGAGAAATATTGAATGTTCAAAACGACCATAAATTACCATAACGAGGCACTTATAAGATGTTATTAATTTAATAATTAGTGTATTTTATATTTTATTATATTTCTTTCTTAATAAATGGAATGAAAATAAATATTAGGTATGTATGTATGTATCTTATGTGGGGGCCAGTCAGTGCAGACGATCTTTTGTGTCGACACTCTCCCAATAACGACTGCCATAGTTGTTCATGGCAGCCCGGACTGACTGCTTAACGTGCTCTCCGAGGCACGGAGCAGGCGATAATTGTCAATCAATACGCACATAATTTCGAAAAGTCATATAACTTCCGAAAGTCAGAGATGCGCGACGTGGGTTCGAACCCAAGACCCTCTGCATTGCAGTACGTTGGTCTCCCCACTGAGCAATCGCTGCTTTTTTTTAAAGAAGTATTTTAAATACATATTAGGTAACTAATATATCTTTACATAGTATACTATCGCATGGCGGTTTTAAAATCCGGGTACAAAGTATATTTAGCACCTACATATATATATATATATATATATATTCATTTGTTTTATTACTTGTAGGTAAATATTGATTTGGTAAATATAAATTATAATAAAAGAAAGTATTTACTAGATGATTCAGCACAAATATTTATAAAACACAAAATTGATTAATATCATGATCGTTATTGCTAACTGGATGTGTAGACAAAATCTTGCTGAAATTTCTAAGCGCTATGTGTCTATAATAACTGGCTACTACTAGGTACTATATTTAATTTAAGTACAAATAAAATAAAGTATGGTAAAAAAAATATTATAATTACCTATATTAAAAATATTATATTAATAATATGTCCTGAATTCGTAAGCAATATTCTTAAACAACTCTTCTTTCAAAATAATCACACATACCCACGAGATTTAAGTAAATGAAGCTTAAAATGGATCTTTGTATATCTAATATTATTTTGTTTAAAATATTCGTTTTACAACAATCATAGCAGCTAGACGCTTTGTTGCGCCAGATAAGAACGAGCTGCCCGACTTCCGTTGCCACTGATAATGGCCACAGTACCTAAGGATACAATAAGGACAAAACAATATTGTAGACATTTATGTTCTAAGAAATATTAACATCAAAGTGCGCATAATAAAACTGTTGTATTTTTGTCGTAAAATGTGATAACGAACTTATCTAACTGCCAACCAATCAAATCGAATTTGGAATAATAAAATAGATTTTAAGAAAATTTCAAATTACGAACCGAGTTTCATTCCTAACCTAAAAATAATATCTATAAGTCAAAAAGTTTTTAATACATTATATTCTATTTACTGAATACAAAGTTTGACTTACCTATATAATTCACGACTTAAAATCATAAACTTTATTTTTAAACTCGTATCGTGGCCTCGTAAAAATCGCGTGACATTCCCGCCCAAAAACCCATGTCATTATTATGCCTGTAAGGTGTAGAGGCTAATGAAAGACGCGCCCGCTCCTTCGAGACCAAGCAAGGTGTGGACGACCTCGCATGACAAAACACTAGTTAACTTGGATAACGAATATTCATATGTTTGTTTATTCCTA
This sequence comes from Catocala fraxini, assembly GCA_930367265.1. Lineage (NCBI taxonomy): Eukaryota > Metazoa > Arthropoda > Insecta > Lepidoptera > Erebidae > Catocala > Catocala fraxini. Next base: position 7,662,952 of record OV884040.1, on the reverse strand, counting down.
CTAGGTATTTTAATATTTACTCAAAAGTATTATAATTTAGTTGAACGTTCAATACGCTTCAGGAAATATCAGCATTTATGATTCATATAAGCACCTAATATTTTTCTATAGCGTAAAATTCTGTAGGTATATTCGATAATACTACCATGTTATTAGCCCACTCAAGGGTGGAGTAATTAAAAAGCTAACGGCTTATCGAAGACAAGATAAGGTCGGTTGTCGGAAGAAACCAGCACTTTTCTAATTACTCTCTCATTAGCTGATGGATGGCACATGGTGTGTTATATCGGCCATTTGCTTGTGTTCGCGGTTATGCGGTGTGCCTTCTCAGTTCTGAGCCAATTGAAAACACGAGTTTTTAATGATGCGTAAGTAATCAACCTGTGTATTGTCACATTGGCATTCTAAAATTTGAACGGTATGATAATCCGGTTTTAGAAGGCAGTCATATTAAAAAGAAAATGCATTCCTATTTGAAAATGGAATAGATAATGTAGGACACGGAACATCGTTTTCGTAAACCCCCTCATACACGACTCACTCCTTGATCGCGGCGATAAGTAAGACCGCGCCTTCGCGTGTTTTAATTATATTATTAACGACGATGGCCGGCGAAAGGCTAATATTTTATAATGGCCAACGTATCGCAATGATATGTAAATATAAAGCCGCACCCTCTACACCTATTACGTACATCGTTGCGTGCGTGTGAACTTTAATTCGGAAGTAAAGACACGTTAGCGAGAATTTAGTACTAAGGCGTGACGTTCTTTTTCGCCCGCGTATGGGGCTTTGACAAATTCTTATGCTAAATAAACTCGCGTACTAATGGGATTGGCGCTTGAGTGGCCGGGCGCTCCTAGCGACAGTTTCCACAGAAGTGAAAACTTCTGACGTGTAATTAGCAGAATTTTTGAAGGAAAACTACTCATAAGCTTCCTCGAAAGGGTCGTATTAATTACTGGAGGTGCTCGTATGAGCGTGGCGCGATATAAATGGCCGGCCACTTGGCGCCCTAGCCTCGCCGGGCCTTATTAAAAATGTTAACACGTAAATTAGACTCCACACGGGCGCAGTGTATTAGCCAACCAATTAAATTTTACAGTTTCCATATACAATGCGGTGCGAGGCGACTGCAAGGCGGGGGATGAATTAGTGACACTAACTAGACATAACTATATCTATAAACACTTACTTACATCTAACTTCGTACATTTTATGCACTAGTGTTTACGTTAATTCTTTTCCTTTACACTTTGATAACGTTTCAAGTACGTGCAAGCGAATAAAACAGCGATCCAATAAAATTGTACACTTAAGTTTTTAATTACAACATTAAATATTGAACTAAATATGTACAGCCTCTGGCAGTTAACACGGTAAGTTAAAATGGCATGTGGAAATTGCGATGTAAGGTTGGCAACATTTCCGTATCCCGAGTGTAAGAGTCCTTACAGATGAGAGATTAAAATCTCAGTTGAAATAATTCCCGACCGATTATAGGCGCTGAAAATGTTTCACTTGTAAATTGCTTCGTACTTTTAAATATGTTAATATTTATCCTTGTGAGTTCGGTGTTATGTTATTCATGCTAACAACAATTAATAACGTTTAACATTATTATGTACATAGTAAACATAATCCACGCTATAAAAATAATAAGTAGGTAAGTACATGTATCATTAAATCATTACGGAATACATAATAATGTGTTGTGCGCAGGTCGCGCGACACCGCGTCTGCACACACGCTCGTGTGTGAAACGCTTAAAAGGTTTTTACCTCGGCTGGTCTAAGTGCACACCCTCATGCGACTAGTTGGATGTGTAAAAAGATTAATTGGAGTGTTGCCCGTGTTTCTAACAATTTACGACGCCTTCTCTGGCCCGGCCGGTCGGGCGGCCGCAGACCACTTCTGCGCAACTTAATTAAGCGAAATAACTTAAACGAGTCACCGTTGCTAATTAGTGCTATCGTCGCGCCCGCAACGGCTAATTCTACGAGTGACTCTTTGTTTGCAAGCTCGCTCACTTCTTTGAGTTCGCGTGCCAAAAGAATTTGTCTTTGCATCGACTTTGAGTAAAGGATGTTTGTTTTGTCCCCCCGGGGAGTTTCTGTGAAGACTTTTGTGTTTGTTTGAACTTTTGCGGCGTTATTGAATGAGACGAAGACGTAAACACAGCCAGTGGACTTGTTTAGAAAAACCTGATACATTGTATCTAGTTGGTTTTTTATATTATAATTAAGCGCTGCTTTTGCTTTATAACTGAATAATTAAGCTGGGTAAATGCAGCGTTTTAAAGCTCAGTACTCTTAACTGGAAAGGGCGTACCAGGTCTAATTTTAATGTTGAAACTGAATATTAATTGCGTTAGCTTTGAGAATATGGTAAGTAATTCACTTCGGCGGCTAAACTGCTACAACATGGATGTTTTGAAGCTAAACATTAAAGAAAACAAGTTTAAAGGCGGCTCACACATGAAGCGTCTAAAAGACACAAGGAGAGCTCTCGGCAGCTAGGACCCTCGAGGTGTCCTACACGTCAACAAGTGGCCGGTCGTGTATAGGGGGTTTATGTCTTCGAATGTCGAATGACAGCAAACTGACTCATGAAATTCTATATTTGAAATCAGTCGCGCGTAAAATATGTTTTTTTTATTACGAGACATAAAGCTATGACTTTTTATTATTGATATGCAAGCTATAAAATACTTCACAATAAATTAATTGTATAAAAATCTGATAAGATTTATGCTTTTGAAAAGATTAACTAATGAATTAGCTTAGTTTGTTTTAATATCTCATTAGAATGGTTCGATTTTACGATTGCAAATTGCTTGTTGCAATGGGACATTGATTACGATTAATTAAAAAAAAAACAATGTAATCAATTTAAAGTTAAAGTTAACGATAACCTTTTAGTACACTGATAAGTTTAATTACTTTAAATCTGATAAAAATAATAATTTATATTATCGATAAATGAAGGTTTATATGGAAATAAATGTCACTGGGGAGAATGAAAGGAGGAAAAATGTAAGTACCTTTTGTAGGGTGTCAATGTATGTGTTGAATAATACCGGACACAAATGACCGATACTTTTACCTTCACAATGACAGTTCGAGCCAGCTTTAAACTTAGCCTAATCGATGTCCCTTTAAAAAGGCATTTGCCGGATACCTTAGTAATTGCCTTTCGTGTAGAACTTCCCTCACCCTTTCAGTCCTTTCAGAGATGTTTATCGCGAAGGAAATGGCCGTTTTCCGTTGTCCACAGTGCAACCATTAAGGGGACAATGCTAATGGACTAAGTTGTACTAAGTTGAGGCAAGATTTCCACGTGTTTTGATTTCCCATACATTTTTTGTTCGGTAGTTATATACGTAATAGCATTGTACGTATTATTCAAAGACTACATATTCTGTGATACCTATTTGCATAATCATTTAAACGTTACCAAAATCTATATAAGTTTTTTAATATCATACGTGTGTTAGTAGCTATAGGTATAGGTGTATTCCACAACATATTTCGTGTGTGTTGAGGTCTCGGTAAGTGTAGGCGAGTGTATAATCGTCTAATGTGCATTATTTCAAACGTCTACTGATAGGTATTGAGTGGTTGTGACAGATTAGCAAACTCAGGACCGACAGTAGTCCAAGTACAATCCTTACGTCAGCTGACCAATGAGGTATGTAGAACCGAAGGTATTTTATTATTGTCATTTATTCATAAATTTATGTTTGTGTTGGCGTGTGGCCCTCAGTTCCAGTATGCATCTGGCAGAGTTATTAGGTATTTCTTTTAGGCAATTTTTTGTATCAGCACGGCGGTATGGAATTGCGTTAGTCGATTAAAGACTCCCTTCATTTTACGTACAATTTGAAACATGGCTAGCATAATTTTGCTGTAGTTTACTATTGAGCATATTATGTAGGCATGAGTCTATGTATGAATGGATAAAAAGACTGCGCCTCGTATTGATGTTATGTGAATACGTTTTATCAAAGCTCTCACTCAGCTACCTTTATCTACTTAGATAATGATAATATAAGCTTGAGATAGCAATAGAAAGCTTTAATATGAAAGTCGATATATCAACATCGCTCAAGTGTTTGCACACATCGCGACAACCGACCTATTCTGTGAACGATGTGTCGCTGACAGGATATTGAAACCATATCAAATCGATATTGGTTATCTTACACGGTATTACGTTGGTATGTCTACCTTTTGTTAATTTAAATATTTAGGTCACTTTAGACTTAACCTTTCTAGTAATTATGTTTTCAACTACTTATTGCGCTCGTATCGTGACGTGCAGTTATTTTAGCAGTTAGAAAACTGATAAGGTTTCGTTAAGTCTCGAATAATGTTAACCTTAGTTGATGCTGTCTTCCAGACTCGAAGTAATCCGATGGACTGTCTGTGATACTTTTTAGCAAATCTTAGTGATCTTTGTGATTTGATAAACTAATAACAGCATAAAGTTTGTGACTGATAACGTGTCAGTAAAATCGATAAATGTAACATCGCCTGTATCAGAATAACCACCTAGCGTAAAAGAAGGGGGAAGGTTTATCACAGGAGCACGCGGCTTATGGCAGGTGCCCCTTATCATTGGACTTAGATAACGCGAAAAATTAGTCGAGTAGAAATCAATACTGGGACGGATTTTTCCGTCACTTGTGACAATACGTTTTATTTTAACGACAAAAATGATTATGCGTAAAGTATACAAGACCTAGATATTTTTTAAATTGGTTTTGGTATCAGTTGTCGTTTTGAACTAAAATATTGTCGTTATTCGATCGATAGTCAGAATAAGTGAGTCTAGATTATATGGGCGGTTTCTAGACATCCCTTTCCCTATTTCCTATACAATTATCTCTCCCTGTCGTCTAGGGGGAGTGTTTTGACTTTAAATAGTATTTCTATAATTTTCTAGAAAAATCCAAATATGTATGTATTATTCAATGTCATCAATTGGTTAAATTAAAGGGCAGGTTTCCCCTCTGTTTGTGATTTCTTAGTTAATTTATAGTAGTTTCTTCATTGTTTATTCTGTTAGTTTTCTATGCGCTTTCATTATCATAGAAGTCTACTTAAAATTTGTCATAGCGTAATATTCAGTTAAAACTATCTAATTGACGAATATGTATTGAGCTGTCAGACAGTGCATATTTTCCAGTTTTTTATTTAGTAACAATAAGAAAACTTTAGTTATTAAGTCGTCAACACAAATAATATCGTAATTCTACATTTGTTTATACAAACTCGTTCGACTTTTAGTTGAGGGGGCCACCCCTTCCGTGAATTTGATAATTAGGAAATAGTGAATTCTAAACCCTTTACTGTAAAGGAAGATGTCGGAATTGCTATTAACCAATCGTTTTACCCTATTATGAGGATTTTAACGCATTTAGTTAAGATTCGATTGAGAACTATAACATTTATTTGAATATATTTTATACTGGCGACAGTATTTTCCCGAAAGCATATACTTAGCATATGTAAATAATAAAAGTTGTATCATGTCAACCATTAAAGATATATTTCCTCATGGTGGCATGATAAGGTATTTATAATACATCAGGTAAATATCCATTTAAATTAAAAATAAGATACAATGCCACTAGTGGTACTTTAAATAGGGATAAATATATTATTAAGTGAACAGCCATTTAAAATAATCTTTCCGTGGTGTTAACTTTAATCATTAATTCAATATACCAAAAATGTTTTCGTAGTTTAATAACTTGATATCTAAAACGTGTTAACCGCAACATTAAGTTATCGTTTAACTAAGCAGCCAGCAAGCTTAGTAATGACCATACATTGTATTATTTAAAGCTATCAGGTATTTTAAATAATTATTTTCATAGCTTAGGAATATTATTTACGTCGTACACGTCAAAATTCATTTTACCAAAATATTTTCCGGTCTCAATTTAGCTCGTTATTGCGTGGAAAAATATTTGGCGCGTTCTAATAATTAAAATTTAAATTAACAACGAAAAAATATTTTCAAAGAAATCTAGAATACGAAAATATAGAATTTCAAAATAGAGAGAGCGTATTCTGATCTATGGATCGATGTTACGAGGAGGTGGCGCTGGTTGTTTTGAAATCGCAAAATTTATTATAAGTAATATTGATTTACATATTTTAAGCAGGTCACAAATGCCGAGTAGGTATTCCTAAAAATATGTGTTATGCACTTACCGGAAGTTGGAGAACCACTTGACGAGTTGTGCTGTGTTGTTCTTGTTGAACTTGATGTCTGGGAAGTACATCTTGAGGACGGCCGAGCTTGGGTACCGCACCCAGAAGAACATCAGCTTCGCCTTGCGTAGGTGCATTGGTGTCAATGTCGAGGAGTGCAATGGAGTTAAGGCATTACTTCCTTGTAAATTGGTACACAGTTAATAAACAAAATAAAAAAGATAAGTATCAAATTAAATAAAAAAAATTTTTGGTTGCGAAATGGCTATGAAATAGCCCTCGAGATAGTCCGATAAAGATATATAAAATCTGATTAGACCGCGAACGCACCACGAAGCACCACAAATACTTAATCCGTTTGCATTTTCTAATCTTATAATGTGCCTTAGCCGCCGTCTGCACTTAATGCGTGCTTGTGCCAACTTAACTAACACATTTTATTTTTATTATGTTGGTATTATGTGTTGACATAAGATTTTACGTTTAGAAGAATAAATATATTTTAAAATAAGAATAGTTATTCGTACTGTGAAATGAATCAGCCTCGAAGGAATGAATATTTTAAAACTACCTAGTTTATTTTAGTATTACAATTAAATTGTAAGGAAAATCTAGTAAGTATAACGTCCAAATATAGGTATACGTATTACAGACATCTTGTATACGATACGCTAGGATCGTGGAAAACGTAGAAACCGCAGCATTTGTGGGGTTTCCACACTCGTAATACCTAACCAGTAAGTAGGAAGTAGGCGGCGGCAGTCGTAAGGTTAAACACTACAGAAATAAGATATAGGTGGGCGTTTGTGGCGAAGGATTTGTGACTAGCTAGCTCAGATTTCATCGACGAGTTGACCTCGTTCAAATCGCTGTGAAATAATCGTTAGTTAAGTCTATTGAAAAGGATATAGTAGGCGGAACTCCATCGTAAGGCAGGTCTGTGGAGTTGCAGTCTGAGTGAGGGTCTTGCGCGTCCATGTGGGGGTGATGTGGCGGCCCGGCATGATGGCCCACATTGGGATGGTGGTGGCGCAGGTAGTCGGGCGAGGCGTGGTGCGCGGCCGCCAGCAGCGCAGGGTGCAGCAGCGCTGGCGCGTGCGGCAGAGGCGGCGACTCCCGCTCGGGCACCGCCGGGGGTGACCGCGCCATGCCACCAGCCCCGAAAAACGGCGAGTACGGTGAGAACACCTGGCTCTCGTGTAGCGACGGGTTCGGTATCGCCACTGACGTCGACAGCGCCATGCCCCCGGGGAACGGCCGTGGTGACGGCGACTCCGGAAACTTGCTCTCCGGCGATTGCCCCACGCCCTCTCCGCCCAACAGCCGGCTGACCGTACGCGGCGTGATCCTTGTGTCCGTAACCTTGTGCCGCTTCTTCTTTGGAGTCGCTACAAGGTTGATGGCCTCCGTCTGCTCACCGTTGGGCTCTCGGTCGAAGTGTCCGTTTATGTGCCCGTAGAGGGGAGCGAGCGGTTTCGGTGGGGTCTGGAACATGCCTGTCGGAGGTCGCACGTGAGCGCCATGGCCAGGCCCGCTCGCCTCGGCGTGCAGCGGATACGCAGCACCACCTGGCGCGCGGGGGCCGTTCATCTGAGGCATCAGCATCGGGTTATGTGTCATAAACGAAGGGACGCCGTTCGGCGTACCCGGGTGTTGGACGGGTTGGTTACCTGACATCTGTCCCGGCTGTCGCTCCGGCTTCTGGTTCGGTGACTTTCTCTCGGCGATCATCCGCTGCGCTCTCATCAAGTCTTTGTTGAGCTGTTCCGCCGCCGCCGCCGCCATCTCCGACTGCTTCCCTATGATGCGGCGTTGATGGACGAAACGTGTCACGATCGAGTCGATCAGGCTCGCGAGTGATGCAGTGATTTCACTTTTGAGCACCTCCGCCAAGCCCTCGAGGTCGGCTCCGGTGACGGGCCCTACGGAGCCCGCGTTGCTACGGAGCGCGTCCAGTCGTTCGGCTAGTTCGGACGACTGTGGAGGCTTCGGCGTTTGTCCAAGCTGTCGCTGTTGCGGCGAGTGCTGGTTCGAGTGTGGCCTTTGTCGTTGATTATTCTGTTGCTGTTGCTGCTCGGCAGCCTCCTTCATACGAGCCTCCTGCTCTAGGAACAATTTCTGGCTTACATTGAGGTACATAGCCGCAGCATTGTTGAGGTGTTGGTGCGGGTGGGGCGGGTGCATGTGGTCGCTGGGCGGTAGGTGCGGCAACAGTGGCAGCGCACCGTTGTACCCTGGTACGGGCAGGTGCGGGTGTCCCACTGAGTGCACATGCATCTTCGCCGTCATCATTTTGTTCATCACTTGCGCGACACTGTTCGGTATCGGCGGGGGCACTTCCTTGGCCGGTGACGCGGGCTCCGACTTAGTCACGGGGTCGTCAGTCTGTTCCACGTCACTAGAAGCACCATCGTTGTCAATCGTCTCAGACTCCTGCCCCATGCGGTTGCACAGCTGCACGTATTTTTCTTGCATCTCAGCAAGTTGTTCTTGCATAGTCCTAAGTTGTGATTTAAGTGCATTTTTCTCTACTAACTTTCGTTCTATGGGCGGTCGCTCCCCGTCGTCGTCGGAGTCGTCGGACACTGTCTGCGCGCTGCTGCCGTGGCTGGCGCCGTAGCGCTCCGCCGCACCGTCGTGTTGCTGCGGATGATACAGTTTCCGTTTCTTGCAGCCGTTCACTTGAGGTTGTTGCGGCGCGGGACTGGAGCGCATAGTCGACACTATGTTTTCCACACGAGCACGTTTCACATCAAGCGGTCGCGGCGAGGAACGTTGAGCGTCACTATCACGATCTTCAGGTTCAGACTTAGGAGCGAGCAAGGAGTCGGATCCGTTGGGTGGAGGCGCTGGAGGGGGCGAAGTCCGTGAGTCGCCGGTGCCCTCGAGCGCCAGGAACGGGTCGTCGATGTCAGGCCGGGAGTCGCGAGACACCGGCCGCTCCGGGGACATCTTCACTTTGGGTTCGTCGTTGTTATTGTTGGCGAGCACGTTGTTGTTGTCCGGCGAAAGCGTCCGCATGAGCTCCTCTTTTCTCTGGAGGATGCCGCGCAGCACGCGGTGCGCGATGTCTCCGCCGGACGCCTCGTCGCCGGCCTGCTCCTGCTTGGGCGTTCGCCCGAGTAGTTCATTTATCATTTCGGCTGGAGGGTAGCCCGGTCCGAAGAGACCGAAGTGTTGGCGGCCCTCGAAGATGGCGCCGTAAAGTCCTCCACTCATGTGTGCGGCGCGCGCGGGCGCGGGTCCGTTCGTCGCAAGAGTCGAATAAGAATTGCGCGGCTCGCCGGCGTCCACGCGCTGTCTGGCGCGTTTCTGTTTCCTTAGCAGCTTATCCGAGTAGGGCGCGTGTGAGTCGGCCTCCTCCTCCGATGACATCATAGGCGAGACGCGCCGGGATTGGCCGGGCGGGCGGCGGGTAGGGCCCCACCGCGCTACTCGCGCCGCATCGCCCGCTCTGCAACAAGGAGGGGATCGTCACGGCGAGCACACCTGCCGGCGCGGGCGCGTGCGTCGAGCGCCTCCGCGCATACTTCATGCCGATGCATTATAATACTACAATAACACAGTCAACTAGCAACTTTCTAGATATGCATACTAACATGTCAAAGTTTATTTTTGTACACTTTCACCGAATTATTTCTTATCTCGTATCGATATATTTGTATAGGTACGAGTGAAACAATAACATTAAACCCTACTCAATTTTCGTGTAGTATTAGAATATCTATCTAGATCGTTATCGAGAAATCGATCGCCTATTAGTCGGCGAGACATTGATACGAGGACTACGTATTAAAGTTGTGTCCCTATCATACGAATATCTGGATAATTTCTCATAATGACTGGTCATAAAATAATGCCATATTGTTAGAAAGTATAAGGAAAATACAATTATAGATATAAAGGCATGCATGTTTACAAGCTGTTCATAATAGGCGTCATTTATAGTGATCCAAAACGAGTAGTTAGCATTAATATTAATTGGCAGAAAAATTGGTGAATCATTAACTTTCATTGTTTATGAAATAGTTTTGTCGATGGTGGTAAAAAAACAAAGAGGCCAGAGACAATACACGCAAGCTGTATAACTAGTGATGTGCGTACAACACTAGCTATGTACCATGTCGTGTTGACACATGACGGCATTGATTTCTTTTGGAGCGTGACTCCTCGTTCAGAGGACAATAAAAGTAAAAATGTTAGAAATTACTTTGTGAGACACGAGTTTAACAGTATCCGTTGTTGATACGATACAATATTTTACTATTATAGGAGCTAACATCGTACTACATCTTATCGTAACATATCTTATGTCCTTAGAATTCCGAGGCCATCTGGGATACCTTACCGTTGTCTTATAAGATTCTAAATTATACTTTTTAGAAACTGGTCTTAAGTAGGTACCTATTCCATCTTAATCTTTTTCTAATAAGAAATCAGACAGCGATTGCTGCTTTAATTTTTATTTTGTTAATTTGAACTGTTTGACTACGTTCTAAATCTTTACCTACTATTCGAATTACGAAGCGTAATTTAGCTTCTTTGATATTGTGCCTGTATTTTTTCACAATGTTCAACGAGTACACTTTCACAAAAAGAAAGTTTTTATTTCCGTCTCAGTAGCTGTTGGGAATCTTTTCTATAACGACATCGTAAGAAATTCCTTTCGTATTTTAGTAAGAAAATTCACAAATTTGATGAAATTTAAAATACCAATTGGCATTGAGTCATGCTACCATTTTTCGAGAAGGTAGCCTTTAAGATGACTTCTGTCTTTATGATATTTTGGTGTACCTATATAAAAAGATTACGGGTACAAGTCCACTGGGTCTGGTCGTGGTACATCCGGCTGCAATTTGCCGACACAATGAGATGGTATCAATAGCGGATGACTTCCGATGGTGGCGTGTCCACTTGCCGCCGACCGGCGTCACGGCTCGCGGCCTGCTTGTGCCACCGGCGCACTGCAGCGTGAGGATATTGACAGTGTTACCAGATTTAACTGTCAATTTGTTGCGATTTTGAATAAAGAACAACATTGGAGATTTTAGAAGTGGTTTCGTTCTGAATAGTGTTTTGTTTTCGATGTGGATAAAATCTTAATTACTTTCAATATATACCTAGATATTAGTAATTAAAATCTTGTGATAGTGAAATGTGTAACTGATGTTGTTATATGTAGGTAGGTACTTATGTGATTGTTTTTAGTATATAATAAATTATAATCTTTGGTTAACACTAACAGAAAAACACTTAGTTAGATTTAATGTAAAAATGAAGGATGTTCGGTATAGTACCTACTGGTATATTATAGGTTATTAAATTTCCATTTTTATTTTGTTCACCTATCTTAAATTTTAACATAATAGGATTTGTACAGGCAACGAGTTAAATAAGATAATTATTTCAAATTAAAGTGAGTCTATTCACATAGCGGCATCGCGGTATTTTGCCCCAGTTTAATTTTCAATCTTGTGATCAGCTCACAAAGACCCTGTTTATGTAGGTACCCTTTACTTGACGTCACAGCCTACTATGCTATATGGTGTTTTCTACCCATAAACTGCTTTTCAGTCCATCTTGGACGTCACCGACTAACTCCTATGACACAGGTATCCATTTAGCATTGTCCTAAAATTTTAATTTTCGAATATTTCACAAAATGTCTTAATACAGTTATAGCCTACAACTCAGTTACCTACATCTCAACATAGCACACACACACGTTTTCATGTGTTTTTCTCACACACAGTCCCAATTAGATTGTACATAATGTACTTAGAACATATAGAGCGTGTATTGTGTTGCACACAATCATGTACTTGGAAGTAAATTCATTGTTATACATAGGTACCTAGTGTGTTTTATGTACTTAGGTATTGTGTATTATGTTATGTATGCTACCAAGATCTTATATATACTTTATTTTTCAAGGCTTCTTCGGCAGAAGGTGAAATGACTGCCATTGCACTGCGCAGAATATTTTGCAGGTTCAATTTGTAGGTTCGAAAATTTGTGACAAATAGTTGTTTCAAACTTGGGTGTTTGATGTCTCCATTGTTTGAATGTTTGTTAAGATCCCCGCGAGATGGGATATGGATATACCACTAGTATGGGAGCAGTCTTCAATAGAAGATATTTAAATACAAAAAGCACGAAGTTCGACATTAAACTATCTTTTAAGAAAGTAGTTGTCCACAGTGGTTTCATCCACGCTTGTGATTACTATTTACTTATAAAACCTATCCTACTCATGGACAAAGTGAATCTAATAGCAAAATAATTATTAAAATCAGTCCAGTAGTTCTTGAGTTTTTCATTATTAACAAAAATACATAGGTATATTTTCTCTGCATAATATTAGTGTAGATTATCTGTTCTGTCCTGTAATATGACCTTAAACATTTCAAATCTTTTCATAACAATACCAATTCTTGGATAAGACAGATTTCATCTGCCATTTCTCCAACTATACTTCATTTCATAACCGAAATCTTTCCAACACGTCACTATCATCAGATCATCTCATAAATCAGCTTGGTGACATTCTGTACATACATAAATATGCATAATTATATGTATATATAAGTATACGTATATACCTACATATTATGTACAACTCACCTATGTAAGTAGGTACATTAGAAACATTCGCCTACGCGTATCATTACTGGCTCTTTGCGCATTGTGTTGTTGTAATTTGCGCTCATTTTAGTACGATTTCCATACAAGAGATTGCGAGATGTATACGGTCAAACACACAAGTCCTCTCACAACACACAACACAATTTTAAACCATATTTTTTGGACATAAAGTTTGTTTTTGCATGTGTTGATAGTTAGTAAGTTTTGACATGTGAGTCGGTGGACCATCTCGAAATTGTTCCGGTACTTCCTGCTCTTTATAATTGTTTTTATTTTGTGGTCGATATACTTTTGTGGGAAGATAAAATTGACTAGGTTTTGTTGCGAAAAAAATTGTATATGTAATTTTTAGGACAATGGGACGGAGTTCAAATCCTACGGTTGAAGTAATATGAACTGTAATGACATTTGTTGCGGCTAATAGCTGTAGGTATTGAAGGCAGTAAAAGTGCTAAGGCAGAGCATAGAGTTCTAAATAATGACAGATATTTGTAACTTATTGAAGTTGTGCGTAATTATTCATTTATTTATCGCATACTTTTCCAAGAAAAGGCGTTATTGGAGAAAGATTCCTGCAAAGGTATGTAGAGATATGAATTATCCGATCGTAAGGTCTCGGATCCGATTCCCAGTTCGACATGTGCTGGTAGGTATTTCTGTTAGGAAATTCTCAGTAGCAGAGACTGGCAATGGGCTCAGTAGATGTTGATAAGCGCGTAGCTAGTGAAATTTAGGTACAATACACCTGTGGTCTCTTCAGGGTGCCTGTATTTAAGCGGGAATCTATCTATTATTGGTTATTAATATTATTTTATCTGGTTACTTATGAAAATATATATTTAATTTTTTATTTCTTATTCTTTTTTTGTATTCTTATCTATACCTACTAGCACTTCGACTACAATTCGAAAGTGTGTTTGTTGATTTATCCTTCTTTAACTCGGCAACGGAGTAAAGGACACGATTTTCTACATAGATATAGTTTATATAAGTACCAGATAATGCCATAAGCTACCATGAATCCAGATAACAATTCAAGTTTCATACCTATAGAGTAGTCATTAATTCAGACACAAGAGCCAAGCCGAGGTAAACCCAGTAAAATACATTTTTATCTCATCAGATCTCGCAATACTTACAAAAATTGTGACTTTTATGTTTTCCATGATTGTTTGATATTATTACTGTATGGTTGATGTACAAATAGTGACGGTCGTCCCACATTTATGGACGGCAATGCTTGTACAAAACAATTTCGGTAATTTAACCTCATGAATAAGCAATGCGACGTCAATTTGCGATCGGTTATGGGGGCCGTTTATATTACACGATGTTTCGGTTACGTATACTATGTGACTAGAACTTGTGGTCATATTTTGAGGTCTTATAGGACCCTGTGACTAAGGTAAGAATCATAAAATTTTATATACAATAATAAGTTCATTTTTCAGAAAAATATTTTGTAGGTCAGAAATTAGTCTTGAGAAACTTTGATACAGTAAATTTCTCATCAAATCAATGAGCTGATTGGAATGAGCTGTCAGACTCATTAGACTCTAAAGGCCGGTGTCATGTCATCTCCGAAAATGTCCTCGTAGAATAATTACGACGCTGTATTAATGATATTAAAGCATTCAAATAGTAAACACTGTTAAGAGTTATGTATCGCCATAGAAAACAGATTCAGTTAAAATTAACTATTCGTATCTTTTTTAATTTTTATTGTTAGTAGGTATAGGTAGGTACTTAAGAAAATATTTGTTTCAGGATTATAAGCTAATTCTCTATACATGAAAGAATCTCTAAAATTCGCTATAATATCGCTTACTTTTTAATTTTATCATTTATGCAATTGTTAAAAGGTTTTTAATGGGTCGGCAACGCGCAAGTGATGCCTGGTGTTGCAGGCCTCCATAGGCTACGGTGAGCACTTACCATCAGGTAGGCCGTGTACTTGTTTGCCATATTACATGTATAAAAAAAAAATAAGTTCCGATTTTGATTCTGGGATCACGCAGAGTTACTAGGGTTTCTATTATGTAGATTATTCAGTAACACGGACCCTAAAAATACGCTCAGTAGGCGACAATAAGCTCATACAACGTGGGACCAAAGACATAGTTGGGAAAATGTCCTCTATATATTTCTGCCCACCCCTTCGGGGGAATATCTACGTCACAAGTTATGTTTATAAAGACAATGTTTTGTTAAAAGCGGGTAGATATACAACGTCGTCGTATGGTGTAAAATAGAGATGCAGGCATGCAGCCGGGACCTGTTGATTTGCACCACGTAGGTACCTACAGGGGTGCGCTAGTGTGGGCCGCGGCCAGGTGCGACATGATATCGATAAAAACAACCAATTTATTTGTACTTACTAACATATAGGTAAATACGAAATGTTGATTTAAAAGATGTGATATTGGCGTGATTTTTGTTTATGAAGGTGTGCTTCAGTATTTACTTGTACTTGCTTAAAAATACGAAAATGTCATGTCGGTTTAAAATATGTGATGACGGCGTGATTTATGCTCTGTAAGTGTGCTCCAATATGACAGTCGTCGCATGTAATTGATCGTAGATTTAGTAATATGTGAAACTTTCTATCCATTTAAAGCACGTAGAACTGTAAGCTTTGGTAAATTTAAAGTTATAGTAGAAGAGCTAAAATTTATAAAAATAAAAATATTCTCAATATTATTTATATATTACAGTCTAATTTACTATCGGTTAGTTTATTTAAGTACGTTAAAGACATGGAAATGCTTAATTGTGTGTCTATTTTTTAGCTGATAATACCTTTGTATTGCACACTCACAATCACCCCGGTATGCTTTTAAGGACTTAAAAGCATAGCGGGCTGAATGTGAGTGTGTACGTAATCAGGGCGAGCCTGATTCTTTTTTGGGGTTTATAACACAACACACAACACAACACTGCACAACAGCATGTCTGATGATTGGGTTATGTTACATGATATTAGTCCAACTTTTAATGACAATTTCAAATCTGTGACTGAAATTTCTCTATCGGGTCTAGTTAACAAAATATGACACAAGGGTCTTTTTATAATAAAACACGGTACCTATATTTAAAGATTATCTTATTTTATTTAGTTCTTAAGTTAAATAATCTTTCTACTTTTGCCTTCCTTGCTGAAGCTGAAGATAAAGAGCTGAGCTTATTATTATTATTTATATACTCTCCGCATATGAAACAACAATGATTCGGATTATTTACACAAACACGTCTTGACGATACCATATCAAATTATATTAAGAAAACTTAAAATTGTTCTAGTTATCAGCAAATTCAGTGGAGGCTACAACTCGTAAACAAGAGCTGTTACAAAAAAAATAGGGTATATGTAGAATCAGCGATGTCGAATTAGAAAACATCATGTGAAAAAGTCATTCATCAGACAAAAGTTGCAATTTTGTTGTGCAGTGTAATAAGTTACTAGCTTTTGCTTGCGGCTTCGCTCGCGTAAAAGTAGGTTAGGTTTTGTTAGTAACAGTACTTTTTATAATAAGATATATCTCATGTTACTCGCTAATATAGCTTTTTTATGGTGAAAGAATTTTAAAAATCGGTTTATTCATTTTTGACCCTTACAAACGAACAAACAAACAAAAAGATTAAATCTTTCCACTTTATAATATTAGGAAAGATAATAAAAACGCAGAAGGTAATCACACGCATATGACGTTTTTGTTATGACTTAGGTATTTACGTGTCGATACATATGCATTACCATATGAATCACGACTTAGTTAGGAAACTAAATAATTGAACAAATTCTTTACTTTCCTCATATTAATAACATAAATGATTGTTGGAATATTTTTATTACATTAAACGTATGACGTATAAAATCCAAAAGTTACGATAAAAACCTATCACAGTATTTTAAATTTAGAATCGAATTTGTATTTCAGAAACAAGCCGTTAGAAATTTGTATTTGTTTTATACTATTATAAATATCGATATGGGCACAACACTAGTGTTTCAACCCGGGTGTGCTTAATTTGGCGTGACCCGGCGACGTCTAATTTTTACGGAAACGTTTCTTTTCCCTCCCACACTCGGGACGAGAACTGAAAACCCGTTGTAAGCATTTCATGTTAGTACTTACTGAGCATAACAGTTTATACAGTAAGTCCTTATAATTTTAAAAAGATAAACTTGTTTTCATATTATATGGTATAAAGGAAAAATGAATAGAAATTATGTTTTATGTTCTTTCAAGAAAATCGTGGGATATTTTTATTTGTTTGTAGTGTAAAATTACAATAAAATTACTTGTGTATGCTTGATATCCAAAGAAAATTACGGACCTACTTTATTATGTATTTCAATAAGCTAAACTGCTGAACCGATTCCAATGAAATTTGGTGTAAAATAGGTTGACTTAAAATGCGAAAACCGTAACTGCTAATAATACCATATAAGTAATGGCTACTATAAGTCTTGTATATAATTACAAATTGTCCCACAGCAGGTCTTCGGTTTGCCCACGTCTTGTCTACAAGTGAATTTCTAAAAAAGTAAGTATGTATGGGTCAGGGCTTAGATTTATACTTGGTACGATCTGGCATATCTCTTGCATCATTAACTTGCATTACATTCTTTAAGCAAGTACGTTAGGGTTCACCAAGAAATTTAATTTCCTTATGTCATCGACCTTAATACCATAAGCTATTAATAATATATTTCCGATAAGATCATGGGGCCATATGGTACGTAACCATGGGGCAGTTTATGGGGAATGCGCGGCGTATGCATGGGAATGTGTGGGAATAAGTCCACCCTTTGCAATTACATATTATCTGTCTTTGTTCACCTTATTTTAACGGTGACTTATGGTCGTTTGACCATATGGTGGTAGTCACGCGATGGTTAAACAAGGAAGTTTGAAGTTCAAGATAATGAGCACTAATGGATGTATGGATCGTGAATTATATTTGAATAGTTATTGCGTAGGTGGTGCAGCGGTTGGGATTGCGATTGCTGTGTATGAGGTCTCGGGTTCGTTTCGCCGGTTAGGCAAAGTATTATTGCTTTTTTTCTGGCAAGAATTTTCGAGAGCATGGTGTCTAGAAGTTTGAATGGCAGACGGCAATAGGCTCTTCTTTTATTATATGCAATCTAAAACTATGACTGGCGAAATGTAGGTGAAATACTATATACTGAGTTTCTTTAAAATACAATTATTTAATTTTCTTATATGAAACGTTTTCTTCGAGACCTAATTTCTTACAAAGACAGGTCTTTCTATATACCTACAGGTATTTTTGAAAAATATGCTGACCTGTTTATTGTGCTGCAGAAACTATAAACCTACTTTCTTTTTTTCAGTAATTTCTTTTCAGTAACTATAAATCTAATTTTATCTCAGATATATATTACAACTTTTGCCCGCAATATCGCTCGCTCGGATACAGTTCTCATTTCTGGATAAAAGGCATCCTATGTCCTTTTCGGTACCTCTGACCATGTGTATGCGAAATTTTGTGATGATCGGTCACGTAGCTAATGCGTGAAAGCGTAATAAACAAACAAAAAAACATACTCAATTCGCATGTATTAAATAATAGTAGGTGTAGTATGGACGTTATTTTAATGCGATTTTGTATAACTTAGAGATACATAATCAACCTCCCCGTTAAGACTGAGCCGAGCGCAAGACGCGGTTGGTCTGAATGACAGAGCTCGATATTCAAATCGGCGCGCGGCCGCCATTGTGAAATTGTATGGAGGATTTGAAGTGGTTTTTTGATAAATATGTATCTTTATTGTCAACCAATAACTTAAATATTTGGGACGGACAAATTGTAATATAACTATTTATATTTAGTTTGAGCTGTAAAATAGGATAGATTTCTACTGTTATAATCTAAACATCACGTATCACAAGCTTACGTTTTTGAATTTTTCGTACAAATTTACGTAATTTTGTAGGCGAAAATATTAATTAATTTAAGTTTTTTACACGGAGCAATTGTAAACACATTTATTGTTGTGGTAAATGTATATTTTATATTTGTATTAAACAAATAGTGTTGATTTTATCAACTTAACTGTGACCGCCTGTTTTGTCTGTTTTCGCTCGGCGCAGACTTAAGTAGAATTGTGGCTTTAGCGTAGTAGCGCCTAGGTAACCACTGGCGGCAGCAAAATAAAAAAGAAAGGATTCTAAGTTTACAGGTCAGAGACTAAATATGCGTGGGATTATAACTATTTATAAGCTCTATGGATAGCCTGCGTCATTGTTTAGCGCGAGTGTTATATGCGGCTTTGGCAGTAGCTTACAACAGTAAGCTACTGCCAAAGCCGCATGCAACAGTAACAGTTATATTTTATAAATGTATAAGATGATGTCAAAGCAAACATGCTTTGACACCATCTTATACATTTATAAAATATCTTATCTTTGTAAGCTTGTTGTATTCATGTTATTAAATTTTCCTATAAGGATTTATTTAGTTTTATTTAACCTACATTTTAAGAAAAAGAGATTTTTGAGTTTCTTGCAAATATCTTGGCATAGGCTCAACCTTTTGTCCTGAATCTAGGTACTTTACTAAAATGAATGTACCTAACTTAAATAATTTAAGAAAACTTACTAACAATTTTACTTTGACGTTGTTACTTTAATGTTCGAGTAATGTCTCAGTTAATAATCATTTATTAATTTATTTTTGTCTTGAATTTTTCTGATCTCTGAAGTAACACGAAATCTGGAATTGTGCCTAGCAGACATAGGCAAATGAATTTGCACCATTCGGGATACGAAGACCTCACGATTAGCAACAAGCTTATGCCACGGACCCAAAAACACAGTTATATTTATGTGGCATCTATACTCCATTTGGTTAGGTATTTAACTAAAGGTATATAGGTAATCTTGATGTGACTTTTACACAAACACATATTAAACAAATAAACTACTGCTTAAACAAACGGTTCAATTGATTTAGTAATCGTTATTGATGTATTTACATTCATCTTTAGCAGCATTTTATTTTTAAACTGAGTTTTTAGATAAAAAGACACATCAAGATTGTTTACCTTTAGTTAAATATCTAACCAAATGGAGTATAAAAATATTCCTACCAATACATGCTTGCCATAGACCCCGGCTTACTCCATTTTGATGACACAAGCGTGAGTGTATGCAAGTAATTACGTCACATATTTTAGTAATTCACTATAATACTATGCTTTGTATAATTGTCACTGAAGGCTGCATATGACAAGACATGCATAGGATGGCATGTAGGTCGGTCTGTTCGCGTGCTGTTCGTGATTGGTCAGTATTTACCAGCAGTCATTATCTTCGTGTGTGTCCGTGAACCAGAGGTATGTACTAGATAAGCTGTTATGTACAAGTAAATAGCGTTATATGTTGACTTATGCGAAATTGTTAACTTAATTACAAGGGTTTATGGATGTTTTCCTGGGTATGTTTTGTAGTTGTGTTATTTTATTTTGACTGGTTTTATTGGCGGTTGTGAAGTTTATTTGATTACCGGTGGTGAGGTAAAAGAAGTTTCTTTGTTTTTCGTTAGATTTGATTCCTCGGCCAGTTACCTACTGAAATTTCGGTTATCAGTTCACACTAAGATGGTAATTGTTTAAAAAACAAGTGATGACATTCGTCAGTTAAACATTTCTACTTAACCTTTTTAGGTAATACCGACGAAATGTCACGTTAATACATAATAGGCAAGTGTGTTTGTAGATATGACCTCTCTCAATAGATGTGAAATTTGCATAGTGATAGTTGATGTGTCAGAGAGAAGATAGTACTTTTTGGCCCAGAAGATGCAAGGATGCAGCTAGTAGAAATATAAAATGTAGACGAGAACAAATTAAATTGATTACTTCTATAGTCAATTTATAACGCATTGCGTTTATATTTATTTGACTTTCTTTATAAATATAAGATTAGTTTCTTAAACAACTTGTCCACTAATAGCATTAAAATAAAAGTCAGACAGACCAATAACATCTATTAGTAGACCACAAATACTCTTATCCCGTACGGTGAACCAACCGCAACACACAGTACAAAAATATTCATGCATTGATATTCAATTAAATTTTAGAGATGCCAAGATAGATATCGATGTTCGGAGACAAAAACAAATATAGTACGTGTCCAGTAAAGGGTGGAAGTAGAGCAATCATCATGCATAAGTTATGAACGTGGATGGCGTGCCTTCTGGGCCATTACTGGGCTTCTATGAAAAAGGACATTTCAGCCTTATCGCTGGATATCACGAGAATAAAAACCGAGCGATAAGATCGCATCGTAGTGATGTGCAAATGTTGATATCGATAGTTGGATATTGTCGATGTTTGTGTGTTCAGTTTCTGTTAAGTTTGTTGATTTTTTGAAGACGGATCATGCGCTTTTTTAATCTAATATTAAAATACGCTCGTGGGGTTTAAAAATATTTATTTTACAAAATTGTTGTGGCTATTAATTCTATGGTCACCTGATGGATCTGAGTGCCAAGCCAAGGAGTAGTCGTAGTACTAACGACAAGAACAAATATAACTGGTCTCCAGCTAACAGCACAGCAATTCTTTAAGAAGCTTGGTAATTCTTCTCACTGCAGGATAAAAAGTATGACTGTCATTTTAGAGTGGTTTTTCTTCACAAGTTTAATATCAAATTTCGTATCTAGGCTTGGATCCCTCTCTCTAAATGGAAAAGCGTGAGCTTGTGCCACGAAAAAATAAAGTTTATAGCATAATATCGACAAAGGTCCAACACTACGATGGTGTGTTGGAAGACAGGCACTTATTAGCCGTCATTATCTACGGCGGTATCGGCTGTGACATATGGCTAATATCGGACACGACCGCCCGAACATGCGAGAGCTCC
Organism: Catocala fraxini; assembly: GCA_930367265.1. Classification (NCBI taxonomy): domain Eukaryota; kingdom Metazoa; phylum Arthropoda; class Insecta; order Lepidoptera; family Erebidae; genus Catocala; species Catocala fraxini. The sequence continues at coordinate 7,641,186 of OV884040.1, read as the reverse complement.
ACGCTACTCCTTTGTGTTCCGATATATGCTTTAATTACTTATTTGTTTTATAAAATGTCCATACTGCGACGCCATGTTTTTATTTTAAAAGCACATATCATGTTGATTGTGTTTAAGCGTTCGCGATACGGCAGTTCTGGAGTATTTTGCACACATACATACTCACTAAGCTAAGTGTAGAGTCACACGACTCGTAACACACCTTAGACAAATCGTACTCTTAATAAAACAGATATATCTGAGCAATTTGGATTTATACAAATTTAAACTTATTGCAATTACTTAATACAAGTAAATTATTAGAATTTATATTCACACAATTACAGTTCAAATTGCCTAACTTCCAAATGTCGAGTTAAGACACTGTTTTATTAAGAGTGCGAGTCATGTCTGTGTAATATAAACGGATAGGCAGATATGCATTATACCAAAGATTTCAATCATACTTATCGAAACTAATCACATCCAGAAGAGTGAGCTCACTTGTTACACCGACACGATACCGTGAAATTTTTAATATGTGTAAGCGTGATAATACTACATTTATAATTCAGTTGTCATGTTAGCAATGTGTGTCAGAAGACAACGGAGGTACCGTCCAGAAAGGTGACTACCTTTAAACGTAGTAGGCATATATATGTTTTCTTTTATTGCCGTTGTTGGTAGACGAGCAAGGACTCATGGACTTATGAACTTCAACAATGTCAGGACACAGCAAAGCCGCTGCCTACCGTGAAAGAAGAATTCTCTTTAAATCTCGTTTGAAGAAGGACATATCATAGCGCAAGGGAAACATCGAAGCAGGCAGTTCATTCCAGAGCTTGCACGTACGTGGGACAAATAATCGCTAAAGGCGTACCATGTTTTAAATGTTTACATTATATATACCTAATAGAAGGCGAACCTTTTAATAAATTGGGTATGTTTCCCGATCTTAGCTACTGAAAATTACCAAGTCGAATTTTTAGTTTTAGTCGGATTTTATCAACACTTTTATCATCGAAAAGTGTTGATAAAATCCATCGAAGGTGAAACTTCACGATTGACAGTCGTGGCACAAGCACGCCACTGAACCAATGTGACAGTTTACAATTAATTTGAAATTTGAAAAGTCATATAATTTCCGAAAGTCCGAGGTGCGCGACGTGGGTTCGAACCCGAGACCCTCTGCATTGCAGTCTGTTGTTTTCTCCACTGAGCTATCGCTGCTAAAGTGTACAGTATTTTTATAAAATCTATACCGAACTGCTCGGATGGCACAGTAGTTAAATTGGTGACCTAAGTGCGAGTTCGAGACCAACACGCGATTAAACTTAGTGTGGTTTACGAACAGTTGCTTCCAGCCTGGGAATTATTTTTATCCTTTGTTTTAATATTTCTAATGCCTACATTCATAATAACTTGAAATATTTAGGTGCACTATCCTACATATAAATGTAAAAGTTTGTAAAGATGTTTGGATATATGTAACTCAATCACGCGCAAATCCGCCACAACCTTAAACTATATCCTAGATTAACACGTCATACTATTTGATTCTAGTATACGTTCCTATGGGTATAACACAGACAAAACCGCGGGCAGAAGCTAGCTTATAAAATTAGTAGAGACTGCATTCCCGTCAATATAAAATAACAGATCAAACTATGTCATAACTAATCAACGTAACACGAGCCGGGTGACAAGTGACTAATTACAACGTCCATTACAAAAATACGTATGTAGATTGCGAAACTCGAACATGCTATGTCTCACTCGCACTTCTTATCACGTGTCCGTCTGTCCCGCACAGAAAAATGATAAAGCATATCTGGTTACAATTAATATTTGTACCGCAAGTTGTGAGAGGAGGCGGGATTTGAAACTAAATATATAATATAGCAAAGGTTTTGAGTTCAGTTAGGGTTCGGTGAAGATACCTACGCACTTCTGACATTTTGAAGTTATATGCGTATTAAATAGATAATTATCGCATAATGTTGAAGGAAAACATTGCAAAAATACCTGCATATTTGAGAGTTCTCCATTGTGTTCTCGAAGATATGTGAAGTCTACCAACGCGCACTATGCGAGCGTAGTGGTCTGTGACCTAATCCTTTCCACGTGAAGAAGAGGGCCGTGTCTGGTAGTGGAAAGTTATATAGGTATTGGACTGATATTTTATAAGATCTCTTCTCTCTTAGCCTTTATTATTCCCAAGTCACTTGGGGTCGGCTTTTCTGGTCTAACCGGATTTGACTGGATATCAGTTTTTACACGGAGCGGCTGCCACCTGACCTCCGCAACCCGAAGGCTAACGATACCCTAAGGCTAGACCACTGTCAGGATATTAGAGGGTCTGACTTTCCCAATAACGACTGCCATAGATGTTCATGGCAGCCGGGACCGACGGCTTATCGTGCTTTCCGAGGTACGGAGCAGGCGATAATTGTTAATCAATACGTACATAATTTCGAAAAGTCATATAACTTCCGAAAGTCAAAGGTGCGCGACGTGGGTTCGAACCCGAGACCCTCTGCATTGCAGTCTGTTGGTCTCCTCACTGACCTATCGCTGATATATTTTATAAGATATATAAATATATATATCTATTTATATAAATCTTTTGAATTATATACGTTATGGCACATTTACTTTACTAATACGTACTTATAGACATGGATTTCCTTTTAGATCCGTGCGAACCACAACATTGGCCTATAGGCTAGCCTGAGCAATATTTAATGGCTAATGAGGTATTAAGGAAATAAGAACTCATGTTAATTACCAATTTAAATTGAGGAAAACCGTTTAATTCACGTACCTAATGATCAATATTTAAACTGTACAATTAGGTATCCTCAAAAGCTCAAAATATAGGTTATCGAGTTAGTAATAGGTTTATTTAACACATGTTATGCTGTTATTGTAGTCAATGGATCATGCAATATCGAAGGTATACAGCGCACCGATTTTTAAAAGAAGTCACTTTACAGCCAGCGCCACAGTCATAATTTTCTGGTCGTCTGCTGACCGTAACCGTCACATGAACTCTGGAAACATTATTGAGCAATCGTTGCCAAACTGTCTTGAAGATGCCTTGCGTAGGAGTCTAACACATGTCGACTCATGTTTTGTGTTTGAAACGACATGCAACTTGGAGTCCGCCCGGGACCCACGCCTTGGCTGTCTACCATCAGAGATGATCATCATTGTTAAAATTTTTCTATTGCAACCTCTACTATTTATATTTCTCTAGGAAATCTAAGGCTGCGTGATGAGTTCCTATTTGCACAATTATTTTAAATCACAATACAAGGTTGTTGCATCGATCTTCTTACAATACGCCGGTCTCCTATCACTTATTTGTTTATAACACTGTGGCAGTCACTGGTGTGCTGAGGCCAACCACATCTGGTTGGTTTCTTATCAACCAGAAACACCAGTTATTGTGTTTTGAAGGAAAACACAGCTTTTATCGCTTACAACATTATTCATACATCCGTCCTTAAGTTACAGTGTCATTTGGGACTTATAATAATTAATTTTATGTTTCTAGTAAGGCAATGCGGTTAAGTTTTTTTTTTGGTATTGTTTCCTGCTGATAGCGTTGCCGTTGTATGCTTGATGTTCTGTCCCTAGAGATCGCATAAGGAATATTGTTTGTTTTTCTATTGTGTTTTTTCTGATGGTTGGCAGTTTAATGTTTAATTCTTGGGTTGGTACTGTTTGTTTAGAGTAGGTATGTGTATGGCACAAGTAGATGGAGTCGAGTTAATTACGAAATGATAATTTTCTTTTGGACGTTATAATAGGTGTATGAAACAGAGAGTCTATCAGATTATGCCTCATCTTCTGGAGTGTTCTTAGTGTCTATACACCTGCACTCTTTATGATCTAACGAATGTCATCGTAGCTGTGGTAAACGTGGTCACATACGGGGCTAAATATTATAAAGTATCGTCGACAGCAAAAGATGAAGTTTTAAATAAGTGTGTATTTTTAAGTTGTCTATTGCTTGATAATCAATTTTGTCTGGCCGCCGCCGCGCCTGTAGATCGCTAGCGCTCAAGGGTTAAATGGTTTTCAAGAATTTTAATAGGTGAAAGACGGCTCCTGTTGATAATTAAGTCCCGTAAGGCAAAGTCTTGCAGGACTTTGCAAACATTGATGATGTAAAATTTGCAATGTAAACAAAGCGATAGTAGGTATTCATTTACTTAACGATATACGACACAAAATAAGTCTTTGATAAATGCCATATTGCAGATATGAGTTGTAAATGACCAATATTTTAATTTAATGACGAGTAGAAGAAAAGAGTGCCTTTGAGTTTCTTGCATGTATTTCCTTGTCCTTTAACTTGGCATACAAATACTGTCTCAAGACTATTGCTAATCAGCTGTTATCTACATAAAATTTATACTATAACAATACGATCGCAAAAATTACATTTGGATGACTTTACCGCCCACCCATCCGTATTATACTGATTAGTATTTTTTGCTTTGTTAACGATAAAGTCTTTAGATGTGTGTTTCATTTGTATACTTAGTACTTATGAAAACAAAACAACTCAAGCTTAATGAACAACCGATATGGTAGACCGTTGACATGTTTTTTGCCTTCTTCGTATTTAACGACTGTTTTGACAGGCATGACATAATATTGTAATTTTAGTACTTTTTGCTATCTATCCATTATGTAAAATTTTTACTTAGCTGTGAAAGCCATCGCTGGGAGATGCATTGAATATTTTTTTATGCTTATTATAAAGTAACTTAAGTTTGTGGTCAATCGCGAGGTCTTAGTATCGATCCCTAGTCGTTCAAAACGTTATTGAGTTTTAAGTTAGAAAATTCTTAGTAGCTGCACAGAGTAGGTATAAAAATGTGCTTGTTAGATACGAATAGGTTTGCCAGCTATTACGTGCGGCCTTAAAACTTAGCTAGAGAAATATAGCGGTAAAAAAATAACCTAAATGCCCACCCACTAAAAGAATCTCTATCTCCATTTGAAGAGCCATGCCTGGTTATTCTACTACTTTATATTACTTCTTCTCTCTTAGCCTTTATTATTCCCAAGTCACTTGGGGTCGGCTTTTCTGGTCTAACCGGATTTGACTGGATATCAGTTTTTACACGGAGCGGCAGCCACCTGACCTCCGCAACCCGAAGGCTAACGATACCCTAAGGCTAGACCAGTGTCAGGATATTAGAGGGTACTGACTTTCCCTATAACGACTGCCATAGATGTTTATGGCAGCCGGGACCAACGGCTTAACGTGCTCTCCGAGGCACGGAGCAGGCGATAATTGTCAATCAATACGCACATAATTTCGAAAAGTCATATAACTTCCGAAAGTCAGAGGTGCGCGACGTGGGTTCGAACCCGAGACCCTCTGCATTGCAGTCTATTGGTCTCCCCACTGAGCTATCGCTGCTTTAACTTTATATTACTTATTTAACCTAATTACCAAACAAATCCATCATCAAATATTATGACAAAGAGCCATCTAACAAGTAGCGTTGCATCTGTACGATAGAACGAAGCAATTGGTTTAATAGAGACATCCTAGCGCGGATCGCACGTCAAAACATCCATAACCCATTGCTTATAACCACTTGTACTTAGATACTTCCACATGTGTTCAACGAAATTGTCTCTTCCTCTCAAACAACTCGTAGACCTTACATATTATAGACAGGACACTTTTCACGCACAACAATTTTTAGGATATCAAATACTGTCAATTAAAACGGACAGGCGTAAGTTTGCCGTATTTATATGAGTGCAATTTTTGAATAAGTATTTTTAAGAATTCCTTCTGGATATTCTAGATTTTTTGAGGAGATGGTGTACTGTTAGAATGTTAGCCTGTGTGATGCATGCATCTTGCGTTAATAGCAGTACGAGTTCTGTTTTTAAAGGGTTGGAAATGAGCGTGTTAACTGTTGTTACAAGCGCCATAAGCTTCACACCTTCACGTCGTCTGTTTGCATATTTCCAAAATAGGTAGGATATACTCACCAAATACCTACCTTGACGTTCACAAAGAATTAATTATCTTGACTTATTTCTGAGTCCAAGCAGTCGTTATGGCTGCGGTATCTAAAGAATAGACTTAAGCCTGTATCCAGGGAAGGTAGCAATGACATGCTGTGAACTTACATATTGATATTTCTTAATAGAATTATACTAATAAATATATATACTATTTTATTAACGCATAGCCTATTTTATACGAATCAATTATTTTAAATTGATATATGTATTTTAAGAATAGACTAGGTTTAGATTTGCAATAACCTAATAATTAAGTATTACCATATGACTAGGTCAACGGTCAATACGTCAGCCATAGTGCCACGTGGCCGTTCTATCGGTTTATTAGTGCCATTTATCGCCGAGATTGACTGGAGTTCCGTCGCAAGTGGAGCGCGTACAAGATTGTTTCCTCGTTAGCCCGCCAATTGAGATGGTTCCGTTGGTTCCGTTCCTTGCGCGCGGTGCCCCAATGTAATAGCTCAATTGCTCGGATACAGACAATGTGTCGTAATATTTTTGTTACATGTACCTAGGCTTATTGAAGAAATTATACTTTCGCAGTACCTAAGCAATGTCCGATAACCGATTAACAATCGAATTATTCGAATGGCAAACAAATCGAAATATTCGATTGTAATTCGAATTTGGAATTTGGGGCACCGAATTGATGAACACTCGGATGGATGTCGAATATTCTATTTTGCTCTTTATCGTTGCACTTGCACATCGATAATAGATGCCACACTCGAGTAATATACTATGGCAGACTTTTCTAAATATAACATTTGAAAAGTTAATTACCGCTTGTAGTGTAAAGTAAAACGTCGTGAAGAAACCTGTATAACTGAGTGTGGTGCTGCATAACGGTCTTAAAGATGTGTGAAGTCTGTCAATCCGTAGTAAGTCAGCGTAGTAGATTATGGATAAATCGTTTTCACACTGAGAAGAAGACCATATCCAGCTGGAAGATAGATTATACAAAAAATATTGTTTTATTGTGTTGCTGTTAATTATTTTAGTGAGAGCAGTCATAATGGAGTTAGTAGGTCATAAACTGAAAATCTCTGGTCTATTCTTTGACCTTTAACTTTCGTAGAACGAAGCTACAATGATCAAATAAATGTAATTAGAAGAAAACGATTGTTATTTAAAATCAAATCGTTTGAGTTTCTTCTGTTGTGGGATTAAATTCTCTTATATTTGAACTATGTGCCATTCATTGCACCAAATATTCAGCCTGTATGTATGAAACTGGTTAAACATTTGATTGTCGGCACAAATTTATTAGAAATAGCTCAGTATCAAATGTAGTATTGGATATTTTTTTTATAATATCGAGCTCTGGTCAATATAAATTCATATAAACACTGGTAATTGCACAGGTATGTTGTTTTAATGAAATATTTTTTTTATTTCAATGCACTGTTTTGTGTAACTGGTTTTTACTTTAATATTTTCAGTTTATTTTACGTTAGCAAACATGTATGCATAGTATGAATTAATTCAGATATGTTCTAAAAACAATTCATAGATTAAAAAAGCCCTATATAAACATAATACATGGCCATTGCGTTACAAGAAAAGGTTGTACTTGAAATAGAGTAGTTTTCACTTTAATATTATCTGTTTCTGTAGTTCATTGATCCAGTGAAGAATTTATTTTTATCTCATTTATTTTTATCTTATTTTGATTTGAATTTAATTTAATTGTGATTTAACTCTACTTTAATTCAAATGTAATAATCAGTAATGTTGCTTTCCTATTTTTATGTTTTATTTAATTTTGTTAACTTATTTAAAATATAATTTATTACAATCCTAATTACACAATATAAAAATGTATGTTATACTAAAATTAGAGAAATGTCATCATATATTACGCAAAATGAAACAAGTTTGTATTACACTGCATCACTTCTAGGGCTGAACACTGACCCTCAAAATACAGGCACTCGCCTAGTTTGGGGTAGCAGTATCAGTACATTTTACTAAAATACAACAACAATGTTCAAACTGACTCAAATTGTAAGGTGTAACATGTTTGTATTATCTGAAACAATAAAGATTTATTATTATATTAGTGTTGCGTGTGACTGCCAATGCTTGCGAAGGTTGGATTCCCTGGCCTGGTAAAATATATTATATTTTTCTGTCAAGAAATAATTAGCAGTAGCATACGGAGATAGAGAGAAAGAGAGAGGCTTTCATGTCAGTCATAATGAAAGTGGGATGTTAAGTACTTTTACCTAACCTATCGTATATCATATTCTGTCGGGAACGAACAAGCGTTATAGTTATTATAATGTACGTAGCAAGACAGACACTACTTCTGTATCTACTAAGCCAACTTCCAAACAAACCTCACGTTCTAAATCTTACACTCACAAATATGTAAATAGAACTGAAACTTCTAAACGTAGAAGCACAATAATATCTAGAAATAATGCTGTTGTTGCGGAATATTGCGTCACGGTTCGCAAAGCAGACATTCTCAGTATTGCCGAAGTTGGTACTAACTGCATCTTCGAGGCCAAAAAGACTCCTGGCTACCTTCCAAAGTATGCTCGGGTATGTCTGAACAGAGATATCTAGGGGACATACGGCAGGAAATAACGGAGAGCCGAATGTCGAATAGATATTGGTGAAAACTGTTCTTGTTAAAGGCCAAAGCTAAATTTGAAGCTCAGTGCTGCCGATTCTGTTCCCACAAAATTCTCTAAACTAAACTAAAAATCACTAAAATTTAGTTTAGTCCTGTCAAACGACAATTCGTATTCTGAAATCGTTAAAATTGACAGGACTAAACTTATTTTAGTTTGACAGGATTAAAATTGGTTTATTTACTCAATTTTGTCTTTTCTGCATTCTGTTGTACGGCTTAAACGTCAAATGTGATCTAAAATTAGAAATGTCAAACTAATATTAGATGACATCTGAAAACATGATACGAAGTTTAATTTTCTTAGAGATTTGGTAGTTGAGGCTTAAACAGTGGAATTTTTAAATATATGAAGAGCCGCAAAAGTGAGAAGGAATATCTCTACCAAACCTATTTGTATCACCTGAAACGCCTGATTATGGATCACCAGAGGTGATCTGGAAGTCTTTGATTTTTATATCTCAGACTCAGGTAGGCCGGAGCAAGGAGAACATGATCAGGTGGAGATTCACGGATGGAACTATTTCGGGTTTTTTGTTCCTGGATGCCGCAACACCTGAACTCAGAGGAAATTGACGAGTGTTATATAAAAAAAATCTGGTTCCTAAACATTCTGTGTCAATCATTATACCTAATAGATATAAGTATATTCTAATATAATACATAAAATATAGAAATTTATAAGGATTAACCCAATAGCAGCGATAGCTCAGTGGGGAGACCAACAGACTGCAATGCAGAGGGTCTCGGGTTCGAACCACGTCGCGCACCTCTGACTTTCGTAAGTTATATGATTTTTCGAAATTATGTGCGTGTTGATTGACAATTATCGCCTGCTCCGTGCCTCGGAGAGCACGTTAAGCCGTCGGTCCCGGCTGCCATGAACATCTATGGCAGTCGTTATTGGGAAAGTCAGTACCCTCTAATATCCTGACACTGGTCTAGCCTTAGGGTATCGTTAGCCTTCGGGTTGCGGAGGTCAGGTGGCAGCCACTCCGTGTAAATCCAGTCAAATCCGGTTAGACCAGAAAAGCCGACCTCAAGTGACTTGGGAATAATAAAGGCTAAGAGAGAAGATAAGGATTAACCCACAGTTTTCTTTATTTCTTGCATTATCACACATTTCAATAAAACATCATTTAAGTCTTATAATTTGTATGATTACACCTCAACGTGCTTAAAATTATATACACTATAAAAACCTGTATTTGATGTAAATATAGTGGCATGCCACTATACATTTTAATTACATTTCTTTGTATAATAGGTTTAAAGAACCTACTGTGTAATTCATTATAAAAGGGTCTTCTATTTCATTGTTGGTTATTTGTTGGCTCAAACCGATGTTTCCAACAAGTTAAGCTTCTCAAGTACAACTAACAAATTAGCACAATAATAATATATCGAATGTAAGCTAAGTATGAATCAAACATAAATAAAAAGTACTGAAACTTGTATATTTATATGTCGGAGAATTGGACGGCAACTCGCTTTTGACATGATGAAGCAACAAAATATAGGCGTGGTATTATACTTCGTACGTATACTAATGACAGGCAAATACAAGAGAAATGAAACAATAAAGGTTGACTGTGATCATCTCTGATTTGATCGGTAACGCAGCGAGTTCGTCACACCGAATCAGACCGAATGTGTCGGCCCACACATCTCCGGCACTTATATAACTTCGTAACTATGAGATGGGTTTCCAGGTAAAGGTACTCAAATTGCGCAGTGTTTATATAAGTTATAGCAAAAAAAATAACATAATACTTACCCTTTATTTTATAATATGTGCAAACAAATATTTTCATACACTTCATAAAGCTCAAAAATATTATATTATATTTATTTCTTTCGTTCACTCTTTGAAATTCATTCTGTAGTTAATTGTATTTTAAGTTCAGGTATCACTGCCTCAGTTCAAATTATGATGATTATCAAAATCGAACTTGGTGCTGTCTAAACGAAATCCAAATTTTAGTTCGTTGGAACAGCAGAATACCCTACACGATATCTCTAAACTAAAATTAGAGAATTTTTGACTTATTTTAGTTAAGTGAAAATTACAACAGAATTGGTACCAGTATGTCGCACTCTTAATAAAACAGACTTATCTGAATATTTTGGATTAAACAAATTTAAACTCTGTTGCAATTATTCAACACAAATATAATATTAGAATTTATAATCACACAATTAGAGTTCAAATTGCCTAACATCCAAATTTCGAGTTATGTCGCTGTTTTATTAAAGTGCGAAGTGTCCATCTGAAAAAAAGACGAAACGTATAAAAGAAAAGCTTTAGTATAGTCTTACGTTAACGATAATGCTACACATTGAAATTAAACTTAAAACTGATTATATTTCTTTTATGCCACCTTTTTTAATTGTTTATGTTTAGGCAAACCCCGACCTTTCAGCTATGGTCATGGGAGACTCCCCGTTAATAGATAATTTAATGTCAATTAATAGTAGGTTAATTAGCACATCATAACGTTGAATGATCACGTTTTAATTGAACTGGTATTTGTTTTGACTGAAATATATAATCCAAAATTGAACGCAAGAAATATCGTGTTTATGTCTTGATATAGATTTGTATCAAATTATTTAACTAAAACAAACAACAAACGTTTGTCTCTGCTTATCCTTTTAGGCAACAGTCGTGATTTTATGTACAATTGTATTTGGCTTTATGAGTCTCAAGATTATGGATTAGATTGATTTAAATTTTTGTCCTTAGGACGGCATAAGAAAGTAACAGCAAGCATAAAAAAGATTCAAATATATTAGAGTTTATTATCCACACAACATCACAACACGATTATGATTTAAAGATTCAAGCAAATAAAGATACTATTCAATTCTATTCAAAACATAGCAGAGATCACTCCAAAATAAAACAGCATACCTTATACCGCAAGTGAACTTGCTAAACTAAGTCACAAGTCCAATATACTAGACTTAATTGTAATAATGTCGAATGCACTACGAAATCATATTCAACCTGATCTAACACGCCTACGAGTCCAACAAGCGTGGTGTTTTCTGCATCTGTGTATACCCGAATTAGTTAAGAATAGGGTTGATACTGAGAATATTGTGTAATCATGTGAACGTATATTGTGTTGTCACTGCCTCATTAGACTTTAAGAGTAAGTTTACGCCTAATGCAACCGATTGCGAGGTTTTGGTTTCGAATCCTAGATTGGGGAAAGTAGGTTTGTAGGCAGAGATGAATCACATTTACATTTCGTGATCTTTGTTTTAAGGTTTCATGCGAGCCTATTAGAATCTTCCAAAGTAATTATCTAGCTCCGTGGTACTGAAAATTGTCTTACTTGTGCATCAAAGTAGCACTGCTCGACTCGAGCATATAATAGAGACTTTACGACCAAATATATCACTAAACCAGGCAGTCAGTTCTTTATTACGATTTTTATGGAAATCTGGTAAGTGTCAGCCCTACTTCCGAATGACCCGCAGCCACACATGCACATATAACGACACAAGTTCGCGCGCACTTTAATAGCAAATGTTTCTAAGTGTAATATCGGTATTATAACCGGAGCTCCATGTTTACACTTGGTAATGCATTATTTCGAGGATTTTCTCACAAAATATTACACTTCTTGTTTCTCTACACGAATAATGTCGGTCTGGTAACAGCTGTTAGTTAAGATATACCGCCGGTTCTAAAAGACAGATAAATATAAAATTACTCAACACACGGTCAATCCCATGTTTATTCGCATTGTTGTGATTGGCTGATTGAATGAGAGACTTAGCAACAATATATTGGTTGACAAAATAATTGACAAATTACAAATTACTTGTTATGAGTTTAATTACGACACATCGTTGATTAGCCTTCTAAAAACCGGGTGATAGGTTCATGTCTGTTTTGCGAAGGGGTAGGCAGGGACCATACATATTTACTCGCATCGATGTCAGATAAGCTAGGATGCTTATCTCTTATGCTTCATTTACTATCATCTCATTTTTTACGTACGTTAGAACATAAAACAATGACAGGCTATTAAGGTTGCCTGAAAAATTATGACAAAAAAGTCTCATGGAATCATACTGAATATGCAATGTCTCAATAAGAGTTCTAAAATGAATTCATATTAAATTTTTTTTAAATAGGGAAATATATTTATGTGAAATATCAGCCTTGTTTATTAACTGTTCCATTGCTTGGCATGGGGCTGTTTTAAGTGTGACCATGCTAGCCTGGTGTGAGTTGGCAGACTTCACCCATCTTCGAGAACATTATGAAGAACTATGTATTTTTATACTTCTTCTTCCTAGCGATTATTAATCCCAGCTAATGCCAGGGTTCCTTTATTTATGGTCTAACGAGATTTAGCTGAATATCAGTATTTACACGGAGCGACTGCCATCTGACCTTCGTAACCCAGAAGGATAACATCATTCTATGATTAGACCAGTCGTCAGGATATTTGAGTGCGCTGACTTCCCAATAACGACTGCCATAGACGTTCATGACAGCCGAGACCCACTGTTTAACGTGCTTTCCGACGCACGGGGGTGAAACATTGCCAACTTCCTAACTCCGGGCTAATTATTAAGAAAATCTTAACAGAAATTTTTAATAAATTGCTACTACGAAATTCTTTACGGAAAATCTTAGTAACGTTTTCCAAGCCCGACCCGGGAATCGAACCTGAGACCTCATGATTCGCAGTCGTATACACTACCACTGGACCAACCCTCATTTAATAAAGAACTTAAAAAGTTAAATTATGCCAATGTACATTACTAAGTTGCGCGTTAAAAATATACGAAAGTTTTAGCAAAAGAAACTAATTGCTAAATTAGCGTGAATGAGTCCAATTGAAGTAATGTGGTGAATTAACCGCGGGCGCATCTTGTAAACACGTGTTAGCGACACCGCACCTAGTCTATTTGTGCGCCGGATGCGCGGGCGCACCGTAATTGGGACGTCTACTAACCTGCCACAATTCTATTGAGTTTTAATCTTTAATATTAATTATATTACGTAATGTTATTGTTTTAATGAAATACATAAATATACGTGATGTTATTTACGTGACTGCTTTGATCGTTCTTGGATAATTTGTGGTTGTGTTTTTATGATCGTGGTATCGCGGATTAGTTTCCCGGGTCATGTAAAGCGCTATTGTGTATTTTTGTAAGAAAAGTTTCAGTAGCAGTATAGATTCTGGTCATATGCTCCGTAGACGACAAAAGAGACCGGAAAAAGTAGTTGACGAAGTGTGCGTAGTTGGTATTAGACCTCTCCCTGCCTTTATACGCCAGGAATACAAGCGTGTGTATGTATAATGAACTTATCGAATCAATATATAATTAGTTAGACCTAAAATTAAGACACCACATTTTATGCAAATAAATTTATTATTATAAGAACCATATATTAGCTGATTCAACAGTATAGCCGAAAAATCATACCGACAGATGATCTACAGTATTATTAATGCATAATTATTAAATCTTATTTAGAGTATTTGAAACCGCCGTAGACTTGGTTGAGCGATAAACATGCAACCATAGCCTTCATCTTCAAATCGTTCCCTCATCATTAAAGTAGACATTTACGATCATACAATCTACCTTCATACAACACATACAAAAAACCCAACTGACTCACCAAAAACAATGAATCATGCAACACCAGACTCAAATTACACATAAATAATCAAGGATTCTCCGACATCAGTTTCATCAAAATGGGTCAAGCAATCCGTCAAGAAAGCGCCACGGGTCCGTCAAAACAGTGAGTCAACACTTAACCCTTGTGATGCTTGCTCTATATAATCGTCGTTGTGACACAAGACGACTTAGGATGTGCCAAAGGTTAAATCTATATCGTCACATCCTCGCGCGCTTCCTGTTTAAATATGGCGCGTTAATTGTCTATGGTTGTACGTGTAGATGTGTTATTTGCATGCCATAGAGTAGTAGAATGCGCGGTAGGAAAACTGTTTGGAATGGTAAAAGTATTTAAATGTTTAGTTAACATGATAGCTATAGATTCAAGTTTGTATGTTTCCGAAGGGCAGAGAGATATTATACTCATATTTGGCCAGCTTTTTCCATGTCATTTGCAAACTCCTTGCTATTAAGAATTTCTTTACACGAGAAAATTAATAATGCCTTGCCTGACTCAGGGATTGATCCCGGGACCACGTGAAGGTACACAAACTTATGCCGCCAAACCAATAATGCAGTAAAATGTAAAGGACAACCTTTTTTATACATTATACATATTATGTATATATGATATCTAACTCAAACGAAAGCAGTAAAGTATAGCCATTTTAATTTTTTGTTGGCTGTGTGGTGTGTTTTTTAATATATACCTCATAATTTTCATTATGGTATTGTACTAAATGATACAGACGAGGCCAAATACAACCGCTAGTATTATTCTAAATACAAGATCTTCAATACACTGTACACCAATAATACATTTTTAGTCTGTGTCTCAACAATCGCATGGTAGTCCATATATGTGCGCACACGCAGCTAACTCGGTTGCGTGAATTGAGCCCGCGGATTAATTGCTAAAAAGGATATATCCTTAATGAATGATTAAGCCGCAAGATTATACCGACGCTCCGAGGAAGTCAGGCTACTCTTCAGCATGAAGACCGATGCAATTTCATTATGTTAATGCAAGTATGTATATTAGTAACAAAATGAAATCTTTCTAATGTCGTTTCGGGCAACGACAGAATAATGGGAATATCGTAAAATGTCTTAAATTTGATGCCAATGACTTCTTCGAGGTATATATTACTAACTATTGCCCGCGGCTTCGTTCGGGAAAAGTACTTTTTTCTGGATGAAAGGTACTCTGTGTCCTACTGTACTCCTGACAACGTGTATTCGAAATTTTATAATGTAAAAGCGTAAAAAACAAGCTCATGAACGCATTTATAATTTTAAGTTAGAATTGCGTGTATAATAATAGATTTTCTGTTGTATCTGCCACAAGGGTCAAATAATGATTCATAATTATCGAAGTAAACCTGCATGTTGGGTAAGTATATATTTCTCGAAGATGTCTAAAGTCTGTAAAGCTACACTGGGCTATCGTTGTGGACTATGGCTTAACCGTTATCATACTGATAAGAGGCCTGAGATACATATTCTCATACCTTTATCTTCAAAGGATATTACACCAACATTTCTCCAGGTACCATTTTAGACAAAAGTGGGCGGTCCTAGTGCTCTTTACATACAGTCCCAGACAAAGGGCTGCTACTGAGAATTTCGTGTCAGAATAACCAAGTATCACTTACCGAATATTCCGGGCATCGGTACGTATGAGTTCTCAGACAGTCTACTACAGCTGCATCACTAAGACAGCTCTATAATCTTTATATAATACTAGATTTTATATATCGTCATCGTAGGTAAGGTTATATTAGTAACAGTACTTTTGTCAGGATGAAAGGTACCTTATGAACTTCTCTGTTCCACTGACAACGTGTATGCGAAATTTCATGTCGATCGGGCGAGTAGTTAAGGCGTGAAATCGTAACAAATAAACAAAAACAAGTACGCATTTATAAAAGTATACCTATCTTTAGACGTTTACATATGTACCTATAATTTATTTACAATTTACTTCATTAAACAGAAAGTACGGCAACGTACACTCAACTTTTTGTTGTTAAACGAGTCTCATTAATCACTTTCTCAACAGGCTTGAGTTAAATAACGCTGTTAAGGCTTTACCTTATCACGTCTACTTACTAAGTACTAGTTTTGATCACTGATAGCGCACAAAGTTTCGTTTATAACTCGACGAAATGCGTTCGCAATCCGCAAATGCGAATGCGAATTACGGCACTAAGGAGTTCAAATAACAAACTTAAACAGTTGCCGGGAAAATTTTGGCTTTAATTACAGCTAAATACTTTGCGTGAAGTTACTTAACGTTGAAGCTTCGGGAATGGAAAGAAAATATGTTTCAAAAATGTGTTTTTTATGTTTTAATTGTGTTAATAAGGGTACTTTTGCGTTTCGATCGCCTCGTGGTGTCGTTGGCGTATCTTTGCGCTTATATTAGCAGCCAATCGAAATCGTAAAACTCAATTTATATTTAGAATATAGTTTAGAAATGAATACTCTTAATACCATATATACGTAGACTTACTCTTGTAAATCCCTGACAGGGTAGGCAGGAATGTAAATCAGCTTTGCATATTTCGCCAGAGGTATTTTAGTGCCCACGTATTAGAGGGCAAGCCTTGGATACTTCCAGAAATCGAGATGCTGCCTACTAGAATACGTAACAAAAACCCACTTGTCTGATCCGAGATTAAATCCTGGGTCTCACGATCTACCCTCAATATATAAGAAATACATACCCCTGTGTCTAAAAATAGTACAAAGACTTATTTATTTCGAACAACAAGGTGTTCGTCTGACCCGTAATGGTCAAAATATTCCGAAGTTAGTCCCTATTCAAGTTAGACCTACCTCAATAACCCCGTCTTAAGCTTATCTTAAACACCGGTTCCCTATTAAGTTAACTTGTAAACCCTTCCAGACAAGTTACAATAACTTGAACACTTAAGTTTAAGTTGGCAGATTCTTGTCTCGGAAGCCCGACTATCTAGGCGTTCTTATTGTCTTAAATGTGGTATTGACTTCAGACCTAATAGGTTTTATTGGTTAGACAACTTAGAAAT
Organism: Catocala fraxini; assembly: GCA_930367265.1. Lineage (NCBI taxonomy): Eukaryota > Metazoa > Arthropoda > Insecta > Lepidoptera > Erebidae > Catocala > Catocala fraxini. Next base: position 7,623,786 of record OV884040.1, on the reverse strand, counting down.
TTGTATATTGTAGTTTTTATGGCAAATCTATGCAATTTGTATTACAACTAAAAACTTTTTGTGATGCAGCAAGTAGTCGGTAATAGGTTCGCCCGAGATTATGTAGGACCGAAAAATATGGGTGACAAAATGTAAGTGTTATGCATCGGTGCCAACCCGGAGGTAGAAAGGTGTGTGATATATGGGTGTTAATCTTAATAAACAAAAAGCTAATAATTTTAATATTTTTGTAGACTGTGTTCCTTGTTTTCTCAGCGATTAATGTATAAAGAAAATAAAAAACAGGTCATCGATTTAGCTGTGAAAATTAAAAGAAAACGTTATAATAATAACAAGCAATCAGCTGTATCATACGTATTATTAATAATTTATAACTATACGATACTTAATACGATATTTTCGTCCATCTAATAATAATGATAATCCGTAATATATCTAATTTGTAAAGAAACAACGTTTGCCTAAAGCGAAACTACCATAGAGTTTATTCTTTCATTTTCATAATTAACACTCAAAATAGCGAAGTCAACAAACACCTCTTTACACACAAAGATGTTAAGAAGAAGCCGAGGTCAATAGGCGAGGCAGAAGGCTCGAGAATGCCTCGGTTTGTGGCAAGAAGTCGAGGCGCGAGGCACACTCAAAGAGCGAGGAATTCAGTTCATTACCGTCTTACAAGCTCCTTACTTTTTAGTGATGCGACACAGCTGTTGCAAACTGTCGATGAAATATTTATTTTTAAAGGTTTAATAAACAAACATTGGATTTAGTGAGGAAAGTCTCAGTGACTAAAAAATTTACCAGTAAACTTGAATAACGTAATTCAAGTACCCTATGTCGCTACTTTGGCGTTAGAAGAAAGATGTTATGTAAGAGATAATTTGTACTTTTCCTGTCGCAAGTCGAATTTTCGGATAGTCGATTATATTCTGGTTTTGGTTTTGTTAGAATAAACATAATATATTGATTAGTTATTAACATAACTATTACTATTAATAAATTATATATTTCTATTTCTAGTCTATAATATCCTGTTAGCATTAAATTTACATTACAAGGAAAGTGATCTTAGCTTTGTGGTATACTCTCATACCCTTATACGGATACGGTAACTTATATAAAATCATTTCGTGTTAAATGATAGACTTTAAACGAGGCAAAAGTGGAACAAATCTTTAAATTAAATTAAACAAAGTTGTCAAGTGAAGTTGAGGAAAAAATAATCAACAAAATTACTATCCGACGTCGTCAAGAGCCGAAAGTCACTCGAACTATCATCGTTCCAGCGAGCGGAACAAACTACGGCCAAGTGTGTCGATTTCCAGCGTCGTCGAGTAGTGTAGAAAAAAAATATTCTCGAGTCGCAAGTTCAGGGGGGTGGTTCCCACCCTCCCCTTCCTACAGACCTCCTTAACTGCTGCCAGCGGACAAAAAGAATGAATGGATCCGCCCCTTAACGAATACACCGACCGGCATAATTCATACTTAGGAAACTGCAAGGAGTTGACATGGACTTTTTATTTTTTTCGTTTTAATTACGATAGCGTCGCCAATGAGGTTAGGTTTTGCTTTCGCTGAAATGTTTTTATTTTTTTCTATTATTATTTTTTGTTTCGTTTGTTCTCTTCAGTATGCGTGACGTTAGTCGGGAATTTTTTTGAATATTTTTCTTCTTTTTAACTCGCGAAACTCGTGTGAATATGTATTTGCAGTTTATACTTGTTTATTCAGAATACAGACTCATATGTGGAAGTAAACTTTTAATTATTTGTAGTCGATACTTTACGAAGTAATGTCTCAGTTCACATAATCGATATGAGCAAAATAAATCGATAAATTATTGTGAGTATAGTGCGTCTCTATCTATGATCTTAATTAAAATATCTTATGCATCATTTAAACAGTTGCAAGAACTCGGTTGGTGGTGTACTAGTGCTCGCGTACAATTGATCGCTCGCTCGAGCTTCTCGCTCGTTTGACAAGCACTTACTTTGTGCGAGTTAAGACGAATTACATAAGTTACTAATGATAAGCTGCGTTACATCGGGCGAGTATAATAGCATGCAGTAATTAAAATAACCCAGTGAAGTATTATGTTTACCGTATATTAACTGGGTGTGCCAAAAAGAGAGTTTGACTTTCAAATGTGGTTAGTAAAATACATGTTTAAATATATTTCAGATTACTTAGACGCGATTTCTTTATGTTATTTGACTTTAGCGTAATTAGTTGACGTCAGAGATATTAGTGATGTAGAAACAGCGAAGCCATAGTAAAACAGGCGTATTACTTTCTATGTATGAGAAGACAATTTTGTAACAAATTCATATCGGTATAAATGTTTCTGGAGAAGAAAACACACAGAGAAGAGGCCTGGCATAGGGACAGTTTACAGGCCAGACAGGCCTGATATTATGTTTACCGAACAAATTGTTCAATTAAAGAATAAATATATTTTATAGTATAATATACTATCCTTCTAGTATCACCTCCTTAAACTGAGCTAATTGCTGTTTTAGGAATAGTTTGACATCGTTATGTAACATTAGAGTTTTTTGATTTTAAGTCCCGTCACTTCAAAGACGTTAAGGACTTAGTCATAGTATTGTAGACTTAAAAATAGTCTTCGAGACTATCGGTTTTCGTGCATCAAGCGCACTGTCCCGTCCAAACGCACCACGGAAGGCAACCTCGGAAGTTAAGATGCGTCGGTTGCCACGTATAATTTTTCCACTCTCTTTCAATTCCCCCCCTATCGCCTCCCGTCCCCTCCTCAAGCCTACCGTCTGTCAATCTTAACTACAAGGCGGGAAGCCTCCGTACTATTACACAGTTCAGTACTGAGTCTATATTTTTTATTTTCACTATCGAGGTTTTAATAGGACTGGCTTGAAATTTCTCAGAATCGATGATTTGTTGGAAGCAAGCTGGATTTGATGGGTGTGCTTTAAAATAGGGTTTCAGAGGGACTTCGTTTAGTGATCATCCTGCTATTATCATAAATGTTGAAGTTTGTGAAGATGTTTGTTATTCAATCATGCGTAAACTGTTTAACGGATTTGGATGTAACTTGGCATATACATAGAACATGTCCGGGATTTACAAATTGAATACTTTTATTCCCAGTATGCAGTCCTGTAGGATGCACGTAGACAGAGTTGCAGAAATTAGTGTCAGAGAAAAATTTTCTTGCTATGTTCGTTGCTTAATGTTGAGTAATTGGCATAAACTTTTCTTATCTTACAATAATGTTCCTATCTTCAGTTATTTTTGTATTATGTTTGTATTTGAAGTACTAATTCATTTATGCATACCTACAATTATTAATTTTCTATTTTATAATGATATAAATAGGCACATAAAGTTTTAATAATTAATTTATTGACGTGATTTTTTTGTCCTTCTCTTTAACTTTCGCACTAACTCTCAGTGTTTAATTATTATTATTGACACGTTTGAAATGTATACAAAAATGTATTGTATTAATGCCAAATAGTGAACAACATAGATTATAATAAAGGAAAATCAATTGTAAATACTTATTGATCAATACAGTGACAGTATTACTGCATGTTTGAGTCGTACTTTATTACTTCAATTTAACTGACAATCTGTTCAGACGGTTTAAGTCAATGTTAATGTTGATCAATTAATATTAAACCAAATTCAATCTATACGATTTTATTCTTATTCTAACTTCAAACAGTCTTAGATTTTTTTAAAGTACAAGGTCGGTACATATTTTCTTTTATCTGAAGCTAACATTAATCAAGTAACATTGTAAAATTAAGCTGTCTGCGACAAAAACAATGATCGGTCATTTACGTGTGTCGACCAAAAAGGCTATAGATACTTTTTTATATTCCGTCGTCCGGGCACTAATCAGTGGTATTGTGGTGCTGTTTGAAGTCTCCGTAATGGAAGACCAGACAAGCCAAGGGGGAGAAGAAAATAAAAAAAAAATACTCAACGCACGCGTAAGTAGGCGGATGTCGCAGGCAGTTAGGGAGGAATTGAGCTAGACGTTTGTAGAATATACTTAAAATGGTACAACTTTTGATTTATTTCAATTATTTATCATTAAATGTACCTTAAAGAATTTTGCTGTAACTTTACCTCACTAAGATACAAAACAAAAGTATGCAATCAATTATATATCTACTTATTAATTGATTATACTTCGAAACCAAAAATATATGGTCCAATATTTATATAATTAATATATGAATATTAGATGCTATTAAATATATTTACGTACATGTTGAACAACAAAAGATATAAATCGTACATTTTAAATTAAGCATGTAAATTGTGTTTATTATACCGAACATAATGAAGTTGCGTTACTGCACCTCCCAACTGACGTCATAATACACCATTAGGCAAGTTAAACATCAACACAAAGAAAAGTTCTTATAACAGAAATTGAAATCGTTAAAATAATACACAAAAACAATACAATTTGAGTTTGCAATCAGTATATCTCCAAAACATCCATTTTATCCGCAACACGAGACTCAAGATACATCACCAAAGGGGGTCCCCTACGATCCACTACGCTGTACAAACTTACAACAGATAAGGGCCTCAAGTACCCCCCAAAAGGGGTAAGACAGACCCCCCAAGTCTGCCTAGACGTTAGTGGAAGAAAAAATAATGCGAGACCGAGAGGGTTGGCATCGATGGCGGCAGACGATTTTAATTTCGTCATCATATTTTTAGTTTAGTCCACAGACATGTATTTCTTTCGTCCGTTTCGTTATGAAAATCTTGATACACTGAAAACTGAGTAATTATTTGAAAACAATTGTGTTCATGTGTTATTATGATTTTGAAGTTTTGAGGTTAGGCTACGTATATTTAAGAATATTAGCAATTTGAATCGCATGTAATAATCATGTGATATACTCATAGATAAGCTAAATAAAAAATACTCTTCATCTACACGACAAAATTTAAGTAAAGTATTTCAATTTAAAGTACTCACAATACATAAGATAATTCAAATAAATTCAACAACCTTATCATAAAAAAAGAAATGCATTTTGTAACATTTTATTTTGGAGGTCAAAATGATTAAATAACATTACAATTAGGATCGTTTGTTTAAAAAGTGACCTTACGAAAAACTTTTGTTCTTAAAAATAACAAAAGAGGCTTTGTCTCGAACATTCTGAGAAAGCAGCGATGCTCTAATTATTCCCACAGTGGCTAAAATATTAAGTTTCAGTTTTATTGTCCTTCGCCACACTGTGCCGTTTCTAAATCTTATACGTAAGGAATCAATTTCAAGTACAGTTCGAAAGAAAAATCGTAATTAGAACAATTGTTTTTGAGTTCTCGACTCACTTGTTTTTATTCTTTGTTCTAATATTTATTTGTTTTTGAGTCCTTCTTTGTAAAAACTGTGGTGGCACTCAAATTGTCCGATCTTCGCCTGAGGCATCAAACAAAGAAAAGCCATGGATTACCCAGTTTCAGACCGATTTTGATCTTATACTTAGCTTACTTGAGGAACAATTTGACGGATTTTCAGGACCTGAATTATCAAAACGTTGTATTTATTCATTTGGTAAGGTATATCTGGTTACTGAAGTATACTTTACAATGTATAATAAATTCATAAGTTACGTCATAATATTGTCCTAACAGAGGAGGGCTGTTGTCAGTCCATGTCTTGTATTAAGAGCGTATATATTGTTTTGTTATGATAATATATTTATATTTAGAGCTGTATTGAAAACAAATTCGCGATATGACGTTCTCTTAGTCCTTCTATACATAATAGCTTTATAGACATATAATCTCTTATAGTATATTTAGCAAAACCGCAGCTATAGCGATATCAAAAATGATTAAATATATGCGCAGAATTTACAGTTACAATCTTACTAAAATTATACATTACAGTTTCTTTCATGACATTACAAATAGCATAAACAAAATCAAATTCAAATATATTATAATGTATAAATCATTATTTACATATATAATTACAAGTATTATTGGGACATAGAAATTATTCCTAGAGCGGGAGTTGCCTTATTAAACGGAAAGAAAATATTTAACTTTTTTATTGAAATTAAACAGGAAATGTTTGCCTATTGAAAAAAGCCAGTTAGTTAGCCTATTGAGTCGCAGCGGCACACCAGTAGCCAGGCACAATTGAATTTTAATTTATTATAATAAAGGCTAAATTATATTGAAAACAAGTGAGAAACGGCCATGTATTGCCGTAAATCTTGGAGTTCGAAAAAATGGTATCACGTGACAAAGGTCAAAGGTCACGTGACACGTGGTCATAGTCATTTCGGGGTATATCGACTATGCTGAGTCGAATGGCGTTGACCACGAGTCTCTAGCTCTTACGGTTCTTGAGTTGAATGTTGTATAACAGACGGACGGACGGACGGACGGACTAACAAAGCTGTTGTATAAGAGATTTTTCGCACTCTAAAAAGGTACTGTCACTAACATAATAACTTAGTTTTACGCGAGCGAAGCCGCGGGCATAAGTAGTATTTAATATAATTATAGCATTCGCACTTTGTAGTATTATGTCATTGTACATTTAACAGTAAATTTTACTGATATGGATTTTGTAGAATAGGACTTCCTTTTATGCAACGAATATATCGAATTTACCACATATTCGAGTTATATGTATCTACACAGTTATATATATTTTATATTACGGTAATACTCAAAAGAACAGTTGTCATATTATAATAACTAAAGAAAGATATTTATATTAATAAATACATACAGGAAAAGTTGTAAATTAAATTCTGTCAACTCATGTTACAAAGGTCGATATAAATGCTTATTCAAACGTATGGTCACCCAGTAATTGAAATGACATCGTATTGCAAATGTTAGCTCCCTGCACTCCTTCTCTGTAAATTCTAACTATGCTAAATCAAACAATTAAGCATTACTTACTAAGTTTTATTTTCATGTATTAATATGTAGATTTTGTATCTTGGACTGTGACTTGTGTGTGACTGTGTGAGCAGCGATAGCTCAGTGGGGAGACCAACAGACTGCAATGCAGAGGGTCTCGGGTTCGAACCCACGTCGCGCACCTCTGACTTTCGGGAGTTATATGACTTTTCGAAATTATGTGCGTATTGATTGACAATTATCGCCTGCTCCGTGCCTCGGAGAGCACGTTAAGCCGTCGGTCCCGGCTGCCATGAACATCTATGGCAGTCGTTATTGGGAAAGTCAGTACCCTCTAATATTCTGATACTGGTCTAGCCTTAGGGTATCGTTAGCCTTCGGGTTGCGGAGGTCAGGTGGCAGCCGCTCCGTGTAAAAACTGATATCCAGTCAAATCCGGTTAGATCAGAAAAGCCGACCCCAAGTGACTTGGGAATAATAAAGGCTAAGAGAGAAGAAGTCTCTTGGACTGTGACTATAAATCGAGAGATCCCTGGTTCGATACCTAGAACGGGTTGGGAGCCTTTTGCGCTCACCCACAGTCCGCGTAAAGTTGTCAAGGCCATCTGAGGCCAATAACCAACAACTAACAGACATACAATCAAAATCGATACCTAGCTGAAAGAACTGATTTTCCTAAAATTTTCAGCATCAGTACGGCGTTTGGAATTACGTGGATAAATGGCATAAGGCTCATCTGCTATTTATTGGAGCCCAAACAAAGTTTACTCGAATATAATAACATTAATACCAGTAGCTGTATAGACGTGGGTGAAACCGCGGTAAACTCTCCGACGGTCACTACTCTTCTCCCATGATTCTTAGCCTGATACTATATATCTTCTTACCTTCTTACCTTCATCAAGAATTGGGTTATCAAATGCAAAAAGAAATTTTCTAATCCGATCAGTAGTTCCGGAGATAAGCGCGTTTAAACGCAAGCAGACCTTTCAGCATTACTTTCTTAATCCAGAAAAGAATATCAAGGTAACCGTTTAAAATTAGGCTATCCTAACTATTATTTTAAATACGTTTGTGAGTTTGTTGGTTTGCGCCTTACGCCTTAACTACTCGACCGATCGATCGATCATTATGAAATTTCGCATACACGTTGTCAGGAGAACAAAAAAGGACACAAGGTTTCATTCAGAAAAAAAAGCATTGTTATTAATCTAACCTAACCTACATTTACGTGAGCGAAGCCGCGGGCAGAAACTAGGGCTCTTTAGTTAACTGATCCCGCTTGAACTGGACCCGCGGGATCAGTTGACCTAACGAATGTTTTGAATCGGGCAACTGATCCCTTTGATTTATACAGACACGAAAAAAAGTGTTACGGTTGTGATTTTTTAAGGGATTAAATATAATGACCATCAAAAATACTAATTGCTCAGCAAATATTGCACAGCATAACGAGCATCTATACGCCTCAAATCACTGCATTCCGTCTCGGAAGGGTTAGGTTATGTTAGGTTCCTTCTTCGCCGTCGACTTAGTTTGATCTCTTTAAATATATTTTGCTGTGCAATTAGTATTTTGGGAAGCATATTTTGCTGTGCAATTAGTATTTATTTGCTGTTCAGTTAAATACAACCAATTTTTTAATATATCAGTATAACCAAACGATGGTGTGTCATTTCTTTCCCCAAACACTTTTGTTCGCGTGTGTACATATTTATATTGCATAAATATAAATAATATTCTTCTTTTTAAAATGATCAGTGGATCAGTTGACAAAGCAAAAATAATAAAATTAATTATGAAGTCAATTCATACCCGCGAGTTTAGTTTAGAGCGGGATCAGTTAACTAAAGAGCCAAACTTGTATAAGTAATTATAATTTAATAAGCAATAATATAATGAGTGGGATGTTAATGAGGCCGAGTGTACCGGTCACATGAACTTGATACATGACATTGTCTGCCCTCTTCACGCATCGCGCTAATCCTTTTGTGCTCATCGCCTCGCCACATTTCTTCGTTACGCATTCCCACTGGCATAACATCAAGCTTGCATCTAGTAAGACAGGCTTATATCGATAGTACTGATGCCCTTAGTTTGAGTCGAGAGTTAAAGATCGTTGGCCTCGATGGCGTAGTGGTTAGTGTAACCGACTGCCACGCCTGAGGTCGCGGGTTCGATTCCCGCATAAGTCAAACTTTTGTGTGCATGAACATGGATGTTTGTCTTGGTCTGGGTGTTTCCATGTATAATATGTATGTACTTACAAAAAGAAAAGTATGTATGTATGTTTATCCATTGTCTAGTACCCATAGTACGAGCTCTGCTTAGTTTGGGCTAGATGGTGTTGTGTGTATGTGATAGAATATTATTATTATGTTTCTCTTATCACAGGTGTTTTGTAATATAGGTATTATATTAGAAAATATCTGGCCCTTTAGAAGGCTTACACGAAGACATGGGTCCAACGTGAAGAGGTCCTTCGAGAGTATCAATCAAAGATGGGATGGAACACCTACAGCGGCACTAGCCGCAGCAGGCGTAGGACTATTGCTACGTATGGATTCTAATGTATGGGCTGGTATGGGTGTTTGGTGGACCGGTAATATACCGGTCCACCAAACACTATGGATTATTATTATTAGTTTTTTTTTTTATTGCCATCGGTGGCAGACTAGCAAGTGGTCCACCTGATGGAAAGTGGTAACCACTGCTCATGGACTTCAGCAATGTCAGGACACAGCAAAGCCGCTGCCTACCGTGAAAGAAGAACTCTCTTTAAACCTCGTTTGAAGAAGGACATAATATGGTGATATGATAAGAATGAATAGAAGATGAGGGATATGAGTGAGCACGGATGGCGCAGTGGTTTAAGCGGTCGTCTCGCCACTGCCACTGCAATGAGTGTTGGAGGTCAGGCTCGTGATAAAAAAAATGTGTGATCCACAAATAGTTGTTGCGAGATCAGGGTGTTCTTTGGGTTCTTTGATTGAATGTTTGTACAGTTACCCGCGACACAGGACTTACTTAGTGCAGGATGTGTCTTTTAGGAAAACAAAATGCCGGACATATCGTTGCAAGGGCCAGCTGTCTCTGCGTACCCTTTAAGAAAATACCCGTGAATATATGTAGGTATGTATGTTTGTTTGACACACAGGTATATTTTGCAAGTCTATGTATCTTTTGTGTTTGTTTATTCTTGTTTTATATTCGTAAAACGCCCACGTGACTCACACGCATCCCTTTTAGGTGAGCTGCCAATTAAAAATAAAGTAAGGACTAACATCATCGCAATTGCAACACTATCATATTCATGACGACTCGATGGCGTAGTGGTTAGTGTAACTGACTGCCACGCCTGAGGTCGCGGGTTCGATTCCCGCACAAGTCAAACATTTGTGTGCATGAACATGGGTGTTTGTCTTGGTCTGGGTGTTTCTATGTATAATATGTATGTATACACAAAAAAAAAAGTATATATGTATGTTTATCCATTGTCTAGTACCCATAGTACAAACTCTGCTTAGTTTGGGCTAGATGGTGTAGTGTGTATGTGATAGAATATTTATATAATTCCTCGAAATTATTATTAATTAAATCTTATTTACTTATTCATATTCATTATTAATCCACGTAAGTAAAACCGCATATTCAAACAATTGTAGGATAAATACATTTAAATGAGGAATTCACATTCTTATCTGAAGTTGGGAACTCCGTCTTTCATGTGTGCATACGCATGCCCTGATTCATAAACCTATTAATTTTAAGTCATTATTGGACTTTACGCACTTAATTATGGCCACGTTAAGTTTATGTATCTCCAGTTACGCTTATAAGGGACATTTTAGTTGGAAGTGTTTATAAAACTTGGTTTGGTTATAGACCACGACCTGGCTTTAACACAGAATGGTTAAAATCCGGTATGGGTTTGTGAGATTCACGCAAGCGAAGCCGCGCATAGAATCTGGTATTAGAATATACATTGTAAAAATGTATATTGGACATCTAAACACGGATTTTTATTACTCAATCACGCGTCAAACGTTAAAAGAATTTTGATTAAACTTAACACACAAGTATATCACGTTATAAATAAAGATTTATATCCTTAATATACGCGGGCGAAGCGGCGAGCAAAAACGAGTCTCTCATATTTTGCTATCTTTCAATCCGACTAAGGCAATCGTAAGGCAAGTTTGCTGCCAATTAGAGTTTTTAAAATAATAAAAAAGACAACGATCGTCAATCCTATTTTTGAATTTATATAAATTATCCTTATATACATTTTTCCCTTTTTAAATTTATCGTATACAATTGGTAACAAATAATATCACGAGAGGCTTTCGCTTAAATGTCAAAATAATTAAATTATATGATACCAATAAAGAGAATTTAATCTTCCTTTTACATGAACAAAAATATATTTAACTTGTAAAGTATTGAAACGACAAAGCAACCCTCCACCGTGGCACCGCTCGGGTCCTTTGAGAAACAACACTTTAAGTATTTACGAAAAGTTTCACGCGATGCTTTCTTTCAACGTAAACCACATCGTTAGACTGTCTCAGGTTTTCTAGTTAAATGCTTGCAAATGTTTGTTGTTTCGTTCAAATATAATAACATAGATGAGTTGAAAATAAATATGGTTTTGTTTATTGTAATTTTGGTGATTATTGCTACAGTGTAAATAAATAATTGATAGAATTTCAAAGGTGATATAAACCGCTTAAATACTATACCAGATAAATATTACAACGAGACTAACTGTCTTCTAAAATCTACTACAACGACAATAAGTGCAACAGCATGAGTTTAGAGCTCGCTAGATGAGATTACTTATCGAGATATACTATTAGTATTTATGCTGATAGCACTGCAATTCCTGAAGGAGTTCTGGAAGCTCTAATCACCGTAGAAAAGCAACATGAAAATATATTATTTAATAAGTCATAGAAAATTATTTATCTTTTACCCAAAGATTGAAGAACCCAGATGACAAATTAGATGTTTATAAAAGTGTTCAAATACACAAATAAGCGAATGCTTCCATAACCAACTATATGTAAAATATGTAGCTATAGGAAAATCGTATGAATAAATGTATACAGATTTTACCAGCTTAGTACACTGATTCCGCAGCGTAAATAAATGTAAGCATCAATATTTCTTACCTCTGCTATCATTTTACTCGTAATTTAACATTCTACGCAGCGGGGGAGCCAGGTGGAAGATGGGGGCGCACTTGACCACCCAACCCTTCATCGCCTCAAGAACAACATTGGGATTTTAATATAGTCTCGTTTATAACGATAGTGAAGGTGCGACTTTACATCAAACTCGTTTTAAATTGCACATTTATGAGATATTAGAAGTTGCGTTGAATTATGTTTTTTTGTAACGTTTTTTGAGTTTATATCAATACAGTTTTAAGAGTTTGTAGTAAATTATCATATGTGTATGTAGCTTGTGGTGAGTGCATAAATAAGTTGTTAAAAGGTATAGCAACATAGTAATACCAGAAACGGAAGCAAATAGTAATTCTGATTTTCTGCTCTACCCTTCCACGAAACCGTCGTGGATCTATGTGTGTATTATTTATAATATGTTATTCAATAAAATATAGCACTTATATAAAGCTGAATAGTATGACTAAATAACAAGCCTTCCAAGAACACGACTACGCGCCATCGATAAAAAAATTCGCAATTAAAAAATAAGCTCCTATTAGAAAAATAGTGGGGCTCTCATATGTTTAACCGGCGTTTCTCAAGTCTACACCAAATGAGGGTGAGCAGTGTTAATGAATAATTAATGTGCACACTGTTCTCGCCAATTATAATTACGTAAGGAAAGCAATTATGCCAGCCACCCTGTTTGTGATTTGCACATAGTTAGGAAAAACTATGCGCCATCGCGAACTTTCGCTTCATAAATTTGTGTCTTAATAATTTTTGTTTGAAATAATATTGTGAAGATTGTTTTAATTTTTAATTAGGATTCATTATTTGTGTACAAAGCAATGATATTATTACTTTTATATCAGATTGCAACGTAACAACGTTCTCTGTGTATTGTTCCGAATATTTCTTGAATCAATACGCCCGTGATAGATGCAATAGAAAATCTTTTGTTATGTTACGATATGTGATTCGTCGGACAGGCTAGCTGTTTATTTGGTTTGCATTATAATAGTACTCTTGTTTATTCCTCAAGATAAGTTGGATGCTTTTTCTTGTATTAAGTTTAGGTTTATTTTACCGTCGGTAATGGGTAAGATTGAATTCACATTATATTAATATGTTATAATAGCTACGAATTTTTTTTCTAAAGTTTACGATTGTAAAAATATTATTGTCTGTTTTGCCGGACTACATACGCACTTAACAATAAAATACAATCGATAGATTTAAATAAACTATTTATATGTACCTATCTATTATATTTTATCCCTCATTAAGATTTTCTATTTGAACAGATAATCTGTAGTTTAAGTTAGTTACGTTTATTTACATAAATAGCTGGCATGATATTATTCTTAATGCCTAACTGCCAAGCTGGTAAGTAAACAAAACAAAAACCTATAAATATCGAACAAAGAACTGTCCATTAGTTATAAAAATAATTGAACGTTACCTTTGTTTATGTCTATTTAAGACAGAAAATCTCCCGCGGCTATCACAGAAACAGATCGTAGCGGGTGTCTGCACTCGTCACGAAAATACTTCACACTTTACCTTATAAGAGATGACGAGACAAAGTCTGAGGCATTATACTGTTAGCTATTGTACGATACAGTTAAAATCTAATTATGATACTTAGATTTTCGTTTTAATTAATCATTTATTTATAAATATTACGTTTTTGGCAATGAATAGTTGTAGGGTTAGTATATTTTTGTGTGTAAGTGTTGATTTACGTTATATCTTCAATAGTACTAAAATACTAAAAGGTATTGGTCTTGTTCATAGCTATTAAGCTATAAATAAGACAAATACTTGCGCTATATAATCTACCGGTTCTAAGCTGTTCAGATGGAAAATCAGTTACGAGCCTGTTCGCCCCTCAAAGTTCGCCCCCTAATAGGTATGTGTTAGATTTCTTCTTAAAATCCACCCAAAAATAGGAGCCCCGCGATGCAGGGCGCCGTCTTTCTATGAAAAGGGCGAAAGTCAAGGAGCGTACGGGCTCGTAGCCGGAAAATCAAGTAAGTTTATATTTCAAATTTGATTTCTGTAAATTGGACGCTTATTTAATCTTTTTTAATGAATTCTTCTTTTTCTTTATCGGTCTAAAACATATGAACACATGTAATTTATATAGATAAAGTATAGGTACCTTTACCCATGCTCTATGTAAAGGTCAACTTTCGTGTGGCGTAAAACTGTTTATTATTCACTTTAACAAGCATCCTATCTAATATCATCAGATTGATCTCTTTATTTTAGTGTGCTCGTACGCACGACACGGCCATAGATCACAAAACAATCTAACAGTTACCATATAATTATTACCGGAAAGCACATTTTTCACTCAAAAAAGTCTGTGCCGCTAAATCAGTGCACGTATCTAATTAACAACAATGGATGCGCACGCGCAGGACACGGAGCGCGCGCGTCACGCCTTGCCCAGCCGGAAGCGAGGCCATGACGCCGGACGTCGAGATTGTGGCCCCAGCCCCTGATTCCTTCCGGTGGATCCCGATGGGCTCTTGCGCGTGAAGAGTCGAGTGACAAGAGACAGAGGTATATCTTAGTATTTATATTTTATAAAAAGGCTGATTGATCTTAAGCCCGGTTCCTGTTTCAAGTTTTACCTACGGACAGTTAATTTTTGAAACATATACCTACTATGAAAAATATGACAAAATGTAACTGTCGGTAGGTAGAACATCTCATTTCTTGATAGGTATAGGATATAAAATACTAACCAATTCTGCCGTGTATATAAAAACAGCATAAGAAAATATCAAATAATTAGTAAGTGAGAAGAAGATCAGATTGATGGACCATAGCGTAGTGTCGAAGAACGTAGCATGGACATTATTAAGAAAAACTGCGTCAGAAAAGTTCAGGCGTTTTAGATTCTGATCTTTGTCTAGCTACAAAAGCAAGATGAAGTCAACAAGCTGACTGCAGGCAGGTGAGTCATGTGCATTATATTTTTTAAACCGCATACATAATTAAAGGTTTTACACCAATAAACCACAACCGATGCTTAGGTCTCTCGTTAACAGGGGCAAGCTTATTTACGTCTAGACAAGGTGATACTACTGATTATTTCCTCAAAGAAAACTTGAGACTTTTCACAATGCATCGAATTTGAGACAAAAGGAAAAACTTATGCCATGATATTAACAAGCTAGCCCACCTTGTATATGTTAAATAAATACATACATGACACGCTTATATCTTCGAAGATAGACAGAAGGGTATTATACCCACATTTTTCTAGCTATGTTTTTAAGTCCCAAATAATCTACCAGGCACAGTTCCAGACGCTGTGCTGCTAATGAAGATTTCTCGACAGAAAAACTCAATCATACTTTGCTTGACCCGGACATCTCACCCAAAACCGCGGTCGTATTCACAACCACTGCGCCACCGAGGCTGTAAATTAATATTTCTCCCGACGTTTCGTCTCTTTCAGCAGACATAGTCACAGAGACTGAAGTGGTCTTGCGATAATAAAATCTTTATGAGTAATTTCGTCCTACGTTTACGCGAATGTTTTACATTGAAACTGAACTACTGTTTACGGATTTTACATGCACTAGAAATCATTCCCGGGTCGTGGGTGACTTAAAAAAATTCAAACAACGGACACCAATAACCCCCAGACTCGGACAACAATTTGTGGATAACACAAACCTATTGGCCCGTGTAATCGAACGCACTCACTCGGCGCAGAGTCAAGTAAAATGCCACTACACCGAAGTAGTAACTAAACTATTATAAAAATCGCTACGTCTAATAACTTAGCCGCTACATAAGGTCGTCGCTCTCAATCTTCGTACGGAGCGATTGGTGGTTGTTTGTTTATGATTGAGCTCGTCATGTCCTGACTCATCCGAGTTCTGACGCCGGGATGTGTTGCTTGTGACCTCTTTGAC
Source organism: Catocala fraxini (assembly GCA_930367265.1). NCBI lineage: Eukaryota > Metazoa > Arthropoda > Insecta > Lepidoptera > Erebidae > Catocala > Catocala fraxini. Next base: position 7,607,771 of record OV884040.1, on the reverse strand, counting down.
TTGCAGTTTAGTGTAAGGCCGTTTAGTGGGACATTGAGTGTATGTATGAACGCACATAAATCTGTCGACACTAGTCGTCCCGAGGTTTCGTGCCGACAGGATAAGATGCAAATGATTATATTTCTGTTACAATTATTGCAGGCAGTTCCTACGTGTGTTAATCTTGCGTAATATTTTTTCTTAACTGCTTTAATACAGTAGGAATGATAGTTTATTTACAGATATATTTATTTACGTATCTTTACTTAGTTAAATTTATTCCTTGCTTTTTTGTTGGTTTTATACATCTTTCTCGAAGCAACTGAGCAAAGGGTCGACATCGATATTTTGTATGAAATAGGCCGGCAAGTGACGAAGGCTAAAATGATCACTAGCATAGGTTATTCGCGTTAACGCTTCCGCCTAATCATTATTATATAAAAAACCCACTTTTATACGTCGATAATGTAGCTAATGAGAACCCGCAACTTCTTGATTGCGAGACCGCAGCTGAACCAATAAAAGGCTGTTGCTTCAAATCGTAACTAATGTTATAAATTCGAATGTGAGTTTTCAGGTCTTGACTACGCGATCAATCATCATGAAGTTTCGAATACACGTTGTCGCAGAAAAGGATATAGTGTACTGTTTATCTAAAAAAAAAACAGAGTTCCCCAGCGAGAGCTAGTTAAATTGTGTGTCTTTAAAATAGTGTTAGCGTATAAAAAAATTACTTTTCCATTATAACCCTTCAGTTAACGCGATCAACGATCTACATAATGATAATTACAACCGCAAGACCAACAAATCAATGAGCTAAGTACCTCAGGGTGACCACAAGCGGGCATCGAACAGGTGACTTTGGCGTTCACACGGTGCGCGCGCGCTTCTCACGCGCTCGCCTTACGCTTCCTTCCTGTCTGCGTCTGCGCAGCGATCGGATACTTATGCTAGGGCTGTCTCAACCACAATATATATGTGTATTTTTTATTTAAAATGTCTATGTGGTGGTTTAGTTGGTCACTTGTTTAGTACAAATGCGTCGATTGTTTTAAGTTCGAAACCTGTACATGTGTTTTAGTACGAATTGATTTGCTAAGCCTGAGTGCTTTTTTATGTCCAACAGTGAATTAAATTAGATTGATTTAGTGTTTTTATGATTGTTACATAGATTTATGTTTAGTCATATTATTGTTAGATTATTAATGTTTATATCTATTAAAGTAAAATTAATTACTAAAGGCACAATTGGTCTCTTTGTTTTTACCTTGTGATTGTTCTATTTCTTTTTAAGTATACTATAACATTTAGATTTGTGATTATTTATTAAGGTAAACATAAACTCTACCAGGCAAACACCGTGTTAAATTCAGTGCTACTTCTAAATATAACTTTGCAGAAGATCTCAATAGCATTTCCCAAAAATCGAACCTACAACGTCACTATCGGCACTCATATCCTTTCACGACTGGACCACCTAGACAACGTCTCAAAACTAAGCTTATATAACTCAAAAAATGAAAGTGCACACCATAATCGATGGCGTTACATTCAAGGGTCATAGACTACACCCTTGCGGTAAAATGGCCACCATGCCTGGGAACTTAGTGAACACAAGTGACAAATCTTTTTTTGATTGAAGCTACTATATCCGGAGGAAGCGATTGTCGGAAGATTCTAAGTAGCCATTGAGCTATTGAGGAACTATTGAGTGATATTTTGGACGATATTGGGAATTTGAGTGACGTCCTTATGGGAGAAGGGTCTTGGTTTTAGAGTTCGAAAAATCTTATACAACAGCTTTGTCCGTCCGTCCGTCCATCTGATATACAGCTTTTAACTCAAGAACCGTAAGAGCTAGATACTCGCGGTTAACTCCATTCGACTCAGCATAGTCGATATACCCCGAAATGACTATGACCTTTGACCTCTGACCTCAAGGTCACGTCGTATCACGTGACCTTTGCATATTACTTGAACCATTTTTTCGAACTCCAAGATTTACGGCAATTCATTGCCGATTCTCACTTGTTTTCTTTAATGATGAGATTTTTTTTGTGAATGTTTAATGGTTTGATAACTGGTAATTGTTTAGGGATTGAACTCATGTTCGAGAGGTTGTGGGTTTGATTTCTATAGGCGTGAATCGAATTCTTATCTGCGGTTCAAACAATAGGAAAGATAAGGTATGAGGAATGTGATGAAAGTGAATGAAGCCAGAGAAGTGTGTCAGCATCGTAGCAAATGGAAATCCGTAGTCTCTGCCTACCCCTCTGGGAAACAGGCATGAATTGATGTATGACTCAAGCAGTGACAGAGGTTACAGTATAATCGTTCGATGGCTGGGACTCGCGATCAAGAGGTTGTGGGTTTAATTTCTATTGACATCCAATTTGTAATTTAAGCATTCACTTTAGCTGGAGAAGTTAACAAGAGTATTGGTAGTGTGTAACACAATCAGCACTTTTTTATATGTATTCCATTATATCGTCGACCTCGATACCGTAGTGGTTAGTGTAACCGACTACCACGCCTGAGGTCGCGGGTTCGATTCCCACACAAGACAAACATTTGTGTGCATGAATCTGGATGGTTGTCTTGGTCTGGGTGTTTCTATGTATAATATGTATGTATTTACAAAAAAACATGTATTTATGTATGTTTATCCATTGTCTAGTACCCATGTATCTTATGCGGGGGCCAGTCAGTGCAGACCGGCGACACTTCGACCCAGTAGGATATTTTGATTCGACACTCTCCCAATAACGACTGCCATAGATGTTCATGGCAGCCGGGACCGACGGCTTTACGTGCTCTCCGAGGCACGGAGCAGGCGATAATTGTCAATCAATACGCACATAATTTAGAAAAGTCATATAACTTCCGAAAGTTAGAGGTGCGCGACGTGGGTTCGAACTCGAGACCCTCTGCATTGCAGTCTCTTGGTCTCCCCACTGAGCTATCGCTGCTTTGTCTAGTACCCATAGTACAAGCTCTGCTTAGTTTGGGCTAGATGGTGTTGTGTGTATGTGGTAGAATATTATTATTATATTAGGTTACTTTTGATATAGCATACTGCTCGGGAAATGGCAATAGGCCCTATTATATAGGATTTAAACTATAGCTAGTTACATGTGGGAGAAATACACCCCTAATCGCCGATGTTAAATAGCATACGTTATTTATTCAGCGATAGCTCAGTGGGGAGACCAACAGACTGCAATGCAGAGGGTCTCGGGTTCGAACCCACGGCGCGCACCTCTGACAATCGGAAATTATATGACTTTTCGAAATTATGTGCGTATTGATTGACAATTATCGCCTGCTCCGTGCCTCGAAGAGCACGTTAAGCCGTCGGTCCCGGCTGCCATGAACATCTATGGCAGTCGTTATTGGGAAGTCAGTACCCTATAATATCCTGACACTGGTTTAGTCTTAGGGTATCGTTAGCCTTCGGGTTGTGAAGGTCAGGTGGCAGCCGCTCCGTGTAAAAAACTGATATCCAGTAAAATCCGGTTAGACTAGAAAAGCCGACCCCAAGTGACCTGGGAATAATAAAGGCTAGGGAGAAGAAGATTTATTTGTTTTAAATAAATATTTAAATAAAATGACTTGTGCCAATTACACTATTTACAATAATCCTAACTAATATTATAAATTCGAAAGTAATTCTGTCTGTCTGTCAGTCTGCTACCTTTTTACAGCTAAACTACTCTATCGATATGGGTGAAATTTTGTACAGAGATACTTTAAAACGTGGAAAGGCTTTTAGGCCTTTTATTGATGTAGGTACCACGCGGGCGGTGCCGCGCGCTAAAGCTAGAATAGAATAAATTAAAATATGGCAATTACGCGTTCTCCTCACAATACTAAATTAAATCTATATAGTTACTTTCTACCCAGTCTGCCTATTCGTACTATGCAATCGATCTTGTAGTCTCGGATTCGAATCCCGAATTAGTCAAAGTGATATCAGATTCCCTGTCAAAAGACCAGTACCACGGTCAATCGATAATCTCATAATTTTTTTGTTGAAGTACTCTTTTCGTTTTCCACGTTAGCGCATAATTATAAATAAACGATGAAACCATTAGACAGAATTAAAATACAAGTTTAATACAACCCAAGGGTCGCCATTAAAATGTATAAATCTCAAAACGTTTCTGAAGAAATTCCTTGTCTCCTTTTCCACGAGCGTTTGCCTCCATCTTCTTGGCAGTTAACCCTTTTGTCGCTGCGGTTAAGGAGCTATTGTTTCGAGCGGTCTCACGGGCCCCCGTCTCAAGCAAACAGGTTAGGATATCGCTTTGTTTCTACGTTACATTGTTTAAGTAGGCTAATATTCCCATGGGAGTGACGACTAGAGGGTTGAGCGACCATGTCCTGTGTTTGATGAGTTAATGTTTTTCGAAGGGTTAATTTAAAGTTTAGTGTAAGGTGACACGGGTGGTCTATGACATATCTCATGACTTCTGGAGTATATTATGAGTTTATGACACAAGTGTAGTAAAAAAACTTTAATTATGAATATAATGACTGCACGGATGGCGTAGTGGTTTAAGTGGTCGCCTCGCCACTGCCACTGCACCGAGTGCTGTGGGTTTGCATCCCACTCGGGACAAAAATTTGTGTGGTCCACAAATAGTTGTTCCAAGTCTGGATATTCTTTGTATCCGTTGTTTGAATGTTTGTAAAGTCCTCCGCGACACAGGAGTTATTCCTAGGTAAAGTTCTTCTAATTTGCAAATTATAGCTAAAATGTTTAATCCAATATTTACATAGCGAGGGGACTATAAATATAATTATTTCAAGCGATTATAGGCTACAATAACCGCTTATTATGGTAAATGATTATTGTACCATAACGGGCCATTTTTACCATCTTAGGAGATACTTGTCGGTATCGATGGCGTAGTGGTTAGTGTAACCGACTGCCACGCCTGTGGTCGCTGGTACGATTCCCGCGCAAGTCAAACATTTGTGTGCATGAACATGGATGTTTGTCTTGGTCTGAGTGTTTTGATGTATAATATGTATATATTTACAAAAAAGAAGTCTATATGTATGCTTATCCATTGTCTAGTACCCATAGTACAAGCTCTGCTTAGTTTGGGCTAGATGGTGTTGTGTGTATGTGATAGAATATTATTATTATTATTATTATTATAAAAATCACGCGTTTTCCGTGTATTTTGATATATTGAATTTTATAATGATTAAGTTTATCTTAAAATTGTAATCATTGCGTGCGTGTATCTCATTAAGGGGGTGCCATATTGCGATACAGGAGCGAGGGTTGAGACTTGGGGTGATACTTCATAAATACATCTGTTAAGAACGTTTAAATTGATTTTAATGGACATGTAATATCTTATGAATGTTGTAGTCTTTTTAAAAGACTAGGAAATAAAATCGTCAGTTTTCTATAAATAACTTATATTATGTCCAAAATATCGCAAGTCTAATGTCTTATCTATTGAGATACGGCTGTTTTACTTGTTTTATTAATTACTGTTACGTTATAGCTGACTAATATATAATCTTATGAAATAAAATATACAATAATTTACGTAATCAATATAATAATATTCTAATAATATAATAATATTCTATCGCATAGGTACACACAACACCATCTAGCCCAAACTAAGCAGAGCTTGTGCTATAGGTACTAGATAATGAATAAACATACCTACATATATACTTTTGTTTTTGTAAATACATACATATTATACATAGAAACACCCAGACCAAGACAAACATCCATGTTCATGCACACAAATGTTTGACTTGTGCGGGAATCGAACCCGCGACCTCAAGCGTGGCAGTCGGTTACACTAACCACTACGGCATCGAGGCCGTTAATATGCATATTATTTATTTAATGGCAATCTGTATCCTCAAAGGGGTAAGCACAGATGTAGGTATTACACCCACATTTCGCCATGTCAACTTATGGACACAGATCTGTAAGTACTCCGTGTGCCGTTACTCATATTTTTACTTTTGATCGACCAGGGTATTGAACCTCGGACATTACAATAAGTTGCAAAATCTTACAAGTGATTTCCATCTTAATTTTTTCTTCTAGGTAGCAATATCAATTTGAAAGTATTTTTAAGTCATTAATGCAATGTTCAGGATTCGACCCTATGACACAAGATCAGAACTCCGATGTCGTAACCGTTAGGCTACCGGTCTTTTAGTCTCAGTAAAACCGCAATCCATATATCTAACTCGTGCATGGTGCTGTCCGCCTTGCGATTAGCGCATAATTACGCCAACGCGCAACGGTCGCGCAAGCTGTCATCGTGGCGTACCGGCCGCGACGCATCTGTTGTCTACACTCCGCCTTATGATATCATAAATGCCTTTAAAAATACGCTTTTATTGTTTTTAATTTACCGTTGGTCCTGTAAAATGAGCTTGCTAATGCAGGTTTTGTTTCGGGGACGAGAAGATTGATATGCGACATTTTCTGTAAGGAATTTCTTATTAACGGTACGATCTCGAAACCTGCTGCTACAAGCAACTGGATTATCAGGCAATACGTTGAATTTAAAAAATAAGATGGTAGCGAAATGTGAATCTAATAACATTTCTAACTTCCTCTTCAGAATATTCAGGCCTGATATTATTTATATTAATTCGAAAAAACAAATCGTAATAATATAATCTACATTTCTTACGATTGCGTGACAGAATTGAAAGGGTTAACAATGATTTAACAGAAACATGGCTGCCATCTTTAATTAAAAATAATTGTATTCTTAATTTAAACTAGTACATATTTTAAAATTGGAACATATGTGCTTTACGTTATCAGCCTGTAACGTGACGAAGCAAGATGTAACTCTGACAAACATATAAATGCGTTTCTAATAAGACTTATTGTTAAAAAATAAGGTCTATTTTCGTGTGATATTTAATACTTTACGCTTGATTTGTTCACATTTTACGGTCTTCCTTATTGAACAATGAAGTGAAATGAAGAAATTTGTCTTGACTCAAACAATTTTTTTGGTAGCCTTCCTTATTCCAAAGCTTTTCTGGTTGGGTTCTAGAGTAACAAGATATGGCTGAACATATTTATTTTTCTATATAAAATGAAATTAAAATTTATGGTTTGTCACAGGACAGTATCTATAGATACAGGTGGTAAGATTTAGCATGTTTCACTGCAACATACCCATAGGTGTACAATAATAAAAACGTTAAATAAATAATAATAGCTGGACATCTATTAATTATTCATCCATTAATTGCTATTTTTATTCTACAATTGAGTATATTTTAACTGTATGACATTTTATTTAATATTTCTGAATTTTGTTATATAATGACTTATTTTTCGATTTGACATAATTAATCTATTATACTTTTATCAATGTTTGCATGCCACTACTCTGGTCCAAATACTTGCACCTTTAATACCATTATTTGTAACACCATTTGTCACAGTATTTCGGCAAATAAATATGATTTTGATTTTTGATTTTGAATAATTAAGTTAAATGCACATTTAATAATAGTCTAACAATATTCTTTATAGAATCTTTATATTTGACTTCTAAGGGTTGACAATAGTAGATCGAATCAAATGAAGAGATAAAAATGAACAATAATAATATAATAATATTCTACCACATACACACAACACCATCTAGCCCAAACTAAGCAGAGCTTGTACTTCGGGTACTAGACAATGGATAAACATACATATATATATATTTTTTAAATACATACATATTATACATAGAAACACCCAGACCAAGACAAACATCCATATTCATGCACACAAATGTTTGACTTGTGCGGGAATCGAACCCGCGACCGCAGGCGTGGCAGTCGGTTACACTAACCACTACACAATCGAGGCCGACAATAATTTAATTAATTCAGATCAGATGCCAGTGAGCAGATATGATCAATTTCTTATTATAGTGTTACCTACTATTTGTTTATATCTTTCAAGTTTTTATTATTATTATCCATTTTCTTTTTTTTCTTGTCATGTTTTAAGTGTGCCCGTTTGTGTGCCAAATAAATACTTTGCTATTTTTTTTTCTATTTTAGGCAAAGGCAGTCTTCTAGCCATGCCAAACTAAATATATTCACTAACCACTAATCACTAGAGTCTTACTAAACACAAAATGGACTTTAAAATGACACCTAGCTTTTGCCCGTGGCTTCGCTTGCCTAAATCCCACGGATTCGCATTATTTGGAATAAAGTGAAATAGTCTTTCTTTATGCGAAGTTTCTTTCAAATTAGTTCAAGGGATTACGCGAGATTACGTTATGAACATACATATATAAATACCCACATTTATAATATTAGTAGGTACGCTAACATTATCTTTTTCGTAAGTAGGTACTTAGTAGTATTTCTTTACTTTCCAATGAATTACAATAAATTGTATTTATCCTTTTTGTTGTTTCGTTTTATTAAAATGTTGGTACCTTTCTTCTTATTTCAGCTACGTAATTAACTAAGCCAATTACTTGTAAATAACATGCTTAGATACGCACGTAATGATTATAATTATAAGATATATAAATCAAGAGAAATTCAAGACAGCTTTAAAAAAATAAGTATTTCCTATTTTAAACATTGCTGACTATTAAAATGTCTGCTAGTTTTAAACGTACGTATGTCGGGCGGCAAAAGGAACCATGACTGGACTAGTTTCAATTTCGAATTCGGAAGTCTTGGCTTGATTAGTTAGTTTTTGTGGCGCACAAAGCGCACTTCCGGCTTGTCACGTTCCATATACGAATTTTGGAAATGACGTCGATGCGCTTCAACGGTTTATTAGAAATTGATATTTGGATCTTAGAGGGTCATTAGACCGTCTGTCTTCCGGTTTCGTGTAGGGCGCGTGCCAAGTTAATTGCTTCATTTGTACCCATAATGTGAGCCCGATATTGTTTTTTTACATCTGTTAAATGTTTCATTCTACCGATGATAGAAAATTACTCATCTGCATCCACTAATACTAATGAATAACCATTTGCCCGTAACAAACCAAATATCAATCGTCAATCGCCATCATTGTATCACAATCACGATGCTTGTAAACAAAATTCGATAAAACTCATCATTTTATGCCTAAACGAATTATCTCGTAGCAAATTTCAAGCTTGGCGAGTACAGTGCGTTTGCTTATACAAACAAAATACCGACCAATCACGATTTTGTGAATTTGAAATTTGTTAAAGCCCAACGGTTGTACAGAAAACCAATACGGTGTACATGTAGGTACATGGTAAAACTACGCACAGGCTAAGCAAACAGCGCGCGTGTGTGTGCAACGCACGCACACAGCCGCGCGGGCCCAGCGTACGCTCACTCACACAATGCGATATTGCAAATGGGCTAGTCGAATGTATTCGTTCGCCCGCCGGCCGGTGGGGGTGGGTTGCGCTGGGCAGGAGGGGGGGAAGATGCGTTTTTGTGCAGTACTCTCCGCTTTAGCTACGTTTATGAGTAAATATAAGTGCGTAACCGATAACGTCCTTAATACGAGCCACGTCACTGTGTGAGTATCCCCGCTTTTGGACTCAATTATGACTGTCAGTGTGCGCGACATCTAGACTTTCTTCTCTATAGGGTTGTCGCATAGGTACGCTTCGCATCGCTGTTATTGTTCGAAGGCCGGACCAACTTATCTACTGTAATACGTTAATAGCTGTCGGTTATTCGACATGGTTTGCGAAACATTTGTCCAACACTGCCTGTCAGCAGTATAATGTAAACAGCCGCTTCGAAATAGCTAGTCTGGTGTACATTTTTCATCGCAGCCACAATCATCCATCCATTAGTCAGAACAGCTTTTACGCGAAGGGTAAACGATAAATGCTGTAAATCTAATCCTAAAGTCAAAAATCATTTATTCAGCTAGTCGCAGCGTGGAGTGACTTACAAACACAAAATGTATGTTTGTGACTATACCGTCAGTTAAAAGGTTTGCAGATTTGGTGGCGGCCCTGCAGTGCCACCCAGCCGGCCGGAACGGTAGTAGGCTTTTAAAAATAAACGAGTTGTTATTTTTAGTGACAGAAGCAGACTAAGTGGCTGCGACCCGGGGGAAGTCCATCGTCCTCGGAGAGTTAACCACACCTGACTGGCGATGCTCACGGCCCGATTCACACTTCTTTTAGCGCTTCGAACCGCCCGAATGGAAAGCACATGAAAGGCCTGTTACTTCGTTACTAAGAAAAAAATTAAAAAGCCCGTAAAAAATGCTCAGCGAACGGGAATTCGGTGACGTTCTGTAATATTAGATAACTTGCGAGACGCCTGACGGGCTTACGCAGCCATCCGTGTGATAGTCGCATCTATACTCCCTTATATCGATTCAGCTTTATTTGTCGTCAAATTGTACGTTGTAAGCCTGTCATAGCGCGCAGATATTAATTTTTAAACGTCAACCGCCATGTTCAAATTTTGAATTCAGAATATTTGTATCGAATTCTAAACTTTAAAAGTACTTCATTCATTTTCATTTTTATTTAGTTAGCAACTTTTTGTCTATGCACATGACAGTTCCATTATTGAAATTTACGTACGTTTATCTGGCAAATAAAAATGTTAGTATACAAACGTGGAATTACTCAGTGTAATTTTTAATTAAATATCCCTTAAAGTTGTGAAGAAACAACAACGCTCGAAAATAATATATTTTTTCATATTTTGGCCAGTACAAACACATATTACTTATTAAAATATCTTATTTAAATAGTTACACTACTCATTTAGACTGTAGCAAGTTACAAGCGTAAATAAGTAAAACCTGAAAACAGTGAGTTAAATGATATTACCGTATTACAACCATTGTGTTGTAATAAGTATAAATATGGAACTGAACGGATATAAAAAATGTTATGAATCATAGACAAGTGTCAAAGTGACAAGAAAAAGTTAAAAAAGTATATATTTATTTTTAAAGTGTAGTGTGTGCTAAAACGAGAGTGCGGTCAGTCCGGAAGCTATTTCATTACCACGACGTTTAACTAACCTCCTGTCAATGAGCCGCGGTGTATCTACTATAAAATTTATTTTGATTAATCCGTTACACTCCGTATCTCTGGTAGGCTCGATACCATTTCCGTAGGTACACGACACGTACACAAAGCAATACTGGACACTGTCCACTCCTCTTACGGGACGAACACGAATTTTCGCACACACACAAACGCCTATTTCAGTTTTACCGCACACTGGTGCTTGTATAAAATTTATGGTGCACACTTTTGCATCGGAGCCGCTATAGCAACATAGATCTGTGAAAGGGGGATGGCGCTGGTCAGCCATTTCGTGTCGACGAGATTTATAACCTCTCTGTGCGTTAGCGCGAACGCACTTTAGTAAGATGCGCGTGTGTTTGACATCATGTGCGTCGCCGGCTTTATTACGTAAACTATGGCTCGTGTTCCTTTTTCAAATTAAGTACGCTCGCAATTCGATATTTGAAAATAGCATGTCGGTAACATAGCCGTTGGGGGCATTATTTCAAAATGTACGGTTAGGTGGGAGCGGGGTGGCGGGCGCGGGGTCAGCTCGGCTGTTTGTCTATCGCCGCGCTTTCCCATTCACCGGGTGAATTTTCCGAAGCCCATTGCGCTTCCGACCCCCACTGGCCCCCTGAGCCTTCCTCTCTGTATTTTTATTAACGGAATTATGGCGTCTGAATGAGTAGTGCCTACTTATATTGATTAGGCTGGTGAGCTTGTATGCTGCGAGATAAACTATACGGACTCTTTTTTGGACCGAAAATTCTGTAGATGGATTCAATTGTAAGGTGTATTTAGCAGCCGTTTCACCTTATTTATTTTAAGTAAATACGTAACTACAATGATTCGCTTGCAGTATTTACAGTATTATACAACGTAGTATATATTTAAAACAAACACGTTTGGCGTTAGCCGGTTAAAGTAAATACAAGTAAAATACCCTGACGTACATTATGAATGTAAATAGTCACGATGTATCGCCCAAAAGCCTTTGTTACACTACCGCTACCATTAAAAATGTAATGCCAAAATACATTCGGAATACAGTTTTAAATATAGAATCATTCTGTATTTGTGTGCAGTCTGTGGGCGTATCCAAACGCAAGGTTCTGATCAGAAACTCATAACGGACACGTCATGTCTTATCTGTGGCGAAAAGTGGGCCACGAAGTGTGTGATTATGATCTTATATGGTATATTTATTTGACGTCATAGCCTTGGGAATCATTTTCGATGACAAAGAAAAATGAATAATGTAGTAAGGATAATATGTATTGTATAGAAAGGCAGGTAGGTAAAAAGAAATAATGACGTAGTTTCCTGTAACTTCATATCAAATGGTGAGATATTCAAGCATATTATTCGCTAAATTGGCTTTAATTTATTTTATATTAAGCAGATGATCTACGTAAATTTAAATTAAATTGGCATTTAAAGGGGCATGCCAGTATTAGGCCCAGAGGTGCACAAGAAATTGGCTATACTGAAAAAATATATTAATATTTATCCTAGTTCGTCCTTGTATTTATTATTCTGTAAAAGTCGGTAATATTTTCTAAAAATATTAAACAAGAAAAGGACTAAACTATGTATATTATGGAAGTTGCAAGCAAGTATATTAACGTGAAAATGTTGCCTTTACACAAAATATGTTGACAGGTAATTACCTAATCAAAACAGTAATTTACCATTGCTATATTATATAATTATTATTTTAATCGTTAATTTAATTTTTTATACAAAAGTAATACAAACCTAATAATAATAATTATTATTTTATCTTTAGAAGATTGCTTTGATTAACTTAAAGTAATGTATATTATCGATGTATCGAGGTTTCGTGTTTATTATGGCAACACCAACTCTAACTTGTATGATGCTGGAAAACATAAATGTCAATATCATTGCTTGTTTTGCAACTTCACTGTGACGGTTAGTGTTTATTTATTGCAGTTAATATCGACGACTTTTACCTATAAGCTAAAAAACAGCAATGTATTCTGTTTTAATTCATTCCTAATTGATTGTACTTATTAATAAATTAAAATAATGTATAAAATGATATAGCATATATTTAGTATAAATTGTATTGATGGGATATAAGATTGATAACTTTAAGATGCCAAGTTTTTGTAAATCACTTCTTATGCTAATTAATTATTGGCATTGCCTACTATTATTATCATTAGCCTTTATAGGTGTGCACTGTGGGCCTGAATTACTACGGCGCGGCGTCTTGGCATGCCCGTGTTAATTGTTTCCCTGATTCTGATAAAGTGTGAAGGCATAGATAAATAAGTCTAATTAACAATATTATTATATGTTAAGTCGTATTCAATTCTAGATAACTAAAAACTATTAATTATGCCAACATGTGATTGCTGACGAGATGTTTCAAATAATTAACAATTTCAGATGACTAGAATTACACATGTAATATCTTAATAGGTAGTATTATTAATAAATATATACAATTAAAGAAATGTAATCATCTAAAATAAGCACAATAATTTGCTGTTTTCTAGAAAACAACTTAATCAAATTATTGATTAATGTGAAATAGGTATATTGATTGATTATAATGGAAATTTATTGATTGACGAAAAATGTATTCAATTATTTAAAATGTCTGCAATGTAATGTTCTCGTGGTCGTAATGGAGTAGCTATAACATTAAATAGCCTCGATGATGTATATTTACAACTATCTTATCAATAGATAATTCTTTACAATGTTTTATATAATGATTTTTCTTATTTTACAGAAGCAACTATAACGTAATTAGCGTAATAGTCAGTATCTATAATTCTCAAAAATAAGCAATTGTAACGCTGCCTAGAATTCTGTTATAAGTTATTCTACGAATAAGCACGTAGAATAACGTATAGTAGTATTCTATAAATAATATGTTGTAATAATTATCGCCGCTTATTTAGTGGCCATCGTTGAGCCTCGAATTCGCGATGACTGCGCAATGATACCGCGTCGATAGCTTAAAATCGTTGGTTTTCGATGTTCAAAACTGTTCTGTTGATTAATGTACCGGTTTATCGGTTCGTGGGTAAATTATCGGTTTTTGAGGAATAGGGCGTAGGTAGTTTAATGTTAGGTTCATATTGCCTTCATCAATTTATGAGTAGTAAGAAAGTGGAGTGTAGCACCGGGTTAATAAGCAATTGTTTTTTTAAGAAATATACTTTTGGATCGATAGAATAGTGTCATATAGAAAGTAAATAAATTTAATATTATATTTTATGTACGCGTACTATATTAATACATAATATTATTTATGTTTATTGATACATACCAATATTTAAACCAAAGAGAGTCTTAAAACTATAGTACAGTTTAATTGACTTTCCCGAATCATTCTACAGTTAACTATTACTTTTAATAAATATCCAACCTTCGGTGTTAAAATCTGTCAACATGACGTATGACGTGCCAATTTTTTTTAATAACAGACATTTGCACTAGGCTGAATTGCTGTATCCCGGGAAACATTGCAAGCATCCGGAAAACAGATACTATGAACACCCAGATTCATAACAACTCTATCCAAACCATCACTTAAATTTTTATTCTGAAACTGGAAGTGACGAAACGATCACCTAAACTGCTGCAAACTAAAATTAATATTGTTTCACCAACTATAGTTTTAAATGCTTTTAATTCCAATCTAAATACAACTCAAACTTAACATCTGTATGAAACATTTTCGTACAACGACAGATAGATGTAATATGAATTTCAGGAGTCTATCCTTTATGAATGGGTTAACATTTTTGACGCCGAAACTAAGCTTTTACTCGCAAAAAGTGTCACAAGTGTCCACAAAACGACATCACATTATGAGTCTGACTGTCCACGAATATATTTGTAAGTAGTTCATATAGCTAGCTACTGTTAGGGTTGCCACAATACTGCACATGAACCGGAATTTCGATCAAATACCGGTTTTTGATTGGCTTTTATGTTAGAAGTTAAGTCTTATTACTTGTATAACTTAACGTACGTTATTGTAATAAGTTTGAATTTTGTTTATTTATTTGAATCACTATTTTGAGACATTTTGTATGTAATCATACCAAATGGAAGTATTTATCGAAAAATTACAGAAGCATAAATCTAGTATCTTAGATTAAAAATATTTGTTAGTACAAAATGCTATAAGCAAATAATAACAACAAATAATTCGTGTTTTAGTTCACGAGCTAAGGAATGTTATTATTCCATAATATTTAGGATTTAAAAAGGCTTCACTACTAACTCTCTCACTAAAAAGCTATGTAAACAATAGTGAAAAAAGGTATATATTTTTATCACGCGAGGTTGTTTCCTAAAAATGCTTTATCATATTGAAATTTACTAGAAACAAATAAATATTTCATTGAAATTTCACTACCCTGAAATTCCGGTAACAAAATCCGGTATCCAAAAGCCTCCTACTACGTATAGAAACCCTAGGTACAGTCCGCCATGAAAACTCGCACTGTTCAAATATTCACCACTTTGCCGAAAAGGGGGAATGAAAAACTGTCTATCCGTATGCGCTCACTGGATGTCTACTAAGTAACTAATGTCAATTAATGTGATTATTTTTACTTTCGACATTTTAAAGGCTGAATAAAATTAGATAGAACTGTAAGCCGTTAACGGACACCGAATTGACTAGTCAAAATGCGAATAGCCTTTTTTATTTAGTATCTATATTTTTAAACCAACTCTTGTCGCTTTAAAAGACACACAGAATTTATTAACACAACTTTTCTTTTGATAAAAATTGTGCGATCCGGGTGACTTTGTCCTTTTAAACTAGGCATCGTTAAGTAACCATGTGGCTGGTTACTCTTTTCTACGTGAAATACAGGATAAACAACGTACTGACATGAAACATAACATAAGCCTTCAAGGATTCCTTTTAAGGATTTAACGTAAAAACTAGTCAAGCGATATTAAACATTCTTTCACCATTAGAAACCTATTATTATAACATAGGCTTTATTTTATGTAAAAAAGTACTGTTACTAACATAACTTAATCTTTTAAGCAAACGAAGCCGCAATCAAAAGCTAGTATATAATAAACAGTAATATCTAGATAGAAGAAAGTAACCAACTTCTTCTAAGACTTGTTACAAATTTAAAGGTTTAGTTGCTGACGGCGTCCTGAGGATGTGTCGTGTAGACGATACACGTATCTGTTATTATTCGTATTCGAAGTGGAATACCAGATTGAGACCCAGCGCACAGAATAAATGCGTGACAGGTATACCTAGGTATACGTGAGAGTGCCGGAGCTAGAATTTAGATTGTGATTTTTGGATTTGTATAATCCAAGGTGGCTCTATAGTTTTCTTTTAAAATCTAAAAAGCTTTTAGGTAAATTTTGAATGAGGAAAATAAAATAAAACAATATTATAATAACTAAAACATTACATATATTAATAAATAATTATAAATCGCACATACATTTTCATTTTTAATATATTATAATATAGAAAATAACAATATAAAACTGTAACAAAGAATAATTATTATAAACAACATCTAGCAAAAACAATAAACGTTCATTTAAAATAAAATCAATTAAGAAGTATAAGTACCTACAAATCGTATTTACGTATTTAAACCTCTGAAATGTCCATGACTCATACCGTGAAGTCAAGTAAAACGCTAGCGTTGCGCGTCCGTGACCCCTACGGGGAAGTCAAGAAAACTCGTTGTGATTGGTCGCGAAAAAAATACCAAAGATTTTCTAGGAGTCATGGACGTTTCAAAGGATAAAGAAGCAGTATAATCCGTAAATCCCATAAAGAAAACCGTAAACCCGCAAATCAACACATCTCACAAAGGCCAATTTACCAATTGCGTGCCACCAGTACATACTTTCATGAACATAAGGGGTACGAAGGCAGGCATCGAAGCACATACAGCACGTCTGATTATTCGAAAATTCATGCTCTGTCCACCCCTGTCAGGTCGCAGACAAAATACGGGTATATGTACGAAATTCAACCGGTTTTATACCGCCGCGGCGTCCGGACGACGAAAACTGGTGCCGGCCGTCCGGTGAAAACTGCGTACGTACGGATACAAAGGAATTATAAAACGGCCGACGGAGTCAGGGTTGAAATTGCCTTTATTAGCTGAGTGAACAGAGATTATAAAATAGTTGCTAACATTGTGGCTCTTGTCGATATCAGGAAATATAATGCTTGGAAAGCCTGGTGTGATAAATTCTTCGAAAGGCAGTATATATGTTATATTATATTACGTTAGTGACTTTAAGTGTATAGAAACTACACACATACTCTATAATTCCAGCTGTATTAATGATCATTAGGCATAATGTTCTTCTCAGTATGAGAAGGTTCGGTTTTATATAATAGTTTTCCACTACGTATTATAAATTTATCTACCAAACCTGTTCTGCAACGTGGTTACACGTAAACCAAACTCAATGTAAAACAATACCTAACTATATAAAATAACTGACAACTTATATAAAACTGAAGGTTAATCCTAACTGGATTACTATCCTTCAATAGTCTTGGTATTTCTCCTAAATGAATTCCAAATCGTACGACAATTAATGCACATAAAAGTCAACGCACTTCAAAAAGTGCGTGCGTGCATGCCGTGTGAACTTAGTCTTTTTGCTTAGTGGCTACGATATAATCTAGGTTTTGTATGCGAGATCTCTGTTAGGAAATTATCGGTATTTCGTCTAGGCTTTCTCTTCTCTTATTCCATCAGTCTCTAGCACTGAACTATTTGTTGCAATTATAGTGGTCGCCCTTGATGTCGATATTTTTAGGTTATGCTTTCTGCACTCTATCTCCATATAAAGTTTAACTGTTCCAAATCACACACTCCGCCTTGCGCACAAATTGCTTAAAAAGGGTTAAAAAATTCTTTATGTATAAATTTTCTATCCTTCCTACATATATGTATATTTGATGCGGGCGACCCGAGACCGGTCTGTGTGGAAAACCTTGAGAGAGGCCTAATGTCCAGCTTTAGATAAACGTACATAATTGTTTCACGTGAATACTACACATTGAAATTTAACTACTTAAAACGTATTTTATCACAGCATATTTGAACACAATGTTTTGTTATTATTCATATTCCATTCTCCGAAAAGCTGTTGTAAGTAGTTGAATTTCAAATCGTACACTATTTCGTTGCATGTGGTTCATAAAAGGTAATTGTGTTCCAAATTTATTTAGCTACGACTCGGACAACTTTGAACAACGGGCCAATTAGAAATTGCCTATATTCCCGATGTCTAAAACAATACGTAATTGTAGCCAACAATATACTAATGTAATTCTGTCTATACATGTAATACTGCATTGTTCTGCCTAATTGGTGTTGCCATGGTTAAAAATATATCAGAAAGTTGCTAGTGTATAATTAAAATAAGTTAATTGATATAAAAACTTACCATTAATATGATTTTATACACTTATCCGCTGCGAAATAAGCCCGTGGCCTCCGATGGATCTGAAACCAAAAGAAATACAACATGAATGTCATATTCTTAAGATCATTGAGAAGATTTATTTTATATACAATCAGTTTATTCTGTTAACCTATTGAATCGCATCGCAGTGGCACACCGGTAACTAGACACAATACTTTTTAATTATGTCTAGTTTTTTAATACTTAACAGGTTAAATGACGGTAATACTCGTAATGGTTCATTATCATTCATTATATCCAATGATTAATTACTCCGGCAAATCAAAGTTGTATTTCCATACCACAGAAAAGGGCATAGGCATACTTTTCATCTAGAAAAATGTACTGAGCCCGAACTAATGACGTATTTCATAGGCGTGCTTATAGCGTGTTCAAGCATACAAATTTCTCAGCTTTATGGTAATTAACTAAAAAAAGTTGATTTTACAAATATAATGTTTAAAAAAATGATATACAAACGCGGCATAACTATCTGAGATCACTAAAACAACTTGAACATTTGTCTTGGTCTAACCTGCAACTCTCTAAACGCATGTAAGGAAGTGACCATTTAAAACACAGACCATCAGATAAAAATCTTAAAAACCAATTTAACACTTTTACCATCGTCACGGCTGTATATAATATCGATAAGAAAGTACAACACTACTTATCGATATCGATCAGATAGGGGTGGGCACGTGCGCGACCACCCGGCGCGGGCGCGTGCGCAGCTACAACAAATCTATGGCGTTTTTTGTTTCTTCCGATAAAGCTAATGTTTCGGATAACCCCTATCGAATACTATAAAAGTTTTGATGTTAAATATGACACTTTTAGGCACTCTTGAAAAATATATTTTTACTAGATTTAGTCCGCGGCTTCGCTCACATAAATGTATAGAAGTAACAGTACCTACTTTTTTCGGGATGAAAGGTTTTAATGTCTTTTTCTGTTACCCTGTCAATATGTATGCGAAATTTGATAATGATCGGTCGAGTGGTTAAGGCGTGAAAGTGTAACAAACAAATAACTAAATTCACATTGCATTTATAATATCCGTAAAGGTGCCTTTTGTCTCCTAAAATTTTTTGCCCGAAAATCATTATCTATAACACGTTTGCTATAAACTTCAGTAACCAAAATGTTAAATTTTAAATTTTGTTTTACATAATTATCTTTACTTCTATTACTATTCTGTCATAATATCGAGGTCTATAATAATTTAATCTCCTAATTTTGTATGAAATAAAGTCATATATACTAAGTATTGTATTATATAATGTGTATTATTCCGAATATTCATTTATAATAAAATTGTTAGTCTTAAAACATTTGCTAAACATTAGGTTGTAGTGTCAGAAATTAGAATCGCGCCGGCGTGTAGAGGCGAGGCGGCTCGCGGGCTGAGGAGCAGGCGGCTGAGAGCGAGCCGCCGCGGCTGAGGCTGGCCAGCAAGCCGAAGCTGCGGTGGTGAGCGAAAGCCGCCTGCGACGATTAGCACGCGTGGGACCGCCGAAGACCCGCAGTGCCGAAGCCGTGACAGAAGCCGAGCTTTGTAATACAAATTAGTTTTAAAAACATTATTAGGATAAATAAACAATAAATAATTTGAATTTAGGACTTATAACTTTTATTGAAAACGGTTTTAAGTCTTTTGTATATTATTGATTGTAATATTTATGACAAACAAATTTAGGGCATATTGTGTTTAGGGATTTCAATTTTATGGCATGTCATATTATGTGACATAAAATTCGAGCTAGTTCTCATTCGGAAAAATGATGATTAGGACGAAAAACATTATGGCAAATGTGCCAAAAACTTAGGTAACACAATAGAGAACCATTCGTAAAGACTATTAAAGCTTAAAAAGCTTGTGAAGATATTTGGATGCTTGTTACCTAATCAGTCAGTTAGAATATCAGACGTAATTGCAAATCTATTGTGTCTAGTCACCGGTGTACCGCTGCAACTTAATAGGTTAAAAACGCGTATGTCTTGGTCTCAAAACTTAGCACACAGATACATCGTGTCTTGAACTGTCACATAAGAACCTTTTCCCCGATATACATTATCATTCGATTTCATAAAACAGTGTGTAGCGGTTCTCGGATTTTATGCATAGGTAGCAGTACTGGGTCTAGAATTAAGCTTAGGAGATAGGTATAGGTGGCGCTATTACTTCGTACCTATAGCCATGACTAGAGTAATGTGTAAGACACGTCTGCCTACCTTTCTACTTCTACTTTTCAAGTCTCAATGTTTACAACTTAATTTATCCTAACTAATATTATAAATGCTGAGAATGTGAGTTTGTTTCGTTACGCTTTCACACCTTAACTACTCACCTTAACTATTCTACTGTCACTAACCTAACCTACATTTACGCAAGCGAAGCTGCGGGCAAAGTCTAGTAGGTATATAAAAAATCTACCATATCTCGAAAACAGCTTTCTGCTCACCTTTACCATTATTTTTCGAACCGTTCATCCAATCTTTGTCCAAACAATGCATCATAAGTTACAAGTACTGAAAGATGTTACTTTACGATCACCAGGTGGCATGGGCGTGCGTATACGCACTTCATTGATCGCTTTACGGGCTATTAAGGGCTCGTTCGAGGACCTAATTGTCAGGTAGGAAGCCCTTGAGGGCAGGAAGCAATTTGTTAAGTAATATAATCGAGAGCTGTGGGTGATTTATTTGGCAGAAACTTTGTGTTGCGTTATAATGTTGTTTGCGATTGCTTGTGCCGATTTGAATACATTTTATGATAATTGTCTGTTATAAAAGTTGACGGACTCGGTGTCGCAGCGAATGCGAGCGTGTCCACGAAATCTCGGGTTCGATTGGTAATCAAGCAGAATTTTGTTAGGCTTTCTACTAAGAATTTTACAAACACTTACATAGATACAGGTGAAACCTGATATAACAAAATAAGTATTCAGCGGTGTATTTTTACATTAATAATGGGTCTAATGAGGTGGTCAATAATAACAATAATATTTATTTTCAAAACAGATATACAATTTTACACACTTTTATACTTACAGTTAAAGAAAGAATATATTTGTTACAAATTGTGTGTTGACTCCAACACCTTTGCTAAGTTGTTACAGCAACTTGTATTAAAGGTGTATGGCCCGACCCTTGGGAGAACTCTATTTTATATTACATTTCTTTTGTTGTTTGTACATTAATGATAAAACAAAAAATATATGATTTTTATTTATTTCTCTTTTTAGTTAATAAAGCGTCGGCCGGTAGGATAAAATAATAAGACATTAGAATTGCGATCGAGAGACCGTGAGTATAGATGAAAGTCATTGCTCTGCCGAAGTAGATCTATTAACACAAGCATATTAGCTTAGCTGGTGGGTTGACAAGAACATAAGTAATTTGCAACCGAAATAGATAATGTCTAAGAATATGCTACAACATTAGTAAGTACTTCAATTATCTACCTCGCCTCTTAAACAAATTTCGTTTCAATGCTTTGTCTATACAAAGAAAGATCAAACACATTTTTGCAATCAAAATTATATTCGTTTAGGTCAAAATAGTACGAAACAGCTGTATCTTTTATATTATCAGCATCCTTGTAAATCTATGGCACTCGAAAAGCACAATGGTTGGTACGTGTCACATTAGCGGTATACAGGATCAATATCCATAGAGCATTTGCACAAATTGAGCAAAAACAGAAAAACAGATGTTTTCTTGAACTTCGATTATTGAGAAGCTTTTGATACGATCGCTTTCGATTTTTATAAGTCTGTATTGTTAACAATCTGGATTAACCTTATTATATGGCAATGTTAAGACTACCTGGGTGACGCAGTGAATGCGGTTACTGTGCATGTATGTCGTGGTTCGATTTTCAGTTTGGATAGAGTGTTATTGTAGTTTTCTGTCAAGAAAATTTCAATAGCAGTATTCTAGAACTATGTCTAGCAATGAGTTAGCCAAACTATGGCTGCCGAAATGTTGATGTAAATAATCTCTGCCTTCGGGAATATAGGCTAAAGGTTGTATAATATACAGGGTGCCCTGTAATTAATGGATAACCTTGAAATGTCTTATAGTAGAACAGACGGCCACTCAGGAAAAATAAAAAAAATGTATAATAATTGCTATAGCTAGTCATACTTTTGACTTTCTATCTACTAGCATAATTAGTGTTTAATAATAAAACAACAAAAAACCGATGGAATTCATTCGTTATGGTCGTAGTGTACAAGAAAGTTAAATATGGTAATTAAAAAAAATCATATCTCAGGTAGTAGCTGGGATAGATTTTTTTTCAAATTTGGCCATTAGTTCTACTATAAGACATTTCAAGGTTATCCATTAATTACCGGACATCCTGTATATGCACATTATATATGCATATATACATAGTCTCACGTCTGTACTACTGAAGAAATAGTATGTATGTCTATTTAAATGACAGTGAATTCTTGAAAATATTATAATATTAACCAGGCCTCCTGCTTCTTTACCACTTTAGTTGTTTCAGTTATTAAGTAACTGATACATACATAGAGGGTGCTTACAGCTGTAAGTCTCTAAAAGGGCAGGCAGAGCTATATTATTTGGCCTACTCGTGTCTCGTGTCATTGTCGTAAATACGGGCTTACGCTTAGTGTCCATCGCGGGGACGTGGGCTCGATGCCCCAGTCAGACTATGTTATTGAGTTGTCAATTACGAAATATGATATAATTATGCATAATATAGATGGTGAAATATAGGTGTCCTACAAGCTTGCTTAGTAGTATAGGGCCGTGATGCTGTTCTTACAAATATTTTATATTTTTCTAAGGTCACCATCAATCTAAAGAGCCACAAACTCAACAAAGACACTTCACTCAACATTAATATTACTTATTCGCGGCATGCGGGCGTTTGCAAGGAACCATTCTTGGGCCCCTCTACACAATAGCTTAGAATTGGCCTACTTGGTCCACATTCCCACAATACGAACATTGGTCTACTTACACCAAATTACCAGTATCGTCCCGCATCCTTAGATCCCCGCTGAGAATTTAATTTTAATGTTTCTTTTTTGCAAAATGCACCGGATGTCTCATTTGTCACCTCTGTCGACCATAAATAAAATTTGTTAATCGAATTGTGCAAGCACGTATCAGTATCGCGACATCTTTATAAAAGAATTTGGAATAAAGGCGTGTTTCAATAAAACATGTTAACGGGCAACCAAAGACACATACTTAATTCGAAATTCAATAAGAAAGTAATTCGTAAATTACATGTTACCATGTTACGTAATTTAACCCTTCACTTATCTCGTCAGCGGATTGTCAGAACACATCACTAGTTAGGGGCGCGTTCACACGGCTATTTGTAAGACGTGACGTCACCGGATGCGACGTAAGGAGGCCTGTCTTGAATGGGCACGCACACACGCACGTGTATAAACGCAGTCGTCTTAGCCACATGTGTGTGTGAATGAACGTACGCTCTGTTTACGCTGAGATTGTACACGACACAGATTGACGGGCAGACTGCCGCCGTCGACAAACACCGGGATAGCCCCGACATCTGACTAATTGAAACACGTCCGTTATCCCGGATAGCAAATAGCTCCAAAAAACTTTCTAATGAGCAAACCTACCAGTTTTCCATCATAAATTCACACTTGAATTGCTACGATACGATTCTACAAAACTGTATCGTCATTTCCGAATTTTAATGGCGCACGTTATTTTGAATGACGAGGGCATTGGACCTTGTGCCAAAACCATAATACACGAGCAAAGTTATATTACAACTAGCTAATCGCTTGTTAAGCTAAAATATATTCTATTGCAATGACATAGCGGTTCGATAAATAAAGTTGGGAATGGAATATTATATTGTTGCGTTTGCGGTATCGGTATGAGCGTACGAGGGGTGAAGTCGCGGGCTCGGGCAGTGCGGCCAGATGTCTTGAACAAATTGCCGGGCCATAAGGTACGTGTGGACACACCCTTAGCTGTGGGCGCTTGGCGTGTGCCAACTTTTAATTTTATGCTTGATTAAGACTCCGATACCCGGAGCGACTAATTAATGGCCAGGAGATCGACTGTGCGGACATTCGAGTGTTTTGCGCCAATACTTCTTAGGTTTTTGCACTATTGCGACTCGCAAACAAAGCTTTTAAATGATTCCTTGTTAGTACAAAGGCGTTGTTAACAGATGTCACTATTTATTCAAGAGAAACAATTAAATCTCGGTGTTTCAATTTCGACTGTAAGTATTTGTACTATTTGGCTGCTTTTTAATAAAACATTATGTAAAACATTTAATATAACACTGTTACTACAATTGTATGAAGGCGTAAGACAAACATTAATATATTTATATAAACTGACGTCTGTATATCCCCAAAAGACTAGGCAGAGGTAGAGTTTTACACTCACATTTCGCCAAGTATGTTTTAAGACTCACGGAGCTATTTTCCAAACTGATATACTAAGTAAAGTAGTAAAGAAAAGTAGCAAGTCCAGGTATCGAACTACGACTTATTGACAATATAACCGCAAGCTTATACCGCGGGACCAACAAGGCAACTCGAATCAAAAGACTAGAAACGCATCACAGTTACAACTTCAAAATCGCAACACAAAATCGGCAATCTCTCTTACATTTTACTATCCGTACAAGTAGTTAATTTACATCGCTTGTACATTAACTCTGTGCAAATAGACATAGTAGATATCCTCTTATGTAAGCTATGTACGTCCGCTTCAAAGTAACCCTACTTTTTACACGTTAAGCGGCTTTTTTTATTGCGATTCATTGGACAGTATACCTTCAGCCAATGGGCGCAAAAATGCCGCGTTGTAAAAAAAGTAACTCGCATAATACTGACGCTGCATTATTTATAAATTATTTAATACTACCAACTATTTTGGACGAGTGACATCGAGCTTTCCAAGAAATGTAATTGAATCTTATTCGGCAATTACTCAAATAAATACTGAACGATTTGGTTCGCGGTCAGTTTCAACAAAATATTTTATGAAAATGTAAAGTGCATTTCGTATATTCCAAAAATGACGTCGGCTAGGTAACGTAAGTGACGATGACCGCGGCGCTCGTAATTATTTTATTACACGGAAGTCATAGTCATTGACTCCCTACTCGTAACAGTATAGCGATTTTTATTTAAGTGGGCACTTATTGTTTACTCCCGCTAGAGTCGAACGAGCTTAAATTGTGAAAAACATATTTCACTTTGTAGAAACAATACTCGAGCATTTCCATGAAATTTATTTTATCAATTCCGCAAAATAACAAGTAAAAAAGAAAATAAAGATTTAAATTGAAAGTTTTATTTTAAAATACGAATATCTCCAATTCCAAATTTTAATTGTAAAAGATTATATAGGGATGGACGTCAATTGTTAGAATCGATCGATTGTTAAGACCCTCATAACAGTTTCTAGGGTCGATTCATCGATTGTGACGTGTAATAATAGAGGAAAGGAGAAAGGGGTCGGCTGCACCTTTGGCGTCTATTCCGGGATAAAATGTCGCGTGCCCGGTGCAACGTGCGTATGATGCGAGCTATCCCCGCGGAACAAAAATGTGCTTCTTACACCTTGTCATAACTGTAACGAGTAAACGCACTTATTGCTGATGCTCTTAATAATTCAAAAGGTATATTCGTTCAAGCTTTTGATTTCGTAACAGATGTAATACCTACTGATAACGAATTTGCAATTTGCATTATGATTATATGATCCATAATTATAAGGGTACACGAAAATAAAATTCATAGATTTCTTTATTGCGATTTACGTAAGCTGCAAAGCCAATGCATGTGGGGGACGCGTGCGGTGCCAAAAGATGTTTCGCATATGATGGATGAATCTTCCTTTTGTGGTAAAACATATCGAGTTTCGGGATTCGATTCGATTGCCTTGTTGAAAATAATCGAATAGGTAATTAATGATCTTTTGATAAGAGTGCAATGTGTAGATCGCGATCGATCTTTCGCAAAAAAGAAGGTTCGATTATGTGTTTGTTTATTTGTAGAGGATTGATTGACAGATGGTTTGACGATACTTTCCATTTTTCTAAATGCGCACCTGTTTTGGCTACCGAAGGCACACTGCCACTGTGCGGTCACCGTTTGTATTTGTAATTCAGTGATCAATGTAAGCAGAAATGCATCTTTTCTTGAGATTCGTAACATTATGTAATGTAAGCTTTTATGTTTTTTGACATTTTTTATTCATTTTCTTGGGGAGTGTCATCATTTTGTAGGCTTATAAATATTCATGTTATCTAAGTGTTTAAGGTTAAGGTTATCACGTAGCTTATAAAGAATATTATGTCTGTAAACTGCAATAGCATCGACCAGGCTCGTGTTTTTAAATTATTTCAGTTCTTAGATGGGATATCGTTAAAGATTATAAATAAAAGGAAGATGTAATTAGCTTATTTATTGAGTAGCGATACTTAGATGTCGGCATTGGGTATGGATTATGTAATAAGTATTTTTAAGTTTTATATCGTGTAATCAAGATATTGTTTGTCCCAGGAGTTTGAGCTAAATATGAGTAAAAATACGTGGAAACAAGATTTAGGTACCTAGGTAAGATTAAATTATTTGTTAATTTATGTACTTAAGAATCGATTTGAAATAAGCAGATAGTCTTCGAGCGCGTATAACACATTTTAAAAGTAGTTAATCTTTTGTTGTTTATTATACCTATCATAAAAAAAACTATTAATATGGATATTGATTGGTTGGGTTTACAAAATCTTATTCTACAAAGGTGCTTAAGAAATAGGTATGTACACGACCATAAGCATTCTGAACTTATAAATTCTAACTAGTTCATCGATTCGCCAGTAAAACTTTATCGATCGCGATGCGCGCGCACCCCTCGCGTCGCCATCTTGCCACGCAGCTGCGCCTGCGCCGGGTCAAAGGTGCGAGGGGTAAGTAGCTATTGTAGTGGGCGCTGAGTACGCTGTCTGTACTCCATACTTTGTGCTGCCAGGATTACTGATACCAGGGGTGAAACCGACTTATGATTTTGAGAGATTTTTGATACATTGGGGTGGGCATGATGCTTTGCAGAACCTATGCCAGTAAGTTCGTGGCTTTTGGATTCATTTTGGTAACATGTACATACTTTTTCTTTTTAGTTCGATAGTACAGATAGTGTAGTAGTTTAATTAGGTGGTGATATTTTTAGTAATAAGGCGATCTATTTCGCAATGTGAATATTTTTATAGTTCCTGGTTGTGATTCTGTAAATGCCGCGTGTTCCTGCGAAGTTGCCATCCGTCCTAACGTTATTAAAATCTTCAATAGTATGATATCTACTGCAAATTACGAATTTATTGGGATTGTGCAACTATAAGACAACACATCTTATAAAATATATGTGATACAGGATAGATAGATACAGACAGAATTAAGATAATATTATTTAGGAAATCTACTACCTATATAAGCTATCATATCGATTCCTAATAGATCCTGTTTTTGATGACTAATTGATTAAGTATTTGTAATTATATCAGGTAGTATAGCAGGCAATTCTTATAGATATTGTCTTAAAGCGTACAATAAAAGCGATCCGAACTCACCTATATACTAAGATATTGAATAAACGTAATGGAAGACCACATACAAACATGGAAGACAGAGCATAAACACACCTGGCCACTCTGATTGTTTAGGCGCCGTCACATGTCGGTGGTCTGTCCCGTGAAGACATTTGATACACCCACAAAACACATTAAGTGCCGGATCAAGCATGTGTATCGATGCTATCATTTCAACACGTGCCTCTACACCACCAGTCTAAATTCTAGCTTATTTCAAAATTTTAAGGTTTATAATTCTTTGGCTAACGTTTACAAGTTGAAGACGAGCACCTTACAAAAATTTGCTTCTGCAAAGAATTTCAAGCTTTAAATAGGACTCTTAAGGCATAGTATTCTTTGAAGATTTTTTACTACAAATATTTATAGTAAGGTGCGGGCGTAAAATCAGCTGTTTGGTTGTCTTTCAAAGTGTCGTGTCTTAAGACTCTCAACTTTAAGTTGTTGGCATAAGAACGTTATTCATCAGATTTCGTCTGTGTCTAAGCTTCAATAGAACCAATCAAATAGTGCGGTTACACTTTCAAGACTTGTACAAATTTAAATCTTATTCCCTCAAAAATAAGTCATAAATAAATTGGTAAGGGAGTTGCAAGAAATTGTAACAGTAAGGTGGTATACTTGTCAGACCAGATAACATATGAATTGAATCTGCGCATGCGCTTCTTGAATTAAAAAGGCCCTACAAGGCAGAGATTTAATCTTCTTTATTGTAACAATGCAACCCAAAATAAGATAGCTTATTAAGGTTATCATCTTGTCTGTAGTTAGTTCTAAACATTGATTGGCGGTGAATTACTGTAAAATAACGGCTCGGAATAGGAAATCAACACACTCGCTCGTTTTGTAAACCTTAAAGATTTTATTAAAATAGTAATAACATCACAGAGTACGGCTGTTCATCATATTTGTCGAAAGTATTCCGAATCGAAAAATCATATGCGTTTTCCAGCCCATCCTGTTTAAGTATGGGTAATATTGTAACGGCTATTTTAAGGCAACCTGGTTGTTATAGTGTAAATAATTAATATCAATCCTCAAATAATAATATGAAACTTATCAACCACTAATGTATCTTTCAGTAATCCAGTAACAATACAACAAAACAAGTAAGAGCATTACACGCAGCATTCTAGTTAGGGTCGCACTCAGGGGCATGTGCGCACGCGCCGAACAATCACAATAATAATAACTAAAAAAATAATAATAAAATCGGGTGAAGAATAAAGAAAATCACTCCCTGCACCCCTTGGATACAGGCTGCTTTATCTTGCAAACAGACTTGGAAATGTTAAAGATAATAGGGGCGTTAGTCCCCCTTGCTATGCGCTTGCACACCTTTCGCGGGGGTTGTGACGTAGGGCGATGTGACGCGTGCGCAAAGGCGGTTACATTCAAATTTTGGAACGCGTCTTTAGGTGTTAGAAATTTTGTTAGGTTGTCGTTACGGTTGTAAATATAATGTTGATATTTGAATAGAGTATAATTGTTTGCCAGGACAGCAATACAATGATTTATGCCCTTTCGAACTTTGTGTTGTTTTTGAGGCCTGTATTGCAATTAATGTTCTGGTAAAGAAGCTACAAAGTCAGGGTTACTATATTTTTGTACAAGCCTATGATGTATCTATTTTGTTTTATAGCTGTTTTGAAATTGCTTTAACTGCTTTTATTTTGTTATATACCTAGTAGGGTCATTCTACCTATTTACTAGCAAGCTGTTACACATATGTATTTAGGTAGTTATAATGACTATGATTTTACAATCAACTCCATTTATTCACATTTATATCTGAAAACATAAAATAATCGATCGCTAATTAGCCACGACCACAACCCTAGACTCAAAACAACTTGCATTGATTTGAAAATATAATGACATTCCATCACAATAAACACTCATAATGTCATTCAAAACTAAAAAAAACTAGATATTTAAAAAATCTCCGTCAATATAAATCAAAAGCCAATTACTGAGATATGAATGAAACAAGAGGCCGACTGGAGGCAAAGGACGCACGTTCAAAAAGCCAGAGATAGGCTTTGTTGTCCACCTTTGATTACCTGTGGACTGGCAGAACGTCGACCAAAGACAATATGCGGATGCGAATGGAAGGAGGAATTAGTTTTTGTGCTGTGCTTTTTTTATTTCGCGATCCATGTTGGCATTACTGGGAATTTTGTTAGTTGTTCGAGGGAATAATTTTCTTTATGTTGACAGTGTTTTTTATCGATGACGTTTAGCTCTCATCATCTTGTTAGCTGTCTTTTTCCACAGCGGATTCTAAAATTATCTTGTTTTTATTTAAATGATTGTTTGCAAAAAGGATTAACTAAAAAGCATAAGTTTTGTTAATAAAT
Source organism: Catocala fraxini (assembly GCA_930367265.1). NCBI lineage: Eukaryota > Metazoa > Arthropoda > Insecta > Lepidoptera > Erebidae > Catocala > Catocala fraxini. The sequence continues at coordinate 7,577,313 of OV884040.1, read as the reverse complement.
GGTAAAAGCTATAGGCAGCTTTAAATTTAAGGGAAATTAGCACTATCCACGATTTGGTTTGCAATTTGAAAATACTGTAAGTTCTTTCCCAGAGATCAAAGTACGGTGTAGCCGTACAAATTATAAGAAATTGACGTGACACAACAATATTGTATGAAAGTACTTTGTCTGAGGTCTTGAAATCGTTTTACGGGTTGGACAACGTGTTATTGTGTTTTCAGTCAAGGCATGTCCAGGGGCTTGGCCCGGCAGCTATAGGCTCTATAACATGGGACCTAAAACCATCGCAGACAAAATGTGGTTTAATACCTAAACCTTCCTTACCCCTTTGAGCATATAAGCGTGAGATTATACATATATGTAATATTAGAAAGGCTTAGATTGAATAAAATCTCTATCATAAAATTCATTGATATAGTTCATGAAATTCGAATGCAAAAAATTTATAATGGCAACTCATGCGGGCCGCCATACTGCCATATGTCGGCAAGGTGTTCAAAGAACTCTTTCGGGGAAAGGTGCAAATTTGAAGTAGGTCATGTCTTCTTAAAAATTTTTTTGGTGGCCATGTCACTTCTTGAGGTCCATTGTGCAGATCTTACCTGATTGCACACGTGTTCGAATTAAGAAATATAGGTAAGGTCGGCACATGTAGGTATGTGTTGCTATATGTATGTTTATTGGCAGTTATATGAATGTGTGTATGTCAACTTTAATGATGGGTTAGATAATATTACTAGATAAATAGTTGGTCTGGGTCTGTATGTTCTAAGTATTCGCACATTAGTACAGACCTATCGTCTGAGTGATTTTCAAAAATAATGTGTCCTGTCGCATAATTATTCGAAAAAAAGTGTCAAGACTTTTAAGTTTAAGCCATAACGTGTAAAGTCATAATATTGTCTTCTATTTACGCGAATATTATTCATTGAAATTAAACTACTATATATGGATTATATCGCGTTGTTTATTTGACACTTTATTACATAATATGGCTGGCATGGCATGGCTGCTGAAAAGCAACCGAAACGATGGGGAAAGTGTAAACTTAAATATAAATAATGTATAATGTTTAATATATTGCTTCCCCATTGAGCAGCGATAGCTCAGTGGGGAGACAAACAGACTGCAATGCAGAGGGTCTCGGGTTCGAACCCTCGTCGCGCACCTCTGACTTTCGGAAGTTATATGACTTTTCAAAATTACGTGCGTATTGATTGACAATTATCGCCTGCTCCGTGCCTCGGAGAGCACGTTAAGCCATCGGTCCCGGCTGCCATGAACATCTATGGCAGTCGTTATTGGGAGAGTGTCGCCACAAAAGATCCCACTGGGTCGAAGTGTCGCCGGTCTGCACTGACTGGCCCACATAAGATAAGATAAGATAAATATAAATAGATTTAATAATAATGTAATTAGCTTAAAAATTTATAATGTTTAATAGTAGTAGTAGTGTAACAGTTTTCAAAATTATGAAATAAAGTGTCAAATAAACAACGCGATAAAATCCGTATATAGTAGTTTAATTTCAGTGTAAAGTCATGTCAACTTTAATCACATATTTATCCTTGAACTAAATTTAGACCATTACTAAGCGTTTAAGTTTTTCACAACTTTATATATATAAATCCTATATATATAAACTCCTCCTAAACGGCTGGACCGATTTTGATGAAATTATTTGTGTGTGTTCTAGTGGATTCGAGAATGGTTTAGATTTGTATTTTTTTTTCGTGAATACTGGACGAGGTCTGTCAGGACAGCTAGTACTATATAAATTAGGAATTGCCTCTGCTATTTTGCTCCAACCATTTAGAGCAGCTTAGAACAATCTAGAATCTTCTACAAAACACGTTTTTAGCCATTCAGTCTAAATACGTTCCGCTAAACGGTCTCAATTAAATCATAGTAACGACCTTCACCGCCAAATAATTGAATAACGATAACACAACCCCAAATTATAATCTAAATTCATAAACAATTCAAATGATTCACCGCGTCCACTGAAGTTGCAGCAATTACCTATCTATGTTAGTGTGCCACAATCTGCTATAATCGATAGCATTTAATACTGCACCCCATACAACAACACCATCAAATATATTTACCAAAAATCAACCTTAACGTCCACTAAATATAACTCATTTTCAAATAGGTACAACTAAAAGCTGTATTAATTTATATCCAATACAGATTGGTCTCCCGAAAATGTGTCGCTTCAAACATTTTGTTTCAAGCCGGGTTGGTATCACAGTTTTAGTTACATTGGTTTGTCCCCTGTGGGTATTTCATAGCACATCTGTTTACAAGTTCTTGAGCGGGATAACCGTGACATTTGGTTAAATGTTACTTGAAGGTTTTTTAATTTGAATTTTGTGATGTGTTACGGCTGTTTGTGTATTGTGGGGTTATAATTTGTTAATTAGATATGGAAATATGCTTCTGTGAGTCGTTTAGAGAGATTTATAGATGCGAAGTTAGTAGCGAATTATCTACTGACAGCAAAAAAGAAAAGAAAATTAAAAAATCTTCATAGCTTTTAAGCTTCGAAGAAATCAACAGTTTTATCAGTTAAATGTTACATTACTGTTCGTGTTCTTAATTTAAATTAGAACGAGACAGATAATTCGATATTTCAAATATCGTATCATTAAAAACCTTTAAAAAGAAATCAAAACGAAAGATGCGTAAAAAGTTATGAAAATGAGAAGTTAACATCAATAAAATTATTTAAATCACATCGCCCCTTTCAATTAAAGTGCATACATCCATTACACTGCAGTACATTTTATGAGCGACTAGCGATTTTAAATGAGGCTTCTATATAGAAATTGTTATTCAATAAATAAATATCATATAGCCTGTGACATGTCAGGCGACTTTTAGTTTTTATGTTATTAGATTTTTGTCGAGCACGTGTTTCTTATACCGTTATGTCCGCTAACACATCAATCATTCCGTTAGTTAATAAACAAAAATATAAAACTTAATACAGAAATATATGCTTTTGTTTGTTGTAATACAACTTGATATTGAAAATGAAATCCCATATCTTTACAGGTTACATTGAATTCTTGCTAAGTTTTTAATTTTTCCTTAGCTTTCAAAAGGACTTGCATTTGGATTTAGGCAAGAAGATATTTTAAAATACGTCGCAATCCTCCAACTCTTGTGTATTCCACCCCTGTCACGCTCGCACAAGACAGGAAGCGGTGAGCATACAAGCTCGCCACAAAAGAGATGAGCGAGGAACATATAATTACGATATCGCGCTACTGAACAGATACGTAGATACAAGAAAATAGCGACAAGTGGCTCACTTGTCATTTCCTTTGCCTTGAATAGAGCACATTTAAAAAATTATATGGTATCGCATTGCTACTTGTTTGATAGCATTCTATATTTAAAAATACCAGTTCTTTTTTAAACATGGAATGTGACGTCATTTGACAGGTATAATACGTAACTTGTCAAGTAAAATTATTGTTGTAAGAATTGATAGTAGTTATGGTTAGTGCGTAATTATTATTTTATGATTAAATGTTTCTTGTGCTTGATTTATTGTTGTGTTGAAATTAGTAAGGTTACTCGGTTAATTACTGTTAAGTTTTGTTTGTATTGTATTTAATATGTAGTCGCTGTAGTATTCGAGACCCGCTATATGTTTGTAAATTAATTGCTGAGTAATTTCTACACTTAAGAAGTATTTAGACGATAATCGAAAAAGGTCTTTAACCATAAGGCAAGACTCGAACTCCTACCCTTCAGCAGATGACGAATAGGCAGAGTTATACCACGCCTAAATTTTGGCAGCTATGTTTAGATTCGTCATAAGCCGTTGTAGTCCGATATAGTTACAAACCACAAAGATAGAATAATCCAACAAGATTTTACCCGAGTTAGAAAACAAACTTGGGATAATGCACTCACGCGAGTCCTACTAGACAGGCAAGATAATCACGCAACCTACACTACTCCAAACAAACTTTATTGTTTCCAAATCTAATAATTGCAAAAGGGTCCGGCAATATGCCATATAGTTCCGACTTCCGATTAACAGGTGTTGTATAGAAAATTTAAATACGGTGAAAGAATTTTCGTATAAAAAGTTGAGTACGAGTATGTCCGCACATTCCCACAGGCCACTTCCCCTTTTGTTATAACGTAATGTAATTATTACACCTGATTGTACGGACAGAACACACAATTTTATTAATACGTTTTTATTTTCCGTGTCTGTATTTTTATTACAAGTAAATATGTTTGCGCTTTAATGTTGGATACGCCGAATAAAATGTTTGTTTATTATAATAACAGTATATCTTTCGCTGCATTTTGCGGCCTTGATATAAAATTTATTGTGATATCGGTTAAATCGTACAAGTATTCTTTTTACGCTGAAATGTGCTTAATCTTATAAGATTTATCCTAATAAGCTTTACCTATGGGTATTTTAATGTACTTTAAAATGTATATATCTTTTAATCTATTAAATTAGTTAAATTTAAATTTAACAATCAGTGTTAGTATAAGCTGATCTCATTCAAATATTGAACCCGTATTGAACTTGTTGAAGGTAAGCGTGCAAATATACAAAAGCCTGATTACAGTTTTTCTTTTAAATAAATTTTATTTTATACGCTCTTACTTTGTATAGGTATCGTATTTTTAATGTAATATTTTTATTTAAATTTTGCTATAGTTTTCTTGTAAATACTTACTAAAAAATACGAATACTTATTAATTAAATATCAAATAAAATAAATATCCCAACTTTCACGTGGTCAGTACTGTCGTCGGTGCGTGACTCCGGCCGGAAACGGGGCGGGCGCCATTGTGACGTAGCTTCCGTGCGGTACCGGCGTTTCCGCTCGCGCGCTTCGCTTGCACTATCGCGATCTTGTTAGATCGTCACCTTACCTTGTTAAGATTTATTGAGTATTTAATACGACAGATTGCATCTATTATGATCGTTTCTTTGAATAAGCAAAGAACATTGGCGAAATAATTGCTGATAAAATAGTCAAGCGTCAACGGATATCTTATTTACTGAAAGTAATAAAATAATTTGTTAAGATTTTTAAGACTATGCTAATAACCTATGTAAGTCTGGAAAAAAAGACGTGCCTAAATAATTAGGCACGTCTTTTATTTACATTTGGCTATTTTCCATAAGGAAATAGCAACTGATTATTTATTTAGGATTCGCATTATGATATTGACATTGTTGTACTTACAGTGTTGCCATATTAATTATTGAATAATTATAATCCGAATAAGGTTTTATACATTGTTTTTATTGCATTAGCGTCAGAAAAATATATTTACTCATCAGAATCAATGTAAAAAGATACATTTTATTTTAGACTAAAAATGCACGTACGATAATCCTTTTAGAAAACAATGATTCCACAAAGTCATAAATCGAGTAAGGCAACAATATTAATTAAACATTTGACAACATTCGAATGTTTGTCAAACTGACTGATATCTTGTCGTGTTTGTTGTCTGTACACGGTGTTGCGTTGTTTAATTTTGAATTGCCACGGCTCCTCATTTGACTTGGACTATTTATGGACTCAGAGAGAAGACTTGCTACTTACCTCGCGCGACCAATTATCTGCTAATTACGAATACATTTTGCTGAGACTCTCGAACTACGTTTCTGCCTGTTGGATTCTGTTTGTGTATGATTTATCAAGATAGGAAGCCGTGTAAACCCTACACGTATCGTGTGTGTTAATTTAACCTTAATTAGAGATAAAATAAAGTCACGCCATGTGTCTAGAAGACAATATTATGTCTATACTTTAGTAGAAAATAGTGTCCAGCCGAGCATATTAGGTTATTATTGTAATTACTTAGTTGGCAGACAAACAGTTGGATGCTGCGCGCATATAATGATACCAGACGTGCCCGCGGTTTCATCCTCGTTTGTCGTTACTGCGCCGCCCCTGTGGATCGTAGCGTGATGTTATATAGCCTATAGCCTTCCTCGATAAATAGGCTATCCAACACTAAAATAATTTTTCAATTCGAAACAGTGGTTTCTGAGATTTTTTTATTTTATACTATTAGTATAGATTAGTCGGGTATCTTGGGTGGGCCAGACATCAACAGTATATTACAGCACCGGCAGTTTCTGAATGATATTGTTAGAAAAGATCAAGAATAAAAATTATAATATATATAGATTTTTTAATACAAGCTTGTCATGTAACCAAAAGGTCTGCCCGATAGAAAGCTGTTACCAGAGGCATCTTTATCTCATCTGGGATAAAGAAACTGAGGTGGAGAAGGAGGTAGAAGAATGGGGATTAAAAGGAATACTTCCTTTTAGTATACGTCAATATTCTGTGAGGCTGTTACTACTCCAGTTGAGCTGGCCCATTTATACTGAAACCAGCAAGGTACTAGAGCACTTTGGGATTCTTCCTTCAACGTTTGAACGAAATTGCTCGTGAACCTGGCGGTTTCGAGAATTTTTTTCCGTAAACGTTTAGCGTGTGTACAAAGGGGTCATAAAATATTACGGCGTGGCGTTATAATGCCGTGCCGTGATTTTAACCAAATGATTAGGTTTTAAACCTTGTATAATCTTTTTGAATAACCCCATGCAGAGTATTCAAAGAGATCATAAAAGGTTTTCTCTGTGTCACCAGCGCGCATTGAAATCCATTGGCTATTTCACCTGATCTGTGGCTGATACCTACCTAATAAACAAATAAACCAGCGGGTGTTGGTACTTTATGTAGTTCGCAGTTTATTTATCTTAAAACAATTTTACTGTAAGATCTAAAATCTGTAGTTGACGAGAATCAGGGTATAACCTCCAAACTTGCGGGACTCGGTGTACGTTTTTTTAATAAACTACCTAATAATATATTATAATACCATTGCTTAAATTTAAACGTAAAAATACAGCTCATTCGGAAGGGTTATTATTCAGTCAACGACTACTTAAATGACAAATACTCATGGCATTAGTTGCTTGTTGCATTCAGGATTCAAAGATCTGTATTACTTATAAGTCAATTTAGTAACGTAGTAATGTAATTTAGTAGCCACAAAGTGTAAGTGTATGCGCCATCATGCCATCCTACTGTCTATTTTAGATTTATATTAAAACATATACCTTAGCCCAAATTCTCTATAATATTATCAAGTTATTATTGTTATTATCTTTTTAATATTAGTTTTTTATAGTCAGTAGTATATGGCATGATGGCTGCAACACCTTGTTAATCTGAGTTGTAAAATACTGAAATTATATTTAATTGGCGATTTAAAAGAGTGGCCATGAGTTTCTTGCACGTTTCTTCTCATAGGCTCAACCCTTTGCCTGAACCTAGCAACTAACCTAAATGTAGCTTCAGTAACTTAGTAAACTCACTAACCTATATATTTTGACGTTCATAAGTGTTACTTTGTGACCTAAATGAATAAATGATTTTTGACTTTGACTTAACTTCAAATTGTAATATCTTTAATTCCTGACTTCATTTTATGATGATCCTCAAGACAAAATTGTTCAGGAATTTAAACCCTATATTTTGAGATATCTTTCATGCATTGACGGAATAAAATGATGTCAGCAAAACAATGTATGAGAGTTCGCCAGTGATCTTTATTGCTAATAAGATTTAAAAGCGTATATGAGATGCTTACCTATATATTATGAAGTCTTGTGATAAACCCAACGGCAAAATGACGAAACAAATAGGCAGCATCGAAAAAGTTTAACGATTGGCTTATACTCGCTCAAATGTTACTTCTGAATCATTGTAATATATTGGTTAAATGCTAGTCTAGCAGTATCAACTATCTACAATATCTACTAACCGAAGTATGTAGGTATAAAGCTTTTCCTACTCAAAATTAAATTGTCCCCCTATGTTCGAGACTCGTATAGACCAAAATCCATCTACACGACACTCAATATTGTTTGCAAAAACAAACCGCAACACGACTATGTATCTTTGATCGCTTAAAAAAATAACAGCTACATGACCACTCAGACAGAACAACGCGACATCGACAATACAAGAGGCTAAAAAAGATATTCGAGTCCATGGCAATGTAAAGGATTTAATAAAGATATTTTGAATTTAAAAAACGAAGACTGGAATATCGATGTCGATTGTCAATTTATGATTTGAATGTGTGTATTCGGTAATTTGAATTTGAAACGTTATGTTTTGATTACGTTCGTTACAATAGCGTGTATTGTGCGTCTGAAAATGTCTTATTCTTTTTATAAAAAACTTATAAGGAAATTATAATATTTCTTAGGTTTTATTATGTTACATTTAGTTTACTTTTGTCAACAATAATCACGGAAATTTGGCAATTTTTGAGCGTTAATGATCGATGCTTATGCGTATGCGTATGCGTATGCGTAGCATTCGTGTAACATACATGCTTGTAATTGATATGTGTCTAATTAGTCTAATAACTGGAGTATATCCAATGCATACAAAGCAGCTTACTTTAGAATTATTTGCATTAAAACAGAACCGACATTAAATACGGTTAGCTAGTCGACTTAAAAGAGAAAAATATATAAATGCACAATAATTACAAACATCTTTAATTAATTAAGTCTCTCATCGCGGTAAAAGCGTAATCTAAACCGAAATAGGTTAAACAAAGGCAGTGTAGTCGCGAACTCGGCTCAAGCGATCCGTGGCGGCGCCGTGGCGCGCTCGGGGCCCGCTCGGCGCTCGCTCGCTCAGCCGGCTCGGCTCGCTGCTCAAACGAACCAACCGGCTAATCCCGCCGCATCTGCGCCGTAATGAGCTACTCAAGTACACCCTAACCTGTTTACATTGTATCTTTATTGTGTTTTTTGCTCGACTCTTTCTTTCCTATGTAACGAAATGATTTTTTTTCCTACCCACAGCCCGTAATAAAACGAAATCTCGCGTCGGTACGTCCTTTGTCTTTTAAGCGATTTATTTTTAATTACGGATGCACCTAGTTGTGGGATTATGCGCGGAATAGGAAGAAATACGCTCCAGGGTGTTTTGAATGTTGCGAATATGACTTTGTGTGTTCACTGTAAAGATGGATATAAAAATAATATGTAAATAAAATAGAATTTTGTTATTCAATACGTAAAAAAGATTAAAAGGAAAATCAAATACACCAGCCAGGCAAAAATAAAGTAAACAATAACAATACTAACTATAAAGAGGTAGTATATTACTTACGGGCAGGTACAGCCCTAATCACAAAGCTACGACCACACAAACATAACACGTCAACTAAAATTAATTTGAAAAAAGAAAGCAAGAAAAAAGAACAAAAACACGAATTCCACATTCAAATAAAACATTGATAAAAACGAGCAAATTACTCATAACGGCACACTTCGCGCCAAAGTTGCCAGTAACAAAAGTAGCCGGTACAAAGCGACTAATCATCATGGCGTATATGCGTGGCCCCGTTTCACACAATGTCTGTTCGCTGATTAAGAGGATTGTCTTCCTCGGATATTAAAAGCCTGTCTTATATGCTAGATGCGTGCTAGAAAGTTTAGTCCACTGTTTTGTTTTAGTTTTTCCCCGTTTTGCATATGTTTGTGAGCTTTTTGTTTTTTTTTGCGGCCGTATAGGTGCGGAGTTTTCTATCAGTCATTTTTGTTTGGCTATTATTGCCATACGTGACACAAACGAAAGAGATTTTTTTGTCCAAATTCAACCATTTTCTCTATCCTTACATATTGTAGTGTAAATCAACTCGTTTGGCTGTCTAATAAGATTCCCATGGTCCCCTCTAAACACCATTAAGCGATGATACAGCAAAGAAACTTGTATAAATCCTCCTTGGAGGGAGAGATTAGAAAGTTGGGCCAATTTTACTAGCGATCGATAAGGATTTTCACCGGAAGTAAATTTTAATCTGTATTAATAGTTTTTTTTTGTTAATCAATTTATACATAACCTAACCCTCTGTTTTACATGCAATTTAGTCACTAATAATAATAGTGTATTTTATTATTTTTAAACTATAGATATGTATCACAAACATAGAAATAACAGATTTAAAACATAAATTGCTGACTCGTAACTCGTAATAAAATCTGACTGCATCCGCAAATAAAACCTCACCGCGTTTATTTAAAGTAAAAAGTCTAAAGTTCGAGTCCCGCTCGATGGTAGAGGCAGACGGAGCCTGTCCTTGTTTGTTCTGTCAATAAAAATTATGTTTATTTTTATTTCTATACTTTCAAAATAAATATTTTGCTAGTACCTATTACTAAAACCAACGAATGAAATACTAAAACTTTAGCTTAGAACTACAAGTGCTCCGCGGTTTCACGTAAAATTGGATTAAACATTCTTTGCGTCATAGTGTGATGTGTGTTTTATTAACGCGAAAATAATTTTCTTTTCGGAATGGTGTAATGAACTAATATTTCATTACACTTGTATCCGAGGTTTGTTTTACCCAAATATCTTCAGTTTGCCGGCCGCGGTACGCTTCTGATAAATACCGTTCCAAAAACCCAGTTAACGTTTTTCTTCATTCGAAAATCTAATAGAGCTTTAAGTATGATAATACCGACATGAACTTAACCGTAATTTTACACCCTGGACCAAGAAGGCAGTCTATTTGTTACCTATTTTTAGTTTTAAGTCAATATTTCTTAAGTCGGCATTGTTCATCAAACTCGCAATCAGAAAAGGACAGTCCAACATAATATTATGTATGTACAAAAAAAACTTAATCTACAAGCTACGTCATCAACAAAGAAATTTACAGCCAGTATATCCTCGCAAATGTCAGGAAAGGTGTTCAATTTTATGCGCACGCGTCGGCCAAACATATGTTTTGCGGTGTGGCCAAAATTTATCAAACATTGGGCAAAAAATTGATGAGTATAGTCAAGGTGCTCCTTTCGCGAGGTATAGGAACTTTGTATTGTCATTTTTTATATATTTGTTGTCTATTTAGTTTTTTGGTTTCATCGGAAGTTAAAGGGTTAACATCCGATAAGCGCCAATATTTTAGGCAATTTTTTGTTATGTTGGTATTAAAAATGTGCTACAGATTTATTTTTCGTATCGTTATACGCTTTTTGGCATAATCTTTTGTCTAACGAAATACATAGGTATTCCGCATGTCGCAAAGGTATTTTTCTAGACAAATATTTGTTAAAATGAAAAATTGAATGCCACATAAAATTCAGTAGATACCTATATAATTTTGTAAATCAAAAACCGTAACATTATGCATGATATTTTTTTTTCAATCTCTTAAGGACTGATTTTAATCAAGTAGGTTATTTGAGAAGTTAATATGACATACTAGATTTTGTCCCTGTCGTCGCTTGCGTAAATGGAGTTATGTCAATTTTTATCCTTCAGGAACATTCTTTTTCTGGAAAGAATATACCTACCGTGTTCTTTTCTGTACCTACCACTAACAACGTTAAGCGATATTTTATAATGATCGGTTAAGTAGTTAAGGCGTTAATATGTAACAAACTCACATTCGCATTCATTTAGTTAGGATTTTCTATTTGAAACCTGTCAAAACGCCAAAATAAACAATAATAAAATTAAGAACTATCTGGTGAATGAGAAATCGTTCATAACTTGTCAAAATGATTGACTAACCTTCACAAAACCAAGTAACAAAATGAATGGGTAGTGCACAAATGAGTCCCGATTGTAACCCTCCCACGGCTTAAGTATAAGGAGCATGTGTCGCGCTCCCTCGAGCATAAAACACCCATTTAAGTGTTAGCGTTTGGTGTCAGTGACCGCGGGTTAAGAAAATGTCTGTCTTGAAGACGTTTGCTGTGGTTTTGAAGTTATTTTTGGTGTACAGATTCTTTTTTAATAAGCTTAATGCAATTATTTATTTATTTGTTGTATGTGTTATTATTGGACTGTCTTCCATTATCAAATATTTTTGGTGTTTATTTGAGACTGATTTAACTTATCCAATTTGTATGGGCTTATAATTGTAGTTAGTTTATCTTTTTACGCATAATATGAAACTTTACGACAGTAGCACGTAGGGAGGCTAATATTGTTACTTGCATACGTCGTAAGTTTGTTATAAATTGACGAAGTAGTTTGTTCCATATTTAAAAACGTGCATTTATCGTATAGTTATTATATTTAATATTGGTATCCTTAAATTATATTATAAAGGAGTAAAATTCATTTATTTGCAGGTAACCTCAGTAATTACTTAATAAAAAATAATAAAACTATCCCTTTACAATAATAAGCTGTTTGACATGCCACGTGAGCGAAATCGCCTGTAAAAGATCAGATAGCGGAATATTAAACGAGCCCGTACCGTAATTCGTTTCGCTTATGATTCCGCTGTCGCTTACACCCCACTTGTTTCTAAACGGTGTTTACACCGTCTTGAGACGATAAACGGAGGGTTAAGACGGCGTATCGCGCAGGGGTGTCGAACAATATTGTTAATGTGTTGTTACTTGCACGCAATGCAAACATGGGGCTTCTTTGATTGCCTATTATACAGACAATTTGTGTATTTACGTGGTTTGTGGTATGTAATTAGAACATGTGTTATGTTTAGTCAAATTCAAAGTAAAAAATTCATTTAGGTCACAAAGTGACACGTATGAACGTCAAATACGAAGGGTTAGCGAGTTTAGTGAAAGTACTAATTTTACGTTTAGGTTAGTTGCTAGGTTATGACATAGGGCTGAGTCTACATATAGGAGACAAATGTAAGAAACTCACAGCCACTCTTTTAAAACACTAATTAGTATATTTAGTATTAAGAATTTATAGAGCTTCACAATTTTTGTACGTTGAAAGAAGGCGTCTCTTTCTATTCTTACGTGAACTCGGCTATATATCCTCAAAATGGTATGCGTAGTTGTATCGCAAAAGCCAATTTCATTAGCTTTATTTTTGTAGGCTCCACGGTATTACTGAGAATTTCCTTATGAATTTCCGGAATGATACGGGATCAAACATATTCGAAAGGCGTAAAAGCTATTATTAGGTAAAAATAACCTTAAATAGAAACTTAACAATATATGATGTTAAATAGTTGTTATTATAAATGACTGCACGCATGGCATAGTGGTTAAGAGATCGTCGTCAGTGTCGCAGTGTTGTGGGTATCGAACCCACAACACTGCGACACTGACCTTAACCATACCACATACGGGGCAAAATTTGTGTAGTCAACAAATAGTTGTTCTGAATTTGTTTCTTTGTGTCCGCTATTTAAACGTTTGTAAATATCCCCGTGACACAGGAATAAATCTTAGTGCGCGAGTAGTCTTTTTTTAATTTAAAGTAATCGTATTATACAGTTTCTTTATCCTGGTTAAAAACTCAAACTATGCGCGTTTATCTTATTATATTATCAGTACATACTTAAATAAAACATTTATTAATTGCTAGTTTACTATATTTATAATTAAATATAAGTAAGAAATTCCTTCTCCCTAGCCTTTATTATTCCCAAGTCACTTGGGGTCGGCTTTTCTGGTCTAACCGGATTTGACTGGATATCAGTTTTTACATGGAGCGGCTGCCACCTGAGCTCCGCAACCCGAAGGCTAACGATACCCTAAGGCTAGACCAGTGTCAAGATATTAGAGGGTACCGACTTGCCCAATAACGACTGCCATAGATGTTCATGGCAGCCGGGACCAACGGCTTAACGTGCTCTCCGAGGCACGGAGCAGGCGATAATTGTCAATCAATACGCACATAATTTCGAAAAGTCATATAACTTCCGAAAGTCAGAGGTGCGTGACGTGGGTTCGAACCCGAGACCCTCTGCATTGCAGTCTGTTTGTCTCCCCACTGAGCTATCACTGCTTTTATTATTTATATATAAGTAAGAAATATCATATATTAATATATTATATAATAATCGAGCCTTTCTTAAAGGTGCCAGCCCTGTATTAAGACGCGAGCTCTTAACCCTAAGATGGTCGAGGGTCCTTCGCGCTTGAAGGGTCCCGATCACACTCTCGTGTTATTTTATGTTTATTGCTCTTTTACCAACTCAATCTTTGTACACCTTAATGTTTGAGATTGGGAACGTTTTATTCAGATAGCTGTCTTTTTTTAAATTGAGTGCCCCGATGGCGTATTGGTTTAAGTTGTCGCCTCGCCACTGCCACTGCAACGAGTGTTGTGGATTCGAATCCCACACGGGACAAAAATTTGTGTGATCCACAAATGTTTGTTCTGAATTGTGATGTTTTTTGTGTCTGTTGTTTGAATGTTTGTAAAGTTAACCGCGATACTCGAATTATTTCTTGTGCAGAAGTAGTCTTTTATTAAATCTATACAAATATTATAAAGCTGAAGAGTTTGTTTGTTTGTTTGAATGCGCTAATCTCAGGAACTACCGGTTGGAACTGAAAATTCTTTTAGTGTTGGATAGCCTATTTATCTAGGAAGGCTATAGGCTATATAATATCACGCTACGACCCACGGGGGCGGCGCAGTAACAATAAACGCGAGTGAAACCACGGGCACATCTAGTATAAAATATATAAAAATATTAACCCTCCATATTGACGAAGAAATATTTTCTAGTTTTTTTTTAAGTGTCCCATGCGTTTGTCTAATCGAAGCGCGTAAACGTCAATGTGATAATGTAATTCACGACGACTTAAGTTCAATGCCTGAGTCGTATATCAGTTGTTTAAATAAAAATACGCTCGATAGATAGTATTAAATGAGATCTTAATATCTTTAAGTCCCAAAGTTAAGTTTTAAGTTACGTGAGTTTGATAGAACTCTGCCTACTCCTTACAAATGACGTGGCTTGATGTTCTGATGTTCTGTTTAAAGTACGTTTTACTGTATCTAACGAATAACTCAGCTGTGCCTATTAGTAATTAGATCTGTGTGACGAATTGAAGAAACCCCACGCGTGGCCATCTGGCACGATGTTTGTTATGACTAACCGCTCATATGTTCGGATATGTGTCTTTATAGCTGACCGAACGACAGTTCGAATATTGGTTTCAGAATTATCGACGGTTCATACATACCGTAGTAGGCCTAGTATTTAGAGTAATGAATTAATAATAATAATATTCTATCACATACACACAACACCATCTAGCCCAAACTAAGCAGAGCTTGTACTATGGTACTAGACAATGGATAAACATACACATATAGGTACATTTTTTTGTAAATACGTACCTAAATATTATACATAGAAACACCCAGACCAAGACAAACATCCATGTTCATGCACACAAATGTTTGACTTGTGCGGGAATCGAACCCGCGACCTTAGGCGTGGTAGTCGGTTACGCTAACCATTACGCCATCAAGGCTGACAATTATATTATACTAGTAACCTGCCCCGGCTTTGCATAGGTAAACGTAACAAATTATATACTTAAACCTTCCTCATGAATCACTCTGTCATTGCTGAAAACCATATGAAAATCCGATTAGTAGTTAGTCTGTCTGAATGCCGCGTCAGACAGTCGCGGCGAGGGACTTTATTTTGTAATATGAAGTTATTCGCGAAGATATGTGGATTCTGCCATCCTGCAATGGGCCAGCGTGGTAGGCTATGAGCTATCCCTTTACACTCTGAGAAGAGGCCCATGCCCAGCAGTGTGACAGTTTAATACTAATATTACCTATGTTATCGTAATAATTATTTGAATAAATGCTTTAAAAAAGATTACTTTTCGCGATTAAGTACTACATACATATTGAAATTAAACAATTTAAAATGGATTTTAACCGTTATAAATGTACTTAATACGTAAAAAACAAAATATACAGTTTATGTACGTTTAAATATAAATAACTAGCTGACTTGCGCAACTTCGTCTGCTTCACATAAGAGAATTTTCTCCGTTTCCGCAACATTTTTCATTGCTGCTTCGCTCCTATTGGTTGCAGCGTGGTGTTATATAGCCTTCATCGATAATTAGACTATCCAACACAAAAAAAAATCCATTTGAACCAGTAGTTCCTGAGATCGGCGCGTACAACCAAACAAACAAACTCCACAGCTTTATAATTTTAGTATAGGTAGATTAAAATATTGTAAATAATATAAACTGTGGTAAAAGCCGTTATAAGCAGGTAATTAATGCTTTTAAATTATGATTAAAGTTGATAGCTTTAAAATGTGTCAATTCGTTACTTAATTTCATGTTAAAGTGTCATATTAATAGAATTACAAGTCTCCTCAGTTTTACGCAATTTAAAGAGAGTATTATCAGCCCTACTTATATGTTGGCCCACTACTGGGCTTCTTCTCAGTACGGGGACAGTTGGGCTACTTTTCACGCTGGTAATTTATGCCAGCGGCTTTGCTTATCTATATCCCACAGGATCCCAAATCGGGAAGCGGCCTCTCAGTGTGCTTGGTTCGATCCAAATCCGTTCAAAGTTTTACGCGTGATTAACCATCATTATCCAAAGATCTTAACAAACATTCGTTTTTATAACAAGTCGCAATAATATATTCGTTAATCCTTCTTATTTCTTATTATAAAAGATAACTTCTGCACTAGGAGTAAATCCTGGGGACTTAACAAAAGGCAGACAACGGACACAAAGAACACCCAGAATCACAACAACCATTTGTGGATCACACAAAGTCTTGTCCCGTGTGGGATTCGAAGCAGTTAAGCTAGCTACCACGCTGATAATTTCTGGCCGCGGCTTCACTTGTTTAAATCCTATGGGATAAGATGTATTCGGTATATTTTATTAATATGACCTATCTGTATGCTTGGTTCCATCCAAATCTGTCCAAAGTTTTATGCGTGATTAAGTAACAACTTTTAAGCCTTGATGGCGTAGTGGTTAGTGTAACCGACTGCCACGCCTGAGGTCGCGTATTATATAAACATTTTGTGTGCATGGACCTGGATGTTTGTCTTGGTCTGGGTGTTTCTATATATAATATGTATGTATTTACAAATAAAAAAGTATATATATATGTTTATCCATTGTCTAGTACCCATAGTACAAGCTTTGCTTAGTATGGGCTAGATGGTGTTGTGTGTATGTGATAGAAAATTATTATATTATTATTACACTATACAAAGATCTTAACAAACATTCGCATTTATAATAAGACACAGAAATATTGAGTTAATTCATTTAATTCTGTCTACAAATAAGCCTTTATTACAACCAAGTAATAAAGTTTATCTCACTAAGAAACCGCCAATCTAAAGTGTAAAGTTTTTAGCGAAAATCAATTAGAACTTGGCTCGAAATATGTGAACACTGCGCTCCCAATCTTATGTGGTGAGTGTGGCAATACTGTCGATGTGATCGTGCGGTGAGGTTGGCATCCCAGTAATTTAACTTGGACAAATCTTGAAGAGATTTCATGAGACTACCGTGTTTAATTAGGTATCTTAAACTATTTGTGTATTTGTATGTGCTAGTGAATAAAATTAATAAATACTAATGAATACATAAAATCTATTACTTTTGTATTCATACATATCTATTTTTAAATTTTTAACGTAGGTCATATGTAACTGGCAGATAATGGATATTTTTGGTTTAAATTTTAACAAGCATTATACAATAACGGGTGCTGGTCCTAGTTTGGGCGAGGAAGCAAACACTTCAATAAAAATAAAATAATTAACAATAATATCACCAGAACCAATGAGACGTAATCTTACCTGGTGCACGCGCACGCATTTAAAAAGGCGTACAAAACAATACCCCGCCATTAAAGTGGAACAAAAGGCAAAAAGCCAAGTCTGCAGGACAATTAAAACAAGAAATAATAAGGAGTTTGTGATAATAAGTATTATTATAACGATGACAGAGGGGTGGCAACACCTGGCACGCGACCCTTCAACTTATTATTATTTATTTTTCTTTTTTGAAGATGGCAACGCGTTTCTAATTGGAAAGAGACGGAAATAAGATGATTTTTAATGCTTTGTGGTTTTGGCGCGTGCCGTGTTTGTGAGAGCATATAATTAACTTATACAAATATTTTTGTTAGAATAATTATATTTTCTTCTCGATTTAATGTTTGCTTATACTAAATGGACGTCGGAATATATTTTTAAAGTACTCATACATTCTTAAAACTGCAGTTGTCAATAAAAGCCAAATTAACATCTTATTTATAAATAAATTTGCCGTTACCTATGGCTTAAGCTATCTCTCTGTACCAAGTCTTATAATAAAGATGAGGCGGGTAAACATACCAGACTGAATATCTTTCCGATTTATAAGCATCTATATTATATACCTTATTAATGCTTTATATCGGCCTCGATGGCGTAGTGATTAGTGTAACCAACTGCCACGCCTGAGGTCGTGGGTTCGATTCCCGTACATGTCAAACATTTGTGTGCATGAACACGGATGCTTGTCTTGGTCTGGGTGTTTCTATATATAATATGTATATATTTACAAAAAAGAAGTATATATGTATGTTCATCCATTGTCTAGTACCCATAGTTCAAGCTCTGCTTAGTTTGTGCTAGATGGTGTGTTTATGTGGTAGAATATTATTATTAAGTATATAAATTCGGAAGACTTAAAACTTATCACTTTCTTTCATATACTTAACATAAATTAAAAACTAAGTATTTAAAATAAGAAGATGCGTCACCCTATTTGCATTTGTCGTACAAACAGTAAGTCGGTACATCTGTCAGTGGCACCTGGTCAAGTACTGCACACGCACGCATTGTTCGAACTTTAAATATTTAGGGGGAAGGAAATGATGAAGAAAAATAATAATCTTTGTTTGAACGGACAGTACTCAATTGGACATGGAACAAACTGGATATTCGAAATACAAATTTTGAAGGATTCGATTTTTAAATTAGTATAGAGTTACCATCTGGCAGAATAACTGGCAGGTTCCTAATATAAAATTATTCATTAAATTCTCTTTCTCATCATTGATATTTGTCTCTCTATTTACTGCTGAATCCAATATAAAAATGAGATAAGTACCTCTAAAATGTTCATAGTATTAAATAAAGTAAATACCTACTCTTTGGAATTAGTAGCATTTGATTTAATGCAGTGCTTTATAATAATTCTCTATTTAGCAATAGATTAACACACATTCTGGTTACAAAAAAATATTATGTCGTCTTAGAATAATCTCAGCAAGTAACAATAAATACCTATGGGAATAAATCTTTACACACGACTACCCTCCATTTAATTTATTAACAGTCCATTCCCAAAGCAGTAATTACGAACAATTATGTCAATTCAATTGATACATCCTTATGTACAGGTGTACCAACCTTTAAAGAGTAATTGCCGTGACTTCAGGAAACGGAAGTGTGCCTGGCCAATGGCGGGCCGTCACGGAATGCGCGCCAATGCCAAGCGAGTATATAGTATTATTTAGCAAGATGATGATTCTGATTGTTATCGGTATGCATTAATCAGTCGTCGGAGTTAAGGTTGGATTCTTTTGTGAGAAGATTTCAACTCTATTGTGTAACATTTTATTGTCATAATCAGTTAAATTCATTCGAGGCTATTTACGTATTTTCTAGTATAAAATAAATGTTATTAATCTTCATCTTATGGACTACAGTCTAATTCACTTGGAAATGCATTAGTACAAATATTTATAGCATCACGTATGTTTATAACGAAAGGGGTAGTCAGGTAGAAAACAATTACGATCTGTCAGTTATTTTTTGTCCAAACGCAACTCAGGCGTCGAAATAAAGCCGAGTATCAGGCATATTTCAAGACCGTGTTGCTACTGTAAACTCCCTAACTGAAAAATCATAATCAATCATAACATTCAAATCCAAGACTTCATTATCATTCATTAGCGTAATCTTATAGTACGAGACCAAAGAGACATTTTGGCATTACAGGAACCTATTGAATTTAATCATATTTTGTTTTCGTAACGTTCCTCTAATGACAGATTACTTTAGAAAGGTGGCAACGCCGTTCTAATTTCAAAAAGCTAGTGTTGCAAACTAACAATACACGAGGCAAGTTCTAAAGAAGGTTTAATTACTTTTTCTCGTGATGTGAGCTTAATGTGAAAACTTTAAAATTCTTGAGCAGAGTCCCTATACGCGGGTGCTGAGGCGTGGGCCGTTGGCGCCCAAGTTACCGTGTAAATGTGTGCTCACACTTGACGGGATACACATGGGAGGGAAGTGTGGACACGCACGTCAGACACAAGAAACTTGCGTAGTTAATACTACTGGCGTTTTGACCTCTTCCGATTCTTTAGGGCGTATTATTTTCATACCACTAATTCTTAAACTTAAATCTAGATTTAACTTTATTCGAACGCGCTAATCTCTGGATCTACCAGTCGGATTTGAAACGTTATTTTTGCATTTGATAGCCCATTTCTTGAGGAAGACTATATAACATCACGCTACAATCCACGGGATCGGAAAAGTATTCATACATGAGGGGGACAGCTAGCGTGTTATAATAGGCAAGACTTAAACTTCTTGTGTTATCCAGTATAGGTAGTATCAAGAAATTATAGTATGAATTTTCATAGGTTTTGACGTATCTCGGCTTGGTTTCCATGCGTAGTGATTAATTCATAGACGTTTCCTCTAGAGGCGCTTATAGAATATGTATGTGAAGATATGCCATAAATCACACGTGTCGAAGTGCATTGATATCTATGAAAGGTCATGGTAGATTACCAGGCTTATTGGTAATAGTAGTTAGGGTTCTTGAACCTTTAGAATTAGACCTATATATGTTTTTCTGATTGGCTAGATACATTTTTATTACATCTATACTTTTACCACCTATTTTCGTATTTTACGTCATATCCTATAGCTAAGCCGTCCATCGGACACAATTCTAGTATCACTTAATTATAAACTGGTTGCGCCCGCGATTTCGAACGCGCGAACGTAAATAAATCGATACAAATTTGTATTTTATTTGGCTTTCAACTTCGTTATATATATATATATATATATATATATATCTACTTTAAATGTTACCATAAGCTTAATAGAACATTAAAAATCACATCCAAATTTGTTCAGACATTTTAAAGATGACAAACACTCGTGCACAAAAGCACAGACACACAGGTAAAAACTATTGACGATTTTAACAATTTATATTAATCTTTTAGTATTGTACAGTTTTAATTAATCTTGCTTGTATTGTGTGCCAGATATTTGCATATTTGTGACGAATAACAATAGTTTAAATTAAATAATTGTTATCACAAAATTCAAGGCCTCTATGGATTTTGTTACTAAAGTCTAATTAGTTTGTTTATGTCGACTAGTGATTGATATCCACGTGTTAAGAACATCGTTATTGAGCATCGAGCATTGGAACAACCATTTGTGTAACACACAATCTTTTTTCCGTTTGGTAGTTGTATCTACCCTCAACACACGTCGTAATGGCAGTGGCGAGGCAGTCATTGCACACGCATTGCATACACATCTTTATGTACCTAATACTAATTCTGCCCGCGACTTCGCCCGCTCGGGAAAACTACTTTTTCCTGGTACCCGTATGTCTTTTTCTGAATCCCTATACCACCAGGTACGTCATCCGTGCAGTCTAATAACCGATGGTCCCGTACACGAACTATCCCCGTATATTTCCACGTCACACCTCGGCATTCAATTTGCGGCGCGTCTCGCGAGCAATTTGCGACTTGCGGCAACTTACCCATTGTGGTGACGTCACGTCTTTTGTCATAACGCACACTCATCGTGTGTGAATGCGTCTTTATCCCGCAAATATCTTAAATACTTCATTTAATAACATTTTAGAGTAATTATACAATGTTTTGTAAAGGTCATTTTCTTTTTATCACGCACTTTATTTACTAAGGTGTAGTATAGATGTCGTTATGATATAAAATCTATACTGTAGGTGCGTCCAAATTGTAACCAAGATTGCTTACAAATGTATGGTGGCTGGCTATAGACGTTCGCAATTTCTGGAGTATCACCTGCGCGTTGCGAATGCCACGTGATAAGGGTTGGTGAACTACCAGGTTACATTCGTTACTCTGCTAATAGTACAACGTCTACTCAATAAGTCTGGATACTATAGTCGCTGTAGGAACACAACACAGGGTTGCAATCTTCTGTAGGGTAGATGTAGTTCTCAAGTTGGGCTGCTTTAGTTATAGTGATATTATTTTATTTATTTATTTTTAAACTTTATGCATAAAATTATACATCGGCGGACTTAATGCCAAGGGCATTCTCTACCAGTCAACCTTAGGGTGATGTAGAGATCAAATAAAGTAGGTGCATAAAGTAGCCTGATGGACACAATATATACATACCAATAAACATATTTAATACACTAAATAAAATATATACTCTAATAAACTAAATAAAATATATACTCACATATATATATATTCATATAGATATAGATACATGCATACATAAATACATACATACATAAATACATACATACATATCATACGTATTAAATTAATGATGAGAAGAATCTGATAAACGGTCGAGGAGGAGAGCACGTACTTTTAACTTGAAAGTGTAACGGTTTGTGGACATCCTGACTTCATGAGGGAGCGCATTCCACAGTATAACAGACTGGACAAAGAAAGAAGAATGAAGGAAACCAGAAGTATGAGAGGGACAAAGTAAGAGAAGGTAATTAGTAGAACGAAGATTTCTATCATGATTAGAACATAGGTATTGGAAAAGGCAGGTTAAATAACTGGGGGCATTTGGTGAAGTTAGAACAGAAAATAATACTGTAAGGGCACGCAAACTACGGCGTTGACGAATGGGTAACCATTTTAAAGTGGATCTATGAGATGAAATATGGTCATATTTACGAAGATTATAAATGAATCGAATGCAGTTATTTAGAAGTCGGTCATATTTATTGAGTAGATCTGCATTCAGGTCATAGTAACACACATCACCATAGTCAATTAAGGGAAAGATCAAAGTCTGTACAAGCATTATTTTTGTCTTAGATGGGAGGAAATTTTTTAGCCGATACAAGGCGCGTAGCGTTCCCGTTACTCTCTGACTGACACTAGTAACCTGAGATTGCCAATTCAAGTTGGAGTCAATGAGCAAACCCAGATCCTTTACAGTAGGACTGAACGGTATAGGTGTCCCATCATACACAACAGGAGGTAAAGTACTGGAGTCCAACCTGCTTATCAATCGTTGACTTCCAACTAAGATTGACTGGCACTTAGCCGGGTTAACAGATAATCCAAATCTACCCGACCAGCTCCTAATTGTTTCAAGATCAGCATTTACTTTAGAAATGGCTCCAGGAAGATTATCCGTAGTGTCTTGAGCATATAGCTGCAAGTCATCAGCATAAAGATGATACTTGCACTGAAGGTTCGTAGTTATTCTTATAGGTTAAAGTACAGATTCCGCCAAGCTCTACTTTTCACATGTTTATGTATGTATCTTATGTGGGGGCCAGTCAGTGCAGACCGGCGACACTTCGACCCAGTGGGATCTTTTGTGTCGACACTCTCCCAATAACGACTGCCATAGATGTTCATGGTAGCCGGGACCGACGACTTAACGTGCTCTTCGAGGCACGGAGTAGGCGATAATTGTCAATCAATACGCACATAATTTCGAAAAGTCATATAACTTCTGAAAGTCAGAGGTGCGCGACGTGGGCTCGAACCCGAGACCCTCTGCATTGCAGTCTGTTGGTCTGTTGTGTTTGGGGACACCAACATGTTTAATGGTTTAGGGGTGTGTCTATGTTAGGTATTTTTATAATAATTAGGTGGTAAAAATGCGTAGGCCTTATGCCTAAATATAATTTCTTTGTGCTTCGTTTTAGTATAAATACCTATCGAATGTCATGAAGTCTCAATCTTATCGGTTTGGTAAAGACATAGGTAATACGACCTTCATATGAAGTACCGAATATTTTTTTGTTGGTCATGGATCTAAAGTGCCTAAATAATAATGTAAAATTTTGGTGCGAATCCATAAAAGAAAGGTTTTGCAAAAAATGTAATTTTTTTTATCGCATTAAGAATTGTAAAGATATCTTTTACTGCAGCGCAATTTTTATAATATTTCTTTTCTTTTTGCTCTTTACTTTTATCAATATTAATTAGGTTAAGATCATCAGTTATTATAAAATGCACGCTATGACGAAGTTATGTCTACCCATTTTAATAAAATAATTTGTAACGACATCGCTTAAAAAACGGACACACTTTTCTCGTCCAAAAAGAATTTTAACATGAAATGCGGGAACAAGTTCCGTCGCTAACACTATAACACTCTTTATCTTAAGCAAGGAGGAAAGTAGTGGATCGTTTCATTTCATCTTCACTGAGTTCCATCTCAGCTGCACTCCGCTCTTAGTTAATGGAGAAGCCTCTTCGTCCGGTCTTTTAGCGTTTGTGCTCGGGAATGTCTTTTTGTGGCGTAATACTATCGTAATTGTACAACTTGGGAGGGAAACGAAGCTCCTATTTTATTCTATCTACCTATTTACTGGCCGCATCTGTTTTATTTGATATTATAATATGGCGGTTCGTTTAGCAAAAGATTTTATTTGCGTACCTACACATATAAAATATGTTACGACTACAATGCTAATTAATGTAATTAAATTTATTTATCTGTATCACAGCGACTTTTTCTTAATGATGGCGAACTTAATCAAGAATTAAAATTAAATTAAATCTAAATAGTTTCAATAATAATTTAATTAGCTTAAAAATTAGTAAAGTTTAATAGTAGTAGTAGCGTAACAATTTTCAAAATTATGTAATAAAGTGTAAAATAAACAACGCGATAAAATCCGTAGGTATATAGTAGTTTAATTTCAATAAATAATATTTGCGTAAACAGAAGACAATATTATGTTAATCAAGAATGCGAACAAAAAATGATTTCAAAAATAAATAAAAACAAAATGCGTATTCTTTCTTACAACTTGAATGACCTACATACGAGTACATCTATAACAAATAAAAAAGCGGGAAATAAAATAAAATATATCCGCCATGACACCCGCTCCGTTCCACGTAATGATCGCCAAGATTCGCGCCATCAGATCGCGAACGTTCCCTTAATGAGATCCACCTTCAACGTGTCTGCGTACAATGGCACGTGATGCGTGAGCTTTCTTTTTTTAAGCGTCAAGGGTCGCGTCTATTCAGCCTTTCTGGGTAGCGTTTAAAAAGATGGCGTTCTAAGTAATGATTCTACGTGTGACGTTTTAATTTTGTTAGTGGTTTGTTTGTTCGGCGGCGAACAACAAAATTATTTTACTGTTTAGATACATACTTCTAATGCGTCTAGTAGACCGTATTTTAGTAATATTTAGAACCTAAATGACTTATAAAATATGATTACACATGACAAAAGAAAATCGCGTCGTCCTTTGAAGTTAATCGCGTTCATTTTTCATGAAGGAAAGAGGTAATTAAGTGGCTTACCTAAATTTTTTCCTGATGACGTCACCGAGTGGCGTCGGATGTTCTGCTGGAGATGTTTATGAAGTCTGAAATATAAAGTACCATGGTTTTAATAGCTTTCGAGTAAAATATGTAAGGCTAAGGCTACATCTCAGAGTTATGATCATACCATTAAAAATAACATGCATAGAGCATTGCCTCGTTGGTCCAACGACATAAGGTTGCGCATGTGTTAGTGTACGATCGTGAGGTCCTAAATTGGATTGCCTTATCGGCTAGTGTTACCAGATTTTGCTAATAGAAATTTCCAGACGCTGTGCTGCCATACAAAAATTTTCTTGCCAGTATATTTCAATAAGTAACGTCTTCCCTGAATCGAACACGAGACCCAATGCACAACAGTCGTATGTACTACCACTATGCGACTAAGAAAGTTGTTTTTTTTTAAATATTTTTAATGGACGCACATTGGTATTTTACATACTTTTTTATAATATGTAGTTCAAATTTGTAACTATAGCAAATAGCGTTTGGCATTAAGGAAATATTCCATCCTATCGTATTGTGTTCTAAGTTCTAAGTTGGGAAGTAAGTGTAACTTAGGCGCCGCCCCCTAACGTCTTGCGCAGCCCCGCGCCCCTGCCACCCACCCGGGGTCTCCTGACGCACATACGCCTACTTTCTTATAACGCCCTGGTCACACGCCCTGGGGAGGTGGGGACTTCTAGTTAGTAAGACAAACAAGGTTTATGAAAAAGTTCTTTCGATTTAAGACCGATTTTTCAATCGTCTGGTAAACTTTATCTGAGATATAAAATAAATACCTAATTCAAAATTACAAATGTGAATGTGAGTTTGTTTGTTTGATATGCTTTCAAGCCTTAACTATTCGACCGATCATCATGAAATTTCGCATACAAGTTGTCAGCGGTACAGAAAACGACACAGTATATCTTTCATCCAGTAAAATTGTTCCCGAGGGATAGAAAATTAACATTTCCTACATTTTGGCAAGCGAAGCCGCGGGCAAAATGTAGGTAGGTAATATCTAAATAAAAGCTGTCAAAATGTCAAACATTGACAGATAAAAGTTACCTGATGATTAAGAAATCGGCCCTTAATAAGATTGATTAAAAAATGAAATCAACTTTGATAATAAATAGACGACAGTCGTTGTAAAGTTGTTTAGCAACGGTAGTGAATGCGTCTATGCATGAGGTCTAAGGTTCATTCCGGGTCGGGTAATATGTTATTTGGTTTTCTGTCATATAAAATTGTCAGTTGCGGGATATGTAACTGTGGCCATTAGAGAGCAATAACTTCGTCCCCTACTTATTACGTAGAACTAACTTACTTAAAACTATAGTTGGCGTGTTTTGGGAGCGAAAATGAGTGCTTCACACCTACATTATGTCTGCCTATACCTATTTGTGTTGTTTACTTTTTTTATGCAACCAAGGTGACAACTAGCATACGGCCCACCTGATGGTGAGTGGTCACCGTAGCCTGTAGACGCCTGCAACACCAGAGGCGTCACTTGCGCTTTTTTTACGCTTTGGGAAAGAAAGAAGAGAAAAAGAAATGTGAAGAAGAAGGAGCGGGAACGGGGAAAGATGGTGATTGGGGCCCCGGCACTCTCACCGAACGAAACACAAGTAGGAATACTGCTATTTCACGGCGATATTCTGTGAGAGGGTAGTCTTTCCCCGGTCGAGCCGGCCCATTTATGCTGAAATCAGCGAGGGTCTACTTACTACTCATAATGTGTAGGCTAGTAGGATGACTGGATTGGCACGCAGAGGTCACGAATTCGATTTTATGGCACACGCTGAACATTTCAAAGCATAAGCTTATTTAAAGCCTGTTTTGACAGTGAAGGAAATTGCAATCTATGAGAGTTCTTCACAGAGGTACCTATGTAGATATCTTCCAGACCTCTATGAAGAACTGGTTGGCAGGCCACATATAGATGTGGCCTGCTAACCCGCACTGATTTAGCGTAATGGATTATTGACCAACTTTCTCGTGCTAAAGACTGTGCCCAGCAGTGGTTTGGTTACAATAGTGGGCAAACATTGTGTGGTAGGTACTAGTTACTGCTTTATATTATATTAGGTATGTGAGTACTTAGACATCGATAACGCATTTATCTAAGTGGTCCGCTAGCAATGTGCTGAAAGTTGCGGGTTCGATACTTGCATATTGTTAAAAATGTGTGATCCTTACAGTTTTTGTTTGGGTTTTCTTTAAGACTGCTTAGCGAAATTCATTTTGGCATATTGCAAATGCCTTTCATGACATTGAAATTTGGTAATAATAATAAAATAATGTCCTCCAGACCGAATTTCGGTCACGGCGGCCAATCTTAACGGAAACTGACCAACTACGCAGGAGATATTATAGTGCACAAGCGTGTGCGCAAACACAAGTGCACTCTCTGTTCCCCAATTCTCATGATCCAATGCGACGGTAATCCGACACGACTGGAGAGAGATCAGGCGCAGGACCAACGGTTTTACGTGCATTCCGAGGCACGGGGGTGTCTAACACCGCCAACTTCCAATCGCGATTTCTGAACAGAAATAGGTACCCAATATATTTTTTGTTGGCCCGACCCGGGTTTTGAACCCGAGACCTCATGCACAGCAGTCGCATTCACTACCACTGCGCCACGGAGGTAGATATGTCAGTATCTAATCCATTGACGGCTATTTTAAGTGTATCGTGATTGTTATGTATGACGCTCTGTAGGATTACAATCTAGTGAGAGGGTTTAAAAAATCATTTGATGACGGCAGTTGAACAAATAGTGCGTGTTTGGGAGGTAACGCCGTCGTGAAGGGACGCGGGTTTGTTTTTGCTAATATTGTGACCCGTGAACAGTGGTTTTGAGTTCGGATATTCTTGAACTAATACGAGTTGTAGTTTTTACATATTTAAATGAATATTTGTATTCGCAGGTCTATTATGATAATATAGGTCTCAGTAACAGTCTAAAAATCAAATAAACGAAACAAATATCTACCTACTGAGATATTTATAATTATCTTAGTCTAATTTTCTCTTTAGGTGGTTTTTCGCTGATGGAGTTTTCCATGTGGCGACGTAGCACTTAACCCATTGCGCTATCTGTGTAGTGATGTCCATAAACATAGGTATGCCTAGGTACTTCTTTAATGCGTGGGGTATTTATAAACCCGCGGCTACTTTAATGTCGAATAAATATTCATAGGTACAACATCCATAGAGTATTTGAGATATTTCTGGTTCTTTTCAATGAAAATTATAAGTATGTACGATACTCATCTACCTATACAGGAAAGAAGTACCGAGATAGATAAGATAGGTAGTACCTTAATCTATAGAGATTACTAGATACCATTCCATCAAAAACAGAATCATATTTTAGCTTACAATCACTGACTGCTCAAACCACTAATAATAAACCAGTTCGTCAACAAACCCAAAGTTGTCTTGACTGTTAGTCCGCAATCTTCGACCAATTGTGTCCGGCCTTATCTGCGTCTTGCCCCACCCAGTTTCTTAGAAGTTTAGTCTAACCCCACCTACCGGCGAGTAGCCGAACGCCTACCCAATAAGAAACTTTTGAGTATGTGTACAAGAAATGATATACGCACCTAATGGCTTACACGAAAGACATAGGTTTGGTTGGTCAACCAATCGGTCAAAATGATACTATTGGTTGGTAAAAATAAACAAACATAACAGCGCTTTTCGTCAATAATATCGTATTTACATCGTCTGAATTGCATGTAATGTTTATGTAAATATATGAAGCAATTTTGGCTCAATATTAAATGTAAAGTATCTACCTTTGCCATATCAAAAATCGTAGCCATATAATTGTTTGTGTGTGGTTGTGAGTAAAGTTTCCAGATGATTTATCATGAGTAAATTTTCATAGCTCTGAATTGAACTTGTTTGATTATCGGTATACATATATTTCTGTATACGACGAAAAGCGTATTTAACGGCAAAGTCAATATATCAGCCATGCTTATGAACTGTTTCTTTACTGGCATCTAGTCAGTAAGATAATTGTTAGACTAATATATAGTCCACCACACTGGTATACCTAGTGCGGGTTTACAGACTGCAAATATCTTTGAGAGACAAAGAGACATGCAGGTTTCCTTAGGATGTTTTCCTTTACGGAAAAAGCGAGTGTTAATTAAATAGGTACGCGTAGGTATAACTTTATAAAGTCAGAGATGCGTGCTGTAGAATCTAGCTCGAGACATCTGTGTAGCATTCCAAAGGTTCACTAATCTATTAAAATGTCAATGAACCGATCAAAATATGTGGAAAGACATAACTTCAAGCAAACTGCCGAGGTTCTATGAAAATTTGCATTTTCAGGGTTTTTAGACTTAAAGAAGATGATCGGTGATCATTATGCTCTGCGCTGGCAGTATAGATATTGCTTTAATGTTCAGCCAGTGACGTATTTGTTATAAGTCTCGGAGCTATAGCGTCTGTATGCTAGAATAACAGCTAATAGCTTAGAGAGGAGATACATCATTTAGCAATTGCTTTCTTAAATGACTATCATGGAACATGAATCACGTTAGCTTCGTCGTCTATAAACACCGCCGCTTAGGATATTGTATACGGTCTGTGCGTGTTAGTGATAACTACATAGGTGATGCAAATAATTATACATAATAAGCGGCCTTAGTCCCATGGATTTGTAATCGATAGTTTGTGGATTCCAATACCAACAATGGCACAAGATATTGAGCTTTTAAACGTGCTTAGTTTACTTCTGTTCGATGATATAGTAGGCGAATCAAGCTAGCAGCGCTCAGCGTCACTGGACATACCTAAAGTTATTATTGTAATGTGAGTCTTTAAATTGTAGAAACGCAATTAAGACTGCGCGGATGCCGTAGTGAGCCGTTGCCGTCGCGCTATGGGGGTTCGATTCCTACACGGCACAATTATTTGTGTGATACACAATTAACTGTCCTGAGTGTTCATTGTGTATGTAAAATGTAGGTCTGTTTGTTATATTCTCCGCAACACAGGGCTTTCTACCTATTGAGTGTAGACTTTAAAAAATGTGTCACGATCTGCTATGAAACCTCAGGCTAGACTCTCAGTCATAGAAATAGAGGCCTTTCGATCAGTAAATATATGAGATCAATGTTATGTGTCACTCATGTAATTTTTTCCGTCGATATTTTAATTCGTTACAAATAGAAATACGTTGTTCGGATTTGTTTTCCTCCAAATAACAATATAAATGAAGTGTTAGAAGGATATTATTATATCTATAACTAGCTGACCCGCGCTACTTTGTCTGCTTCACATAAGAGAATTTTCCCCGTTTTTGCAACAGTTTTCATTGCTGCTCCGCTCCTATTGGTCGTAGCGTGATGTTATAAAGCCTATAGCCTTCCTCGATAAATGGGCTATCCAACACTAAAAAGATTATTCAATTCGGACCAGTAGTTTCTGAGATTAGCGCGTTCAAGCAAACAAACAAACAAACAAACAAACTCTTCAGCTTTATAATATTAGTATAGATTATCTTGTTCATTACTTATAATGACTATGCTGCCATCTCTTAGTACAGATTGTAATGAACGTCACGGTTGTTTCTATATTTGACATATAGATGGCGTTAATATGGTAAAGAAAAATATGAGAACTTACTGGCAGCAGAATCATGTTAAAATATATTAAGCTATATTTTGATTTTAGTTTTGTTCTTTCCTATCTTATTATTATCAGAATAATAAGATATTGTAAATGATATTGTAAGGTAACAATTTAAACTTCATACCTTCAAAGGTAAAGTTAAAGCAATTAAGAATCTTAAACTTTGTTAAAACAAAATGTATGACAATGTGCAAAAAAAAGTATTAATATATAATTTAGCTACGTTAAAGATACTAACAATATCTTTTTATTTTAAATATTGTGTTTTCATTATATTATTTAGCTGCAGTTTATTAGGACATTATCAAAATACTACCAGTGACATCTATCGCAACTTTGATGAACTTACAAATTTACTTAAAGTGTTGCGCCTGCGATGGTATTCGTACCGCCATCTATAACATAATGCTGAAAGTATGTATGATGCTTTCAGGCACCCCAATTATTCAATCGACTTTATAATGCACGGCATTATTAATAGATGGCGCTGACATGACATTTTTAAATTGTCTTGTACTTTGAAATTAAACTTTTATTTTTTATAAAACACTAATATTGCATAATTTTGAAACTTTAAACTTTAACTTGTTAATTTTGTAATGCTAAACTTTTCTTGTTTATAGAGTAGATATTAAAATTGCTTCTGTTATAAGTTATAATCGTAAAGTGTATTTTGATGTCGTATAAAGAAATAATTTATAAACTAAAACGTGCTAATGTAAAATTGATACCAGAAGTTCTCTTATGAGATTATTAACAGTCGACGGACCTCCATGTTTGGTTTGAAGTATATCTACCATATTTTTTTAAAGCGCCGCTTTGAAAGCGTCTTTGAACTAATCGATATATATACATAGGTATATAGAATACAGACGACTTCCGAAGAGAAAAGTAAAAAAGAGAATAATGTTATTCTAGCAGTTAGGTAATTATTGATGATGGTAAAAAGGACAATACTCATAGTAAAATAGGTTCAAAATAGAGTTCGAATCTAGTCTAATAAACTTCTAATATTTGATTTTTATATTTTTTTTATATTGAAATGCTTGTAATGTTTTCACCCAAAGTTTATTTTAAATAAAAAGAATATATACCACTTCCGATATTTATAATACTGAAACTAAATCGGAACTCTGTTTTAAGCAGGTTTTATTACAAGAATTGTACTCTGTTATCGCCTATCTTTTTTTTATCTTCCATTAAGTACCCGAAAATAAATGTACCTGGTATAAGTTTACAAATAAGCTCTCGATTACATTTAGCGTTAGCGATTCTCTCATATACTAGTTGTGTCCTATAGTTTTAGCCGACTTAACAGGTGTCCAGTCCGAAGTATCATATATGAACATAACTATAGATTTTCTATTGTGTCTATCACAGGACAGGGAAACGGTTAATAGCCATTGGTGGTTACTGCGCCGGTTCTTGGGATCGTAGCGTGATGTAAAAATTCTTAATTTGTCAAGTCTTAGAATACCAGATATAATTAAAAATCTATTGTCTGGTCACCGGTGTGCTGCTGCGATTCAATAGGTTAATAGGTAGTGTCTGTTTCAAATCGGACTGATATACATTTCTGAGATATAGTTATAATGCGACTATTTATGCCATGTGAAATATTTATAGCTTGATAAAAATTTTCTTAGATTTTTAATTAAATATTATATATTTCTAAAAGTTTTGATAAAGGTCATCCAGACCAAATTTCAGTAACGGTGGCGAATTTTAACGAAAACTAGCCATCTGCGCAGGAAATATAACGCATAATAGTGATTCGAACCTGAGACCTCGTGCATAGCATCAAGGCAATCAGAATGTTATATTTGTGTACCTACGTTTTGCCAACTTTGTTTAGCTCCTAGGATTTATCTTAGACGCCCAACATTTGCCCAACCAGGGTATGTAACCTAATAATATGTTGAGTCAGTTTTCGTATTATAATACCAGTAGAGTAAAAATTAGACGTAAACATGACCGTAATTATGAATCCTTATATTGTGGATACCTACGCAGATTTAGTCAAAATATCTATTTATAACATAATTCTAAGCCTTGAATGGAGACGGAACCTACAACATTAGACGAAGAGACAATCTAAGTACCTAATTGCCGCGCCATTGGTGATAAACAAACGCATAATAGAATATGCATCAAAACAAAACATTGACATTTTCCTTAAATTATATACATATACTAGCTGTCCCGACAGATGTTGTCTTGTAAAAACGAAAACAAAAAAAAATCCAAATCTAAACCATCCTCGAATCCACATGAACACACACGAAAATTTTTATCAAAATCGGTCCAGCCGCTTAGGAGGAGTTCAGTGACATACACACGTACCTACAGTAGAATTATACATATAAAGATAGTCTCATTCCTATAAACCTTACACGTATCTCTGGCATACCTACATATTTCGCCATCTATATTTCAGGTTCTACATAATAGAGGGCAAGTATATTACTGTTTACAGACTCCTTGCTGCCACCGAGAATCTCGTAACAAGAAAATTAATAACATTTTTACGCTCCCGGGAATCGAAGCCAATTCATCCCTACCACATATAAACACAAACGCAAACTTATACCATGGAACCAACAAGGATTATTTATGATTACTGTAAGGTGGATATTATGTTAATTGGTTATACATAATATTGTCTTCTATTTACGCGAATATTATTCATTGAAATTAAACTGCTATATACGGATTTAATTGGTTATGTTCAACATCAAATTCCTAAGCATATTTTAATACAATCAGATAAATACGTAGAATATTATTCAGACATAAGACCTATGTATCGCTGAGGAATTAGGCAAGGGCGTATTACACTCACTATTAAACCAGCTAAATTTAAGCTTTAGGTACATAATAGGGAGCGTGCCTAATGATGTCCCTCGGACTAAATACCAGTCAGTTAATGTGAACTTTCCAAAAAAATTCAATACGTTTTTAGAATTATATTTATACAGTTCCTATAGCTAGCTTTATATCGAGCTTAACTTCTGAACGAATATTCATGTATTGTAATTATAAACTAACTAAGCCTATTTTTAAATGAATACTCATATTTCCTAGATCGCGAATTTCCATTTCGGTATATCTATTAAATATCGAACAAGTATTTCAAGACTCATTAATAGCATACAAGCGAATTTCTTTAATACGTTAAAAAGGAACAAAAATAAAAATGGTGCTGTATATTTTTAAAGAAAATAAATGACGCTATCCTAGATGGCGCTATGTCTCGATATTTTAAGACACGTATGGAGGCGAATTAAACAAGCCAAGCGGAATCCGTCCGGGCAATATCATACAAATTATACAACATATATTATTAAGTAGATTTTTAATTTTATAAAATGAGTCATTAGTGGACTTTTTATACTTAGCTACATTTAAATGAGTTATCTCTTTATCAAAGTAACATTTTTAAAAACTTGGTATATTCAAAGATTAAAAATGTGGTCGATGACTTTTTACAGCGAACACCTATTCCAATCACCAAAATCAACTCGCCAGCTTAAAAATCGAACTGTTGTTTATTAAAAATACACTCAAAGAAGATGTATCTAATGTTTCAAATATTACTCTTACGTTACGGGAGCCGGCCCTTTGAAATATACCCCCGATACTTTTTGAAAATAAATATCTACAACCGAATATTCCTTTGCACAGCAATATATAAAGTATTTTCTTTACCTTTAAGATTAATCAATTTCAAAATTATAAGAAGAAACATTTTCCTTCATTTTTTTATTGATAGAAAAAGCGTTAAAGGAAATTTCACGACTTTATGGTTCTATTTGTTAAGAGATTTATATATTATTTAAAAACTAAAAGTCTCATTACTTATGTTGTATGCTTAATATGACCTGCTAATATATTGGTTTCCAGTGCCTTGTAACCGCTTAGATGTAAGATTCAAAATCAGCAGCATCAATTATGATAAATAATTTTGCCATGAATACGCCTCAAATATAAGTTAAATGAACATCAGAAAAACAAATTCCACACATCGAGGAAACATTAACTTCAGGTGATATAGATAATTCGATTTAGCAATCGTACGTGTGCTTTCAATCGAATTTCTATGAAAAAAACACAACTACTTAATCGGGACAAATATTCAATACTCACCAATCCACAATAATGAGGGCAAAATAAAAAATAAACAAGCAAAATACAAATTTAATTAAAAAATAAACAAACAATAACAGTAAGTATAACTTAAAATAAAACTACGACTTAGAAAATGGTTACCGATTAAATGCTATTGTTGTTGTTAGCAAATGATTTACAAAACGTTTACGGACTGGACAGAAAGATCAGTCACCATTTTCTTAAGTCGTTTGAGAATACAAAAAATAAATGAAGTGAAACTTAAATAAATGAGCAGATAACTAAAATAAATGAAATCAAAGGTTAATAGTTCTAAAAAGTGTAATGGACAGAATCCGTCGGATGACACGTTTTTAGAAATATCTAAGGCATAAAAATTTTAAAAGAACATACTGCTTTAGATTACGTACGTTATTTCTCTATCACATACAGAAAATATAATTTAAAACCAGAGTATGCACACAATGACACTACTAGGTCTACGTGGAAACGTGATTAAAGCACAACCTTGGTCCGGGTGAAGAGTTCTTGAGTCTCACAAAAAGTTTGTATGTCCGAGTAAACCACAATTATAGTCCCAATATTATTAACTAAGTACAATATTTGTGGCAGTCAATATTTTAGTTAATTACAACTAATGACTTATTATTAATATAACGCTTACTATTAATTATTATTTACTCATGGATCGCTCACTCGAGATCTCGTTCGTTAAGAAAAATAAATTTTAAATAAAAATATTCTCATCAACGGCCAAACGTTTAATCTCTTTACAAATGTAACCGACGTAAATATTAAAAATTTCGCAAAAAACTTTTCTCCACTGCCAACAGTTTAGGTCAAAAAAGTGAGGGTCGAGGGGATTTTAGCCTAAAAAT
Organism: Catocala fraxini; assembly: GCA_930367265.1. Taxonomy (NCBI): domain Eukaryota; kingdom Metazoa; phylum Arthropoda; class Insecta; order Lepidoptera; family Erebidae; genus Catocala; species Catocala fraxini. The sequence continues at coordinate 7,541,236 of OV884040.1, read as the reverse complement.
ATTTTCGATTAGACGCGGTTAGATTCTTTAATTATTACTTTTTTGAATTTTGTATTATTTAAATTTATAATCACAAGAGCACGAGGAACGTGTATTACGTCGCGCGGCCCGGCCGGCCGGCGCGACTCCAGACGGACGACTGAGACGTAGCCGCGGCCCGCCGCGCCGCCACCCCGAGCTCGGCCCGCGCTCCCCCCGCCCTGCGCCCCGACCGCGCGCCCGCCGTGCCCTCCCCCGCCCGCCCCGGGGCCGACTTCGTTACGAGCCACTTGTAATCGCCGCGCGATTTTTCCGCCTAAGACAAATTAGGCGGGCCCGCGCCGCCCGCGCGCCCTAGCCAACTTACGTTTGGGCGGTTTCTTACGGCTAAGACGTTTCGTCCACGCCTTGCATTTTTCTTGGCGTAAGATTTCAGATCACGACAGTAGGACGCGAGGGGCGTTTGTACTTCTAATATGGCTCAGCTCTATAGTTACACAACGACGTTGATTAGGCTACTTAGAACATTTAGTGTAAAGAAGTCACCGCCAGTTGACACAGACCGTCACTCAACTACCCGGATGAACGTATAAATTATCGGCATTCCAATGTTATGGCGGCGAGCTGTTTTATTTTTAAATGGCATTTAATCGTCACTCTCGCTTTCGACGGTGCCGAGGCCGAGTTAATTGTAAATAAAATTCAATCATTCGCAAAAAATCCCCGGTAATCGGCACCCGACAATATCAATGAGAGATACGTATTCAGCGATTGTACTTTTTAATGCATTATGGTGGCGTGAGCGAGTGACGTCACACACCGTTTTTTGTTCGACGCTTGACTCGTGGTCTCGTGCTCGATATAAAGCTATGATGTGACTATCGATTAGCTTTTTGTGTTAGAACATACATACTATGAATACACGTTGTAAAGAAACTAAAAAACATTAATATCTACCCTTTCTTAACGTTTTTTAAATGTGTCAACAACAGGAGAAACTGGTTTCGATAGCCCTTTAAGACTTACCCCATCACAAGTTTCGATTCTATAGAAAAGTATTTCAAGCAAGAATTATTATATTTCTGTTACCTTAAATGTTCAACTTATAAAAATTGTGACAGATGATAGTTTCATTTTCTTATTCGTTATCTGTCTTTAGGATATATGACACTCAATTACAAAATTATTTATTTCCATTAAAATAAGTATTAGGTAAATATTTTTAGACACATCACAAAAAAAATATCGATATAAGTAATTCTACAGAAGCCTTTTTTTAGCCTCGAACAAATTAACTCTGCCGAATAAATTATACGTTAATTCAGCAATAGCATATACAAAATAAAGAAAAAAAAAAAAAATTCATAAATAGCTTTGTCTACTGATTACATATTAGATTACACATTTCTACTTCTTTTCTCTATGTGACTAATTATTTAGAACGGTTTGTATTAGGAACACTAAATGTATCGTAACCATATCAAATTTAGTCGTTACGTGTAAATAACACAAGTTTTTGAAAAAGGAACTCAATCTGACAGAGACATTGAAAGAGAACGGCGTCACCAAAAAAAAAAAGACATAAACATGAGCACGTCACGATGGCAGTGTATTTTAAATGCGGCGTAAGTGAATGTTCTCGTTGTAAAATTGTAAACAGCTGAACGAGTATGAATTAATATTATTCTTTTATCAGAGAGCGGTCCAGCGAGGTCGATGAACCCGCTCCATTTAACGGAAAATTTAACTTCGGCTTTTATTGACGACACATACTGTCTGCGGTTGATAAACAAAAATAATAACATATAGGTATTTTTCATTTATCGGATTTATTTATCGCGGACTTAGTTTCTATGTTGCGTTTTTTTGGCACAAAGAAATTTACTCTAATAAAAGTATTAAGAATAAGTATTTATTAAAATTACAAAAAAATATGCGATTTATTTCTATTGTTAATATACGAATTTAATGTTTATATCACGGAATATAACATATGTTTCTGCGACGCGAACGAAAACGCAGTTTCTAGCGATTAACAAAGAATTACAACAAATAGCTTTCAGTAAATCTATCATTTAGATTATTTTAGATGATCAACCGAAATTATTCAAAAGGGCCTTGATTAAATTATTAATTAATACTTAACAAATTTTAGGGACTATTATAGAATTTTAGGGAAATTTATATTCTTTCGAAACAAAAAATCTTACTCTATTTTAATTCTTCTTCCAAAAAAATATTTATTAGATAATCGTCACGGCATTTTGTTATTTACTTTTGGTAGCTGGTATTTAGTAAACAACAAAATAGGGCTTAGAGACCGCAGTTTACTAAAAAAATCCGCTGTTGAGAATATTTTTAAAACAAACAATAAGGTCTCTATTTAAAAATAACCGTAAATAAAAAAAAGTTTACATAATAAAATTCACACTTGTCACATAGTCTATCTACATCACGATTGTTTCACAAATTACCTGTTTCCGTGGACAAGACAACATTTTCAATAATCTTCACGTGTCTTCAATAAATTTTGATGATCTCGTATTTTTCCAATATTCCGTCAGCACCACAATAGTAACGATAATAAGTTCAAAAGTCCGACAAACTTAACATCTATTTAATACAATTATATTTTATTTATTTATTTATAAAGTAATCCAGTCAGAAGCCGAGTTCGTTTCACTAGGAAAAAAATTACACTAATTAAAAATACTCGTCACGGCAAGTCAATTTAGAACGTCCACTAATTAACTGGTAAATAAAAAAAAATCGAACGCGACGAAGGAACTTAATACCACTTATAGACTATGCGGCAAAACGAGCCGAATATTTACATTGGAGAAAAAAAAATGAGGTCATTCGGAGGTTACGGGCAACGCAGCCGGTCGGCGCGGGCCGCGACGGGATGTGGCCCTCGCGTCCTCCGGCCTCCCGCACACCCGCTCCCTCGCGGTGGACACCCGAATCGAGACTACCGAAAACCACGTGTGCGCACCCACGACAGGGACGCACATACATACTACCCCTGCGACAGACAGTAACAGAACTATTCTTTTTTCAATTTACTATATTTGCTGATTTTTATTATTTTTCACATTTCGATATTTTATTTTTTAGTTGATGCGCTCCGCAGCTCACCTGTTGTGCTTGACCCGGTTCGATCTGCCGACCGATCATGTGATCGACGCTTTTCGATACTTTATTGACATGTGAAATTATTTTTTTGAGTTTAGATATGTGCATCAACAGCACTTAAGAAAAAAGTAAATACTTCCGTACCAAAGAGTAACAGTGCGTGTATCAGTTTGAAACTGAATACCCAGTGTGGACGAACCTGGCAAAGTAAACAATTTAATGCATTACGTAAAAAAAATATACAGACTAAATAATCCATTTAATTAAATATATAACCTTATAATTCATTTTAATAAAATAGATTTAAAGCATCATTTAAAAAAACATCCTATTTAAAAATAATTATATTGCCTAAATTCTAATAATAATCTAATTCTAATAAGATATAGATAGTGCTGCCACATCACGCAGCGTCGGATAGCTGAACTAAACATATTGCAATAAGCGTGCTACTCTAGCGCCACCTCGGCGTTTGGCGTCAATAAGAACTATTAGCCGATGGTTCATTTCTAACGCGTCGTTTATTTTTTCAATTTTATTTTTTAATCGTGAAAGTGCAACGTTCACTTCGCCGGGCATTCAACGGCCATTTTCGTTTGCAGTTTCTTTTTCGTTTTCATTGGTTTTTTACAGACGTTTTGATCATGTCGTCGGATCTCTGTCGTTTTGAATACACTACCTTTGCATCTGACACGTTCAATACAGTTACAGTTATTACATCGACACCCAGTGTTTTGTTAAGCAATTCTACCGAAAGAATTTTTTTATATAAAAATTGTGTTGTTATGAATAATATTTATATAAGAAGCTTATAATAGGGTGTTTACTCATTAATTACAACAGATGGCGTAACTGGTTCTGAAAAGCGATTTTTAAGACTTAATTATGTGTGTTTCTTGTTTAAATTATTTTAATAACAGATATAAGTTTTATTTATATGTTTATATCGACTTATAGTACTGTTTTGTATTACTAGACTGTATATAAAGTACACTTTTATTATTTACGGAATTGATATAATGTAAATGTCAACATGGTTTTTATTTAACTTTTTTGTTTATGATCAGAAAGACACTCGAGCATAGACCAATGCTTAGCCTAATTCTATTACAACAATTAAGCAATCTTATTCGGAAATGTTATTCTGCTAAGATGTAATTCTAATTAGAACACATTCTATATTAAAATGATCGTAATTTCACTCAAGAATTGATTATTAATTTATTTAAATGCAGATTACTTTTATTTTGTGCTGCTTATTTCTAATATTCTTATTATCTCTTCGAGCTAAATTAAATTGCTTGTGTTAGCAGTGAGTTTACGTGAATAACGTACAGGCTAGGGATCGTATCCACGACCTTTTGATCGCAGTTTCAATGTCTTATACAAATATAAGCGTTATATATTAGAGAGCCAATTCCTTATAGAAACTGTTCAAAATAAAGTTCCGATCTAATCCCAGTGTCAATAATATTCTTCTACCAAAAACTTCCACAAATATGTGAACATAAATTACGTTTCAACGCATATTTTACGTTTATTAGACCAGATAGCCTCGACCACCACCGAAGAAGCAGAAAGCCGTATTGCTGAAAATATCACGTATCGTGAGGAGGTTCCTGTCTCTACAGTCATAACTACCGTAGTTTGGAGTCTGTTCCCCATGCCAGTGGTTTACCATTAATTTTTAAAAGGATCTTTTTGTCTAATAATACAGTATATTAAAAAATGTAGGAAGATATTGAAAAGCAAACAATAAAGGGGATAGTAATTATCTACTTATGTATATAAATAATAATAATAATAATAATAATAATAATAATAATTTATTGGCATCAGGAAAAAGTACAATGCGGTGAATTTTACATTATATGACTTAATCAACTAGAGACATGAATTAATAACACAGTGATCAATGGCCCCCGAGCTAGGAAAATCCTGTGTTACGGGGGACATCCAATCCGTCTATATGTTAACAATTATGATATAGGATTTATTGAGAGGTAAGGTAAGTACGATGCCTTTATTATTATAAGCAAGTAGGAGAAATGGTAAGAAAGTGTGGAGTAGTCGTTTGTGGTTATATATGGATTGTGTATGTGTTTGTGTGCGTGCGTGTGTGTGTGTGTGTGAGTGTGTGTGTGTGTGTGAGTGTGTGTGTGTGTGAGTGTGTGAGTGTGTGTGTGTGTGTGTGTGTGTGTGTGTGTATTCATATTATTTATATGGTGGAATTAGCAACTCTTCTGTATCATCATAATTTAAGGTGAGCAAGTATTCTTTTATTTTCATTTTACAGTGGTGTAAGTTAAGGTGGTGTATATTTAGCTTATTATGAATTTTGTTGTAGAGTAAAGCGCTAGAGTATTTGTAGTATCGTTGTGCAAAACATGTATTTGTGTATACTTTTGGGCATATTGGGTGAGGCCTTCGTCTAACTCTAGTGGGTAGTCGACTTTGAGCCTGTTTTTTAAATGGTAGGTTGGAATGCTTTCTTGTAATTGTGCGTAGAACGTACATCTGGCGCACTGTGAGTGTCTTGCTCTCAGCGTATAAATCACGTGTGGGGTACCTAAAGGCTTAATTAACATAGCTTTTATCACTGCTCGTTGTGCCCTTTCTGCTTGAATGAGTGTACTTTTTGTGGCGCTTCCCCAAGCAGTGATACAGTAATTTAGAATGGATTCACCTAAAGCTTTATATACTATCTGCAGAATGTCTCTACGGGCAGAAGTCCTTAGTTTTTTAAAAAGGAATATGAGTTTCCTCAGTCGATTGGAGACCGTATGTATTTGGGGCTGCCACGAGAGACAACAGTCAAGTTGAAGCCCTAGGTACTTAATGACCATAGCTCTGGTTAACAGCTGGCAGTTACGGCAATCAGTTTTTGCAGCACATACGTGGGCTTTAATTGTGAAAGCATTTGTAAGAGGGAGTGAAGATAACCTAGCGCCAAAAGTTACGTAGTTGGTCTTTTTAAGGTTGAGTGTGAGGCTATTCTCAGCTAACCAGGCCATCACTGTACCCAACGCTGTTTCGGCTTCATCCTTGACTGACTGCCAGTCGCGGCCTGTTGTCAGAATCACCGTATCATCGGCGTATGCTATTATACGGGAGGATGAAAGAGAAAGTTGGCATAGGTCATTAACGTATATCTGGAATAAAATGGGACTCAGCAGGCTGCCTTGGGGTAGGCCAAAGTCTAAGGATTCTTCAGCGCTAATGAATTCACCTATCTTTACGCGTTGAGTCCTATCAGATAGGAAGCTCTTAAAAAGCTGTAGGACAGTGCCACGTATTCCCACTCTCTCCAATTTCTTAATCAGGATAGGGACAGAGACAGTGTCAAATGCTTTGGAGAGGTCTAGAAAAGTGCCTACGCATCTCTTATTTTGGTCTATTTGCTCAACTACAAAATCCAATAGAGTATTCACGGCATCCTCTGTAGATATTCCCTTCCTGAAACCAAATTGGTGTTTTGATATAATTTGAAATTTATTTAAGTAACTAATAAGGTTTTTATAGATTATCCGTTCTAATATCTTGGAGATTGCGGGCAGGACTGAAATAGGCCTATAGTTATTAACACTGTCTCTGTCGCCTGTCTTGTATATTGGGTGGACAATTGCTCTTTTAAGAGATCTAGGAAAAATACCCGTAGAGATTGCAAGATTGCAGATGTGGGCTATGGGTTGGGAAAGGATGTGGCTCGTAGACTTGAGCAGCATAGGGGAGATGTCATCCCAGCCAGGAGCACTGTCAGTGCGAAGACCCTTGATTAAGCATACGACCTCTTGGGCATCAGTTTCCAACAAAACTAATGAGTTTGAAATAGTGGGTGGGTTATTAGTGGGTTGGTTTGATAGAGCGAGATGTTGTGGTATTTGTCTTGCAAACGTTTTACCTACGTTAGCAAAAAATGCGTTCACCGCATTGATGGATTCTGCTGGCCCAGGGTGTGTTTTTAAGAGCTCTGACGGTACGGAAGATTTGGTGCTAATGTCTCCTACGGTCCGTATTGCGTCCCACATTTTTTTGGGAGAGTTTTTGGCTTGTTCAAATAGTTTTTTTTCGTGAAATAGGCAAAGACGCAACATTTCAAAACCATTTTCTCGTCTGTTTGTTAACTGATTGTATCGTATTTTCTTCATTAATTATTGACGAGTTTTAATGTTATCAATAAAACTATTTTGAAAAAACTTAAACGTAATGTCACATTTATGTTATCCTCAAATTTCAATAATGATTATTTCCGAATTTAGTCCAACTGGCGAACACTAGAATTTTTTATTGACCTTAATCAGTGCTACATTTGCCGGTCAAAGACATTTAGCTATCTAACTTAGGAGAGTTATAACAACCTGTGATACAGAAGGCTATGTCTCCAATTCAAGCCTACCACGGTCCAGTGGCGAAAGCTATCGGAGTAATAACTTAGTGAATTGCTCCAGGTTTGAACGGAACCTCTGATTTCATTTCAGCGGATTGCCGCTGTTTCTCACAAGATATCTTTCTATTATTAAACTTTCTGCTTTTAGATCATGATTTGCAAGTTCAGAGCGGCGGCCCAATAGCTACATGGCTTGCGATCGACAGGGCCTGGATGCGATTCCCAGTCATTGCTCTACCCATGTGAACCCATAAGTAACACAAGCAGTTAGCTTAGCTAGTGTGGTTAAAAATTATAGTAGTAATTCGTAACCCAAGTTACTAGTAATCTTTTAAAAAGAAATACAGAGGAAATCTAACCGAATTTAAAATAGAGTTTCCGTTTTAAAAACTCGACTACATTGGTTGTAATACTTGCTCGCCGATATTGATAAGAAACAATCTTGTAGGTCGAGTTCTGCAAACTGAATGCTTAGGTGGAATAACGGTAGTGAATTATTGGTCACGGGTTCCATTCCCAGATTATGTAATGATTAATTGTATTTTTCTGTCAAGCAATTCTCAAGAGCAGCACGGTGTAAACAACTGTGCCTGGTAGGCAACAATAGGCTCGACCAGTATTATGTAGCACCTAAAACGATAGTTGGCAATGTGTATGTGTAGTTCTCTCCTGCCTACCTTTCGAAGATAAAACCGTGAGGCTATGTATGTATATTTATCACACAACTTGTGACACATATCTATACTTATATTACAAAGAGGAAAGATTTGATTTTTGCTTGTAAGGGTTTAACACAAAAACAACACTAACGATTATAAACATTTTTTCGCCATTGGATAGCTATATTATCACTGAGTAACATAAGCCATATTTTAAAAAAAAAAGTACTGTTACTAACATAATCTAACTTACCTATACGTGAGCGAAGCCGCGAGCAAAAGCTAGTATAGTTATATATGTTACAAGTCACATACAGTCATGAACAGTCATGATGTGTATAATAAGTTACTTGTAATATATTTGTTTTGTTGTTTGCAGGGACTGCAACTATAGAGGTGACTATCGTGGGCGACTTTTATTTCTAACTAGATTTTGTCAGTGAAAGTGAAAGTGCTATTCCTGGAGAACAGTACTTTTTCCTGGATGAAATTTACCGTATGTCCTTTTCTGTACCCCTGACAACGCGAATGCGAAATTTCATGATGATCGGTAGAGTCGATAAGGCGTGAAAGCGTACACACATACTCACATTCGCATTTATAATTTTAGTTACGATAGCGGATGAAATCTTTTGCATATCGGTGGGTCAATTCTTGTAATAAAAACTGTTCAAAATGGAGTTCTAATTTAGATACCAGTGTTATAAATATCACTGTTTCCAAGACAATTAAGCGCCCGAAAACATTTTTACAATTACGTTTTTTAGAGCTTTGTCTGTCTGTTATACAACTTTCAACTCAAGAACCGTAAGAGCTAGAGACTCGCGGTCAACGCCATTCGACTCAGCATAGTCGATATATCCCCGAAATGACTATGACCTTTGCATAGTACTTGAAGCATTTTTTCGAACTTTAAGATTTACGGCAATTTATTGCCGTTTCTTACTTGTTATAGAATACGATAGCTTAACATTTCTACGTTTCAACGAAGCTTTTAATAGATTCTCAGAAGGTCAGTACTAGCAGGAAAAATCTGTTCAAAATAGAGTTCCAATATAGTTTCAGTGACATAAATATCACAATTCCCTTAAATTAAAATGAACGACAAATGTGCATATTGTCTTACGTTTACGTTTTGGTATTAAACTACTTTATACGGAAAATCCCAAAATGGCGCTGTTTATTTTAAAACACTTATATTACATAATTTTAAAACTGTGAACTACTACTGTTAAACTTTACCACTATTTAAATTATTAAAACTATTTAGATTTAGGTTTACACTTTGCCCGACGTTTTGGTTGTTCTTCACCATGGCAAAAGCATCCGAAACGTCGGGAAAATTGTAAACTTAAATCAAAATAGTTTCTAAAATAAACATCTCGATAAAATCTGTATAAAGTAGTTTAATAGTAATAATAACCATAAATTGCATATTAATTCACATTTGACGTGTGTATTTTGAACAGTGATGTACTCTATTTTGAACAGATTTTATTATGCGAATTGGCTCTTAATAATTCTAAGGTATATGACTGTCTTTTACAACGTAATCAAAGGCGCTCTGAAAACCCATCTTATCTGATCTGAAAGCACTGTTACCTCGTAAACAAGAACAATTACTTATTTTTAACAAATTGTGGTGACGACCGATTTTTCTCTACAGAACTTAGGGTTACTCGCGTTTATGAAGGTTGTGTTGATTCTGATCGGACGACCAAATCTTATAAGAAAACTGTAAAAAAAGGAACATCATATAGGTACCCATCTAGTCTAATTAAGGTTAAATGTGAACTGAAATGCAATATATGTTCATGTTTAATGTTAATTTACATTTAGAACAATATAATTTGTGATATGACACCGATACTAGGTCGGATCTTTAATAGATTTTATTATGAGAATTGGCTTTCTAAGGGTCTATTAAAAGCTTTGTTAGCTTATTTGCGCCCTGATACATTTAAATGTGGAGCTATTTAATATTCAAAACGTATTTGTAAAATGGTATCGATCACTCAGTTGCCTCGGTCGCGTAGAGGTAGTAGAGACTGCTTCGCAGAAGATTTCGGGTTGTCAGGTCCGCGTATATAGGTTATAGACGTCTATAGGTTCGACCCCTATTTCGTTGCGGTACTAAAATCATAGTTGGTGAAATGAAAGTGTATTACACTGCCTACGTGTATGTGTATAAATAATTATTTAAAATTGATAACTAAAATAATTCGCGATAAATCCGTATAAAGATTCTTTTCAACGTCCCTACGTTTTTTCTGAAGGATATAAACCGTCGATGTTACCGGGAGTGTGTATCAGCTCATAAACTGCCACCTCGGCAATTTTACGTGAAGTGTGTCGTAAAACTGTCGTCAATTCGTTCCTTAACGCGAACGAGATTGCGTGCGGGATGGGTTCGCGACGAGGATGGGTTATCAACCAGTTATTTGTTAACATAAGCTGCTGTTGACGATCTGGGAATTGTTCCTTCGACTATAGGAAAAATTTTTGTGTCGCGGAGTCTTTATAAACATTCGACAACAGACGCTGAGAATACCTGTTTTTGATTCATAGTTTTGGAAGATGTTTACTAATTGAAGTTTCGTTTTCTAAATATTTTGTGCTTAGTTACTTGCCTAGCAGAGAGCAGCGATAGCTCAGTGGGGAGACCAACAGACTGCAATGCAGAGGGTCTCGGGTTCTAACCCACGTCACGCACCTCTGACTTTCGGAAGTTATATGACTTTTCGAAATTATGTGCGTATTGATTGACAATTATCGCCTGCTCCGTGCCTCGGAGAGCACGTTAAGCCGTCGGTCCCGGCTGCCATGAACATATATGGCGGTCGTTATTGGGAGAGTGTCGACACTAAAGATCCCACTGGGTCGAAGTGTCGCCGGTCAGCACTGACTGGCCCCCACATAAGATAAGATAAGATACTTGCCTAGCATAAGTTTGTGCGCCGATTTTGAGATTTTTGAGTGCGATATCAGAAATTATTAATATTTTCTTTTGTTACATTCTCAATAAAAGCGCGGCTATTGCGCAAAACCGAATGATAGCTAGTGAAATGTAAGAGTTTATCTCTGCCTAAGTTTTTGTAGATATTTTTAAGAGTTTCTGGTTTTGCATAGGGTCCTAAATTTGGTTGGCATCGCAGCGATTCCAGCGACCCTTTTTCGTAGAGTCAGCCAACGTTAACTCTAACTAAAGAGTCATCGCTATGCTTTTTGTTGTTGTAGAACTGTGCTGGTTTCAGCACGAGTGCGCTGAATCGGCCAAGGAAGAAGTGCCTTCCAAAACATCAAATATCACAGTAGTTTTTGTAGTTTTATAGTTGTAGTATTTTCCTGCACGGATAGCGTAGTTTTAGTGGTTTTCTCGCCACTGCCACTACTTCGAGTGTTGTAGGTTCGAAATAAGTGTCACGTGTCTGAGTGTTCTTTGTGCCAGTTGATTTAATGTTTGTGAAATCCCTCAAGATACAGAAATTATTCCTAGTGCGGAACTTGCCTTGTTTACCATAAGATAGACCACTGACTCATCTGCCACCAGCAGTAGAAAAATCTAGCTTACATTACTAACTTTAAGCTTTCTCGTGGTTAGTAAAGCGCTGTCTAAAGGCTTTACTTTAAATTTCATCTTAAGGTGTCGACTTACCGGCCCGTTTGTATATCGTATTTTCTGTTCCGTGGGTAAGTCTTTTCAATAAATGTAAACCTATATGTATATAGGTCTTAAAAGGTAGGTAAAGCCCAATGTATTTTCACTCAAACCAGCGAAATGCTTTAAAGAATTGTTGTATGAATAACATGATAAGGCAACTGCTCTGAGTTCAGGGTTAACGTGTCAGGTAAAGCTGTAACCTGATTATCGACCGTAAAGCATTAATGTTCCCTAAAGGTGTCATCAGGGCAGTTTGTGAATCAAACACAAAATGCTCCAGCCCTCGAAGCAAGCTGGTGTTTTTGGAGGTCTGTACAAGGTTCCAGTTTACTCCCGGGTTGAATTGCCTCTTGCCTTCCGTAACCGACTTTGCTAGAGTTGCAAGTACCTATAAGCGACGGTAACAGTTTACTACAAACCAGGCGGTATAATTGTTTGCCATCAGAATAATATAAATGAATAACCAGTCAAGTAGTTCTAACAAAATTGTTCAACAACACGACATTGTTGAAAAACATTAACCTTTTTTAGAATATACTCCTCAAGTACTAAAAACAAATTCAAAATGTTGAGACAATCCTCGTTTGAATTCCTTTTAACGTCGTCCGTTTATGATTGCAACAAAATAAGAAATAAAATATAAAATGGCGGCCACGGGGCCAATATCCCGCGCGTTAACATAAGATGCTAACTTCTTTTTTATAGGCACACCTTTAACGGTTTAGCATTTCGAATAACTTTGAATTTGGGACGTTTTATTGTTGCTTACAAAATAAACGAAGGAAAATGAACCTTAGGTGAATACTTTAAAGGTTATTTTCTTTTGTGTAACGTCTTGTATGAAGTGTTGAGGCGATAAATAAAAACTTTTTCATTTGTTTTGTTATACGTCATACGTGTGGACGTGTGTTGTTTGAGATTTCACCTTAGGAGGTGTAGCTTGAGTTGATATTTGCGTGTGTTCCGTTTTATCTTTGCGATAATGTGGTTGTAAAGGCATTGTCTCACGAGTCGGTGTTGGTCCTGATCGGGGCGATTTGTAAGGACCCGATTTGATCACCAAGATAATGATAAAAATTGGCATGTCTGAGTGTTTTTTGTCAGACCAGCATATATGTATGTATACATCAGGTGATTTTTTGCAATTTCAATTTAATTATTTCTTCATAAATTATATTAATTTTGCCTTCTTATTTAATTTGGAGAAACATTTTTAGTGCATAGTATTTTTTTGTAGAAATTATTATTCTTTGCTAGATAGAAAATAGCTAGCGAAATGTGGTTCTAATACATATCTGCCTTGTTATATTTTAACTAACGTTATCAGAATCTATATATATAATATATATATATATATATATATATATATTTCTATGTATGTATTACGCATTGGCGTAATACATATCCTGTGATTGCACAGGATTGTCAGATTGCTTTCACCACTACAATCCAACGACCCTGCAGATTGTCCTGATAGATTGCATCCCGTGTACAAGGGCACTAATCCAATATTGAAGTGTCACAATTTACAGAATACCGTGATTTGGTTTGATGTCACGCGGGTTAGAACATTTCCCTCTTATAATGTTCAGGTTAAGGCTTAAGGTGGTTTATGGGTTACTAGAGTGGTGAGCGGAATGAAGCTAAGGTTTTATTCCTTATTTTATTTTAACTGCAAATAAAAAGGTAGGTACCTTTATCTGTGAATGCTTTTATGATGGTTGGTGTATAACGTGTAACTGCAAGCTGTGGTTGTGTTAGGTGCATATGATGAATAGCGACGTCAAAATTGCTAGTCTGTAAAATTCACTATCAAACTCGCTTCTGAATTCGCAGTGAAAAGTATAGATTTCTACTATAATAATTAGGTATATATTGAAGTAATATTGGAGTTCGAGATGAAAACTTTTACACTTTGAAAATAATAGAGGTTAAAGTATGAAGTTGCCGTTGTATAGTAATAGATACTTTGAATTGACATAAAACCTTCATGGAGTGAGATATTCGAGTGAAACTTTTTTCACATGATACCTATAAGATTCTTGTTTTAAAAATGTGCAACATTCGATCTTCATCTTTCAATTGTTTTTTTTATTCAGCTTAAACGGGAAAGATGGGCACTTCGAAAATGGAACTAACTCGGCAGAAACGGCCGTTTAGATGGCAGCAATGTATAGATAATGAGGGTTAATATTTCAATTAAATAAATAGTACATCTTAGAAAAAAACGAGTTTTAATTTTTCAGTACAAATCGGCAATTTCATACTTTAACCCCTTATATATTAATAGATAGAGATTTTATTAGAATTTGGAAGGTAAAATGTACAGCTAGCTTATTTAAAAAAAGAAGTTTAAGGGTTCTAGTTGCTTATTTATCTACCAAAAAGTAAATAGGTACTATTACAATTTCGTTATAAAATCGTAGTATCTAATACCATCTATTATTTTACGCAGACATTTTTAAACCATTACAATTAACTGGAAGGTGGTTTCGATTATTTCATGCCTCTTTAAAAACACCCTTCCAGTATTAGCAAGAAATCAAATTCAAGTACCAGACTTTGTGATAATTGTTGGACAGAAAATCGAAAAAATTTACCAGAACAGCATCAACTCAAAGGCCACACAATCGGCAATCACACTGGCACTGCCACTACTGGGCAAACGAAGCACTGATCTAAGTATTAGCCGATATAAAACCTGTTTTGATTACGTACATTCGTTCTTAATACTTGGTTGGTTGTTAAGATTTTTATTCGAACGAGCAAAGGGCAGTACGATAGAAGAAAGTAAAAAGGGGTATTAATCCTTAGGACGGCGGGTAAAGCCGAGGTCTTATCGCAAGCGATGACGCGACGTGGTGACGCGACGTTATATTGAGTTTCTTCACAAGCGATCCAGTGATATCTATGCTATAAAATGTGTTATGGTTCCTAAATGTATTTAAATTGGTACATTTTCGTCAAGAGTTTAAGATTACCGTTATTGTTCTTACAAGATTAACGACAGTAATCTTAACCTTATTCCTTTCTCGTATTTTTATCTTAAATGATTATGCTTGTCGTTTGGTCATCGGCTGACTATCCATGCATTTTCTTGAAGCGCCTCTAACGAAAATAACGATGTCCTAAAAAAAATATGTATGGAAATACTGGTCATCGAACGTATCGAGGTTTGTCAAAAGCTATGAAGATAATTTTGATTTGACTGATCTTTGGTTATTGATTTTGTATGTACACGAAAATATTATTACATTTTACTGTATAGCTTCTAATGCATAACAGCATTAGAAGCTATACAGTAAAATGTTGATATTCGATATATAAGCATTTCAAAACTGGTGATAGGTACCTACTATTATTACGTAACGTTATTTATAAAATAAATAAAAGAGTAGCGACGTTTTCACATATGAGTACATCTGTAAGTGACGTATTTTTATTCATAATTTGTAATAGACTTAATCAATTATATTGAACCGGAATATTTTTCGTTGACAATTTGTGATATTTTGCGACATTTTAACGACGACTAGATTTTCACTTATTACGAATTAGGCCTACCATGTAATGAATCGTAAAATAAACTTTCATATGGCGATTCGGCTTCCCAATTCATCATTGTGACTTTTCACAATTTGATAGAGTGTCAATACGGTAAAAAGTTTAAGACAACACAAAAAACAATAATTGTAGAAAATCCTGACTCGGATAACTAACGATTCGTCAGTGTATGAAAGTGTCGTAAGTCATGCAAGCATTTAATAGTCAACAGTAGTAATTAAATCGCTACCAGCATCGCTCCCCGCGGTTTATTTGACCACATTCTACTAACCAGTACTTTATAACGAAATAAGTTTTATAAAAGAAGTTTGGAAAGGATTGTGGTTCTTTCAGTTCGAACTCATTTTATCAGAAAATTAAATGAGAAATATAATGCAGTTTTAACGAAGGACTTAGCGAAGAATATTGCCCTTTCGTCTATAGCTTATGTTCACCTTTATTTTTGCGGTTTGTTGCGAGATCGTGGATACAATGCCTGGTTGGAACGTTTTTTTCATATGTAACAATAATGGCAAACGAGTCACAGTGAGCTGCAAAAATGCGTACCCATTTCAAAACTAAAACGGTATAAGTCGGTAATTGACGCCATCTAACGGAACAACTGATAAGTAGTTTATTTATATCGTAAAAGATGGCGGTGCACTACTATAAAATAAAAAGAACTAGATTTTTTAATAACCCTATTTTGATAAATTTACTTTAAATAGATTTTTAATCTCTATGCACGATGGTTTATTTAAAAAAAGAACACATTTCAGGGTAAATCAAGGCACACAGAATTACAAATGAATTTATAAATTTGTAGTGGGTAGTTTATTTTATAGATACTTTCGATGACTGGCTATTCCGTTCGTACGCAAACATTATTCTGACCCTGTGTTCGAGTGTCTTTTCGGTTGAGATAATAATTTCTTATAAGTTTCACCTATTTGCTAAAATGAGTACGCGTTGCAATATTTATAAAACAATGCCATCTAGTTCATTCATGTTCATTCTAATTCGAGTGTTCACAGGATTTTGGACCTTAAGATATCCATGCACTATTACAGGTGACTGTACAGCCCCGCTAATGATAAACGATAATCGTTGCCTAAGATCACTTGCAATACCAGAGGTATCATTTGCACTTTGATCCTAGGAAAAGAAGTTAAAGATGTAATAAAAGAAAAGAAATGGGAAGGCAGGTTTGTAAGACATCGGAACTCATACTCAATAGGAGTCACGAAGATTATTCTGTTTTAAAAGATAGCTTTTGCTGTAGGGTCCTGGTGTCGAGAATTGGAATGCACGGATGGCGTAGTGGCTTAAGTGATCGCCTCGCCACTGACACTAAGTCAAGTGTTGTGGGTTCGATCCCCACACGGGACAAAAATTTGTGTGTTCCACAATTAGTTGTTCCGAGTCCGGGTCTCCTTTGTGTCCATTGTTTGAATGTTTGTAAAATCTCCCTCGACACAGAACTTATTACTAGAGCGGGAGCGGTATACTTAAAAAGAAGTTGTGAGTAACATTCCTATTTAACTAACTCCCAGAAGGCAACCTTCCTGTTTAATTCCTTTCCTTTTACTCCATCTTTGATTCCTTTTCCCCTTGTCAGTATCACGTGAGTGACACTCGTAGCATAGCAAGTGGCCATAAGTTAGAATAAGCGCTTACCATTAGCAGTATCGCACACGACTTTGCTTCCTCAGCATTAAAAAAGAAATCATTAAAAAAATAAGAGCTCGTTCTCTAGTTAACCCTTCACAGATCATGATACCTGGCGGGTCTCTGGCTTTCACAAGGATTAACATCATTTCATACCATTCAACACAAAATAATTTAGACGTAAGCATTCGTACAGTCACATTTAACCCCCTAAATCTTCGTATTGCATTACCACTGTCTGGCCTGGCTAATTTATAGTCAACTTTCAATTTGGCTAACACGTCCGTAACCCGTAAATCTCAGCTACAATTAAACTGTTCCTTGCGGCCCCTGCGGTCGAACAGACCGGACACTTGGACAATGTTAATACGTCTCTCTGTGATTAAAATTTGGGGTTTAAAACGGCGTTTGTGATGCTATAAAGCTATTTTAGTTAATAGATAGCTGTCTAATCAATTCTAATAGTACAAAAAGTTTTCTATAGTTGTATTTTCTAACTAGCTAACCCGACAGATGCTGTCCTGTCTTAAACTAACTGTCAAACTCGCGAGGTTAAAATAGTCGTTAAGTGTTCTGACATTATTCAATTTTCTACGCAATTTTCTTAACTTTTCTTTCCGTACAAACCTTTAACTAAGTATAAGATAACCAAAATAAAAAGATAAATGAAATCGATAAAGTCGTTCTTAAGTTATGACGTGACCAAGGGAGACAGGGATTCATTTATATATATAAGATATCAAAACTAACCTCTAATTTTTTGTGGTTATGTGCGTATTAAAAGTTATCGCTAGGTTTAGTGGGAAAGGACAATATTGAGAATAAACCTGCATGTCTGAGAGTAGTAGAGTAATATTTAGAGTAGTAGAGTCTCGCTGATTTCAACATGAATGGGTCGGCTCGACCGGGGAAGACCTACCTTCTCACAGATCACGACGTGAAATAGCAGTATTCCTACTGTTGTGTTCCGTTCGGTGAGTGAGAGTGCCGGAGGGCCAATCACCCTCTTTCCCAAGTGACGCCTTTGGTGTTGCATCCATAGGCTACGGTGACCACTTACCATCAGGTGGGCCGTATGCTTGTTTGCCACCTTGGTTGTACCAGTTGTTGTGACCAGAGGTAAAACAGTTTATAAACAAAGGCCTTACCACCACCTTCTAAAACATTGCGCTAGAACGAGATAAATCTATACAATCTCTAACTATCTATCTTACTTTCATACGTGCAATGCTTTCAAATTTGTAAAGTAGTTATTATAAAAAAATGTTTTGAAGCATAAAAAGTTACCAATTTGATGTAAAAGATGTCACAGTGGTTTTTGTGGTTGGTTTATGGTGTCAAAGTATGTGGTGCAGCGTGTTCGATCTCTGTACGTAACAAATATTCGTACTGTGTACTTGTATAATAATAATAATATTCTACCACATACACACAACACCATCTAGCCCAAACTAAGCAGAGCTTGTACTATGGGTACTAGACAATGGATAAACATACTTATATACTTTTTTTTTTGTAAATATAGACATATTATACATAGAAACACCCAGACCAAGACTAACATCCATGTTCATGCACACAAATGTTTGACTTGTGCGGGAATCGAATCCGCGACCTCAGGCATAGCAGTCGGTTACACTAACCACTACGCCACCGAAGCCGACAATATATGTATAATAATGTATGTTCAAACCAGTTCAAACAGCCTTACTAATTCTGTGGTCTAAGATTTCTGGTTCTGTCTGTTCTTGTCTAGCCAAGAGACTTTTTGAGTGCTACGTAGAGGGTTTAAGTTCTAGTATCTGCACTAGACTAGCGAGTGGTCTATAGCCTAATCCTTATAATAATCTATTCAACGAATAGCTCGGTGCCTAATGTGTAACGAGACAATAGAGATTCCTAAGCGTAAATTGAAAGACGTACGAAGACTCTCAACAGAATGTTGCAACACTAAAAAACATTTACGCAACTTTAAAAAGCTGAAAGAGTTAAAAATAAATACGTCCTTGACCCGCTGTAATACAGTCAATGTCAAGGTCGGTCCAATGACCGGCGGAATCAATAACTCATTACTTTTTTATTTCGTTTAACGTTTAAAAATAACTTGTTTTTTCGCGCGCTCGCACCGCCCCGATTACGTATCGGCGGCTGATGGCCATTATGACGTCAGAATCACGTGACGCATTACCATTTAATTATTTTTTTTATTTGTAGTTCACTCGTTCATTGATGTTTTTAATGTTGGCTGTTTTTATTGGATGTGGGGTAATTGGTGAATGTTGGTTGTGGGTAGTCGGGGTAAATTGTTTTTACTTTTTTCTTTTTGTGATGCTTTCACTTTCATTTTGAGGAACGTCAACAGTGGGATTTAATATAAATATGACTGGTATTAATTTTATTAATAATGATCTCGTTGTGGTTTAAAGAGGGTGGATGATTTTTTACCAGTTCAGAGATGTTTTGCGGCAAAGGCTGGGTCTGAGTAGAACGTCTATGAAGAATATAATAAGAGTGTATGAAACTAGAGAGATATGCCAAGATCGTAGCAAGTGTAAATCAGTACTCTGCCTAGTCCTCCGTAAGATACCAGACCAGGGGACTGGGACAGTACCACCACCATACAGAAGACTGCAACTAAACAATCTTGTGTAGTGTTCCTGTCAGTACTGATTCCAGGCTTCTTAAGAAGGTATTGTGGCATGGTTATTGTTAGCTAGCGATATCGAAGCGTTGTTACCTGAGGCCTACGGCCCACGGAGGCTTCGCTTCAGACTAGTTCAGACGGTTCAAAATACGCCGTGAAGTTTTTGCAGCCTGGCTTACAAAACTTTGTCCACGACGCGTATTTCAAGCGTACGCTTTCTGTCATTTGTGACAATATCGTTCAATGGAGAAGATTATTTTGACTAACCACCGTCTGCCTATTTATTCAGACGGATTTGGGACTCATGCCCGGGGACATAATGTGTGAAGGTTAGGTTGCCTAAAATTCACAGTATGTCGTCGTCGAAGGATATATCTAGGAGGATATCATCATTTAAAGTCATTTAAAGTTTCCGAACTCGATCATTATATGGGACGTATTCGTACATAGAAAAATATTAAATATAGATTGTTCGTAGCCATAAAATAGTTTTTAAAGAAGATAATGTATTAAAAAATATATTTTAATCAAATAATAATAATGTCCTCCAGACCGAATTTAGGTCACGGCGGCCAATCTTAACGGAGACTGGCCCTCTGCGCAGGAGATATTATAGTGTACATGTATGTGCGCAAACACAAGTGCACTCTCTGTTCCCTAACCCTCATGATTCGATGGGACGGATAAGCCGACACGACCGCAGAGAGATCAGGCGCAGGACCAACGGCTTTACGTGCTTTCCGAGGCACGGAGGTGTCTTATACCGCCAACTTCCTAACTCCGGGCTTGTATTGAGATTTCGTAACAGAAAACCCAATAACTTTTAGTTGGCCCGACCCGGGATTCGAACCCGAGACCTCATGCAAAGCAATCGCATTCACTACCGCTGCGCCAGGGAGGCAGTTTACTGCTGCTGTACCCGACCTTTTTTAAAAGACCTGCAGCAACCAGGCGTACTCTAAGCGTATAATGACTAATACGCATCTATGAAGCTACACCTCCTTAGACAGCCAGCAAAATTATAACTAGCGGACTCTACAAAGGCAGACCTGCACACGCATAAAATAAAAAAATATCTAGAACACGATAGTATCGCCACCTACTGAGTTCAACATAAACCATCGAGGCAACAAATGCCAAATAAAAAAAAAATCGGTCCAGCGTTTAGGACGAGTTCATAACATAGTATTAGTCTATAGTCGCTTGCAGTACCCAAAATATCGCTCACGCGTTGCATATGTACTCTAGGTAGGTACTCTATACCCGAAGGGCAGGCATGAGTGTACATAACGGTAGTTTTTGGGTGATGGTCGAAAGCGTACAGCATACGCACGGATGGCGTAGTGGTTTAAGTAGTCGCCTCGCCACTACCGCCGCGCCGAGTGTTATGGGTTCGAATCCCACTCGGGACAAAAAAATTGTGTGATCCGCAAATAGTTGTCCCAAGCCTGAGTGTTCTTTGTGTCCGTTGTTTGAATGTTTGTAAAGTCTCCCGCGACACTGGATTTATACCTAGTGCGGGAGTGGCTTAAAAATGTTCAGTAGTTCTTACTTTGATGACTTTACGACACAATTTTGTAAAGCTATTTAGGATAATCATATATACAACGTCTTACGCTTATGTCCCCGAAGGAGTTGGCAGAGTCGGATTCGTCCCACATTTTGCAAACTATGATTTGGATTCCACGTCATACTTAATGCCTATTTAGCGACACTGCTGACACTTTAGTTTCATATAGTCAGGCGCAAGTATGCACTAGCGCCGCGCGGGCGTCGTCTCCCCGCAACCAAACAGTTAGGTCGTAGCTCAATATGTATTTATATTATAACTGGTATCAGAAAATATATTATATCCATACAGTATTTCATCACGTGTTATTTCATTTGAGCATCCACAAGAACACTTCTGATGACCCTACATTGGTTATTGATGATTACCCCCAACACCTACTTCAATAGGTATCAGACATTTCACCAAAATTGTAATTGCCTTGGGGGCACAGTAG
Organism: Catocala fraxini; assembly: GCA_930367265.1. Taxonomy (NCBI): domain Eukaryota; kingdom Metazoa; phylum Arthropoda; class Insecta; order Lepidoptera; family Erebidae; genus Catocala; species Catocala fraxini. Next base: position 7,519,554 of record OV884040.1, on the reverse strand, counting down.
TACTGTAAACGTCTGCTGTGCAAGAAGTCTCGGGTTCCATTCTCGGTTCAGCAGCGTTATTGCGTTGTTCTGTTAAGAAATTCTTAATAGCAAAACAGAATCTAGAGTTCAACCTAAAAACTACTATTACATGTATTAATAGTTAAGTAATATACCTACCAAAGAAATATTGTTTCTGGTTGGTTTAATTTGCGTTTATAGGTGCTTTTTTTCATCGGTTATATTGTGTAGCATGTATCCATATGTAAGCCAATAAAATAAAAAAGAAATATTAAAATCCCGATACATTATAAGTAGACTTGCCTCTCGCCGTCAGAAAACCAGGCTCCTGTGGAGCCTGGTGCAAACCTGCGTGTTGCAGCACCGAACACACCGCTATACATCTCTCGCCTGCACTACACCACTAAGGCGGAGCACATCGCGGACTATGTATACGCCAGAAGTACAAGCACATGCCAAGAGTGCAGCTGCTGGAATCGCATCAAAAGTCAACTTCAACGTGTTCGTGGTGTGAGTCCCGACTTGCTTTTTGCGTGTATTCATGAAGGAGGACTTTTGGCCGAAGAGTGTGGTGTTCCGTCGCTTCCGCGGACAAGTGGCATATGAACGCACAACAACAGAGTGCAAGTGAAGTAGTACTAACATAGTCAATAAGTTAAATAAATACTAACAGAAATTGTATGTATGTTAGTCCATAATCTATGATGATCTATGCGTCTATGCCACGCGAAATAAATGATTATTATTATTATTACGTACGACGTACCGTAGATGGCTAAATGTTAGTGTAATATACGTCTGCCTACCTCTTCGGGGATGTAGTAGAGACTACTATGTAGTAATAGACTAACCTTTTGAGCTCCACTGTCTTGTATAGAAGACAAATGTTTCCGTGCCCTCCATGCCACGCCTTAGTAGAAGACGAAGCCTAAACATAAAATTTATAAAAAAAAAAATCGTTTGTTTTATTTTGTGCGTAATTTTACTATTGCATAAAACTGTAGTTTTACATTTTTATTTTGTTTATGTTTTTATATTTCTCTGTTGGCATTTTTATCCATAAGGATATGTCAATCCCATTGTACCTTATAGCTAGATACACACATAAAATTAAAAGTACACTGTTAGATATTTAAAAACAGTAAAATTGGAGTCGCCAAGATTTTTCAATTGTACTGGAAACGACATCTCGCTTTCAGTATAGGTTGGCGCTCAAAAAACTAAGTAAGTAGTGTGACTACTCTTACGCTGGTTTACTGTAAAAGGGTGATACTTGTCTGGGTACGCTAGTTCATGGCATTTGGATTCGCAGCGTGACGAAATAATTGGCTCATGCATGTGTGTTCATGGGACGTGACACTTGATTCGAATCAATATTCAAATATAAACGTTACGGTTGCTTTTCAGCAGCCATTGTCACGGGGATACTAGGATGGTGTTTTAAAGTTAAAAACGCGGCAAAATCCATAAGAATAAATTTGTTTAATTTCAATATATAACATACGCGTTAAATTAAGACAGTATTAATTACTATCATACAAAATTGATTACTATCTGAAGTACAATGAGCTGCAAAAATGCATAACTAATTCAAAACTTAAATGGCTTAAGCCGGTAATTGACGCCATCTAACGGATATCGATACAAGAATTGTTGAGTAGTTTATTTATATCGTAATAGATGGCGGTGCACTACTATAGGATAAAAAGAAGTAGAATTCTTAATAACTCAATTTATATAAATTTACTTCAAACAATTTTTAATCTGTATTCATAATGGTTCTTTATAAAAAGAACACATTTCAGGGTAAAACAAGAAGCAAAGAATTACAAATGAATTTATACTTTTATAGTGGGTAGTTTATTTATAGATTATTATATTATTTATTTAGATGACTCGCTATTCTGTTCGTACGCAAACATTATTCTGCCCCTGTGTTCGAGTGTTATTCCGGTTGAGATTATAATTTCTTATAAGTTTCACCTATTTGCTAAAATGAGTACCTACGAGTTTCAATATTTATATAACAACACCATCTAGTTCATTCATATTCATTCTAATTCGAGTGTTCATAGGATTTTGGGCCTTAAGGTATCCGTGCACTATTACAGGTGACTGTACCTAACTAATATTAGAAATGCGAATATGAGTTAACCTTTAACTTTCACGCTTTGACTACTCGACCGATCATAATTAAATTTCGCATACACGTCAGGGGAACAAAAAAGGAAATAAGGTACCTTTCATTCAGAAAAAAAGTACTGTAACTAACCTGACATAGGTTAGGTAAGTTATGTTACTAACATTAGATACTATTACTTACACGAGAAAACCCGCGAGCAAAATCTAGCAATCTACACAAATCATAAAATTGTATCTGTTCGATAGAAGCCAAAACAATTATTTTTAGAATGTTTGTCTGTCTGTACCTATGTTTGTACACGCATCACGCATAAATTACTGCACGAAATTGAGTGTGGTTTTTATATTTGTATTGCTTACTTAAAAGGGGGTGCATGTTTTATTTCGATATGTCGTCTAGAAGCAGTAACAAGAAGAAATAGTTGGCCAGTCGGATAAAGATAGAGGGAGAGACATGAGCTCTGTTTTCATTCATCTTTTTTTTGAAGACTACACTCACCCGAAGTAAGGCCTGTGTCGCGAAGGACTTTATAAACGTACAAACAATGGACATGAATAACATCCAGATTCCAAATAACCATTTGTGGACCACACGACATTTGTCCTGTGTGGGAATTGAATCCAGAACACTTGGCGTAGTATCAAATAGAAAGGTACCTACATTCAAAAACCCTGCGTTCGGAGACACGGACAAAAGCCTATCATTACTTATATTATTAAGAGGAAAGATTTGATTTTTTGTTTATTTGTTTGTAACGATTTAATTATAAAACTACTCAACCGATTTTAAAGATTCTTTCACCATTAGAATGCTATATTATTACCGAAAAACATAAGCTAAAGTTTTTTTTAAAAAGCCTTCATTTTACTAACATAACCAGCCTACTTTTCCGCGAGCAAATCCGCGGCTAAAACCAATCATTTATGAAAAAAAGATTACTATCAGTTAGTAGTAGTATTTGCCCACTCTCCCCTTCTCGGAAACAGATGAGAGGCAATGAAAACAAAAAGAACAAAAAATCTATTTAACTTAAATTTCCTTTACATACTTTCGAGTTCAGTAATTAACTACAGGTATCCTAATAAATACATAATAATATCATTTGGTAGCATGCTCCTTTATACCTTCTTCTGTCAATTTATGAATACACTTAAATTATTGACATAAGACTGCTTGTCATCTGTCAATAATGCTTTATTTTGACAGCTGTCAAACAACACTTTCATGATGGTAGTATTCAATATATGTTTATATTAAACAATTGAATGTATGTATTTACAAAATAAAGTATACCTATATATGTATGTTTATCCATTGTCTATTACCTATAGTACAAGCTCTGCTTAGTTTGGGCTAGATGGCGTTGTGTGAATATTATATTATATTATATACATACTAGAGTTTGCACGCGTATGTCCTTTTCTGTACCTCTGACAATGTGTATGCAACATTTCATGATGATCGATTGAGTAGTTAAGGCGTGAAAGCGTAACAAACAAACAAACTCACATTCGTATTTATAATATTAGTAAGGATTTAAGGCTTTCATCTCCAAACGGGTAGGCAGTGGTGTATTATATACATATTTCGCTAGAGCAGCTATGTTTTAAGGTCCCACATGAAAGAGGAGGGCCTATTGCCATGCCATGGTAAGTACTTAGGTTTTCTCGGCAGAAAACCCAATAACACTTGAGCCGACCCGGTCATTGAACCTGAGACCTCATACACAGCAGTCGTATTCAGTACCTCTGCTTCACTGAGGAAGTATAATAGGAATAGATGTCACTTTTCTAATCAATAACTTTATTAGCTGATTACCTCATTGACCCATGAAATAATTTTGCTCGTATGTTACACAAATTCGTGCATTTATGTTACCTGAACTCACACTCAATCTCAAATATTAGCTTCAATCAGCTGATCTGGGATAGCAAATCGGTATATTTTTTTAATAAGGCGATGTATGTATAGGTGACAAAGCGATGGTAAACTTCGTTGAACTACAACACACTAATTATTGCTGTTCAAATCTAGACCTTATAGCAATAGAGATAAAGGTTGTCAAGCAGCACACTTAACGTGGTATAAATTTAATAGGAAAAGAAAATCATTTTTACTTGGATTTCATAGACGCTTATTGTTAAAACTATCCTCTTCTTAACTATCTTTATTACAATAATTACTTAGATAAGTTTTAGCCTCTTCGGTAAGTCACAGAAAGACTATGTTTGGAGACGTAAAAGTAGTTTACTTTCATAATCTAAGTAACATTAGCATAAGTATACGTAAGAATATGTCAGTGCTGCCATTTTAATTAAAGAATTAAAGAAAATAATTGAGCTTTTGCTTGAAATTTGCCAATTCTTAATGTCTTTGATCTTATTAATATTATTATAATTACGATACAAAAATCACACTTACCCAAAACAAAGCAATCCTTGATGTGTTAGCAATTAAATAAATTTTAATAAGGCACTCAATCAGACCATAGATTAACACACTGTATTGCACAATAAAAATATGTAAGTATAAAAAATAGCACCCATAAACAACAATAGCTTGCAAACTTTTAAAAATTTGTAGTTTGAATTAAATAAAGCACGCAAGGACACTTTAAAATTATGAATTAAACCTGCAGGATAAAATTTCAAAATTATACTACTTGTTCTATTTTTGAATTTGAATGTGTCTAATTTAAATTTGGCGGGAGAGCAGGGGTGGCGTGCGCCCGGCCCGCTCGTGCGGCGGTCGACAAGGAACTCGTCTTGAACCCAAAAGACGTTACGTCGGGCCTTACAATCTCCCCTCATTTGATCTTGATAAAGCTTGGTGCTCTTTAGTAGCCGTATTGTAAAAAACATTAACAGCTGTTTGAATTGTATGGTGAAATAATAGTATCATATTCGTCGGGTTAGTAATGATAGTCGATATTATGTTAGTTTAAGAACAACGACATTAACTATACCTTTAAATAAAAATGTACTTATAATGTAAATAAAATTCGGTATATTGATTAATATTGTAAAATTGTTTCTTAACAAATACGCGACGAAGTTTTATTTTTTCGTACACAGTAAGGAAGAGTGGTTTTTTAAATGAAGAAAGCTTAAGAGCCTGCTATCTTACGATCCAAAGTAGGATTTTATATTTATCTTAATACCTAAATCTATTTTACTGACACATTAACCAGCAAGCCTATTAGTTTGTTGCAAAACATATAGCTACATAATAGCATATAAAAAACACAATTACACATTTCATTATAACAAATTAAAACATACAACGTTTAAAATGAGGCGACGGTCCTAATTTCAGCACATCACAACATTAAAAGCGACCAGTTATAGTGTAAAGCTTAAAGTTCGGCAATTGCTAATGTAAAATAACATCTATAATGTAGGCAATAAAGTCTAAACGTTATTAGAGCCAGGTGTGCGCGTAAAAAAGGTTTATTTTGAGGGTGAGCTTTCGTCGCGATTACTTCTGTTGTTCGTACACACATAAAAGACGACAATAAGCACAGTGATGGATTGTATGATAACAATATTATTTTAAATAAACAGGTTTTCTAAATCTTGACCTTTACCTTATTAAAGTTTGTTGTCAAGATTATGGCATAATCTACCTTTTACATGGCTTCTTACATAAATAATAAGCTTCAATGAAAATCTTTTTTATATCATTCAAATAATATTTTTATATCGTTGCCTTAAGAACATTGTTGACAATCTAATCATGGATATATTTATAGTAAAAATAATCGATTTAATAGATGCAATATACGAAATCTTGGTAAAGGCGGTGTGTGTGTTCATATTAATACATACAATACAATAACTATCGATTAAAACCTTCCGGATCGGTAACCTTAAACCATTCTTGAACTAATTGTAAGTAAATATTTAATGAATTACTAATTATATATTACAAGTTGCATAAATATAATAATTATTTTATGACTAGAGATTATTAAGTTCCAATTCGACCCTGTGTTAGGAAGTATTGCACGGTGGCTTATTTTAACGGTCGTACGTCGCGCGCGCCCTTGCACGGGATACCAACCGCGGCCCGCTACTATGACCACAATATAAAATTTATATATGCGTAATACAGTTTAATTATCCATAATGTCACATTAGTTGGCGAGTAATTTTGTTGGCCCTTACTATGTTTTTATCACTTATTAATCCCATCGAAATAAAATTTATTCAATTTAAATAATTTAATACTTTAATGGTGTAGGCAGATAAAATATTTTATTAAAATATAAGAATAATCGTGGTATGGCGAATGATAGTCCACCTTTATCATGCTATCGATAAATAAGCTATAATAACTCGTATGAATTGTAATTATAATAAACAAATAATATCCGTACAATATTTTGAAGATAAGTGAGTATCAAATTAACAAAATAATTATAATAAATTATTAATCGTTGCGACCCGGTTTGACAACACCTGCCAACTGTACGTTATGGTCGAACGTTATGCGTCTTCGAAATTCAAAAACAAGCGCCCGACCGAAACGGGTAACGTCTTTTGAATTTTTTATATTTACTTTTTAAACGCCATTGTAACTTTTTACTCTATTTGATCAACAGCAATTATATGAATAATATATGCTAAAATAGGTTAAATCCGTATGTAGCATATACATTTATGATAAATCATTAGGTATACAGTAACAACATCATGCATCTTCGTCTACGAAAGGCTTAGGTGTGCTCAGTGCACACATTTCACGAGTTATGTTTAAGTGACACGTAACAGAGATTAAGATTATTGCCGTCAACCGAACCCAGTATCAGACTCCTTACTGTTTTATATACAACCAGTAATAAAATGCATATCCACCTGATGGCCACCGTAGAATACGAACGCTAGCAACACCAAGCGTACAAGTCCGTTGAAGACCCTTATAATTCTCTAGAAAAGAGTGGCTGTGTTGCCAGCTTAAGGAACTTCGTAGTTACTTGTACTGCTAGCGAGATAAAATCATCTTAGAAATTTTAACTGTAGTAACACTAAGTAGGCTGCAAACACAATTAGTAGAAATGGATTATTAAAGATCTGACTCAAACTCCGTGTATGACTATTGTTCTCCAAAGTAGACTATGCCTAATGATATAAAAATCGTAGATATAGTGTTAAATCCGCGCTAAAAGTAAGATCATATTCACTCAATTGACAACATGTCTATCAGTTTTTCTGGTGTAAGACGTCAAGCGAGACGAATAAATATAGTATATAACGGGTGCGAGAACCGGTGAACCCGATATCCTTATCGGGTTCACCGGTTGTACTATTTTATTGAAACTTAACTTATCTTATCTTATGTGGGGGCCAGTCAGTGCTGACCGGCGACACTTCGACCCAGTGGGATCTTTTGTGTCGACACTCTCCCAATAACGACTGCCATATATGTTCATGGCAGCCGGGACCGACGGCTTAACGTGCTCTCCGAGGCACAGAGCAGGCGATAATTGTCAATCAACACGCACATAATTTCGAAAAGTCATATAACTTCCGAATGTCAGAGGTGCGCGACGTGGGTTCGAGACCCTCTGCATTGCAGTCTGTTGGTCTCCCCACTGAGCTATCGCTGCTATTTTATTGAAATGTAACAATTAATTAAAGATAAATAAATAAATTATACTATACAGAAGTAGCGATAGTCTGATTGGAGACTGCTGAACAGAGGTTCCGATTAATTTTCTTTTTTCGATCCATCGATTCGAATTCGATCCCAAATCATACACCTCTGAGATTTTGAAGTTATGTGCGTATTATATAGTTAACTAGCTGATCTGCTCAACTTCTGCTTCACATAAAAGAATTTTCCCCGATTTTGCAACATTCTTCATTGATGCTCCGCTCCTATTGGTCGAGGCGTGATGTTATATAGCCTACAGCCTTCCTCGATAAATGGGCTATCCAAGACTAAAATAATTTTCAATTTCAACCAGTAGTTCCTGAGATTAGCGCTTTCAACCAAACAAACAAACTCTTCAGCTTTATAATATTAGTATAGATTATCGTTCGCTTTAACGAGTTAACGACGAAGGAAATCATCAGGACAGAGAGAGACAGGACTTCTCCAAAGTGCTCTCGAAGATTTATAAAGTCTGTCAACTCGCACTGGGCCAGCGTGCTACACTATGGCTTAACACTTTTCACACTGAGAAGAGGCCTGTTGAAGCAGTCGGACAGGTTATATAGAGGCCCGATATCATCATTGATTTTTAATTCATTAAAGTGTATAGTTTATAGATAGTTCTGCCTTATACTCTCGTAGTTTTTTTTAGTAAGAAAGAAGTTCTTACAATATAGGTACTCATCAGTGAATCATGCAGTTTTATGCTCGTCATTTTATATAGCAGATGCTGCAATCTTCTGTAGAGATCACCAGTTTGAAAGATCTGAAGGTTAACCGAGGATAGCGTTCCTATCTGTGAGGTTGGTCGATTTAGGAGAGGAATCAAACCCAAGACTGCTGAATATAGACTGACTGTTTATTGGAATAACATAATCTTATATCCTAAAGAAAACATGTCTCCCGATTACATCACCACATCTCCCCCTTATAGATAAAAAAAAAAATAGGATACAATTTTTTTTTTTTTTTTTTGTATAGGTACATGGTTAAATAATAAAATTGTAAGATATAAACAAAACAAAAAAATATATATATTCATAGGTAATACATCTTAGTTCTATTCTTATGGACTAAATAAGGTTTTCCATTTTTTAAAACTTCTACATTTGGTGACAAATTTCGTAATACAATATATGGCCCAGAGTAAATATTGTCAAATTTATTACAATTTTCATTTTTAATAAGAATCAAGTCGTTAGGTTTGTATGTAACAGTTTTAACATATCTATCATAGTTGTATTTTCTTCTTATTTTACTAGAAAGTAGATTGTCTCGTGCCTCTTTTTGAGAGGCCTGTAAACGATATTTTAACTCTCGAGTGTAGTCGTCGTGATTATAGAGAGGCTCTACGAAGTCACCTAACAAATTACTTGGCAGAGTACATTTCCTACCGAACACTAATTCAAATGGTGTAAATTTGTTTTCTGAATGTACTGATGTATTGTAACAAAAACACCAATACGGCAACCATGAGCTCCATGTTTCAGGATGGTTATCCGTCTGAATCCTAAGAAAATTACCTAGATGTTTATGTGTGTTTTCCAGGGCGCCGATACTTTGGTGGTGGTATGCTGTGGAATTTAATTGTTTAATATTTAACAGAGTGCATACCTCCTTGAATAATGATGACATAAACTCCGTACCCTTGTCTGTTGCGATCTCCTTCGGTACACCATATCTTAAAATGAAATTATTAACGAGGGCTCGCGCTACCTGTTCTGATTTCTTTGAAACTAAAGGATACGCTTCAATATATTTACTTAGCTCACACTGTAGCGTTAATATATATAAGTAATTATTTTGATCTCGGTCTAATGGGCCAACCAAATCTAGGTATATTTTTTCAAAAGCCCACGTGGCTGTTGTTGTTATTGTCATCGGTTCTTTAATCGGCACAGAGTGTTTTTGTGTTTGACACTTATGACACCGTTGCACAAATGTTTTAATGTCTTTTTCCATACCTGTCCAGTAATAATACTTTTTAATGTTGTTATACATCCTTCTCATGCCCGCGTGGCCACTTGTGGGCAAGAGATGGAAATCATTAAGAATTATTCGTACATCGTCTTTATCTATAATTTTCTTAACATTTTTATATATACATATACGTGGTCCGGACCAGGAACTATTATTTTTTATTTCGTGCAATAATTTTTCTATAAAATCTTCGTTATTTTTATTTTTAACTATACAAATTTCATTAACATTTATTAGATTACAAAATATATTTAGTTCTTTCACAAATTCGCTTCGCGAGACTTGTGATGAAGAATCGAAATATTTTATGAAAATAGTTTTCATACTTGGTACGAAACATAATATTTTACTTTCTTTACTTATAATTTTACTCTTACTATAGTTTATATATTTTTCTCTATTTATAAAAGTCAGTTCGACTGATTCTTTCGGTTTAATATGTGTCTCTACAACTCTCGGTTGATCAGGCCGATTATCCGTAGGGACCATATCATCCGAAGATTCAGCTGGATATATATTCATTTGTCTCTTTTGCGCTCGCGTCATTACATTAATATTTTCATGCATGTCTTTCAAATCTTGGCATGATATTCGCGACAATACGTCTGCAGCCGTGTTGTCGGAACCCTTAACGTACTCTACTGTAAAATTATATTCTTCAAGCTGAAGCCTAAACTTTGTAAGTCTGCTGGATGGGTCTCTCATATTAAAAAGATATACTAAAGGTCTATGATCCGTTCTAATTATAAAGGCTCGACCATACAAATAAGGTCTGAAGTATTTTACAGCCCACACAATTGCAAGTAATTCTTTTTCAATTGTGGGGTAATTTTTCTCAGCTTTATTTAAGCTTCGACTTGTATAGGCTACTGGTCGGCCGTCTCTGTTTGATAAAACTGCTCCTAATGCAATATTTGACGCATCCGTTTGTAAAATAAACCGGTTTTCCTCTGTAAAGTCTGGATATTGTAATACTGGGGGTGAAATTAAACTTCCTTTCAATGACTCAAAACTTTTTTGACATTCATCTGTCCAATTAAAAGGAATGTTTTTCTTAGTTAAATAATTGAGACTATATGCCATTTTAGCGAAGTTAGGAACGAACTTCCTATAATAATTTAAAAATGCTATAAATCGTTTTAACTCATTGGCATTTTTTGGACAGGGATAATTTTTTATAACATTTGTTTTTTGTGGGTCTGGGAGTATGCCGTCCCCTGACACAACATGTCCCAAATATAACAGTTCTTTCTTTAAAAAAACACATTTTATTGGGTTAAGTTTTAAATTTACTTCTCTCAATCTATTAAATACTGCCTGTAAATTTTTATTGTGATGTTCAAGGCTACGTCCCATTATAATTAAATCATCTAGGTAAATTAAACATTTCTCGTATGTTAACCCGGACATAGCCATGGTCATCATACGAGAGAATGATCCAGGACTTGTTTTCAACCCCATTGGCATACGGGTCATCTGGTATTGTCCAGAGCAAAACGCAGTGTATTTTCTACTATTTTTATCTAAATTCACATTATAATAACCTTGGTACAAATCAAGATGCGTAAAATAAACGGAACCCCCTAACGAATCTAAAATTTCTGATATGTCCGGCAGCGGAAATGTATCATTTTCTATGCAATTATTTAATTTCCTATAGTCAACCACCAAACGCCACTTTTTGTTACCACTAAAGTCAACTTTCTTTGGTACTAACAATATAGGGCTAGACCACTCGCTATTAGATGGTTCTATTACACCTTCCTTTAACATTTTACTAATCTGATTTTTTATTTCACTCTTTTGTGAGTGTGGCAATCTATACGGTTTTGTAAATATAGGACTAGTATTAGGCTTTAAGGAAATTGAATGTGTGTATACATTTGTGGTAGTCAACTCATCTCCCGATAAATAAAATATATCGCTATATTTTGCGCATAATTGTTCTATAGAATATCTTTCTTCCTCGCACAAACTATTTAATTTTAATTCGCGAAATAATTTCTTAACTCTATCCGCGTTATTTTCAATAGTTTTAAATAAACATATATTGTACTCATTCAGTTTATGTAAATCGCATTTAAAATTCGTCAAGGTCAACTGATTTTCTGTAGTATTTAAAATTTTAATTGGTATGACCCCATTTACAGGCTTTGCTATTGAGCTTGCTAAAAATACCCCTTCCTGAATTTCTGCGGAACAAACTACACATTCGTCAATTATATCCGTACGTATATAGTGAATGGATTCACAACGCGGTTCTATTTTAAAAGAATTATCGTTATTTAACAAAGGCAAGGTCAACTTTATATTATTTGAGCATAGTAAACATATCTTTCTATTTTCGAAATCTAATAGTGCCTTATATTTAGTTAGAAAATCCTTACCTAAAATACCAAAAGACTCGCAAGGTAAACTTTCAAAAACATAAAATGTATGCTCAAAGTATATGTTACTATCTGCGACTAATTTTAAACAAACATATCCAATAGATTGGACTTTGCCTCCGATTCCTTTTATGGTAAGATTATGATCAAAGATTGGTATGTTATGATCTAACACGTATTTATATTTAATAGCAGAAATTGATGCGCCTGTGTCTATAAGCCATGTACTAATTTGGTTATGTAAAAATAAACTAATGATACAATTACTGTCGCTAGCTAAAATGATGTCACTTTTAATCACGAAAAAATTTTGATTCGCTATTTTCGGTCACTTTTTCCGATTTCGATAAAGCATGTATATGTTCATTGCGTACCCTTTGGTTTCTCGGAAATCTATTATTATTAATAAATTTACCTCTGTAATCGCCTCGTAATGTACCATATCCTCGAGCTGGTGGTGCCTGGTAACTGCCTCGAAAATTGCCTCGTTGCCTGGATACTTTACTATAACTTTGGCCTCGCGCACCTCTGTAATGGTTTGACCTTGATCTGTAATAATTATTAGAATATTTATGAAAATTCATTATTTCTCCCGATGACGTAGACGTTGATGATAGCTCCTCATCTTGAGCTGCTTGAACAGCATCCTTTAAAGAACTAAAATTCCTCGCAGCTATGATCGTGCTGATCCTACGGTTTCGCAGGCCATCGGTGAATCTCTTTATCGCAAAATTTTCGTTAATTGGTTTTAATACATCATATTTGGAGGTGTTCCCGCTCGCCTGTGAAATCGTAAGATCTACCATTAACTCTGATATTTCATCACCGAACTCTTTTATAGACTTTTCATTTTGCCTACTATTTTGAAGTCTACTCTGAATTGATGTAGCTGATTTCCTAGCCAATAAACGCCCTCGCATATCGCTCACTAAATCACTTAGGTTTGAATAAGAAGAATTTAATTGTAATTTAGCCGACTGAGACAATCTACTTTTTAGAATAAATTCAATCAAAGAATCTTGACATTCTTTCTTTGTTAGCCTGGTACCATAGTACTCGACATTATCTATAATTTGCTTAATATTCGATTCATCATTCGTCATAGTAGGTATTAAGTTTAAGGCTACTTTAAGGTCAAAGGTATTCATTTTGGTAAGAAATTGCGTTTCGTCTTTTACAAGAGAACTTTCAGATATAGAACACAATTCAGTTATTTCCTTATACAAGATACAAAAATCAGAACATAGTTTGTTTATATGTAAAATATCATTTCCTTTAATATTACCACTTTTTATCTCTGAATCTAAATATTCTGCGACAGGAAGATATTGCTCATATATAGAAGTTGCCTCTTGTAATTTTATTTTACATATATTTATTTGCCTTCTTTTAGGGCCAATTTTAATTAAATAGGTTCTAATAGATTTTAACTCATTATATAACTCAGTTAATATATCTGCCATAACCTACGTACATAATTGATATTAAAATTGGGTATATACGCTTACATAAAAGGATAATATGCACTTAAAATTAAAATAGTTCTCATACCGTTACGCATAATCCATTGATTGACACTTTACTGAAAATATAACTCACGCACATTCACTCAGCCGCGCTTTCTCGTTACACTTACACGACGCCTTCCTCAACCTTCAAAGCCGCTTGATTACGGAAAAACGACCTCCGTAAGCCGTTACGGTGAACCTCTCGCTGTATCCAATTGACATGACACCGCTTGTACGCCTTGTACAGGAACATCAAAAGGCCCGTCAGGACAGCAAGGACCAATACCATGAGCAGCAGATTGGTAATACTCATATGACCTCTTATTTCATCAATTACTGCGTGGTTTTCTCCATTTCCGGCTGCTGTTTGCGCAATAATTACTTCTTCGTCTTTCGTTTGTTGTCCTCCCATGATTTATAGAAATTAACGCCACTGGTACAATACTCAACACGTCCAAAGATCTTTACGCAGTCCCGAATCAAATGATTAAGTGAACACATCATGACGATTGTTTAAAATAACTTGTCCATATAGGGAACGCTATACGATACTCGGGCACTCGCGCATGGCAGGGTCGCCATGTGAGGTTGGTCGATTTAGGAGAGGAATCAAACCCAAGACTGCTGAATATAGACTGACTGTTTATTGGAATAACATAATCTTATATCCTAAAGAAAACATGTCTCCCGATTACATCACCACATATCACTCAGATGAAGTACAAAGTAAAGTGTGTATTCATATTCGTGTAAACATACGTCAGGGGTTTCATTTCATTTTAGTTGCTTGTCTTCCTCATTGATCCCGTGGCGGGAGGCTGTCTTTTTGATAAACTGTCAATCGTAAGGTCTTAGATGCGATACTCGAGTCTTATTCTTTTATTGTATATGTTGAATACTAAAAAGACTCGAGTATTTATTTATTATTATTCTTTACTCTTAATCAGGTCTTACTTTTCTTAAACTCATAAATCTCTGTCAGTTTTTATCACAGCTTACAACCTTAATAACGTGCTAATTACAAGACATTAAATTTTCTAACTTAATTTTTTGTTCTTTTTGGTGCAATATTAACCCTACGACATTTCTGTTCTTCTTGAACGCGCAAAGTACGTTACAACTTAAAACCACCTGGCAGCACGCGCATATACGCACAAGTTAAGACGCGTGGCGGGCACACGAACGGATGTCTCCAATTTCCATAAATATGGTATTGCCCTTCTGCTCTTCAGTGCAAAATATGAACTTTATGCATAAAGCACTAGGTGTGAATGTCGTGTGGCATAGTGCCACGTGCGCCGGAGTATTGTACAAGAAAGCAGGATGTCTGATGGAAGGGTGATAAACCCTAAGACGTTTGGAGTTAGGAAGCGTTACAACAGATGGTTGCTTTGGTCTAGTGGATGGTCATTTTAATAATAATAGATTTCTTTTACTTTCGAACGAGGATATAACATTCTATCCTATAATTAATAAGAGAGGAAGAACGGTTGAGAGAGAGAGTGAAACCGAAAAAGTGGTTGGCAATCTGAGGAAGTGTGGTGGACCAAACAGATTTCTTTAAAACTATTTTGCAATGTTATTAAATGCCGCGGGGGACTATAAACATCAAACAACGAACACAAAGAGTACAGGGACGCAGAACAATTATTTGAGGACCACATAAATTTTTGTCCCGGGTGGGGATACAACTCACGACCTCGACACCGTGGTAGTTGTGAGGCGACCAAAATAAATCTGTCTTTATGTCTATTAATTGCCGTTTACCGGCCTTAGTTCTCTACTCCGCTGCTACTACTGTCAAATTCTTGACAGAAAACCCAAAAAAGCATTTTTCCGGTCCGGGAATCGAACCCGAGACCTCAAACACAGCATTCAAATACACTACCGTTGCCCCACCAAGGTATTCACCCTCAGACAGACAGCTACATAAATAACCAATCTTTTGACTATCTTAAACAGTTATCTACCGTGGGGATGTTTTTGTTTCAGAGAGCTCAAGATCAGTGAGTAGCTACACCTGGAGGCTAAGGTTTACCATGTCTTCGAAACAGCATACTCCAGCAACGCCAGTGCTTTAAATGCCGAGAAAACCGCCATAATTGGGAGTCATCTTGAAGTTCTATCTTTGTAGGAGGAATTTTACGAAGATTAATTGGTAAGATTTGGCGCTCACTCCATTTCTTATCTTTTATAAAATACAACTCTCGTTATAGGCAGAATGCCTGTATCGCGAGGCACTTTACAAACATTCATCGGACGGAAAGAACACCCGGACTAGGAATTACCATTAGTGAAATTGTTAATCACACAAATTTTTGTCTCGTGACTCGAATCTACATTACTACGTATAGTGCAAATGACGAGGCCACGACTTAAACCACTGAGCCATGTGTGCAGTCTGTAAATATGTCTCGTAATTGTTATTTTACTTGTTGGTAGGTAGCTCCATTGTTTCAAGCACTCTTATTAAATTTTTACACTCAACCTGTCCCAGAATAAAAATTTCTAATCTTGTCAAAAAACCTTAATCTTTTTAACACGCTTTTATTACCTTCACCTGTATGTTTTTTTGTTTGTTACCGACTCCTTTGGACTTGTTTTTGACCCACTTCAAAAGGTCAGATTTCATTTAAACGTTATAGACTTATCGAGGAACGATGACAACGAGGACAACAAACTGAAAAAAAAAAATACATAGGTAATAGTTTAAAAAAGCTAAAAATTTACGCTTTATTAAAAAAACCAAATTTAAAAGTAGAAAATGTTTTTTAATCATTCAATAAAAGGATAGAGTGATTAATAAAATAAATCATTTTAATGTAAAAATGCGTGGGGTGGCAGTTATCAAAATATCTTAGAAAGGTTTTTTAGTTTTTTGTTCTATTATTTATTTTATTAGTTTGTACGACTTCAGTACTAGGCATAATGCCAGTATTGTGAAGGACTCTACAAAAATTAAAATATGCGTCGCCATACGCAGTCAGCCTCGGAATAACTATTTGACTACCACGTTTTTTTGTCCAATGCGACTACCTAAATCATTAGCCCATCCGTGTAGTCGAGAATGCCAGTGATGTTATAATTACGCCTTGTAATTGAAACAAAAATTCATCTGTACATCACCGAAGAGTTTATTTTTTAAACGACAAATCCCTGGCTAGGATTAGTTCCTGTGTCGCGGAAGACTTTACAAACATTCAAACAACGGGCACAAAGAATACTTAGACTCGGAACAACCATTTGTGGATCACACAATTTTTTTCTCGTTTGTGACTCGAATCTACTATACCTACTTGTCGTAATGGCAGTGGCGAGGCCACCACTTTAACCACTGCACCATCCGTGCAGACGGTATACAGGATGTCCGGTAATTAATGGATAACCTTGAAATGTCTTATAGTAGATATAAAGGGCGTTCAGAAAAAATATGAAAATAGATCTATCCAAACTACTACCTGAGATATGATTTTATTAATGACTATATTTATTTTTCTTGTACACTACGACCATAAATGAATGAATTCCATCGATCGACATTTTATCATTAGCTTGTAATATAAACTTCTTTAATTACTAGGAATAATGCCTGTATTGTGAATGACTTTCATGGCTGACTGTTTATGGCAAATATTCAAATAATCGTTGCCATGAGCAGTCAGCCTCAGAATAACTATTTGACAGTCACAGTTTTTTTGTCCCGCTCGTGAATTCAACTCTCACACTCTTGTACTTAGTGTGACGTAGTGGCGCGGTGACTATCTAACACTTGCGCCATCCATGCAGTCGAGAAAAGTCGCGATCTTGATATTATATCTACGCCTTGTTTAGATTCAAACATAAGCTTATGCTATACATCCCCAAAGATGTCTATAGAGATGTATTAAAGCTAAATTTTACAAGCTATATCTTAGGTACCACTTTACATCGAGCGAGCGTATGACTGCCAACCAGGCACTTATCCACATCTCGCTGCTAAGAATATCATAATAGAAAACTCAATAACAGTCCCCGAACCAAACCAAGCCGCTCATAATAACAGCAAACTTAGCCAAGGCCACAATGAGGCACAATTACGACATCTTGTAGCCCTAGTCGCCAGATTAGTTTGCAGTAAGACAATTCAAACCGCTCTTAATTAACAGCCGCTAGAATATCTGAGTGAGACTATCAAACAATTTGTCAAACAACGTCGAGGCAACTAAGTTGAGGCCAAGTTTCGGAGTGGAGACAATCGGTTCAGGACTTACCACTTCAACTGCAAGTTGTCGACGACTAATTTGACATCTGGCTTTCGAGTTCCTTGTCTTGTTCTATCTAGTTTATGGCTGTCTTTAATTGACGTTCGTAACTGTCATTTGAGTTTGACAACTCTTTAAGATTTGGATTGGACTGCTCAGATGGCGTGGTGGTTTAAGTGGTCGTCTTGTCACTGTTAATACGCCGAGTGTTGTGGGTTCGAATCCCACACGGGACAAACATTTGTGTGATCCACAAATGCTTGTTCCGAATCTGGATGTTCTTTCTGTCCATTGTTTAAATGTTTGTAAAGCCACCCGCGATAAAGGATTTATGACTCGAAATTTAAAAAAAAAAAAATTTTTTATGCGCTAGCCATGTATTCTTAGAATATATTTAGTATCTGCGACATTGAGTTATTATGTACCATATACTATATAGAAGAGATATCAACAAGATAACTAGATTGATTGTAGTATGCGTAGAGTGCATGCACTCTAACTCACTTAGCCTGAGCCGTGCCCTTACTAAACGTCACGTTTGAGTGCAAATATCAAAGAGCGATCCATAGTGAGATTTGGCCATATTCAGAATGTAATGCGCAAACCAAATCTGACATTACAATGGCGTAAATTTTTTGCCGATAAGCATAATTTTTATTTATGATTTTGAACTTGGGGTTGCTGTTTCATTTACATTTTTAACGTATATTTCATTTAAATTTTAAATTTTAGGAGTATAAACAATTGTAAATTACAATATATAAGAACATTGGTATTTATAAAATTACTTATAAAAAAAGTACAACAACCAAATTATCCACAATTTACAAAAATAGAGAGATATTAATCATTACGAACTAGTGGCACAAATAACACAAATAAAAGTATTGCAACAGTGTTATTTAAAGGAGGATGAGATTTACAACAATAGAGTGCCGGAAGCCCAATCACCCTCTTTCCCCCTTCCCTATCCTTCTCTCTTCCTTTCCTAAAGGGTCGGCAACGTGCAAGTGATGCCTCTGGTGTTGCAGGCGTTGATAGGCTGCGGTGACCACTTACCATCAGGTGGACCGTAAACTGGTTTGCCACATTAGTTATATAAAAATAAAACTTAGATATAATTAAAACTAAAATTATTACAATAGAGTTTAAAATAAAAATATTCTATAATTCTAAATATATTTCTAAATTCTAAAAATATTATATAATTTATCTATTACCTCATAGGTTATATTAAAATGCCACGAAGAATAAATTAATTCTACCCGGTACACTGCCAGATTTATATAGAAACCCATTGAACCCGTGCCCGCCATTGGGGGCTTCGGCCGTGACATTTGCGACTTTAAATAAATTAATAAAATAATACAGTGATAGCCTATGTGGCAGACCGTTGGGCTACACCACAGATGTCTCGAGTTTGATGTCCCAGCAAGCACCTCTGACTTTTAACTAAGTGGGTATATAGTTAATTATCAATCGCTTTTTGGGGTAAAGGAAAACAGCGTAAGGCAATCTGTATGTTTGAGAACTCTCCATTATTTTCGCGAAGATTTGTAACATCTATCCTCGTTGTCAGCATGGTGGCCTATGCCCTAACTCTTCTCATATTTATAAGAATCCGTGTCAGTGGGACAGTTCATAAGCAATGCTGATATTTTTTTCAGTACGTTCCTGCCAGTGATTGGGATGACGAAAAATCATTTGCATCTAGTAATATAAAGGCCTTAGAAGTAACGTTGGCGTCGTATTTCATAGATCGCATCGCTAGCAATTGTACAAAAGTGAAACTAAGTGTACCAACCTAACACTATGGAAAACAAATGTGGATAAAGTAAGTTAGGAACCGCTACGACTTATAAGTAATCATGTAATTAATTGTAGTTTTTATTGCTTTAAAACGAGGATAGCTAATTACAATAAATATTTACGACCGTTTTATTTTTGTCAGCCTCGATGGTGTAGTGGTTAGTGTAACCGACTGCCACGCCTGAGGTCGCGGGTTCGATTCCCGCACAAGTCAAACATTTGTGTGCATAAACATGGATGTTTGTCTTGGTCTGGGCGTTTCTATGTATAATATGTAAGTATTTACAAAAAATGAACATATACGTATGTTTATCCATTGTCTAGGACCATAGTACAAGCTCTGCTTAGTTTGGGCTAGATGTTGTTGTGTGTATGTGGTAGAATATTATTATATTATTTACGATCTCTTAATATTAGTTCGATGACTAAAACTACAGAACGGCAGTATTCATTCACCAAAGTATAATAATGGCCGCAAAAATACAAATGAAGAACATTTTTTTTTATAATCTTACAGTAATACAGCTCTCTTCCCTAATATTAATTTTAAAAAGAAAACAGCTCTATTTGCAACCTGTTACGGAACGTTATAATTGAAATTGGATTGACAAAAAGCGATTGTTTTTTTATATTGACGTAACAGAACCTTAGAGCTCTTATTGTCTAAAATATAAGGGCTATATTACTTTGTTAATTTGAGTAGTCACGTATGAAGTTATTGAGTGATTAGTTCGGGTGCAGGTTGTTGACTAGTTTATGACAGCAACCGTTTCTAAATAGCGCGTAAGTAGTCAACAGCCTGTCATTAAGTGACTTTATAAGATGGTTTGTAATTTTTTATTAATGACAAGGGATTATCGAATGCTAGAAAGAATACATAATTGAAGCATCTGTTTCATTTGTATACAAATTAACATACCAACTTCCATGTTTTAATCATTTGAAAGTCTGCCGTGTTAATATTGAGAAATACTTAAAAAAACACAATGACTTAGTTTTATGTTTATATAGTAAATATGACGATAAGTTATACGGCTGTGAAAAGAACTTGCTGTTCTTAAAAGAGAGAACAGCGCATTCTTAACGAGCGTGAAATACGTTCTTACCGGTGAAACACAATATAAGGTTGTTTGGTTTCGATATTATTATGTGGTGCTCTCCCACACGAGCTGTTTTAATTTTAATTCAATCTTTAAATTACTGGCTGAATGGATGGCGTAGTGGTTTATGTGGTCAACTCGTCACTACGCCAAGTGTTGTGGGTTCGATCACCACACGAGACAAAAGTTTGTGTGATCCAGAAATAGCTGTTCTCAGTTTAGATGTTCTTTGTGGCCGTTCTTTGAATGCTTATAAAGTCAACCGCGACACAGGAATTATTCATAGAGCAAAATGTTATTTTTATAAAAAATTGTTAAGTAAATATTTAATAAGCGGGTTATTGACAACTGAACTACACAAATATGACATTTATATTTTCGCACTGTCAGTGTTATTTCATTAAAAATTAAAAATGTGAATTTATGTGCAATACTTATGACCAGTTTCACATCTATCAAGTAAAAGTTATCCGAAAGATAAATTGCATGCTGTCTCACTCTTGTTAGGTTAAAGAAGAGAGATGGTGAGACTTTATCTTATAAATAAATTCTATTTGGAGGTGGTGGGACAGTTTATTACTTTCACGAATATAGTAATATGTATCT